>JANDJT010000169.1:4023507-4041048 GCA_024331685.1 Stegophilus panzeri | reverse complement strand
GAAGTGGGAAATGGCATCTTATGTCTAAGACGTTAAGTCGTCCGTCCGAGATTCTCGTCCGTGCGATACGTCGAGAACGCGTGGTCGAATGTTTGTAGGATTTATATTAGGGCTGCTCGATTACTTTGGTGAAGATTGAGATCACGATTATTAAACACGATTACTCATTGACTTTGGAAACATCATGCATTTATTGAACTTTAATAAAAGAAACCCTTATTGTATTCTTAACAGTGGATTTCCTTGACATTATTCAACTGAAAAAATAAATGTACTTAAATAATATAAAAGTAAGGATAAATTAGATCACTATGCCTCTACATGTACTTTTCCTTACTTATTCGAGCCATGGAGCTGTTACGTTAGTGTTTTCTGCATCTCTTTTTACTGTATGTCTCGCCTGTAAGCGAGCGGAGCAGGTCACGTGACGCGCTTCGGCGAATCGTATGGCCAGAAATGAACTTTAAACTGTCTCCTGGTTTAGATCATCTGGTAGTTTCTCACCATTAGCGAGCTCTAGAAAGGAAATGAGCGTATTTAGACCAGCCGTGATGACGCTAGATGAAACGAGCTTTCCGACGATACCAGACGTTATTTCTTTTAGTTCCACGTCGGAATCCTCGAAACCAAAATGTTTCCGAGCGGCAATCTTTCTCGTCTCTCTCTCTTTCTGTCATCTCGGCTCGAGCTGAACTAAAAGCGCCGCAGCCTGGTGGGGAGCGAGTTCGGGCTTTTAGGGAGGGGCGAACATTATCTCGATTATTTCGTCTTCGTAATCGTCGGAGGCCATAATCGAAAATTCGATTAATCTCATAGCACCGATTTACTGTATATATGTAATCGTGATTTGTAACCACGGGATGAATTGATCCAAACAGGGTCAGGGTCAAATATCTGAAATAGTTTGTCTTCACATTTGACTTATATTTTAAGGGAATTTCTGGCATGCAAATTAGTAACGAGAAGGAGTAGACGTGGTGGTGGAGGAGGAGGAGGGATCTCCACCCACGCCGTAGCAGTCGAGATCCACTCGCTTTGAGCTAAAACATCAGTCATATCACACGCAGATAATCCTCTAAAGGGGAAAGGACGTGTTATCCGAAAAGACGTTATTTGCTTTCACTTTGTGTCAGCTTTATGTAGGTGGTCTGTGAATTCATGACCCCTGTCCACAGATGTGTTCCCCCCCCCCTCCCCCCCAAAGCCTCCCCTATCATGTGTCACATCCTCCCAACCCCCATATTGGAGGAGACCAGGTATAATGATTATCTATTTTATATAAACTCTCTGTCTCTCTCTAAAGGGGTCTGAAAAGTCGCCAAGTTTGGTCGTCTGCATTGACAGCTGGATAAAAGGCAGGCTAAGCTCCGCCTCTCCCCAGCAAAAAGAAAATACAGAGGCAGAGGGCACGCGGGGTTTTTCATTTAAGCACGTTCTATTTGAAAAGCAATAAAATACACCGAGTACACAAATGGTGCCATGTCTGTGTTTTGCGCCCCCTTCCGATCTCCCCAGTTTGAGAACCACTGCTCTAGGGCTTTTATGACGAGAAATATTCGCAAAAGCCAGAGCAGTTTAAGATCGCGACGAACTAATTCACTGACGTCAAGATTACAGGGTTTGTTTGTTTTTTTTTTGTTTTTTTGCACCAAGCTACAACAAAAGCCTTCATTAACACAAGACCAAGTCTGTACGGCTTAATCAAAAGGAAATGTCTTTCTCTCGTATCTGATTGTGCGTATTCCTAGTGTCCTAGAGCACTGCAGTTTGATTCCTTTTCTCGCTCTGTCGCGTAGTCTCCACGAGGGAGCAGCAGCAGTTCCTCTGAGGGAGATGAGGAGGAAGGGGGGGGTGAGAGCAGCACTCAACCTTCAGGCCAGCAGGGGGAGCTCTCCTGTGGAAAAAGAGACAGTCCTCCTCCTTCCTACACACATACACAGGTATGTCTTTAAACTATTTAAATGATTTTATTATGTTTATTTTTTTTTGTTTCTGACAAAGGCTTGAATTATGTAGCTATTTAACGCCAAAATTTTCCCATAACAGCATGTATGAAGTAGCTAATTTCTCTTATACCACAGGTTTTTTTTTATTCATTACGGAATGACGACATATTTTTATCCGTATAATATTTAAACATGGACTCGGATAAAATGTCCAAATAATTTGATGGTAGCGGTGGCGTGTAGTTACAGTATAAATAGAGATCTAAATCTAGGCACGTGCCATGGATGTAAAGAAACGTGTGTGTGTTTTGTGTTTCCATGTTAAGGTGGAGCAGGTGCAGCACCCGTGCGAGTGTCACGTGTGTAACCAGGGCGGCGTGGACGGCGGTACAGCAGGACTGGGCACCGCCGCTCTGCCTCCTCGGCACCTGCACACGGCACCCCATCAGTTCTTTACAGACAAGAGTCCAGCTCACCCTGCACTCCACCTCTACCCCCACATCCACGGCCACCTGCCCATGCACAACCTGCCCCATCTGCCCCGGCCGCTGCTGCCCACACTGTACTCCAGCCCTCCCCTTACACACAGCAAGGTCAGACACTCACACGTGACACACTCGCAGACTGTCGGCACGTGTCGGTTATTTTCTAACCTATTATCATCATGTGTATCTTTTATTTGCTTTTTTTTTTTTTTTTTTTGAGAATGATGCCAATTGTGAACTTTGAGTTGTGAGTGTGTCCTTTAACAGTGAAATATGAACAGAATTAAAGTCTTAATAAATAAATCAAATCATCATCAAACTGAAAGCATCAGAATCAGTCTCGATTCACCAATCGGAACAGATTATGTTCAATTAAGGAGGCCAAAACTTATTATCCTCGAATAAAAATCATGCCATCTGTCTCTCTCTCTCTCTATCTCTCTCTCTCCCTCTCTCTCGTCTCTCTCTCTCCCCCTGTCTCTGTCTAGCCTCTCCAGTCTCTCTCTGTCTCTGTCTAGCCTCTCTCTCTAGTCTCTCTCTCTCCATCTCTCCAATTTCTCTCTCTCTGTCTAGCCTCTCTCTCCCTCTCTCTGTCTCTCTCTGTCTCTCTCCAGTCTCTCCCTCTCTCTCGTCTCTCTCCCGCTGTCTCTCTCTATCACTCTCTCATCTCTCTCTCCCCCTGTCTCTGTCTAGCCTCTCTCCAGTCTCTCTCTCTATCTCTCTCTCTCTCTCTCTCTCTCCAGTCTCTCTGTCTCTGTCTAGCCTCTCTCTCCCTCTCTCCAATTTCTCTCTCTCTGTCTAGCCTCTCTCTATTCTCTCTCTCCCTCTCTCTCTCTCTCTCTCTCTCTCTCTCTCTCTCTCTCTCTAACCCACACACAGTGTTGTAAATGCACTTGCACTGCTGCATTGTGACCTCACTACCAGCAGGTGGTGCCATTTTATCATGGTTTCAGCTCTGAAGCAATAAACAGGAACTTTATTTCAGCTGCACCAATATGTAAAAGTTCCAGTGCTCCATAAACAGATTCCTTTTAAATCACATTTTAAAATTATTTAAAAAAAAAACCCAAAACAATCACTCACACTGATGGAAGGAAAGGCACTGAGGGACAGACGGAGACATGGAAAGACAGACACAGACAGTACTCCTTTGAAGAGTTAATGATTTATGGATAATGTCTTCAAAGTGTTATAAATGTAAAGTAACTGAGAACTGATTTTCTTTAGTTTTTTTTCCCCTCTTTATTTAGATATTATTTTAGATTTTGTCACTTTTAATTATTGTGACTTTTATTATGTTCGTATTTTTGGTGTTGAACTTCTGGTGTGAGAAATACACCTTGTTTAAAAAAAAAAAAAAAAAAGTATTAATTAATATTTTATTATTATGTTGTGTGTGTGTGTGTGTGTGTGTGTGTGTGTGTGTGTTGTAGACTCTCCCTCCAGCACCGGTATCCAATCACACAGGAGTGCAGCAGCAGCAGCAGCAGCAGCAGCAGGTGTTCAGCCCGGCTCTGCCTGAACACGTGTACCAAAGCTGTTTCAGCGGTGGAGCTGGAGACTGGAGCGCTTCTCTGTCTTGTCCCTCACTCAAATTCGAGAACCTGTGGGACACGCACATGATGAAGAACTGGAACCCGAGCGTACTGCTGCAGGAGCCGCTACCCGGTGACTGTCGCCTTTCTCCTCGCGTTCTCTCATTAACAGTTACAGTACATAAGCACAGACATGCCTCTAAAATATAATATTCACACAGCGTTGTAGGTAGGAGAATCCCATTCTTTACACATCTGCGTGAGGAAATTCCTGCCCAGATATCTGCAGATGTTGCCTTTTATGGATTGTAAAGTTTTTTTGTTTGTTTGTTTTTTTTAGTGCCATAGATTATATATAACCTGTTCCTTTATGAAACAAGTTTTTCTTTTCTTTTTGTTTATTGTGGAGTTTGTGTCTCTTCTTGACGTACCTCTTCTTGACGTACCCTTAGGATTAGACTCCGCCTCCCCCGCCTCTAGCTCCTCCTCGTCCCTTCCGGCTCCCGAGGGCAAGGAGAAGAAGAGCGTCCCTCAGAAGAAGAAGTGTCTGTTCAACTACCAAGATGCCTTCATGGAGGCGGGCGAGGTGGTGATGGCTACATCGTCGGCCATCTCCTCGGTCTCCAGCACCGCCACCACTGTCCAGTCCAGTAACAATCACATCCACGCTTCAGCTAAAAGAGCCGCCTCGCTAGGTACTTAACCGTACGTAGCTGTTTCAGTCGCACCGTGACTTTATTCTTAGCATTTAATCATTTTTTATTTTTATTTTGTCTCGTCTCAGGTGAAGTATTCCACAGTATAGTTAAAGAGGACCATATACAGTCCGGCCCCGTCGCTCCTAGAAACAGCCCCACCGGTTTGGCATCTCTGCCCCCTTTCAGCAGTGCCGCCCACCCGCCCGTCCCCAGCACGCATCTCCCCAGCATGGCTGCTCAGCCCTTAACAAAGACAGCAGCTCCAGCCCCGGGTTTCCTCGAAGCGCATCAGACGTTGTGTGTACCCAGTGGGGAGCCGCCCATCTCGGCGGAGGGGCCAGTCAGTGGGCCCAGCAGTGTGTGCAGGTCAGTGTGCCCACCCTGTTTCGTTTCATCACTGGGGCAGTTCTGTATAGCTGCGTTATGTAAAAGCTAGGAAGTGCCAAAGATTTTAGTTGTTAGCTTTTGTTGGTACCAACATGACCTAAGAGTACTCTGAAGGTCTCACAGCACCCATACCCATACCGTTGAGGTGCTGACTCTGGGCCGGTAGCCTTAACTTCTTCATCTGCCATGTGATTAAATCATAATGTAAGTTATTTGATGAGTGAAACCGTTCTAGCGTTGGGAAAGACTTGAATCTTAAGTTACAGAATAACCAGTGAGTTTAAATGACGACGCTGCGGTGTTTGCCCGGCAGTGATCCAGACTGCGAGGGTCACCGGTGCGAGGGGGGCGGAGCCTACGAGCACCAGGCTTACGAAGAGAGTCCGGACGAAGACAGCAGCTCGGAACACAGCTCCTCCACCTCCACGTCCACCAATCAGAAGGAAGGAAAATACTGCGACTGCTGCTACTGTGAATTTTTTGGCCATGGGGGGGTGAGGGAGCTTACGTACTCGACCTTAAACGCTGTTTCAGACAATAATTCGGTCTTATGATTTGTCTTACTGCTTACTTAAAAAAACCAAACACATCTTTGTGATTTCGTTTTTATTTTTGACTTATATATATTTATATTTAAAATATATGTTTATTTTTTTTGTTTGTTTTGCTTGTAGCCCCCCGCAGCTCCCACTAGTAGAAACTATGCCGAGATGCGGGAGAAGCTCCGGCTGCGTCTCACCAAGCGTAAAGAGGAGCAGCCCAAGAAGGAGGAGCTGGAGCGGGACGGTCTGGAGGACAACCGCAAAGTGGAGGATCTACTGCAGTTCATCAACAGCGGCGGCAACAAACCCGCCTCCAGCGCCAAAGCGGCCAAACGAGCGCGCCACAAACAGAAGAAGGTAAAAACAGACAGAAAAACACGATACATCAGGATGGACAGGGAGTACGACACCGAGCTCAGGGGCCGGTTTATGGGGTCCATCTACCATATAGGGCACTTTGTCGGCTGACTATAGGCCACATTTCGCTATTTACAGTTTGACCTCAGTATTATGCTGAAAACGAAGAAGTCAAATTACCTTTAACTTCTTAAGCAAATTAAAAAGGCAGCAAAGTGCTGCACGATAAACTCAGCATTCACAGAAATCACATGAAGTACTAAACAAGCTAAATATATTATTAAATGTTGCACATCTCTCTCAGGATCACTAAAGTATCTATCTATCCTTCTCTCTATCTATCTCTCTGTATCTATCTTTCTCTCTTTCTTTCTGTCTCTCTCTCTCTCTGTATCTCTCTCTCTCTGTTTCTTTCTCTGTATCTCTCGATCTATATATCTCTCTGTATCTATCACTGTCTCTCTCTCTCTGTATCTCTCTATTTATCTCTCTCTGTCTATATATCTCTCTCTATTTCTTTCTCTTTATCTCTATCTATATATATCTCTCTATTTCTTTCTCTTTATCTCTATCTATATATCTCTCTCTATTTCTTTCTCTCTGTATCTCTCGCTCTCTACTTCTCTATGTATATCTCTCTCTTTCTCTCTATCTATATCTCTCTCTGTATCTCTCTCTATCTATTTCTCTATCTATCTATAGCTCTATATTTCTCTCTGTATCTCTCTGTATCTCTCTCTCTCTGGATCACTCTCTATATCTTTCTCTCCATTTCTCTCTCTCTCTCTCTCTCTCTCTCTATCAATGAAGCAAAACCTCAGGTTTGTACATGATGGACCTTAATGAGACTCAAACACAAAGTACTTTAATAAGTTGGGTTTAAAAACAAATTGTGCATAGTGACAGTTGAGACACATTCAGTAATTATACACGTATTCCTCAAGTGATGACTTATACCCCAACTGAATTATTCGGAGCGCGTGTCCTCACCTAGCCTTCCGGGCCTGTGTTTCCACCTGTATATGCTCAGAACTGCTGGTGAGCACATCCTGAAAATGTATTGCTTAGAATAATATTTGTCATCACTGAGATGGTTTGCTCTTTTCAGCTAGAGGAAAAAGCCCGGCAGGAGGCGGAGGCGCGAGAGCGGGAGGTGCAGCAGCAGCAGCTTCTGGAGGCACAGCAGAGGCGCCAGGAGGAGGAGGAGGAAGCGCTTAAGCAGGAGCTGCTCCGGCTGAAGGAGATGCAGCAGCTCCACAACTCCTCCAGCACCACCAACACAGCCTCTTCCAAGAAGAAAAAGAGGGAAAGCAAGGCCAGAGAAGCTCCAACAGCAACAGTCAAGCCCGAAACGCCGTCTCCGTCACCCGCTCCCACTAACAACCCTCAGCCGCTACGCCAGAGTGCACAGAACGTTCTAGAAAACATGCAGAACGGCAAAACGCACCTGCTACACGGCCTCATCCGCCTCCAAGAGCCTGTCAAAGAGCCCGTTAAAGAGCTCATACCTCTACCCCAAGCCAAAATCGGCTCAACAAGCCCAAGACGCGGCAAAGAAAAACCTGCTGAAGCCCTGCCCTCTCTGCCCAATGGCACCCTGCCGCACTCAGAACCCACCGTTGCCAGGGCCAAATCCAAACAGCAGCCCAACAGCAGCTGCAGAACCAACGGCGAGGCGGGAAAACGACCGCTCGACACGCCTCGACCAACAGAACCCCCCTCTAAATCGGCCCCGTCGCACACAGAAAGTAAAGTCAAGGCCAGGCCGGCCGAGGAGCAGCTCACTGAAACCAAGAGGGAGGAGAGGACGAACGGGAAGAAGCAGCAGAACGGCGTGAAGGAGGAGAGGAACTCGCCCTTGATGGAGACTCCAGCCGTCGAGCAGAACGGGAAAGCCGTGCCGGCGGAGTCTCCCCAACCCAAAAGCAAGGCCAAGAAGAACAAGAAGAAGAAGGCAGACAAAATGAATAACTCCATAGGTAAGTTAGTTAGTTACAGTTACATTAGCATATACATGCAGTGCTTTGCATAGTATTGGGGGCAGGGGGGGATCTCCTCAACCACCACTAGTGTGTAGCATCCACCTGGATGATGTGACGGCAGCCATAGTGCTCCAGAACACCCACCACACACCAGTTATTAGTGGAGAGGAGGGTGATATCGCCAGTTCAGAGATGGAGATTATTAGGGCTCCATGATGGAGAATGGCCAATGGGGGAATTTCACCCGGACCCCGGGGTTATACCCCTACTCTTTACGATGTCCTGGGATTTTTAATGACCACAGAGTGTCAGGACCTCGGTTTAACGTCTCATCCGAAAGACCGTGCTGTTTTTACAGTAGTGTCCCCGTCACTATACTGGGGCATTAGGCCCCACACAGACCACAGGGTGAGCGCCCCCTGCTGGTCTCACTAATACCACTTCCATCAGCAACCCATCCAGACTCAACCCTGCTTAGCATCAGTGGGAAACCAGGTGAGAACTGCCGGGTGATATGGCTCTGACATATCATAGTTAAGTACAATACAGGTCGCTGCGTGCTTACTGTACTATTCACCGGTTTTTGAAAACCTATTGAGCGCTGCTTTTCCGCTTGCCCTTTTTTTTTTTTTTTTTTTTTAAAGACACTTTGCAGTATTGTGGTCTTGCTATTATTGCCCTGCAAATTAGTTTGAACAAATTCTCAATAACTCTAACTAACACAGAGCCATGAAAGCAGTGGCATGAATTCAGTATTCTGAATATTTAGCATTATACAACGGATAGTTGCGGTCTACTGATTTGATTGGCCGAGCGCCGTTCCAAGAGTGTTTATATTTAGCGAGAGAGAGAAATAACAAACGTGTTCTATAAATAGAAGTTGTTAGCGTTTGCTTATTCCGTGCTGTTTAACAGTAATAACCGGTGTGTCTTAATTTCGCGCTTTCAGACGACGTGTTCCTGCCCAAGGACATCGACCTGGACAGCGTGGATATAGACGAGACCGAGCGTGAGGTGGAATGCTTTAAAAGGTGCGTGTTTGTGTCTCGCTTACGGAATGATACATTTTAACCAGTGATAACGGTTTACGTTTTTTTTTTTTGTTTGTTTGTTTTTGTTTTCTTAAATGTTGTTCTCTTTATCTCCGCTCAGGTTCTGCTTGGACTCTGCTCGACAGACAAGACAGAGGCTATCCATCAACTGGTCCAACTTTAGCTTGAAAAAGGCCACGTTCGCGGCTCACTAACGAGAGGACGAGACATTGACGAGATACTCCTACAGAGAGCATCAGGATTCAGTCAGCGATCCTCTCTCTCTCACTCTGTGTCTCTCTATCTTCTCTCTCTCTCTCTCTCTCTCTCTCTCCTCTCCCTCACTCTCCTATCACCTGGCTGACTGCTGATCCCAGTGCTGCTACGCTCCAACCAACTGCTCCTCCGACCTACATTACCCACAATGCCTTGTCTTGTCCTTGTCACTGTATGGTTCCTCAAAAGAATCCAGACACTCAGCTTTGCAGTACATATGGAGGACGGGAGGGAGGGGAGGGGGGTGTTGGAAAGGACAGACAGGAAAAGAAACGAAAAAAAAAAAAACCAACCACCACCACAAAATGCCACTCTACCGTTCTTGTTTTCTTCTGTATCGAATATCTCCGAGTTGCTCCTCCTATCAAAATCCTCGATTGTTTGTTTGGGATGGAGGCCACGTGAAACATCCAAACGGAAAAAAAAATTAAGAAGTGGAAAAAAAAAAAAAAGAGCCTTTTATTCCCAGTATTTGTGGATACGAACATTCTGCACTTCATTACAGTTAGCTGAGAAGGGAACGGGACTAGGGCACTTCAGCTCCTTCCCCTTGGCCACTTGGTCCACACCAGGACGATGGCTAATACTTGACCGATTGTTCATGCTGGGTTATTCAGTTCCATTAAAACAACTGTTCTGTAAAGTGTTAGGGGTTTTTTTTTTTTGTTTTGTTTTTGTTTTGTTTTCTTTCTTCAGTTCTCTTTTTTTTCCGTTCATCCTGTAGCCAGCTTGTATCAGACTACTTTCAGAA
This sequence comes from Stegophilus panzeri, assembly GCA_024331685.1. Classification (NCBI taxonomy): domain Eukaryota; kingdom Metazoa; phylum Chordata; class Actinopteri; order Siluriformes; family Trichomycteridae; genus Stegophilus; species Stegophilus panzeri. Next base: position 4,031,058 of record JANDJT010000169.1, on the reverse strand, counting down.
TCGAATCGAATGAAAAGAACAATACTCACACTATCGATCTGTTATAGAGTGTATATTGTATTAACACTGAAGCCTGACTGGCTACTTTTTAACATATTGTTAAGTAATATTAAAAATCTTGTCTTTCTTTTTTGAAAGATGGAATACAGTGGAATGGCAGGGCTACGTGTCTGTGTGCTTATTTCATTTCATGCCTCGTCCTCAAACAGTTACCCGCCCAAGATGAGAAAGCAGGGAGCTACGCTGCTAACCACAAGGGTGAGAGTTTAAACACTTTTCACTGCCTGAGTGCTGCTGTAGCAAGGTTCATAATGGAATAAGGTTGTTTTGTTTTTTTTCACTCTGTCAGTACAGCAAGTAGTTCCTCTTATACCACAGCGCTGTGCAGTTCTCCATTCTGATTGGTCAGATTCATTTTCTAAAACAGCAGCTCAGACAGTAGCACGTGTTTATATTAACGCGTTCATTCTGATACGTTAGGGTAGACAGAGAACCCAATTAAACAAACGAGACAAAAATATTATACTTGGTCATTTATTTATTGAGGAAAATAATCCAATATTATATATCTGTGAGAGGCAAAAGTATGTGAACCTCTAGGATTAGCGGTTTAATTTGAAGGTGAAATTAGAGTCGGGTGTTTTCAATCAATGGGATGATGAGCAGGTGTGAGCGAGCGCACTGCTTTATTTAGAGAACAGGGATCTATCAGAGTCTGATCTTCACCACACGTTTGTGGAAGTGGATCATTGGACGAATAAAAGGAGATTTCTGAGGACCTCAGAAAAAGAGTTGTTGACGCTCATCAGGTTGGAAAAGCTTACAAAACCATCTCTAAAGAGTTTGGATTCTACCAATCCACAGTCAGACAGATTGTGTACAAATTGAGGAAGTTCAAACCATTGTTACCCTCTCCAGGAGTGGAGACCAACAAAGATCACCCCAAGAGCAAAATAACCCAGGGTAACTTCTAAGCAAGTAAAGGTCTCTCTCACATTGGGTAATGTTCATGAGTCCACCATCAGGAGAACACTGAACAACAATGATGTGCATGGCAGGGTTGCAAGGAGAAAGCCACTGCTCTCCAAAAAGAAGATTGCTGCCTCTCTGCAGTTTGCTAAAGATCACGTGGACAAGCCAGAAGGCTAACATGCAGGCATGAAAGCTGACATGCAGGACTGATCAACAATTACCGGAAATGTTTAGTTGTAGTTATTGCTCCACAAGGGGGTCACACCAGATACTGAAAGCAAAAATTCACATACTTTTTCCACTCACAGATATGCAATATTGGGTCATTTCCCTCAGTAAATAAATGACCAAGTATAATATTTTTGTCTCATTTGTTTAACTGGGTTCTCTTTATCTACGTTTAGGACTTGTGTGAAAATCTGATGATATTTTTACATTTTAAAGGGTTAACAGACTTTCAAGCACCACTGTATACCCTTGAGTAAGCCTGCACTTTAAATAATGCGTTTATAACTCATCAGTAATAACCACGTTACACATATTTCCGTCCTCTGTTAATCTTTCATGAGTATGCATTTGGTTCCCGAGGTTCAGGCTGGTACCAGGAGGAAGTGGATTATGTGAGACCAGTCACAGCCATGTTCACTTCCCTTGTGAGAATCCAGTAATGGGGGGGGGAAAAGCCCAAAACCTTCCTTCTACTTCCTTGCAATCGCATGCATTTACAGTAGAGACAGGTTTTGGGAAATAAAAGGTGAACGTTTCCTTGAATCCGAACAATGACGTGAGGGGAAACCCAGCCGAACGGATGAGCTGAGGATAGAACTACGTCTGGTATGTCTGCATGTCGACACGTCACCTTCAGCACCGGATCCACCCACAAAAACATTCCACAGGGCACAGGGACAAATTTCCGAGAGAGAACCATGATAACGGGTTTTAATCATCACATGACGTAAATATAAAACATTAAATAGTGTCTACATTCTGCTGTTTTTCATGTTGCCACGGTAGGCTTTCATCCAGGGATGTTTTCTTTTGATTATTCTTGCCCTATCTGACCGGCTCTCGAAAGTATTGGCGCCCTATCTGAGGTTTTGCTACGGCAAGCACCGCTCACATTTTCTTCAGGAACTGTACGTGTCTAGTTATTATTATTCTTATAGCTTTTTTATTACATGATCCTGATCTTGGTAAAATGGGTGTGTCCAAATAAGAAGACAAACCACCCGATTCTGCTTATGTAATTGCTGAGCAGTGTTTATGTAATGCCGATGATCACGCTACAGTTTCAGGATGGTTGCGCAACAGTGTGTTTGAACAGGAAAACTGTTTATTCCACCTACAAAGTTTCCTGGTTGCTGACCTGAGGAATTTTTTATTTTTTTTTTAATTGTGTGTCTTTTTTTTTTTTTTCTCCCAGTATTCATCAATCCACACCAGTTCTGGCAAGTGAAGAGTAATACATCCTTCCCAAATGACACCATGAAACCATATGAGAAATTTTGAGGGGTATTATGAGTGGATTTTGTTCAGTTGTAAACAAAGAAATCACCCAGAAGAGACGGGCTCCTTTTTGACTCTTCCTCATGGCGTCTCAAGGAGTTTTTTTCTTCGCCAATAACTAGAATTAGAGTGAGTAAGTGGAAATCTTTCCCTAAATAAAATCCCCGGTTTTAAACGTGCCTGTCTAGCACAAGTAAGAAGGAGGCCGTGAAATCGGTATGGTCTCACCGGCGTAATTTAGGGTTCGGGTTGAAAATGGATTTGACGTTCGTACCACCTCTGCAAAAGGTTTCGTCCACCTCGTATGACAGCATTTTTTGAAAAATGGTTGAAAAAGTTGTATTTTTAAAAAATCCGTTCGTAGTTTATTGTGGAATGTCTGCGAAACTAGTTTGTTCCTGAACAGAGCCCATGTGATTGGTCCAAACTAAAACACTGGGGTGGGAGGAGCTTATACAGCACATCCCGGCATTGGATTGGATGAAGATCTTCTGGTTGTCTTTCATTTTTGGTAGTTCTTGTGTATAAAATCTTCAAGAAGCATCTAAAAACATCGTTGACGAAATATATTATGTAAGGAATGAAACCGTTTCAGTAAAATAATCAATGATGCAGTAGTTCCTTGAACAGAGCTTGTTTTAATCCTCGTCTCAGACCCAGTAGCCCAAACCCAGTTCTTTTCCCTCTGTCTTCAGTTCTGTCTCTTTGGTCTTTTAGCTTTAATGCTTCTAATCTTGCTTCTCTTTCCCTCTGGCACTGTGTCAGATTCAGAACTTGAATTCGGGCCTGATCCAACCCCAGAACCCAGGCTCTGTTCCTGAGTTACAATCACAAACCATTCCATTCCCTCTGACTCCAGTCCTCGTCTCCGTGTTTAGTCTTGTTTCTGTTTTAAGCCTTAAACTTACAGCGTTTAGCAGACATTCCTTATACAGAGTGACTTATAGAAGTGCTTTTCATACATTATTTATATATATATATAAGTATTCATGCTAGGACAAGGACTAAAGAGAAGATAGTACAGCAAGGTACAGGCCAAGAGGTGTTCAAGTGCATATTGTACTTAACTTCATTGCTGAGTACCTGTACCAGGCCAGTAAAGTTGTACCTATCTCCACTAAGCACTTTAATACCTTTCCACTTGTACTGAAAGTAAAGCAGTGTTACCGTTAACACCCAGACGTTGATCATTTCCCGATAAAAGTACGTTCACAAAGCGTCTCATTCCTCTCGTACGACCGAACAATTTTGTATTTATTCATGTGTATCCATTTATAACGTATGTGAAACTAGTTAGTTTCTGTTATGACTTGTGGCACAAGAAACCAGGAAGTGGCGGAAAAGCGCTGACACCGGAGACTCCTTCCATAAACGTTGAATAAACATCATCTTATCGAAAACCTCAGCATAACAATTACAAATGTTCCTTTCTTAAATAACATGCTTTCTTGTTCCCATGAATGAGCGGTTACTATAGAAATGATAACGTATTATACAGTAGAACGAGCGCGTTAATATAAACTACCGCTGTTACAGAAAACGAATCAACACCTTCTGACCAATCAGATTCGAGAATTTAACTGTAGTAGTTGTAAATGTAAGTTGAACTCAGGGTTTTTTTTTTTTTTTTTTTTTTTTTTTTTTTAAGAGTTCCATTTAAGTCGATAAGTCGTGTCCTGGACCATTACCGAAATGTCGGCTCTACGGGAATTCGCGTCATGAATGCCAGAATGATGGTCATTTGGAAATCAGCTTTGCTTCACGAGTCCCTAATCAGAGCAGAAATGAATCAGGTGGGCTTTTTAGGAATGAAAACCCTACAGTACTCTGAGGCAGCTCTTGACTAAATGCAGGAGGTTAAATGAGTTTGCTTTGCCTGTTCATGACTTCATTTTACTCACGAAGTTCCTCTTTGTTATCGGAAAAGGGGCACGCAGACTGAGACGTGATGGTCATGCAGACCCGTTTCTGAAGCTGTGGAAGTCAAACCCTTTACCGAAATCCTTCTGCAATCTGTATATTTTTAATAAGAGTTTCATATTTCACAACCCCGAAGTGACACTGAGGGCTCCCCGAGCAGCCGGGTGAGTGACTTCACTTCCGCAGAGCTGCTTGCAGGGTTGTAGGCCATCTTATTTTTTTCCCTTTTTTTTTTTTTTTTTTTTTTTCTTTCTTTCTTTTTCTTTTTCTATACTGAACCACCTCCAGAGCGCGACCTTTGAAGCTGGGCCTTTTCCCCCTACCACTTCACTTCCTGCCAAGAACACTTTCACTTTGTGCTGGAGTGGCTGCCTCCTACGAGACAGATGAGACAAAAAAAGACCCGAGGAAGTTTTTTTCTCTTTCTGTAGGTTAATTTTTGTCTTCATCCCAACACAAGATTATCTTTTTGGCCTTTTGCATAATTTAAAAATGTTTTGGTTATATATATATATATATATATATATATATATATATATTACACACACACACACAGAACATTTTGGCTTTTGCTCAATACACGGTTTTCTCCCCAACACTAAACTTGAGTGTTTATTTTTGTCTGGGTTTGTTTTTGGTAGGTTAATTTTTGTCTTTATCCAGACACAAGGTTACTTCCTCAGCACATTTAATACTTGATTTATTTATTTATCTCTCTCTCTTTTATTTATTTATTTTTTAAATTTTTTTTTATTTGTTTATTTTTTGGGTCTTTATCTAGACACAAAGCTATGTCCTTGACACAATTCCTATTTGAGCATATTTATTTATTTATTTGACATTTTTTTCCTTATCTAGACACTACGCTAGTTCCTCACGTCCTAGACATATTTCACATTTTAGCAGGGTTTGTTTATTTCTTTATTTAGTGAAATTTGTGTCTTTATCCAGACACAAGGTTACTTCCTCAGCACATTTATTTATTTATTTATTTATTTATTTATTTACTTATTTATTTATGTCTTTATCTAGACACAAAGGTATGTCCTTGACACATTTCATATTTTAGCAGGCTTTATTTATTTATTTATTTATTTAGTGGAATTTGTGTCTTTATGCAGACACAAGGTTACTTCCTCGGCACGTTTATGTGTTATTTATTTATTTATCTATCTGTTTATCTGGACACAAAGTTATCTAAACACATTTCATATTTCAATGGGTTTAATTCATTTCTTTCTTTCTTTCTTTATTTCTTTATTTATTTTTATTTATATAGACAGAAGCTTAGTTCCTCAGCACATTTCATACATTTCATATAATGGATTTTTTTTATTATTATTATTATTTGTTATTGTATAAAAAATTTTTTTTTTTTTTAAATCTAAAAAATGTATCCAGACACAAGGTTGCTTCTTCAGTACTTTGCATATTTAATTGTTTTTTTTTTGTTTTTGTTTTTTTTTCTTTTCTTTATCCCAAACAATGTTATGTTCTAGGTGCCTCAGTGTTTTACATATTTTAATGTTTTATTTATTTAAAAATTTTTTTTTTTTTTTTTTTAATTTTGGTAATTTTTTGACAACTTTATCTCAACATAAGGTCACAAGGGTACATCCTCTGTGCTTTTCCTATTTTAGTTAGTTGTTGTTGTTGTTGTTTTTGTCTTTGTGTTTGCCAGTTTTTGTCTTCATTCCAACACAAGGTTATCACTTCCGTCTTTGACATATCTGAGTGTTGTCCTCTTTTCATTTTTGTAGGTAAATTGTTTTGGTCCTTTTCACCTCAGCATGTAGTTATCTCCTCACATTTTTTTTTTTTTTGCATATTTCACAGGGTTTTTTTTTTTTAACCCTTGACGTGAAGCTTGCCAGTCAGTAGCCTCGAAAAACGAGGTCACGGCAGCTTGGTTTCTCATCTCACTCAGAAGATACCGCCGATCTGGTTCACTTAATCGAATTTCGAGAGGAAGTACACGTCTTGGTTGATACCAGTAACAATGATGTTGATATATTATCTACTTCCTCTCATGAGTTTTGCTTTAGAACAGCTTCTCCTTTATAGATGAATGAGTTTTAAAAAAATAAAATACATTTATGACACTAAGAAATGGCGGATTGAGCCATAACAGAGGATTTTATTATTGTCCTCTGTTTCGTGATGTTTGTACTAGATTAGTATCAGTCAGCGTGTAATGTGGGCGGTGTTGTGTTTATATGAAATGTTTTAGCTCAGTGCTGACGCAATGCTGACATAACTGTAGAATCATGAAATTCGGATTGAGCAAGACAGGAACGTTCATTCGGCGCTCGACTCTGAGCTCGCGGTTTGGCCCGAGAATACGTTCTTGCGTGGACAATCACTCTGGAAAAATCCAGAGCCGCCAGACTAAACATAGCGCTCAAAGCGGTTATTTGTACTGGTAATGGTAGAACGTAGGCGTGGTTCTTTTGAAGAAAATAACACAAAGATCAAATTAGCAGAACAATAAGGAGGCTGGGAAATAACTGACCAGCTGGTAGTTTTGGGGGGGGGGAAAGTTCCCTGGTTCAATCCTGAGCTCGGTTACTCTCTGTGTTCTCTCAGTTTCCTCGGGGTTCTCCAGTTTCCTCCTGCTATCCAAAAACACGCATGTGTGTGAGAATGGTGCGTCTTGATGTACTGGCATCCCATCAAGGGTGTATTCCCTGGTATCTTACACCCAGAGTTCCCGGGATAGACTCGGAATCCACCGTGACCCTGATCACTATAACGTGATGACTAAAAACGAAATCGAATGAATGCATGAGAAAATACAAATAAAAACTATGAGAGCACGATCTCGTTTTTGTCCTTATCGAAAAGGCACACGGAGTTCACGTGACTAAACACGTGCGATTCGTGCGTGAATTTGACACGTGCGTTTTCGAAACATCATGTCACGCTGTTTTTCATACACAGACTTTTCGCAGTAGTCCGTGTGTCGTTTTTTCCATCCCCAATGTTTCGTTTATCTTCACATATTGTTTTCTTTTACGCATGATCACGTATTATTCCCAAGATGTTACTTACACGTTTGATTTCTTTCAAGACTTTCCTTAAAACGTATTTGTTTACTCAAGCCTACCCTGACTAGACTTTCTGTTACGCTAAGCACAGTCCTAATAATCTTTT
>JANDJT010000169.1:3961094-3973027 GCA_024331685.1 Stegophilus panzeri | reverse complement strand
CAGACTTCATATAATTGAAGGAAGGATGAATGGAGCCCTTTACCGGGAGATTCTTGAGAAGAATCTGCTGCCATCCAGCAGGATGATGAAGATGAAACGTGGGTGGACCTTCCAGCAAGACAATGCTCCAAAGCATATAGCAAAGTAAACTCACAATTGGTTTCAGAGAAAAAAAAATCAAGGCGTTAGAATGGCCCAGTCCATCACCTGACTCAAATCCAATTGAACAAGATTTAAAGACAATATGTTTACAATAATGTTTAATGTTTAGAATAATGTTTAGAAGAATGGGACAAAATCACACCTGAATACTGCGGCCCATTAATTTATTCATTCAGGAAGTGACTTGAAGCTCCTCCAGTAAATATTAAATAAAAATAAATATTATAAATATATATATATATTTTTAAATAAATAAATAGATGAATGCTATTGGCAGTGGAGGTATAAAAACATCTAATAAAGAGCAACTTTACTGCATTTTGGTTATATTAGGTGATAATTTCTAGACACCTTCTTATTATTTTGAGATTCTGAGATATCATTTCATAACTTCATTACTTTAATAACATTTTGGTTTTATTTTGTTTTCAACTTGTTCAGAGCGACTCAATTCACTATTCCTGAAGTGACTTTCAGGCTGTGGTTAATTACATTGCAACTGGTGAATTTAGTTATAGAAATTTAACGCTGTATCATGGTGCTACTCATGTCCATGTGGTCAGAAACAGGACGCAAGTGGATAAACATTGTATACGTTTTATTGGGGAAAATCCAGGAATAATAAATAATCAAAAACATATGAAACAGGCAAGGGTCTAAACTGGGAACATGCTGAATTAAAGATATTTTCATAAATGGAACACAAGGCTTGGACTTAACAAACAGTATTTCATAATAAGACTTCCACAAGAAAAAATAACAGGAAGGTATACACAAACACACAAATCAAGGACTAACACAGAACAGATGAACACAATCAGGTAACAAACCAATGATGGTACATGAGTGGAGGCAGGAATTGAACAGAAACTAAAACTAACACAAGCACATGGCAAAGCGGGAAGCTGTGCATTAAGCTGTTGTCTTTTTAAAACTTAATTTTAGTCCAGAATGCCACTTAATTTGCCATATTACTGAGGCCAGCTTTGATTATGCTTCATCTCAGTTAAACAGTGTGATGTAGCATGAGAAGGAGTTCAATATAGTTGCTATCTCATTAAAGAACCCTCATCCTCATAGACTCCACCATGTCTCTGTGGTATAAACACTGTAATTAACACTAATTGGGTGAAAGTATGGTGGTAGATTCAGCCTGGTAAACAGACGTTAATTGAATATCGTTTAGCAGATCATAATTTATGCATTGTTCATGAATATAAATGATTTCTGTGGAGCTCAGACTGCTCATAATTCTATAGAGACCGTTTAAACGAATTCAATTAGTCGCCTGACCACTGGATACAGAATGTTTTCGGCTCTCTGGAATCACTACAAGACTTCCTGTTGGAACATTCATGTCCACACTTTAGTGTTGTTTTCTACTCGGGAAGTCGTTCATCACAGAAATGAGCTCTGAGGTCTATTACAGGGTCTCTGCTCTCCTTGTTTAACCTGCTGTTCAGTGTGTGATTCACTGTGTCTGCTCACTGGTTTGGAGGATTTTGCTTATAAATAAACTCACATGTAAGCTCACACGTTTATGAGGAACATACTAATGGCCTGTATTCTATCTAAAGTTAAGCTTCTGAATGCAAATAAAAAGCAAACACAGTGAAGTTGCAAAATTTCCGCTTCTAAATCTACATTAGGATTGCGCCTACTTGAGTCATCCATTTTGCTTTCAGATTCATAGCTTAATTAGATATACATGTAGCAGTGTCAAGAAAAACAAACTACCTACTACAGTCATTCATTTTTTAGTGACCTTTATGCAATTTTCCTGTATTATTCTACTAAACAAAGCATGTTTTGGGGTGATTTGTTGGCGTTCAAACACAAAGTCGTGGCTATATTCATCAATGACAGAGCCAGAAAACCTCCAGCTGGTTTCACCAGTACAATGTTTGCTCTTAGCAACCTTAGTAGAGTTACTAAGTATAGAAACTAAATGGCCACTACATTGGAGCATACAGACTGCTAAAATTAATGGCTCCAGCAAGTAGCTTAGTTTTAATATAACCTGAAGTTATGACTTAAAACTGACTGCTACCCGCTAGTAGGTGCAACATCTACCATATACTCAAATAATTCTGTTCTGAGTCACTGAATGCACAATAAAAAGTCCATGTGTACCAACTATACATTTATTCTGTGAGGAATATAAGAATTTGTTTATGTGGGATGTGTTTTAGTGGTCTGTAATCACCATACATGGCCACCATACATGGCACATACCATATAAACATAAGGGATCATAGACTATACCATATAAGCATAAGGGATCATAAGTTATTTTTATACCAGGCAGTGTAACAAGCATTTATAGTGCAATTATAGTGCAGAATGTCACAGGTCGAGGTGAGGCTATTGTAAATATACCTAATAAAATATGTAAAAACATTTAACTGTTAACCCTCCTATTAGGTTATGGGTCAATTTGACCAATTTCCACATTTGATATGTCTGAAATACTGCTTAATCTCTATTTTTCTCTTTTGACTTTTCCTCATGTAGGGTCATGAACTTATATGCAAATATTTCTTCTTTTTGTGGTCTCGGACAAGCCTTAATAAAGGTTTCCCGTTTTAAGCTGTACTTTGCTCTCTTTCGTGTGTATTTAAACTGTGGAAATCAATCTGACCCCTAACATAATGGATGTAACTATTTTTTCAACATAATAGAAGGGTTAATGTAATGGTACACTTTATTCGGTCATTCAGCATGTTCAAATGCAGATTAAGTTGGCGACCGTTTTTGTTATATTTCATTTCTAAGGTCCATTAATAAAATGCTGTTGCTGTATGAGAGGCCATGCAGAACAAGCGCTTCAAATACAAATATGAGAGATGTATCGTTGGATTTTATTCTAAAGCACAGTCTATTTGGATTAATTGTTAAAATGACATTGAGAGACAGAGACCTCGTTGAAGTAAATGTTAAACTGAGAAAGACACTTCTCTGCATTTTCAGAATTAGAATAATTTTATTCGCCATATACATTTGCAGGTATTAGGAACTTTTCTTGGTGTTTGGTCACAACACCATACATTCAACACACACTTCTCGGACAACACAACATACAACGCAATTACCGTCCTAATATACAAATATTGCACCTTAAGTGGAAATGGTAGACATTAAACAAAGTGGTACAATTGTGATATATAATAATTAATAGTAACGATATGTAGTAATGGGAATATTCATACATAATAATATATTTAATAAATGGTAGTATTTATTAATAATATCTCAAATAATAATCATGTTTACAATGAATAATAATAATAATAATAATAATAATAATAATAATAATAATAATAATAGTATTTCTGATTAGCTGATGATGGAGAAATATGTCACTTTGTCCAAAAAGTTTTGCTCTATGAACATTTTACCACAAACTTTAAGTGTTTTGCAGTATAACCAAAGTTCTATACTAGTTTTTAGCATAAAACCAATGTTGTTTTTTTTTTGATTTTTTAACGTATCTCTAAGGCTAAAACTCTGAAAACACGTGCACTGCATGTGAATAGCCTACATGTGAAAGTGTGTGAAACACAACACACACACACAAAAAACGTGTGATTTTCGACACGAGTTTTCTGTAAGAGTCTGTTTATTCTCTCATTCTATACAGAAAAACACTATATGACAGAATTTAATTACAATATACCTCAGTTCCATGTTGCGCGTTGGTGGTTTGTGATGATTTCTTAACAAATTCTTCAGTGCTGTAGAGAGCAGGGTCGGCCAGTTCCTGCTTCTGAAACTACAAGGTGTGTTAGATATGCCCTCTTCATAAAATCTCTCCAGAATCATTAGCCACTCCTGACGTTGATAATTTGATCATTATTATGTCTGACTAGCAATTCATATTTACAGCGATATGGGTCAATAAGCAATTAGCAAATGAGTCTGATTGTGTTTAATCTAGCATGATGAACCTTGTCTCCCCTGAACAAGCCTTGAAATTGATCTTCCACTTGCGAGTCAGTAAATGAAAAAAAAAAAAAAAATGTTGTGTTAATGTATCTTTCTGGATCATTTATTATTCAATAAATATTGACTGTTTTGGAGAATTTCTCTAGATGAGGAATGAACACCGGGTGCTACTTAATCTGTAATCTGCAACTACATTCAATCTGAAACCATCATGAAACGTCATGATGTGTCTGTGTGCATCAAGGAAATTGAATGTCATCTATGCAAAATGCTTTTGAATAAACAAAAATGTCTGAACATTTATCGTTGATCCACCGGCTGAGGAATTATAGGATAAAAATGCACTGCTGGATTCTTCAATCTGATTGGTCAGAACGTGTTGATTAATATTCTATACTAGCCGCTCTGACACTAGTTCCAGCTGCAAGGCAAATCATAGGTTTATATCAACGCACTAGTTTTAATACAATATCGTTTCTATAGTAACAACTCTTTATTGTTACGCCACGGCGAACTCGCGGCCGCAATACTCAGATGGCAGCGCCGCTTACAAACATGGCGGACAGGGACTACACTTCCCAGCCATGCCCGCGCTCAAGTTTACCTGAGTATTGATCACCAACACCTGTGCGGCTGATAAGTTATAAAAGGCCTCATTAACCTTCACGCCCTCGCGAAGTAAACGCTCAGTTCTCATGACTTAGTGATATTACCAAGCCTTAGCTTTAATCTAGATTTCCCTGGTACTTGGACTTTCCTGCCTGTTATTCACGTTTACGATTCCTTGCCTTATCCCAGTTGGACTGTTCGCCTGTATTAGTCTGTTTTCTGCTATTCCTCTCACGTCGTGTCGGCACACGCCACCCTGCCCGTCCGCGCTTGTCTCCAGCAGGTATCGTTACATTTATTTACAAGGAATTGTATGGCTTATGCTCTATATAATCTAACACGAAAAATGAATTTGAGGAGGCTCTAGAGAAACTTAAGCGGGCCTTTACCACAGCCCCCATCCTCAGGCACCCAGATCCCTCCAGGCCGTTATAGAGGTCGACGTGTCAGAGGCAGGAATGGGGCCGTCCTGTCTCAGAGATTCAGAGACAAACCAAAGTTGCACCCCGTAGCATTCTTTTCTCTGAAGCTGTCACCCGCTGAACGCAACTACGATGTAGGGAACCGAGAACTCCTGGCCGTTAAGTTAGCCCTAGAAGAGTGGAGACACTGGCTGGAGGGAGCCACACATCCCTTTATTATTTACACCGACCACAAAAATTTAGAGTATCTGAGAACCGCCAAACGTCTCACGTCCCGCCAGGCCCGCTGGTCCTTGTTCTTCTCCTGGTTCCAGATTACTCTGTCCTATTGGCCCGGAACAAAGAACGCAAAAGCCGACGCCCTGTCTTGCATACACTCCCCAGAGCGGCGGAAAAACCATGAAGGGTATATCTTGCCCCCGTCCAGTATCGTAGGGGCCCTGGAGTGGTCCCTAGATCGAGCCTTAGCCCATGTTCCCATGTCACTTATCCTAGCAACCTGTCCTACCTAGCAACCTGTCCTAGCAACCTGTTCTCGAAGTCCCTGCGCCTTATTCCACTAGAGGCCATTCCCTCCACCTTCACCACAGCTGAACTCCTATTCCAACATGTGTTTCGATACTTCGGCATCCCAGAGGAGATCGTAAGTGAAAGGGGTCCCCAGTTCACATCATGCGTCTGGGCCAGTTTTATGGAGAAGCTGGGGGTCACCGTTAACCTCATGTCGGGATACCACCCCCAGGCTAACGGCCAGGCAGAATGGGCTAACCAGGAGATCATACGGTTCCTCCGAGCTTCTGTGCCACCAATCCTGGAGATTGGAGACACTTCTTGCCATGGGCGGAATATGCGCAGAATTCACTACGGCATTCCGACACCAAGTTAACCCCATTCACCAGCCACCATTATTCCCCTGGAATGCTTCCCCCACTGACTCACCTGCGGTAGATGAGTGGTTCTGCTGGAGTGAGCAGGCCTCCCGCATCACCAAACGAAAGGCAGACCGGCGCCGGAGAGATCATCCCAATTATCAACCAGGGGATAGAGTGTGGCTGTCCACCAGAGATTTAAAGTCACACCTCCCGAGAAAGAAGCTCCAGCCTAAGTGCATTGGCCCCTTCCGAGTCATGAAGCAAATCAACGAGGTGACATACCGCCTGGACATACCGAAGCACAGTCGCATCGCCCCGTCGTTCCATGTTTCGCTCCTCAAACCAGTAATAACGGGCCCCTTGGCCACGTCGGTGCCAGAGGACCACCTGCCGGAACCACTAGAGATTGAAAGCCCAGCCTACCGCGGCCACGAGATCCTGAACTCCAGACGGAGGAGGGATAAACTCGAATACCTAGTAGACTGGGAGGGGTATGGCCCAGAGGAACGATGCTGGGTCCCAGCCCAGGACATCTTGGATATGAGTCTGCGCAGAGACTTCCATGCGGCTCATCCAGAGAGGCCGGGACCCTGGAGGAGAGGGAGGCCTCAGAGGGATTCGGCTGCCGGAGTGAGCCCTTTGGGGGGGGCTCTGTTACGCCACGGTGAACTCGCGGCCGCAATACTCAGATGTCAGCGCTGCTTACAAACATGGCGGACAGGGACTACACTTCCCAGCCATGCCCGCGCTCAAGTTCACCTGAGTATTGATCACCAACACCTGTGCGGCTGATAAGTTATAAAAGGCCTCATTAACCTTCGCGCCCTTGCAAAGTAAATGCTCAGTTCTCATGACTTAGTGATATTACCAAGCCTTAGCTTTAATCTAGATTTCCCTGGTACTTGGACTTTCCTGCCTGTTATTCACGTTTACGATTCCTTGCCTTATCCCAGTTGGACTGTTCACCTGTATTAGTCTGTTTTCTGCTATTCCTCTCACGTCGCGTCGGCACATGCCACCCTGCCTGTCCGCGTTGTCTCTAGCAGGTATCGTTACATTTATTTACAAGGAATTGTATGGCTTATGCTCTATATAATCTAACACGAAAAATTTATTTTTTAAAGATTCTGTTATTTAACGAAGAAAAATGTTTAATATGGTGAAGTATATTGTGAGGAAATGCTTATGTAACATTAATGGAAGGAGTCTCCAGTGTCAGCAAGTTTTCTACAATGGGACAGTCTTCATGACAGAGGAGTTTGTGGTTTCTTAGTAACATGACAAGCAGCATTTTTTTGGACTTATTAAATTTAAGTGAGAGAAAAAAGAGAGGCTGGTGACGGAATCAGTGTATATAGCTGCTATAATGTAAGTTATAACAGGAACTAACTTGTTTTGCAGACGTTCCACAAAATTGAGGTGTTCTGTAAGTAGTAAAAAAAAATAATTGTTGGCAAATTGCTCTGGTATAAAAGGTATAAAACACATAGGGCCATGCTTTTATAGGAAACTTTGGGGTGGTAACAGTAACTTTCACACCTCCATTTATCTATCACTTATTATTTTTCCTCTAATCACACATTCGCTTGTGTTTTATTCCTTACATAGTGTGGATTTTCCTACGCAGAGCTACTCACTTCTTACAGTAATGCCATGGTGAGAAGTTCTCTGGTTCATACAGATTACCTTCTCTCTCATGTCCTCCAGCACAGGGAGTGTCGAAGTGTAAATGTTAATAACTCAAACTGTTAGATTATTATTATTAAGTATTTTGTAAAGGGGTTTACGGAGGAGAGCTGAAACTGGAGGAGTTCTGCTGTTACTCAACATACTGTTTATTTATTTATTATTATTATTTCTTACCATTTAATTACTTTTTTTCCTGCATTTGATTCAAGTTCTTTGCTTGATATTAACGCCCAGCACAGTTTATTTCAGTTAGAGGTTGAACGGCGATATTTGTTGGCTCATATCAGCAGCAGGTAAATGCACAGTAACATGAAACATGGCTGAGTCTTTTATAAAGTATTAAACAGAGCATCCTGGAACATATCACTGTACACACTTATTTTAAAGCCGAACGTGAAACGTAACTAACGTGATGATCCAGCTTATAGCTCGTATTAAAGTCTTTCAGAATTGCTAACATGGGTATAAATGAATGAAAACGAGCATGAACCAGTCAGGTCAATGTTTGGCTTCTGTAACCTTTAGCACAGTTAAAATATTGGATTTGTCATAACATCCACAGTAGATTCCATTCCACAACAACTCAGGAATCATTGGAGTGTTTCTTCTGCTTTCAATTGAACAACTGTGTACAGCTTCTGTGTTGTATGTTTTTTTCACAGCGTCTGTAATTCAGCCATAATTAGTGTTGTGTTTTCTGTGCCTGAAGGTAAAATTACGATCCAAGTTAAAGAAGAAGTGATTAAAAAGAGCCGATAAAGAAACAAACCAAGATGTCACTCTGTTGTTCCTGAAGCCTGTGTTTATTCATACATATGAGCAATGGTAGAGAAAAGAATTATACTGCTACAGTGTGTGTGTGTGTGTGTGTGTGTGTGTGTGTGTGTGTGTGTGTGTGTGCGTGCGTGTGTGTGTGTGTGTGTGTACAGGTTGTTGAGAGAACACTCTGAGCTGTAGAGGTTAATTTTTCCATTAACCTGGAATCATGTACAAGATGAAGGGCTTAATCTCTAGTAATGTTCAGCATCAGCAGAATTCTCCTCTGCAGAGAAATTAGGCATTTGATCAAATTACAGGTGAGATCAGACCACACACACACACACACACACACACACACACACACACACACACACACACACACGTGTATGCACCTCCACCCTTCATTATACAATTGTTGTATCTTGCTTGTCATGGAGTATCTGTAAATTTAAGGTTTATTTAAAACTCAATATCCTTCTGTGACTGTACTCCTGTGATCACCATTTAATCATCTCATTTAGTGAAAATCATTACAGGAAATGAAAATTACAAAATACCAGTCAGTCATTTAAAGACCTCAGACATTATTTTAATTGGCCACTCATTTAAACCTCGTTTACGTAAAATTAAATTGTTCACGTATGAACCTGTAGATTTTCAGTGATTTAAGTTCAAAATCGACTTCAATCTTTATGCGTGGAAACGCCTTCATATTGGATTACACTAATAGTTACGCTGATGTTCTCAGGTGCACCACTGAGATTATGCGAACCACCTGTATGTAGTTCAATCATGTTGACGCATCACTGACAGGGTTTTTCAGCAGTGTCTAGACTGCTGCCTTTAAACACAACCTGAATTTATTGTATTTATCATGGCAGTTTGTACTGTGACAACTTGCAATTAAACTAAAAAATGAGAAGACAGAAAATGATGACTGAATATGATCGTTTTTTTCCACCTTTGGTGTCAAGTGTTTGGCTGTAGCACTGTAGCATAAAAGCCAGACAAAATTTAATAAGTAGAACTCAACACCAGTGTCGCCAATGTCATGTCACAGCAAACCAGTGACTACATTTCCCATCCTGCACTGTGGCCTACAAGCGTTCAGAAGCACTGACTACCACAGTATAAAGAGACTGTTTGAACACAATGACGTTGCGAAGTATTGAGTGTTATCACCGTACCAAGTGTTTGTACCCTGTTCCTCATTTTGATTCATGTTCTTTGATCTTGTTTCTTGTTTCTCGTTCTCGATTCTCGCCTTGCCTCGTTTATACCTGTTTGTTGATTGATTGCCTGACCCACTGCCTGTTTTTGACCACGCTATTGTCTTATGATTTGGATTTGTCTGCCTGTCTCTCTTTATTAAAAGCTCTTATCTGCACTCGCGTCCATCCTAACCTTTACGTGGAATACGTGACAGCCAACAAGCCTAGTCTTTCGTGTTACTAATCTGTATGCCTCAAATACCCTTAAAATATACTTAAAATCGGCAAGAAGCTATTGAAGAAAAACCAGTTCAGACATTTGGCCTTGCTGTGACCTTGATCCTTTTTGGATCGATTCCAAAATCTAATCAGTTCATCTGCTGCTTAAAATGATAGTTCAATAATATACAATTTCTTAATGAATAGGACATTGCTTACAAAACAGTAGTGTGTTTATAATCTATATTTTATATATAAATGTGTCCTTTGTGTGTGAATGAACAGTATTTTGTCCTTTAAAAAAATATTTCAGAGAAAGACTGGCTTCATAGCTACAAATACTGAATGATTCACTGTGGTCAGAGTTATTGTCCTTGGAAAAACTTTAACTTTGATAAAATATTCGGACTTTATTAGATTAAATAATGGATATATTTAAGCATAAATGAATACTGAAACATTGTAAGCAACAAATAAAGAGCATAGCACATATTTGGTTTTAAAACTGATTTATTTATTATTTCAGTCAGTTTAAAATAATCAGTCTTTTTTTTTTTTTTTAGTTCCAAATATATATTTCTACAAAGGATAAAGGATATACATATTTATAGATGAGAAGCCAATGAATGAATGGCGTATGACTTCACTGGGATTTAAGGAATCATGAACCCAGTCTGAACACAGTCTGTTTAGAGATGTGTATGAGAACATTTACATTTAGTTTTTTGCTTGCACCACAGGACACACCCGGTCCCGTGAAATGGTTTCGTATTCTTCAGCCATTATTCAGGAATGCAGAGCAATTCAATCACATTTAATCATGCTGAGTTCAGATTATCTTCAGTAGCCCTCTGTATGTTCTGAAGTTGTTCTCTTTTAAAGTGAGACTCGCTTGGCTGAACAACATCTGGGATCTGTACGACCTAGAATGCAGGTTTCTAATCATTACAGTGTGCTTTATTGCTCTCTGCTCTTCGGTCCTCGCTTCTGAAAGCCCTTTTAGCACAAAGACAGCTGCTGTATGAAACACTCAAGGCCATGGAAGTGCAATCTCAGTTAATTACACAGCTTGATTTGCACTGAAGTCATCACTTTTTGTTGCTCAGCACTCAAATTGGGTGGGCTTATTTTCTGCCATGCATGTAAATAATTACTTGACAAGTAACACAAATGTCCAGTATATTTCCTTTGTCCTTATTTGAATCTAAAAGTTGCCTGTAACTGATACAGTGTGTTAATGTATAATCATATCAGGTTTCAAAAAAGTCTAATAGTAATTCTGAGTAATAAACTAGAAAAAAACATTGATAGGAAATTGCTAACAATTTCTTTCACATTCCTTTTTTTTTTTTTTGTGTTAAGTTTGTGGCACAATTCCATAGAACTGGTTAAATATTGTGGTGCAAAAATATTTTAAGTACCAGTTTCACTAGTTTTTATGAAAATATTTGGCAGGTTCTTGGTATTCAGATGTATTTCCATTTGAACTTTTGTCAAATGCATAGTTTTGCATTAACCGAATAAAAAAGGGATAATTAGCAGATACAAGAAAGTTTTAAGCAGTATTAATATCATGCATTTGCATCTATTACAGTTGCTGAGACATGCAACATGACTACGACACAAAACAAAAGCCAGCAGAGATGGCTGCAAGTGCTGGTTAAAATGCTTAATTTTAACTGGCAAACAATCCAAAACAGTAGGCTAAGACGGAATCCAAAATAACAAAACAAAATAAAATTAAAAAAACATAGGCAAAAGATCAGGTGATGGGCATACCGACTAGGGCAGGAAAGAGCAAATATTGAGAATTTTAAGGATATTCAGGAAACAAAATTAGAATCAAGAAGCAGGTATGCTAGCACAAAACATAAGAATACATAAGAAGAATACTCTACACTTTGTGTATTTCAATTAAATTTTCAATTCAGTTTTATTTGTATAGTGCTTTTAACAATGGACATTGTTTCAAAGAAGCTTTACAGAAACATATAAACACAGGATACAGATTTTAAGTGTGTGAATTTATCCCTATTGAGCGAGCC
>JANDJT010000169.1:3929490-3940930 GCA_024331685.1 Stegophilus panzeri | reverse complement strand
CATAATAATGGGTAAGACCAAGGAATATAGCTGTGATGTGCAGCAAAAGGTTGTTGAGCTTCACAAAATGGGAAGTGGATATTAGAAAATAGCACAAGCATTGAAAATTTCCACATTTCAACATGCATCAATAGCAACACAAAAATGGTTTACTGACCACAAAATCAAGGTCCTGCCTGACTCGAAACCCACAGAAAACCTCATCAGGTATTATAGGTGAAGATTCAGAGCTGTTATCTTGGCAAAGGGAGGTAGCACAAAGCATTGACTAAAAGGGTGCCAATATTTATTGCACACCTATATTTAACAGAGAGATTTTTTTTTTGATAAACCTGTGTTCTGTTTGCAATGTATTTGCTTGTATTTCCTCATTTGTAAGTCGCTTTGGATAAAAGCGTCTGCTAAATGAATAAATGTAAGTAAATGTTAATGTAAATGCAATTGTTTGATATCCATGAGAGCCGAGTATTTTTGTGAATTTCTTTATACAAAAGATCAAAAGGTTAAACAATAAAGAGAATTTTTCACAGCCTTCTTTGCTGTAATTGCTGCTGCTGTAATTTAACTACAAAATCTTCTATTTTTATCTCTTTCAGTGAAGAGAATTCTGTGAAAATACTAGTTTAAGACACTGATAACACAGTACACACAAAACAATACAATACAATGTGATAAACTTTATTAGAATTCCTTTACAGTTAGTTTGAACTTTATTACATTGCTTTAGTTACTGAGATTATTTTTTTTTAAATATACCCTGTATTCTCAGAATTATCCGACATTAGACTTTACTTTTATAAATATTTCACAGATTCCCCTGTTCCTATAGTTATTGATGGTGTACATGTTAACATTCTGGAGGGGAAAAAAAACAACTTCTGTTAAAAGTCACCCCAAAATAACCAGTCTACAATGAGTGGTTTCCTGACCATATTTATTTGTCAGGCAAAAACAAATATTATTTGAGTGGATCATATTTGAAGGAAAGGGGGAAATATTGATAATGACCATGTTAACTACTTTGTACAAAAGGTCGGATTTTCTTCATGTCTAATCTCTAATCCGTGTTCAGATGACACTCAAATGGATGTACGAAATACTAAGAAACTCTGAACATATAACAGTCTCATACTTTGTTCAGGTATACTTTTAAGAGGTTGTTTGTTTCCTTTGCCAAATTCTCCCACAACACTTTACATGGTGCAATTTTTTTTCCATTATATGCTGCATGATTAGTCTAAGACTGCCATTACAGAGTCAACACTTATGCATCCTGAGCCTATTTAAAAAAAAAGTACAAATCTTCCCACACTGTGACCAATGATACAGCTGTAATCCTTTATGAATACATTGATGTACTGAAATTCTGTTCAGACTGTGTGCAGCGTTACGGGTTTTTCCCCTTATATGAATACGCTCGTGTTTTTTCAGATGGTATTTTTAGTTGAACCTCTTCCCACATGTTGAGCATTGATCCTGTATGAAGCCACTGGTGTTTTTTAAGTTTGCTATTGTCCGTAAAATTCTTCCCATACTGTGAGCAGTGAAATGGCATCCTTCCTAAGTGAATTAATTCATGCGCTTTAAGGCCCTGTTTACACTAGTGTGTTTTTGTTTTAAAACAGCGTTTTAAAATGAAAACGATCCTCGTCCACACTGGCGTTTCCGCCGTGTTTCAGAAACGATCTCCGTCCACACGACACGACAGACTACGCATGTCACATGACCGTTCATGCACACTGGGCATGCGCATACGAGTGTAAACAGGAAGTTGGTTGCTAGTCACAGGCAGGCACGACAAACCGGTGTTCCATGTAGGGCTTACGCAGTTCGAAATGAGATTTGTTGGTGATCGCTCTAATCGTAGCTCGCCTCTTGCGCATGTAGACAGCTGCAGTATTATAAAATACAGAATTGAACTGCATAATGGCTGCTGAGAATGACAACAAAGCCAGCAAAGCTTGCGGTTCAGTCTCCGTGTTGTTGTGTATACGATCAAGGCAGCGTAACGGTCATGTGATAGGGGCTTGACAAATCAAGGAAGGATACGCAATGATCCAGAAGACCCGATCAGGGGGCGAATGTGGGCGGAGCCACGCCTTAATTTTCAAAAGTCTTCGTTTTGATCTGTTTACACTGAGACGCGAACCCGGAGTTTTCAAACTAAAATGGGGTCTTCTGCGTTTCCCAAAGTCTCCGTTTTCGAGGGTCGAAAACGCCGGAGTAGTGTAGACGACAGGCGTAACCGTAGCACAAGTTATGCGTTTTAAATGAAAACGCACTAGCGTAAACAGGGCCTAAGACTAACCTGGTATTTAAATCCTTTTCCACACTGTGAGCAGTGATACGGTTTCTCTCCTGAGTGAATGAGCTGGTGTCGTTTAAGATTACTCTGCTGTGTAAATCGTTTACCACACTGTAAACATGTATAAGGTTTTTCTCCAGTGTGAATGCACTGACGTACTTTAAGATTACTCACCTCTGTAAAACATGTTCCACACTGTAAACAGTGATATAGCTTCTCTCCTGCATGAATGCGCTGGTGTACTTTAAAGAGTAATCTTCTGGGAAAAGACTTTACCACATGCTGAGCACTGATGTGTTTTGTTGTCCCGTGTAAATACACTGATGTATTTGAAGATGAATCTTTTTAGAAAAATTCTTCCTACACTCCTTGCCCATTTCTCTATGATTCTGTCTACAAGGCCCGTTAGCGTGAAGAGAATCAGATGATGACATCCCACTAAATAGGAGAACAGATTAATGTTTGAAAGTGCATTCAAGTGTATTGTTTAATTAAATCATGTATTGTAATAATACTCATAATCAAGTGCGTAAACCAAGAATATATTAAATGACAGTGATCCATTACACACAATTATAATAATTACAAGATATTTAGATGCTTTACATGAGCCTACATTTCAAGAATCTTTGCACAGCTGTCACAATCGTCAACTTCTAAATTATTTACTGTTTTCTATACTATATGAAATAAATGGCCGGGTGTCTTTAGCTCAAAAAGTGGAGGTAGAGACAACATTTTCACATTTGGTTTGATATTTAATAGAAGTGGACCAATGATGTTACAAGGTAACATAAATGTAATGCAAAACCTACAAGCAAAACTTTTCCACCAATTTATTTGTCTTATTTCTTTTATACTATACAATTTTTCATTGATTAGAAAAGCTAGGGTGATACAGATGGAGTAAATAATCATTACACATGATTAAATGATGAGCCATTAAAAGCAGCAAAAGCAGAAATGTGCACAAATGACAGGAAAGTAATGATAACTAACAGAAGTCTAAAATACTTGCATAAGCATCATGTGAAGTTGCAAAAAACTTTCAACAGCAATAACAGAAGTACATAAAAAAGTGTGGATGTATATTCAGCAGAGATTTGCATTTAGAATTAGTCAAAATGGCCCAAACATAATTAATTATCTATATATTTATTAAAGCAAAACTAAAAGCTGTAACACCCAGAAGCTAACTATGCATTTAATTTGACCATAATTTAAAAAAACATAACAGAATATAAATATTTCACTAATATCTGCCCTATATGACTTTAATCCTGACTGATTAAGCAAGCTCTTCTCTTAATATAAAACCAATAAACAGATAACTTACAAATCAAATCTTACTTTTTGTAAGAAAGCCAGTTGCTCAGGTCTCTACCTTTGTCAGAGAGCAGTGCCAAATAGCAGCTCCTATGAATTAGGACTAAAGTGTGGAATAGAAACAACTTTAGGCAGGTTAATGTGTAAAGCAGGTATTTTTTAATCCAGGTATGCACACATCAGCCCGCTTTCCAAATAACCGAACTAAGACTACAGAGTCTCATGTTTAAATATACCTGAGGACAAAGACACAGGATAATCCATTGACAGGGCATTTCACAGTTATTAGCCATCTATCAGCACCTCATCATCTGAGACTGGGGTGTGGGAGACTAGATGGACTGTTCCCCTGTTAGGAATACAGCCAAGGAGAATTAAGATTGAGGTATTTAATTTAATCAATTAACCACAGATTTAAAGCAATTACTCGAAATGTTGCAACAATATATCTACTGCATCTGTATGAGCATAATGTACTTCAGTTAATATGTAAAGACTGCCAAAGTGCACTTTGAGTTTATTTGGACTTGGCTATAGTATGCAAAAATGCTAAAGATTTCATTATTATTGTAAGAAAAAATATGTAGTTCTACTACTTATAAATATGGATAAAATGGCTGTTAATATGTTCATATATGGCTGTTAATATATTCATATATTCATATAAGGAGGGTATTTAGTCAGAGATATTACCTCTCCTTGAGGGTTTATATTAGATATTTTATCTGACTGAGTTAAAAATATTTTGGCATATATAGGTATATACAATGGATATAAAAAGTCTACACACCCCTTTTAAAATGGCAGGTTTTTATGATGTAAAAAAAAAAAGAAACCAGGATAAATCATGTTACAATCAGAAGCATTCTAGGGAAAAATAGGAAAAAATAAATCTGGTTACAATAACCTGTTTGCAGTGCACACCCTTTTATAACTGGGGATGTGGCTGTGTTCAGAATGAACCAATCACATTCAATGTCATGTTCAAATGTAATTATCATACAGCTGCCATCAATTAAATTATTCTGATTATCTTCTTGGTCTCATCTAGCTGCTGAAACTATGGTCTGCAAAGAGCATGTGTGGTAACTCACTTGTTGAAAAGTATTGATCAGGAGAGGGGTATAAAATAATTTTTAAAACATTAGATGTACCATGGAACACCATAATGGCCATCATCAACAAGTACAGAAAATGGAGCACCAGCGTGACATCACTAACAACAGGACGTCCCTCCAAAATTTATAAAAGGACAAGACAAAATCTTACCAGGGAGGCTGTCAAGAGACCTATGGCAACATTAAAGGAGCTGCAGGAATATCTGATAAGTACTTTACTTACTTACAGATTACTCTCTGCACATGACAATAATCTTTCATATTCTTCACATGACTGGGCTGTGCAGTAGAGGGGTTAGATGGAAGCCCTTTCTCATAAAAAACAAAAACAAAAAACATCCAAGCTCAACTAAATCACAGAAAAACCATGTGGCAAAATATATTATAGTCTTATATTCCAAAAGAAATAATCATAATTCCATAAATCTGAAAGGTATGTTTGGTGTTAAAAAAACAACAACAACAAAAAAGCCCCATATGAAACATGGTGGTGGCAGCATCATACTTTCAGGCTGCTTTTCTTCAGCCAGAACTGGGGCTTTTATGAAGGTGGAAGGAATAATGAATAGTTAAAAATTCCAGTCAATTTTAGTGCAAAACCTTCAGGTGTCTGCTAGTAAGCTGAAGATGAAAAGGAATTTCACCTTTCAGCATGGCAATAACCAAAAAATTTATCCAAATCAACAAAGGAATGGCTTAACCAAAAGAAAATAAATGTTTTTGAAAGACCTAGCCAGAGCCCAGACCTGTATCCAATTAAAAATGTGTGGCGTAACCTGACGTGACTGTCCATATGACATGCCCTTACAATTTGATGGATCTAGAATGTTTCTGCAAGAAAGAGTAGGGAAATATTCCCAAGTCAAGATCTGCCACGCTGATAGACTCTTACCCAAAAAGACTGAGTGGCGTAATAAAATCAAAAGGTGCTTCAACAAAGTCTTAATTTAAGGGTGTGTACACTTATGCAACTACGTTATTGTACGTTTTTTTTAGTTTTCCTTTTTTCCCTAAAAAAAAAGAAAAAAGTTCTGATTATTTTTCACTTTAGTTTACATGTTCTAATGTGACATTAAGTGTGGAAACATTCTGACATGATTTATCAAAAAAAAAAAAAAAAAAAAAAAAATTAAAATGCTTAGCCCCCATTATAAAAGCCACTTCGGGAATATGCGCTGGTGCCCAAAGCATACTGTCAGAACATTAGAAAAATAGTTCAAGTCAATTCAATGTTTATTCACCAAAAAACAGTTCTGGTTGAGATGGAGAACAAAGCATCGACTGAAAGAACTTCTACTTCTGCTTCTGAACGGCTTCCACTGGAAAAACTTTTTGTTGTTGGTTTTGTTTTGTTTTTTTGTTTTTTTTTGCACTTTGTGTTTGCTGCAAATTGGAAGGGGTTTGAAGTTGCACAAATTGTCACTGTTGTCAGCAGTTGTCTTTAAGAGGTCAGTGCACTTTGGTAGCCTACATTAAATTAATGAATGGATAAAATAAAACTAATATATTGCACTCAGAGTGAGGATCCATGATCAAAAGGCTGTTAATCTAGACCTTGACAGACAAAGTGTAATGGTTTCTATGATCGGCATTGGTCAAAACAGCCAATAGGAAACAAAAAGCCCAATAACATAAATACTAAAACAATACTAGTATACTAGCAATACTAAAGACTAAAAAAAATCGATTTTTCAATAAACAAAAACATAAACAGCTTCAAAACTCTTAAAGCAGGAAATGACCACACTGTAAATCTGTATAAGTTCATTTAACTACCTCTAATTAATTAATTACTAATTATTATTTCTTTAAGCCAAATACACTTAAATATAACAAGTTTGAGTTACATTTTTGTTATATTTAAGTGTATTTGTCTTAAAGAAATTGATTTATCAACTTAAAATTTTTGAGGAAATTAGTTTCCTCAATTTTTTTTTCGAGTTAAATTAACTTATCCAGTTTTACAGTGCAGGAAGTGATCATTAGAGATTAGAGATTGGTCTCATAATCAGATGACCAAAAGCTCTGCTGACGAGGAGGTTTAGTGTCGTCCCAAGATGTAACACATATCCCCACGAAACTGAGCCACCTCTTTGATGGGACACACTCCTGGTTCTGTGAACAGGTCAGTCTGGTTGGAGTAATGGATCTAGATTGTCCTCTCCAGACCCAGTACCTTTCCTCAGGAACGTACACCACCTATACCATGCATCAATCCTGTCTCTTTGAATGGAGTAGGTCTCAGATGAGGTATACTTGTATAATCCATCCATCCATCCATCTTCTATACCGCTTAATCCTTTTCAGGGTCACAGGGAAACCTGGAGCCTATCCCAGGAAGCATCGGGCACAAGGCGGGGTGCACCCTGGACAGGGTACTCGTATAATCATTTTCATTATTTAAAAAAAAAACAAACAAAAAAAAAAAACAGTATGATTTTAGGAATCTTCCCATTTCGTGGTTGAGCTGCTCGACATGACTATTGGTTTGGGAGTGACGACTGGAGTCTAGCCTGACATCCGTATTTAACTGTTTGCAAATTGCTTTCCATACATGGGAGGTGAATTGTACTACCCTATATGATATATGCTCTTTGGGAATGCTCTAACAATTAAAAGACTTCTCTAAAGATGGTTTCAGTCGTTCCTATGGCTATAGGTAGTTTGTTCTGTTTTCTTTGATCTAAGAAAATATTTATTTATACCTTGATCTTTCTGCCTAATAGATTTGGAACAATTCCCAGTGTTTGAAACACTGTCCAATAAGTGACTGTTTACATCGAACAGACTCGTACTTTATTCATATTCACTTTTAGTTTAAAGTTGTTCTTTTGTTCCTCTGCTGGTTCTCCTACTGCATTTTGGGTGGTGTAGACTCCCTTTCCATCATATCCTTCACGGCATGTTAAATGTTAAATTAGAGATTTAACAATCTCTCGTCAAGCAGAGCAGGAGTATATAGAAAATCGAAAGGGTCCTCATTAACAGTGACTGGAGTTGGAATGACTAATGGTTAATGGCTTCATTCAAGAATACATGTTTTACATGAAAATGCTGCTGTAGTTATTTTTTTTTTAATAGGGATGATATTTCAAGTCAGGTGGGTTTTTATTTCCATTCCTCTCTATAACCTTTCTACATTGGAATGAAATTTATTTAAGAAGAGGGCATGAATTTGTTGTGGGAGGTACTGCAGGAGTACGAGGTAACTGGGTTGCTATTTTGTGTGTCTTCTGAAGGGAATGATCAAGTAGAAAACTATTAGAAAAAAAAAAGATATTGTTTGGTCAGCATAGGTGGATCACTTAAAGCACATCTTGAGGGTTTTATAACTACAGGTGGTTTACAATCATCATTCAAAACACTCAGAATAACATACTAAAACAAAAAAAAAAGTTTTTATTTGATATGTACATGTATGACCATAGGAAATCTGATATACATATAATTACTATAAGAAGGGAGCCCAGTAATTGACTACTTGATTGACACTTAATCGAAGTACGTGGACACGTGACCATTGAACATCCAATTCCAAAACCATGGGTATTAATATTGCATTTTTCCTCCTTTTGCTGTTATAACAGCCTCCATTTTTCTGGGAAGGCTTTCCACTAGATTTTGGAGTTTGGCTGTGTGATTTTTGTGCCCATTCATCCACAAGAGCATAAGAGGTTGGGAAGTGATGTCCAGCGATAAGTCCTCGACTAAAGTTGGCATTCCAGGTCATCCCACAGGTGTTCAGTGGGGTTGAGGTCAGCGCTCTGTCAGCGCAGACCACTTGAGTTCTTCCATTCCAACCTTGGCACACCATGTCTTCATGGAGCTCACTTTGTGCACAGGGCCACTGTCATGCTGGATCAGGTTTGGTTCTCTTAGTTCCAGTGAAGGGAAGTTGCAATGCTACAGCATACAGTACAAAGACATTCTATACAATTGTGTGCTCCCAACTTTGTTTAACAGTTTGGAGAAGAACCACATAAGGGTGTGAGGCTCAGGTGCCCATAAACTGTTAGTCATTTACTGTACATGTAATAGACTCATAGATTGTCCATCTACACTTATTTAGTGCTCTTGATCTTCTTCTTAGACCTCCAACTGCACTTGAAACCATCATTATTGAGTCAACACATGTACTGTCAGCAGTAAATTACTTCTTTCCTGTCTGAATGCATGGAAGTCTTTTAAGATGGCGTTCATCACTAAAACTCTTCCCACACTGTGAGCAGTAATACGGCCTCTCTCCTGTGTGAACGAGCTGATGTCTTCTGAGATTATGTCTACTGATGAAACCTTTTCCACACCGTGAGCAATGATGTGGCTTCTCTCCTGTGTGAATGTGATTGTGTTGTCGGAGAGAACTCTGCCTTGTAAATCTTTTCCCACACTGTGAGCACTGATACGGCTTCTCTCCGGTATGAAGTCGCTCGTGCTGTCGGAGATGACTAGGCTGATGGAAATTTTTCCCACAATGTGAACAATAATACGGCTTCTTTCCTGTGTGAATGTGCTGGTGGCGCTGGAGATCACTCTGCTGTGTAAAACTCTTCCCACACTGTAAGCAGCGATATGGCCTCTCTCCTGTGTGAATGAGCTGGTGTCTTCTGAGGTTATTTCCACTCATAAAACCCTTTCCACACTGTGAGCAGTAATACGGCCGCTCTCCCGTGTGAACGAGCTGATGTCTTCTGAGGTTATTTCCACTCATAAAACCCTTTCCACACTGTGAGCAGTAATACGGCCGCTCTCCCGTGTGAACGAGCTGATGTCTTCTGAGGTTAAGTCCACTCATAAAACCCTTTCCACACTGGGAACATTTATACGGGATCTCTCCTGTATGAACGAGCTGGTGTTGTTGGAGGCGACTACGTTGTATAAAACCCTTCCCACACTGTGAGCAGTAATATGGGCTCTCTCCTGTGTGAATGTGCTGGTGGCGCTGGAGATCACTCTGCTGTGTGAATCTTTTCCCACACTGTGAGCAGTAATACGGCTGCTCTCCCGTGTGAACTAGCTGATGTCTTCTGAGGTTATGTCCACTCATAAAACCCTTTCCACACTGTGAGCATTTATACCCCATCTCTCCTGTATGAACGAGCTGATGATGTTGGAGACGACCATGTGGTTTAAAACCTTTCCCACAATATGAACAGCATTATGGCTTCTCTCCTGTGTGAACGTGCCAATGTGTTTTGAGATTAATTTGTTGATTCAAACTTTTCCATATTGTAAGCATCATTATGGTCTCTCTCTCGCTCTCTCTCTCTGGTGTGAATGCGCTGGTGTTGTTGGAGATGACTCAATTTAGTAAAACCTTTTCCACACTGCAAGCAGCACTGAGTTCTCTCCTTGCCCATTTCTTTATGAATGATGGTTGGAGAGAACCAGCCAATGACATTCCTCTCTGAAGACGAACAATAATTTAGAAAAGAATGTTAGAAAGTCAACATATTATTATTATTATTATTATTATTATTATTGTTGTTGTTGTATTATTGTATGTATTATGCATTAAAAAATTATTTGTAAAATATATATATTTTTACATTATTCTTTTTTTATTTATTTATTTATTTTATTTTTTTTTGATCAGACTGAATCAGGACTGAAGTGAATGTAAATATCATCCAATTCATTGTAGAACATGAAATAAAAGCATCAATTACATCTAGTTATACTTTTTTTTTTTTTTTTTATAGCCTTTTGTTTGACTCATTAGTTGAATTGAAGGAGTTAGAGCAGGAAAATACACTAAGGAAAAAAAAAATACTTCAGGAAATGCTCAGGTCCACCCTGAAGTTTATCCTACAACAGCACATCCCAAAGGGCTTTATTCCTCTTATACCACAGCAATTAGCCAATGACCAATCTTTTAATTTATTAATGAACAGCATAATGTTTTTATTCATTTATAATCACAATTAAAATTGTGGAACATCCACGAGATAAGCTAGGCCATGTTATATCTTCACAGATACTGTCACAGATACCCAACCGTACTACCTAAGTACCCCATCTTGCACATTTTACTGCTCTAAAGCTAGGGCAGTTAATAGCTAATTAATTGCACTTGGTGTGTTGGAAAAAAAACAACAACAACAACAGGAATATGGCTGGAAACATGATTTACTTTATATAAGGTATAAAGTAATTTAATTCCATCTATCCATCCATCCATCATGGGGGAGCCTGGAGCATATCCCAGGGAATTCAGGGCACAAGGTGCCAACTCATCACAGGGTAAAATCGCACACTCATTTACACACTACGGACAATTTGGGAAATGCCAATCAGCATACAATGCACGTCTTTGGACTGGGGTAGGATACTGCAGTAACCGGAGGAAACCTATGGAGCACAGGGAGAACATGCAAACTCCACGCACACAGGATGAGCACACAGGTGAGATTCGAACTCCCAACCCCAGAGAACGTGCTAAAAAAACCCCCACTGCTCTCCCTTACCTTCCCATATAATAAACATCTCCTAAAAGAGAGCTTCAGCATACCAACGGGCTTACATTCTTCTCTATTAAAAACACATTTAAAAAAAAAAATCTGTTTATCACTAGCATTAGATTTTTGTGTAGTGTCTGCTGTGAATGAGTTATTTTAGAAACATACAGTATCTCACAAAAGTGAGTACACCCCTCACATTTTTGTAAATATTTGATTATATCTTTTCATGTGAC
>JANDJT010000169.1:3914886-3926628 GCA_024331685.1 Stegophilus panzeri | reverse complement strand
AATCACCATTGTTCCCAACAACCATTCACTGATCACCACTGTTCCCAACAACCATTCACTAATCACCACTGTTCCCAACAACCAATCACTAATCACCACTGTTCCCAACAACCAATCACTAATCACCACTGTTCCCAACAACCATTCACTAATCACCACTGTTCCCAACAACCAATCACTGATCACCACTGTTTGTCCCAACCTTCCGCTTCTTCATTTTGCACTTACTTTTTGACAGTATTTACAGTAATAAATAACAAGCTATTCCCATCTGTAACCATTTCCTTCATGTCTACTTCCTGTCTTCTCACTACCACTACTTCACTGCGTCTGCACGCATGACAGAAATGATAAAATTCTGTGAATACATAAATGGTCTGTGACACCATGACCAAAGACTTATAATACTGATAACCTGAACAACAGAACAACATTCAGAGCAGGTTATAACGCCTAAAATCTTCAATAACAACAAGAGATTTGTAAAGATGTAAATATAGATACTGTCCTAACAGAAAATGCTGCCGGAACTTACAGACAACGTCACGAAATTCAGACGCAGACAAACGAAACTAATGAGCGAAACATAACTCCAAAACAATGAGGAAACTTCCGGGTTACTCCCCACGTGATTACCACCGCGTATACGCCACTGTTTGCGCATGCGCATATTATCAGATATTTTTCCTTTACAAGGAGATCTGTAACGCGCATGCGTGCCATTTTACAGCATTAAGAAGACAAAACAACGACGTATTAAAGCTTCTTCATACTATTTACTCTGTAAGGCTATTACTCATGAGGCATTTACTTTTTGTAGACAAAGTAAAGAAACATTTATTCAATTGTCATTATAGGTTTTACTTGAACACGTTTTATTATTATCATTATTATTATTTTTTTTTTTAAATCTGTTAATTACTGATAAATCTGTTAATTATTATCTGTTAATTACTGTTTATGTTTAACACTGCTATGATTGTATAATCATAAATAGTTCAGAGCCATTCCACTGAATGGGTTCCACTTCCATCCCCATTATATGTGTAAATATGCAAGAAAATTAACTGAAAAATACATTTTAGTATTAAGCAAAGAATCCTGCACATTAATCTAACTGCAAATGTAAAATATACAGTATAATTTAAAACATTAATAAAAACTCCCTAGAACACTGAAAAAATTGCATTTGTTACCTGTGCCCACTCTCTCACACTACACTTTACCATTAAATATAATGATTAAAATCCTTCAAAAAGCTTTTTTTTTTTTTTTTTTTTTTTTTTTTTGCATTGTTGTGCGACTCCATATCTGATCCATCCATCCATCTTCTATACCACTTATCTTTCAGGGGATAAGGGGAACCTGGAACCTATCCCAGGGAGCATCAGGCACAAGGCAGGGTACATCCTGGACAGGGTGCCAATCCATTGCAGGGCACAGTCACATACACATTCACACACACATTCATACACTACAGACACTTTGGACATGCCAATCAGCCTACCATGCATGTCTTTGGACTGGGGGAGGAAACCGGAGTACCTAAAGGAAACCCTCGCAGCATGGGGAGAACATGCAAACTCCACATACACAGGGCCACAGTGGGAATCAAACACTCAATCCTGGAGGTGTGAGGTGAATGTGCTAACCACTAAACCACCGTGCGCACTCCATATCTCATCTATGCTTTAAATACTTTTTTTTCATAAGAATTCCATAATAATTTAATTAAAATACACATTTTAGTCATGTCCCCAGGTTTTCACTCGGCCCTGTTACCCTAACATATTCCCCGCTCTGAAAAAATTTTAACATTTTCACATGTTCACCAGGAAGTTGTATCATCTGGATCTTCTGAAGGCCATGGTAAGACCAAAAGTAAGTTATCTCATTTTCTTTTCTGTATATTTGATGACATTGTAACTATGACTGAGAAGGTCAATCTCAGCGTACAGTCCTGTTACCTAAATTATTTCTTAGATGTTATTTGTTTATTTTAAAACTACTCATTTTTGGTAAATTCTTTAAAATAAACACTTTCTTGAGGGGAAAAAATAGGAATTATTCAACATGCTTTTAAATCTGCTTTTTAAATGACACATGAGTTTTAGTAACAGGACTGAGAAAAATGCAACCATCTTCCACTTCAAAACAATGTAAAAAATGAAATAAAGTTACCCGAGATGGACCAATACACATTTTGAATAGTTAAATGTGTGTATTATTAGATTCAGCGTCGAAAAAAGATTTTTAAAAATGAAGTATTGGTTTTAATGGAAACTGAAATGGTCCCTGTGGGTCTCTACTGGTAATTTGATGCCTTCTATTGGTGGCATGCTCTGTCTAGTGGATACCATTAAGGACCAGTTATGTTAATGCTAATGGTTTTGATAGTTATCTGATGATTTGTAATGGTATTTGTTGTGGAAACCATTTGAATTTCTGTGATGGTTTCTATAGTTTTTTCTTGGTTTTTTTTTCAGCAAGGTAGGTTGATTTATTCCAACTAAAATTCTGATTACAGATCAGCTCTAAAAGCATTTGTTTATGTTAATTGGATAGCATAATTTGTTGCTTTGATATGTTGTAATTACAAAACAAAAAGAATGGAGACCAGCCAGTTTAGAGAATACAACCTTGTGAATAACATTCAGTATTAAGTAAGGGCTAGACAAAAATTGTCTTAAATACTCTTAAACGTATTCATCAAGGAAGTAAAGTTGAAGATGATTTGGAACATCATACCCCATGCTATTCAGAATAACAAACTTTTCAACATAATATCTTTAATGTTATGATAAACGTCCATATTGCTGGGTCGGCATTGCATTTGTATGTCATAAACTTGTATACTGATGTTTCAGAATATGCGACTTTTATCCATACACAGCAGTGTGTGTGCCTCAACGTAACTAAAATGTAAACAATTATTGAAACTATCCAGTAGATAGAGTTAAGTGACCAGGTATTTAAAACCAAAGGTATACCATGCTACACAAATGTACTGTATATGTATGTATTATAATGTAACAACATAATATATTTTTATGTTTGTAGGGATATGCATTCATTTATCTAACCTCAAGGTTCTCTGTTTTCCTCATTCCTCTCAAAAATATGCCAGTAAGTGGATTGGCTACTTTAAATTGCACCTAGGTGTAAATGAGTGTGAATGTGTGTGTATGGGGCTCCGCGATGGACTGTTGTCCTGGAATGGCTTCTCTCCTCACACCCAGTATTCCTGGGATAGTCTCAGGATCCACGTCATCCCAGACCAGTATAAAGCACTCACTGAAGAGAAATGGATGGATAGATAAATAAATAAATAAATAAATAAATAAATAAATAAATAAATAGCTATACTAGGTAATCACTAATGGGAATAATGCATTCATGTAGTCTGCTGCATTTAATTTCTAATCCTGCAATTAAGTAGCGTTCTGAAATTGAGACGTGTTTCTACTGTGTGACAATCAGGGCTGGCTGGAACACAGATTTATAAATGAATGCTGGCTTCAGACAAAGCAAGTGAATTTGTAACACAATCCAATGAACAACTCCCACTGTTCTGATCAGCAGGAAAATGTCTTCATCGTTTATATTTATGAGATGATGCACCGCCGACCTGCTGTCTGAGTAATTAGGCCACAAAGTATGGTTAGAATGCTATTCAAAATGGTTTCGGATCAGGATGAGGTCTGATCGCTGGGTACGTGATCACTTATTCTGTCCTGGTTTAGCGTCAGCTGCTAGACTGGTGTTACCAGCTGGACTCGGATACATTACACATCTGCTGGTGTTGTATTTAACATGATGGATCTGGCAGAAATGATTCAGACTGGACAGCAGGATCAGGAATTTAAACATGGAAACATGAACCGTTGATGTACAGAGCAGACTCACCTGGATGTCCTGCTGTGTTTTACTGTGATTAGTTTCAGCTCTATAATGTAAGAGATTTTTTAAAAAAATAGAATAACAGTGTAGAAATATATCTGTAGGTATGTCGCTTATCTTCTATGGGTTGTGGAATGGATTTTACAAAATCTAAAAAAATTTTTTACTAAGCTTAACTTGTGAAAATTAATGAATCGTATGAAAGAAAAAATCACTGCTCCTGTCTCACCTTGCTGCAGGTGGCTCTTATCCTCTTCCTCCTTCTCCATGATACTGACATGTGGAGAGAGGGAATTGGAGTAAGTATGTGTGTCTTTGTGATACAAAGAAATGTGTGTGTGTGTGTGTGTATGGCAAAATGTTTTTTTTTCTTCTCTTCACGTCTCTTGAGAATTCTGAAACTGAGCAGCATCAATCTCCATCCTGCCATGTCATTTCACCATCAGAGAAGCAGATCCTCCCCTTAAACACTTCTTTCTTTCTCCATTCTCTCTCTCTCTCTGATTTGTCTCTGTTTGCTTGGCTACACACATCAGCTGCTTCTCCTGATGTGCTGATCATATGAATGGCAGCAAGTTTTATCGCCAGAGACTCTACTTACTGATGTGTAAGGTGAAACACTGAGAAAGTCAGACAGGACATCAAGACGAAGACGCACCTTTTTAGTGTCTCGTCACATCTCAAATTCAGATCTGAAAACCTCAAGGGGAGAGAAATTTTGCTGTGGGCAACAAATCACAGAGGAAAGGGGAATAGAGGGATCTAGAGATACGAAGGAAGAGAGCTGGGACGATAGAAGTGGTGAGGGAAGAGCAGCTCAGTGAGAAGAAAGAGGATAATAGGAGCAGAGGTGTTAGCATGAGAGATGAGAAAAGAAACTGAAGAGGGAAAGCTTGAACTGTAAGGAAAAGACAGCTGAACATCTCTAACTCAGCAGGACACACTCCACCTGGTTCTTGACCCTGATGACATGGCCTGCATGAGAATCTGCACTCAGCCAGAGATAACAAGCTCAACATCTGCACCTGACATACAAACATCTTTACCTGTGTGTGTGCGTGTGTGTGTGTGTGTGTGTGTGTGTGTGCGTGTGTGTACGCAAATCAGTTTCCCCAGCATCCCTGAGAAAGTTCACATCAAGTCAGCTTTAGTCTGGTTATGGCTCGGCCTCGATCTTCAAAATTTGGTCCTGCACTGTTTGCATCAGAAGCAGATTAAAGGGATTTTAAGCAACGATGTCATGTCACAGCCATGTCATGTTCATAAACAACCGAAGAATTGCTTTATGAATGACATGATGGGCGAAAGGGTCTGAATAGTATCACAGTTTGTGTCTAGTTAGCTTTCAGAGATGTAATGTAGTCTCACTGAAATTATGTTTCAATGTTTGGGTGTTTCTGTGATTAACTAAGCACTTATAATTTATATCAGAAAATCGTTATGATATCAATACCCTGTCCGGGGTGTACCCCACCTTGTGCCTGATTCTCCCTGGGAAAGGCTCCACGTTCCGCACGACCCTGTAGGATGAGCGGTATAGAAAATGGATGGATGAATGGATGTTTCCTGACTAACAGTCACATACTACCACTTTCGAGTACTTTTGAATGTAAACAGTTCTTAAAGAAGCAAGAAATACCACACTGTACGACAGAAAAACCACGGTAAGGATTCAAGCTACACACACATATGTAAAAAGTAAGCATTAATAGCAGATTTATGCAAAAATGCAAAAGCTTTTCTTCACCACAGAAGTGTTCACTGATTAGGTGAACAACATTGTGCATTTTAAAAGGTTATCAGCTGTAAACAGTCACTTCCTCACCAGACTCTCTATTCCCCGAGGAGTGTGTGTATTCAAGGTTTTACCTGATTTGTATTAACCATAGCATGTTTCTGTAACTAAAAGAATTGTGTTTTGCTAACTTCAATCCTCATTACTTTGGTTTTTTTTTTTTTATCTTTGTTTTTTACATCAGAGCAAAGGCCATGTTTTGCAAACTGGCTTACTGAATTATATTATATATTCCTAATTCTTTTTTAAGATAACTAATTTTCTCCACATCCCATCTCCTCTGTGTGGTCTCGTCTCATTTGGAAAACAGTTAACCTTCTGTACACTAATAGTGGGTTATGACAGCAGTTCAAGATGACAGTTATTCAAGCAGTGAATTACCCGATGCCAATGTTTAATTAGCCTCAGATTTAAGGACTAGTTGTAAATTTCAAATTTCCATTTCATTGTGACTTTTTAATCATGGTCTAACCTTTCACAGAGCTCACTGTCAAAATATTAACTAATAAAAAAATTAATAAGCGAAATTAAAGAGTAATTGGACAGTGTCAAAAGAGAAAACCAAGAGTGGAAGAAAAAGAGTGAAGGATGAGTGGCCACCTGAGGCAGCAGAACTCAGGTAAAACAGGGGGAAATAATCTGTAAAGAAAACAAGGAACACTGGAGTCCGAACCGAAAAGAGAAGAACAAAAAATCCAAACCAGTTCGTTAGAGTCATAGTCCTACAGGTCCATGCAAGCTGCAGAAAATTATCCACTTTGACTTGGTTTCCTTTACTAGAAGAACGAAACACTTTACTGTTCTCTTACTATCATTCACACTGTAGGAGTTCCCACAAACACTCAAACTTCGCTTTCCTCTAGTATCTTATCCTCTTAAAGCGATAGCATCAAACAGACCCGCTACACTCCCCTCCCCTTGAGAAGACAACCTTAGGTTGTAAAATTAATCAGTGAATCCAAAGAAATCCTCATCTTCATCTGAGGATTCTTTAAGGATATCTAAGACCCTTTGCCTTCCTTGAAGGTCTAGTTCATCTGCTGTAGAATAACGGGCTTTTAATTTACACACTTGGACAGTTTTTGCATCCTCTCCTGTAGATTCCAACACCACTCGGTAGTTCAGTGGTCCTAGCTGCTTCCCAACATGATAACGACCTTTCCACTTTGGAGCAAGTTTAGCACTAAAATTGTCCTTTGCGCTAGACTGAGGAAAATTTCTTATCCAAACCCTGTCTTTTGGCTTAAAACATACCTCTCATCTAGTTTTATTGCTTTAGTCATGCTTTTTTAAATTGTTTTCTGCAGCCCTCATTTGGAGGCGTTTTCATACAAATCCATCTCTGGTGAAAGGTATCTTCCCAGGACTAGTTTATCAAGTTCCAATGTGGATCTCAGCAGGTGTCACACCAATAGACTTTTGTACCTTGGAATTTAAAGCAAGCTTAAAAAATCTGGCAGATACTGGTCCCACTTCTTATGATTACCCTCCACGTAGGCAGAAATCATACATTTTAGGGTCTGATTTACCCACTTCATCATATTGGTTTGGGGTTGGTATGCTGTTGTGAGTTTGGAGTTTACAAAACATTTCTCGCAGACTTCTTGAAACAAGACAGAGACAAACAGAGAGCCTCTATCAGAAAGTACAAAGTCTGGCACACGACACCTTGAAAGGGATAATGGAACTGGTTTCCTGATAACTGACTTTGGTGGTAGACTTTGTCTTCAATGACCACATGCTCCTCCTTTACATCAACTTCTGCTAGGGCCTTGAACAACTTCACAATTTCTGGGTCCTACTGTTGTTCTTTCCAAATTACATCAGAGGAAATGAAGGGAACGTCCGGATCGTCCTTTTGTCAGAGAACACAAAGCACCTTGAGCTATCTGTAACCCTGGAAAGAGTATCTGGAACCACATTCAGTTTCCCTTTTCTGTATTCGAAGATGAAGTCAAATCACCAATAAGCCCACGTAATAAGTTCTGCTCCATTTAGGGTTTGATTGGTGTAAGCTAAGACTTCTTCCGACCGAAGACCTTTTCTTTCACTCACATCTATATAGACAAAGAAAGGAAGTGCTGGATCTGGATGTCCTAGGACTGGAGGAGAGATCAAGCTGCTTTACCTCTGACTGTTACAAGACCTACTGCTGACATTAGAGACTCCTTTCATAAATGCTTAGAAAAACAAATAGAGAAAGAGAGAGAGCGTTGATATGGAGAAAGGTGTGGCAACCGTTAATGTTATAATAGTGTTCAGGCTCTTCTTTTTTGCTGTGTATATGTTGCTGTGGACATCTGAGATCTTCTGTATCTCTGGACAGAGAAACTGAACCTGAACAACAGCAGTTCCATCATCTCAATACACATCAGCAGTTAGAAATATGAAAAACTGGATGAATGAATGGTGATTATCTCACCTGTACACCGCAATGATCACTTAATCACAGAGGTTACATTTAAATTATACAGTGTTGCTTAATTAGACCTACAACAGCTTCCTCATATATAATGTTCATTCTTCTGGATATTTCTGGGGGTGTTCAGAAGTCTCTCCTGTCCTAGTCTGATAGAGATATCATTTTCCTTTCAGGAATATGCTTGTGTCAGATCTTCTACCTTTTGGAGTGCTGCTTCTACACAGAAGGGAAAACTGAAATTTAATGGATTTCTCATCTCTGCCATTTTTGTTCAGGTTGAATAGAGCATGGAGGAGAGAAAATGTTTAGACGGAGGTTAGAGTAAAAATGCTGTCAGACATTTGTGACCTTAGTATTATACAGTTATAGCTGGGTAAGGAAACATTTGGTACTATGAGGCATCAAAATTTTGGCATTCAAACCAGCAAAAGTCTCTAAAGTAAAAATTTACATTGCAGCTTAGCAAGACATGGACAATTCATGATTAGATTAGATTTACATCATCACAATTCTGACAGTAATATTAAGTGGATTTTGTTTTTCAGCCAAACACAGAGAGAATCTTATATAACATTATTCTGTAAGCCCAAATACTGTTTTGTTTTCTAAGGTTATATTTCTGATGAAGCAATCCTTAAATACATGACTAAGATTTTATTAGGAATCTTATTAAACATACATACAACATCAACAGATTAAATGTTTTTCCTCCTTTAGCGCACTATACTCATCTGGAGACTGCAAGTTTGAATCCTGAAGTTGCCATAGCCATCTATGCCCAGGAGTCCAAGAGAGCCAAACTGGCCATGCTCTCTGGGTGGAAGGGAAGGCATACTCTCTCTGACCTGTCAAGTATAGTGACACTAGCCAACCATGGGCATCTGTGAGCTCATGTCCTGTATATAGAAGACAGTGGATAGTGCGTTCCTCAGAGAGTGTTACTCGGCTCAGTGAGGTACCATGAGCAGCAGTTTGAAAAGATGCAGTTGGCTGACTTCACCTGTCTCAGAGGAATCACATGGTAGCTGTCGGATGATAGGGGTGAGCGGGGTGGTGGCTGGGAATTGTCCAGGAACAAATTAGGCAGAAAATGAGGAGAAAAGATCCATTTGATAAGGTTGATAAGTTTATGTGGTTATTTGGTCATTTATGAAAATACTTAGGTCAAATACTGAGGTCATGGTTTTGTTATTGTACCAAGCATGCCATATGTTTTAGGTTGCAGATGCCATTTTTTCTGTAGATCTGTAGAGCTGCGAGGCACAAACTGAGCCAAGGGACAAACCTAAAGTGCTGCGGAAATGCGATGTGTTCTGGATGTTTGGACTGATGAACAAAAAGAGAAAATAAACTGTGGATGCAATATACAAAATGTTTTAAACTAGAATTTCTATTTCTTTAATTATCTAGTAATATATTGAGTGTGGTCCATTTTCTTTGTTCTTGGGTGATTTTTATGATTTCTGTGCATATTTAGCAAAGGTGTGTTTACTTTTTTCCCCATCTGTGTATTTCTGACCAATGAATGAAGGAGCTTTCAGTCCTATACACTCCTCAGCCAAGATTTTATTATTATTATTATTATTATTATTATTATTATTATTATTATTGATTTTTTGGTTATTTTAATTATATGCTGTGAGAAAACACACCAAGCCAAATAGCAAATCAAAAGAATCAGTTTCACACTGATTCAAAGGCAGGAACCAGACTAATTGTGTAAAAGCACCCACAGATTAACTACTAAAAATCAACAACCATAAACTTTTGACAAGTTGTATAGAATTAATAAATAAGCCAGCTGACAATCAGCTGACAGGTTATTTATGTATTCTTGACAGTTAAGTGTTTACATTGCATCATCCAAATCCAGAATATTTCATTAAGCTTGGGACTGTTTGCCGTGTTAGTGTCAAGAATTGGAGGTGGATTCATGCTCAGGCATGTTTTATTCAATCAAAATACTAGCAAAACAAACAAAGTCAAGACAAGAACCTCAAAACAAGATCTGGGAGCAAAACCAGAACACAGCATTATGCATAGAACAGCAACAACAGTCAAGCAAAAACAACAAGTGAAGACAACAGAGAACTTGTATAGAGAGACTAAAAACACAAAAGGTGTGCAAAAACATGGGAAATGAGTGGAACAACAGAAGAAGTTGTTCAAAATACATGGGAGAGTGCCCTCTGGTGGCATTTGGTCAGTGAATTGCCTGTGGTAGACGTGACCCTTGGATTGCTGTACTGTTTTAGAGAAAAAAATATCAGAAGAATAGACTCGCCTGCCTGTGGAGTCTTCGTTTCAAAAGTATTTCAAAAAGGAAAGGAAATCAGTGATTTTCACTCATACATCTAAATGTATGGCTACTAAAGGATCTTCTAATTTTTTATTCTGAATTTAATAGGTTTTGACAAGACCAGCGATGGTGTGGTTTGAAAGTGATGTCGTTTGGAGATGGTGTAGCCTGAAGGTGGTGCTGTTTGGAGATGATGTGGTTATATTTTTTTCCCTCTGATTTTCTCTCTAATCTAGTCTTGGCCAGTTCCCACCAACCAGTCAGGTCTCCAGCTACCTCTGAGACTCATGAAGCAAGCAAACTGTATCTTTTCAAATTTCTAGCACATTGTCCACCCCTTTTGCATGCCTGAGCTCACAGACACCCATGATTGGCTAGTGTTGCTGTGATTGATAGGGAAGAGAGTTTGCCACCCTTCCCACTCAGAAAGAATGACCCGTTTTGCTCTCTTGGACTCCCAGCTATGGATGGCTGTATCAATGTCGGGATTCGAACTTGCAATCTCCAGATGATGGTTATTCTTAATTAAAAACCAATCCTGCTACCTGTAATCTGTAAAGTGAATTTCATTAGAGAGGCTGCTTAGAGGCTTAGTAGTTGGTGTGGTTTGGAGGCATATAGTAGCTCAGGTGCTCTGGAATGGAGATTGTGTGGTTTGAAGGTGGTGT
The DNA here is from genome assembly GCA_024331685.1 of Stegophilus panzeri. Taxonomy (NCBI): domain Eukaryota; kingdom Metazoa; phylum Chordata; class Actinopteri; order Siluriformes; family Trichomycteridae; genus Stegophilus; species Stegophilus panzeri. Next base: position 3,915,544 of record JANDJT010000169.1, on the reverse strand, counting down.
AGTTTTGAGACTCTGTGATTTGGAAGATTTATGTGGTTTAGAGATGGTGCAATTTTAAGCTGGTAGTTTTTTTTGTTTTTTTTTGAGATGGCAAGGTTTGGTATGAGGTGGTTTAAAGTTTGTGTGTTTTGCAGTTTGGGTGATTTGGAATTCAGCAGGTATTGAAGGTATTGCAGATGGTGTGGTTTGAAGGTTGTGTGGTTACAGACAGTCTTGTCTGTTTAATTATTGCTCCTTTTATTTTGTGTGGGTTTCTGTACCTTTTGCCTGAGGCATGCTCCAGTGTACAAAGCCAAACAATTAATTCTGTCATTGAGCAGAAGCTGGATGTTGAAAGGGACAGAAATATCGGAAGGAATCCATTGTGAATGGATTGTATCTTTCGGATGCTGCTGAGCACCTCTTGCATTCTGCATCTTTCTTAAAATGAATCCAATGGAGCTGACACACTCACCTAGGAATAATTCTAATGCAATTAGAGGCAGTTTGAAAGGTAGGCCTTTCTGCTATTAGCCCTTTACCCTGCTTTTATTCTCTGTCTGGAACATTCAAAAGGGCTTCATAACCATCAGAGCCACGTCGTTAATGGTGTTCTCTGAATGTGAAATGTCCTGTACTGACTGTAATGAAGTCAGACAGCAATCTATTAAATCTCCAA
>JANDJT010000169.1:3831439-3851145 GCA_024331685.1 Stegophilus panzeri | reverse complement strand
TAAAGCTGCTTTGAGACAATGTCTATTGTAAAAAGCGCTATACAAATAAAATTGAATTGAATTGAATTGAATATAATTTTCAGTGTATTAAAGTCTGCATTCATAGTAACACTATTCATTCACTCATAGTAACACCCTAGCTTTTGTGATGTAATGTTACCCACATCGGGGACAGTGATCTTTTATGTATGTATGTATTTATTTATTTATTTAAAACAAATACAAACACTGAACATGTTTTAATATTATAAAATATTATAAAATTATAAAATATTTTAGATCGTTTTGCTTTTCTCTTGACTTTATTTACCTTTATATGACCTTGAAGTAATCCAAAAAATAATCCGATTACATTACTTTTCATATTGTGATACTTGGATTACCAGTGATTACATTTTTTTGGTTAGAACAATCTAAAATCCTTACAGTCCATGAGTTCACAAGCAAACCACTGTAATTTATATGTTAATTTGCCTCTTCAGTAGCTAGGTTATTGCAGACGATTTGTTAGATTATGGGTTTTGGTGGCCAATTAAAATAATGTAATGCAAGCTCATCACTGAAGGACTGAAGAAGAAGAGCAGTTTGGAGGTCTAATTTTCTGTGAATGAACCTCATTCAATGAATCAAGCCATAAACATGACTGAGTTTCAAAGATTTATGAAGTTACAGACTTTGTGGTATATTTTGTTTTTCGGTGTGTAATCTGATCTCTCTTATAATGTTTTCAGATCTGTTATGTGCAAGGAAATCGATTGCATGCAGTATATTGTATCGCATTTAATGCCTAGTCGGTGTGGGGGTGTGTGTGTGTGTGAAAGAGAGCGATAGCACACTGTGATCTATTGAGCAAGCTTTACAGTAAGAACAAATAAATGAAAAGGTAATTGATGCCAATGTTAAAATTATACATGATGCATGCAGGAATAAATCTGAGGAAAATTATTTTTACTGCACTAAAAATATGGAGCTAAACTAAATTGCCCCAACACGTGAATGCATGTGTATATGGTGGAGAAATAAATACACATGTAATTAGAAATGCCATCCTTAATATGAGCTAGTTAAAAGAAGACACTTGCAACTCAGATTTCATACATTTCAGCATGACATAATCATGTGCGTGCATGCACAATGACATTTCTCCAGCAGAGTTTGTGATACTAGGCTATGTGTCGCTGTATATCATGAATTAAACTGACTGACACTTTTATCTACCCTGCTGCAGTAACCCCTAACTGTGAAACAAATCTGCTGTGTTTTAATTAATTAGCATTAGCCCTTCTAGTTTAACACTATCTGTGCTGAGAGCAAAGAGAGAATGTCATCTGTATGAACCAGAGGCTGAACTACTCACCATGCTGTTACTCTAATAATCCATTAGTGAGCATCCGCAGTTTGAAAATTAGTTGAGTGCTCATAAACATCCGTGTTTATAGTTCTCCGGTATACTCCCACCTCCAAAATACATGCCAGTAGGTGAATTGGCTTCTCGAATTTGCCCTTAAGTGTGAAAGAATGGCTCTGTTTACATACAAAGATTCTCACCGGTCGGACTTTATTCTGGCTTTTCACACACACCATGTGCAAGTTCTGCATCCTCGCCGAACTCCTGTTGAATATTAAACACTGATACCTTTTCTGAGGTCAATCCTAGTCCTGCATCTGCCACAGAATGTTAGTTTGATACCCATCCGACGACATTTATTTTAAAATAGATTAAAACTTGTACAAAGACCTGCGTTTTCTTACAGGACTGTTTTATCATGCCAGAAGCGCATCTCAAACACACATGTGTAGAACACATTTGCTGGTTCTCATAGTTAAGGTAATCAGACACAAAGGTTTGCATAGCTGTTGTTTTTCTATTGAATGGATTGTTAAATGGATTACCGACCTTGTTCATTTCATTCGTATTGGTCTCAGTTGGTTTACTCTATTGTGCTTGAGGTGTTTACATGAACTATAAGTCAGGTTATTGATGATGTGTATGGGGCACTGCAATGATCAGGCATCACATCTAGGGTGTGTGTAGTCTGAGTCCACTGCAACCCTGACAAAAGATTCTGAGAATCTGGAGAAATCTTTGTGCGCAAGGGACAAGGGTGAAAATCAATATCACATGTCCGTGATCTTCGTCCCTCAGGCAGCACTGCATTAAAAACAGGCGTGATTCTGTAATAGAAATCACTGCCTGAGCTCAGAAACACCTCCAGAACTCATTGTCTGTGAACACAGTTCGCCATGCCATCCACAAATGCTGGTTAAAGCTCTGTCATGCAAAGAAGATGCCATATGTGAACATGATCCAGAAACACCGCAGTCTACTATAGGCCAAAGCTCATTTGAAATGGACTGAAGTGGAAAACTGTTCTGTGGTCAGATGAATCAAAATTTGAAATTCTTTCTGGAAACCATGGACGCCGCATCCTCTAAACTAAAGAGGATAAAAAGAGGAGAGGGACCAGCCGGTTTTTTACCAGCACTCAGTTCAAAAGCCTACATCTCTGATGGTACGGCGGTGTATTAGTGCCTATGGAATGGGTAGCTTGCACATCTGGAAAGGCACCATCAATGCTGAAAGGTATATACAGGTTTTAGAGCAACATCTGCTTCCATCCAGATTCCATCCCATCTTTACTTCTGAGAGACTCTGCCACTCTAAGATTAATCGTTTATAATCTTTTATACCCAATCATGTTACTGACCTGTTGCCAATTAACCTAATTAGCTGATTTCACACTGAACCTAATCAAACTTTCTGCACTGACTTATAAAATAGTCACCAGGGGAAAAAATAGCAACCATGCATTAACCTCTGTGTCTGTGTGACATTTACTAATGCTCGTTTATAGCTATTTTTACGTGATAAGTATAGAAAATAATGGCACAGTGCTGATGAATTCTTCATTCTGATTGGTCAGAAGGTGTTAATTAATTTTCTATAACAGCAGCTCAGTATTGTAGCTGCAAATCCCAGCTTTATATTAATGTGCTGATTCTAATACATTATCATTTCTGTAATGGCAGTCCCTGCATGCAAATAATAAAAAAAAAGAATATTATTGTTGATATGGTGATGTTTCTTTAGCTTGTATGGAAGGAGTCTCCAATGCCAGTGCTTTGTAGCTGTCAGAGGTAAAGTTTTATCTTTAAGTTTTCGTAAGTAGAAAAGTCTTCAATATGTTGTGTTTTGAGGTTTATTAGTAACCTTACAAGCTGATTTTTCTGTCTTATTAACATCAAGAAAAAAGAAAAAGTGAGACAGAGAGAGAGATGGAACAGCTGTGTATAGCTGCTATAAAGTTAGTGAAAACATGAACTAACTTATTTCATAGGCATTCCACAATATTAATCTAGCTATAAATTGATCAAATGTATGTCATGACTTTATTTAATAAATAAAAATTGCAATCAACATATTGCTGTGGTATGAGAGGAATAGAGCACTTTGTGATGTGCTGTTTTATGAACAAAACAAACATTGTTTTGGGCTGCATAACACCACCCCATCACTGATTATGTACCTATAACAGCACACCCGGTCATATTTTATTACATACATAAATCATACTGAAATCTGCTGATACCCTGAAGCTCGCTGCAGCACCTTGTTGCTATTTATTTATTTTATTATTTTTCTCGTAAACACTCACCAACAACTTCCCAGCATGAGCCTCATTCCATTCACTAAATGTCACTGCCTTTATACTTCTTTAATCAAAGTACAAAACGTGGTCTGAAGCTCTGTTCTTTAAAATGATTTCGAAGTATATTACCGATCATACTCGGGTGTGTGAGTCACACTGAGGCAGAGCAGAAAATAGAATGCCCTTTAAGGTGGTTTTCACAGCGGACACGTTCGCTGTGGTCCAAATCCGAGTGGGATTGTTCCCCGGCACCTCCGGCAGTGTTGGTCTGGTTTCAGACTTGCTTGATTCTATCGAACCCTAGTGCATTTGTATTCATCATAATTGCGATTCACCATAATCTTTTGCTTTTTTATTATTTTGGTGCTATTATGCGCAGCAGATAATATGCGCAGCAGTGGACACGTGTGTTGTGGAAACGAATGATGTTGTCATCGACTACAACACATATGCAGGTTACTTTACTAAGTGTGGACCCAAGTACAGTTACATTCACATTCACGGGAATCGCAGCACAGTTCCAGTGCAACCAAACTCGGACCACCTCCTACAGGTAGGTTTGGGTTTGGTACTGCTGTGCACTTCACAGTCCACATTACAGCTTTCTCATTACCAGTTTTTCATGCAAACTGCCAGTGTGAAAGCCCCCTAACCCACACGTTTATTAACTCAGCACATGTATATTTTCTCCTATGATGCAATAGGCAGCAGTAGGTTTTAGGTCAACGCAATTAGATATTATCAGCCATGTGCATATAGTTTTCATTGCATTACCAGTTAAATAGTAGCAAATAAATGCAGTTACCACTTCACTGCCAGGACTGAGGTGAGCTGTTGTCCTCCTGTCCTGTTTGTCCTCTGTCTTCCATTCCTGCTGTTTCTTATCAGGTCCATCCTTCAGCTTTCAATATCATGGGTGTAATTCTCCTGCCCCTGAGCCACACTACAGATCTGTGAGCTGCTGTTGTGATCACAGTGTGTCTGAGAGATATGCACATAAAGCTCACTGACCTGCCTGCCCTCCTTAAACCACACCAGTTAGGAAATGGAATGATCAGAAGAGCAGAGCAGACATGTTAATGTCATTAGCTGTGAGGTCTATGAGGTAAATAGGTAAATAGAATTTATTTGCAGTCCTGGATTTAGATGTGTAGGAAGTCAAAGTGAATGGGTCGCTTTACTCAGATGTGGAAGTGCCAGCTGCAACAGACTCCAGACAAATGTTTAAGATGTTTAATCTTGGAAAAAGCAGCAGGTGTTCGTCAGCCTCACTAAGCAGAAATGAGATTGAAGAGTGCAAGCTGCCACAACCACAGACAACACCAAGCTTCAGCTCCTGTCATCCAGCTGCAATAAGAAAAGTTGTGTGGTTCGGCTAAGGCACTAAAGTGCTTTCTGTCTGCATGCTGTTATGAATGATGGTAATTGGTAACCCATTTCAAAGCCTGGGTTCACAGCGAATAAAGAAACTCCTGCTGAACCTCAGACACATCAATGACTTTAAAGAGAATGAAGTGTGTTTTAAAGGATAAATGTAAATTGCACATGTTGTAGAGGCTTCGTGTCGACGTGCAGGACGACACGGCTTCAGAGCCATCAGACGTCACTCTAAAATCAAATCAGCACATGGTCTGATTCCAGCAGGATAAATGTAGATGTAAGAAGCAATTTAACAGACAAAAGAGTTTTTAGTAGACATGGTAATGAAGCTCATTTTACACTTCAGAGAGAGAAGGAGAGAGAGAGAGAGAGAGAGAGAGAGAGAGAGAGAGAGAGAGAGAGAGAAAGAAAGAAAGAGAGAGGGGGGTTATTTTTTTGGAGTGCTAGAATATGATTGTCTCTGGCTAAACTTAGTAATTACAAGAAAAAAGGAAAAAATCACATGTGCACATATTGTACATACTGAGACTAGAATGAAATCAGCCCCATACCATTCTCTGTATTGTTCTTATGACTGTTGGTGGTGCTGTTGCGCTTAGTTCCACAAAACCACAAAATGATCCTATTTGTTAACAGAAAATAATGTGATCCAAACTGAAATCTTATATTCATGTATTTTTATCAGACAAGGTAGCTTAGCCCTGCTAGCACATTTACATCAGCCACACCTGTATTTAGCAGCTCACAGTTCTAGCTATTTTCTCTGAATATTCCAAAGATAATCCCCATAGAAACAGTAAATGCTGCAGAGCAGACATCACAATTGGAATTGGTCTGGTCTGCTACAAGTTCACTAGTTCAAAAAGACAAATGCTGAGCGTGATCCAACACAATAGGTAGGTCAGCAATATGCACCTGATTTATCGCATCACTTATTATCACTTTCCTCTGATAAAAATGACAGCATCTACTGTGCTCAGAGTGAAAGCTCTCTAAGGAGAAGGGGAAAATAGACATTAGAAATAACCTTTAAAAACATCCAGTTTGAAGAACAAGTTTTTTTTTTCATTAACACATCACATTTCAAATGTGTGTATGCATGTGAAAAATGTCATTAAATGAAGCTTTTTCAGTTTGTATATAATATCTTAACATACATATACTTACATACATAAAGCTTAACATACACTATATGGCCAAAATTATATGGAGGCCACAGCTCTGCATGCACTTCTGTGTTGTCAAGGCTTTATTTACTTTGCCACGTGCATTTTGTTTTTATTCATGTCTTGTCTCCACGCATGTTCTCCCTTCATCTGTTCTCGGTTTGCCCTTCATTTAGTTTGTGTATTTAAACTGTGGAGTCTTTGTTCGGCGTGAAGTATTGTTCAGTCCTTAACTGCCTGTTCGTACCAAATCTTCTGTTCTATGTTGTGATTCTCCGATTCTCAATCTAGATCTGTTTCCTGGTTTATGTTTTTGGATTACCCCATTATTGCAGTTTGTAGATCGCCTGGCCTCTGGCTGTTTACTGTTCCTGATATTGATTCACTTTCTGGATTTGTCTGCCTGCTCTTTGATAAAAATTCTTAACTGCAATTGGATCTGTCTACGCCACCATTACATGACAGAATATTTCATCTTCATCATGGACGCAGCGGGAAAGCAAAAAGGGTAAAACACCAGGTGCACCATCCCAGCTCAGTCCATTTTCCCCAATGGACTTTCATGTATCCCCCATCCCTCTTTGATGGCACTGAAGACCAGCTGAAAGCATTTCTGTTTCAAAGCCAAATTATATTTTGATAGCCTGTTGAACCCCAAGCCTGAAGAGGAGCAGTGGATCATGTTCTTGTTGTCCTGGTTCACCACCGGGGCCCACAATTGAGCGGAGCTTCTGAGCACCATGGGAACCATGGGCCTTGGAAGCATGGCAGGATTCATTAGTCTACTGAGTGATTTATGGGGAGAGTGACTTTAACTTCAACCTTTGAAATTTTTTTTAGGAGGGCAAAGAGGAAAGTGACGTCCCCTGCCAAGCTCCAGCCAGAGGGTGATGGGGCATCCTCCTCTGCTGAGCTCACTACTGACATCGACAGGGCGGCCTCCTCACAAAACCACCAGCCAGAGACTGACAGGGCGGCTTCACATGCAGAGCTCCCTCCAGAGGCCGATAGGGCCCCACCTCACCCAAGATTCATCCAGAGGCCAACAGCGCGGCCTCACCTGCAGTCCTCCGTCCAGAGGCCATCAGGGCAGCCTCCTCACCCAAGCTCCAGCCAGAGGCCAATGGGGTGGCCTCTGCTGCAGAGCTCCCTCCAGCTCCAGGCAGAGGCCACGGGGTGGCTTCACATGCAGTGCATTTTGCCATGTTTTGCCCATGAGGCAGACAAAACGGCCTCTCAAGTCCAGCCCATGAGTGAGACCAATGGTGCAGCCTCCCAATTTCTGTTCCTGTCTAAGGCCAACGGCGTGGCCTCCCAAGACCTGCTTATGCCTGAGGCTGACGAGGCAGCCTCCCAAGAACTGCTCATGGTAGAGGCCAATAGAGCGACCTCTAAAGCCTTGTACCTGCCTCATGACCCAGGCAAGCCTACCCCAGCTCTGCCACCTGACCTCGGTGAGCCTGTCCCAGTCCTGCCACCTGACCCCAGCCAGCCTGTCCCAGCTCCGCCTTCTGACTCCAGGGAGCCTGCCCCAGCCTCATCACCTGACCCCAGGGAGCCTGTCCCAGCCTCACCACCTGACCCCAGAGAGCCTGTCCTAGCCCTACCACTTCACCCTGGCAAACCTGTCCCAGTCCCATCACCTGACCTCTGCCTGTTTTCTGTTCCTGATATTGATTAACTTTTTGGATTTGTCTGCCTGCTCTTTAATACAAATGCTCAACTGTAATTGCATCTGTCTACACCATGACAGGGTGTTGTTAAATAATAACCTGAGTACAGTGATGCAGTTAAAAGGTTTTAAACATGTTTAAGGGTTTTAAACATGTTGAAGTGTTAGTACCTGGTTAATAAATAAATAAATAAATAATAAAAATCTCACTTACATGATCTAGCAAAGCCTAAAACTCACATCCATTATAACTGGTTTGAACTTATGCAAGGCCCATCAGCCTATTTGGCCCCTCTGCAATGTTGTCCCCTGTCCAGCTACACACCATCTGGTTTCAGGCTGCATTAGTGATGCCACATTACACCAGGTACAATATGAATATTGTCCTTCACCAAGTGGAAAATCTGCAGCTTTGGTGAACTATTATTGATGAAGTCCACAGAGACAAACTGAGGCTCATCTGTTTTTGAGTGAAAGATCATTATACAGCTCCAAACATAGCTACAAATCCAAAAACAGAAAACGTGTTCACACAACAAAACAAATGTGTGGCAGTTTGCCAAGCCCATCAGATACTGCTATGGCTAAATTTAAACAGCCAAAAGACTACAATTATGGTTTTAGCCAAAATGGACTTTTTCTGACAGTTTTGACGCCTCAACTCTAAGAAATCATAAATAATTTTAACCAACATTATGTGGAAATGTTTTTGTTGTTGTTGTTTCATCTTGATCATGTTGTATAAGGAGCCAGTTTAACAATCACAGTGGTAAACACAGTCAGACTGCAAAAAGAAATCTAGCTGTATAATCATTGCTTGCTAGGTGTGATTTCCTCACACAGTGAATGTCACACTTTGACTGGACTACTACAAAACAGACATTTATTTATTTATCCATCTTCAGTAAACATTTTATCTTGGTCATGCTCACAGGATCCAGAGCCAATCCTAGGAATACAGGATGCAAGGGAGGGATACAGGGAGAATATACTCTAGATGGGATGACAGGCCATCACATGGCACCACAAAGAAATAAATATAGACAAAACAGACATAAGCCTACTCAAATTAGCTTTTAAGCAGAGAAGAGTTGCTTGTATTTAAAATTTTAAATACAATTTTCTTGCTTTTGGGTATAACCGTTGCATACTAGGAAGTGGAATTTTATGTGGCGAACACAGACAAATGGAATGATACACACAGTGAACAGGAAATATAGGCACTCTTGGAACGTTGCTTGACCAATCAAATTAGTGGACCAGAACTAGCTTCTGTATAATAGATAATAACTCCTGGCTAGGCCACTGGCTTGCACTGTGTGTTCTGATGAAGAATTGTAGTAGTTTTGTATGTGGTGCTGCTGGACTGATACAGTTCTCCCTGCCAGAGTAATATTAGCATTTGGACTAAACAGAGTTGCTGCTGTTTGTAATTAGCAGCTCATTACACAATCAGAAGTGTTCAGAGCAGGTCACAATGCATCTGGAGCCTGGAAGAGTTGGCAGCAGATGGGGAAACAAACAACCTCCATATTCAACCATTGTGAAACTTGCATGAGTTTTGTATTATAAAGCATCTGTTTATTGTTTACTGAGTTTTGCTCAAGGCTGCAAGATTTAATACATGATGTTTTAGGATGCACCAATGTTACAGCTTCCTTATTTGCATCTTTCTCATGGCAATGAATGCAATGTAGTTGCGTTTGTTTTGAGTTCTGCTAAAGTCCTGACTCTGCCCCCGTCGTTCCATTGGTTTAATGCCTGAATGTGTTCACCTTTTCTGTGTTAGTCATTGATTAGTTTGAAAATGTATCTTAGCCTTGCTTTTGTTTTGTAAAGTTCAAGCCTTGTTTTTTCACAATTTCTAAGCTCTACCTGTTCCTAATTTAGACCCTTGCCTGTTAGACCTTTTCCATTTCTAGTTATGGTTTGTCCATGTTTAACTTTGCCTGCCTGTGTTTTAAGCCCTGCTACAGACTTGGATTATATTTCTTTGGATTTTCCCCAATAAAGCATATACTAAGTTTTGCACGTTTATGCATCTCTTATGAAAAAAGATTGAGACCATTGTTAAAACAATGCACTTACACTTTCATTGGCAAATGCACAGGACAACAGGGGACAGCAAACAGGGGACGTCCCCTGGACGTCGCGAACGTCCACTTAGGTCCGCATTTGGTCCGGTATATAACGTTCACTGGCAGACGTTCCGAGAACGTCAGAGTCATAACGTAAAGCATAACATTGCTAAATGTGTTCATTTCAGCGAAAGTCCCCTAAGCTTCCCGAATGACCGCTGGACATCCTGTGAACGTTCCCTTCGACGTCCGTAGGACGTCAAGGGGACCCTACACATGGATGTTCAGGGGACGTTCATAGAGGCCATTTAGGGGACATCCTGGGGACCTCCTGGGGACCTTTTTTTCTTAGCTGGGTAGCCACAGAACTGAATTAGCCAGGGAAACCAAGCAATTTGTAACAAAGCCCAACAGACTTCGACTGGATGGCAAACAAACAAAAAGTAACATGCTAGTATAACACCTACTGACACTTTATTTTTAATAACATTAAACACTTGTGATAATAAAAGAGGGATGTTATACATTAAAATAACATGTTGCTGTAGGGGGTAAAAGGGCAGATACAACACAGTATAGTTGACTCCTTCACAAAACAGAATTGTATAGAAGTATTATAGAAGTATTACTGATGCCTCACACCTCCATTGTCTCAATCTCAGCATACTGGATGTCAATAGCTGGTTAGTGCTATTAAGCAGATGTCTAATGACCATGTCCCACACCAGAACTCTAGCATTTGCTCTTCCCACAAACACATTAAACAGCTCTGAGTTGCTGCACAAGCCTGTACTAGAACCAGTGTGGTGTCTATCAGCGAAAGGAGTCAGCACTCTAGTAATGATGGAAATAATGAAGTCATTGCTGCAGTAATGATTGAATGATTAATGACTGAAGACTTTTAAAGTGAATCAACTGCTGATTTCCATAATATGACTCATGATGCTGCTGAAAATGTATAGCCCCCCTGATGGTCAAGAAAATGGGCTAATATAGAGCAAAAAGCCTTATGTTGAGAAGTAGATTATCTTGACTTTAAAAGAGTGTCCTTGAAACCATTTTAGAACATTTCAAGCAGTTAACAGACCTTTCCCCACACTGTCCATTAGGAAACGATCATTGTGCAGCATGTTGAATTATTATGGTTTTAAAGATTGATGAGTTTGATCATGAATTCAAGATGAATGCAGGATGTTAATAATTGAAATGACCTCAATAAACAGCAGCTGAATGAATCGCTATATCTACATATACGTATACAGTATCTTGACAATGGTCTGATTTGTACGGCAAGGATATATGGTAACTATTACAAAAGTATAATATACACATTAAATAGATCATTTGCTACAGGCTGCACCTCTTAAAATCCAAATACTAATTTTAGTTGCTAAATTGATCCTGTATCTGGAATGTGAGCATAACCACAATAACGAATAGCTTAACCCTGACACCTCATCTATCTCTTATTATCTATTATATACTATCTATCTCTGAACAATTAAAATCAATTGTATTCGAGCAACAACTATCTAATAGTGCATGAGGAGAACTTTAATCTATCTGAATGGCTTGAGACGAACAACATAAAGCTCTTAAAGGGCAGGAACTCTCATCATCATCATTGCATTCATCAAAGCTATTAGCAAATATTCTTATTATTCGGACTCGATTATTGTTTAAATGTCCTCTGTAATCTTCTTGCAATCAGTGCAAAGTAATAATTATGCTGTCTTTAATTGTATACCACTTAAATTGTCTTGGCAAGAAAAAAAAATACCTAATTTTCTTCTAGCAATATAAAAAGCATATTAGCAAAAAAAAAAAAGAAAAAAAAAAAAAAAAAAAACTCTCTTGAAAAATTCATTACTATTGAGATTTTACTATGCAGTCACCTTCCTGCTGGTAGAAAATGACTGAACTTAATTCATCTTGATCATCTTTCCACTAGTCTCAAATAGTAGACAGAGCTGACCTTTCATTATTGATGAAAGTGTAACTCTTTGACCTTCAGCTAAAGGAGTTATAAGTGGATTTGTTCATGCCAGGAAATCCATGACTGGAAAAAATGCTTTCATGGACAGTAAATGGTGCAGAGTGGTTAGTCATCTGAGAACAATTAGTGATCAATCCACAAAATAGCACATTTATTGGGAGAGGGAGTAATTCTAAAAACTAATTGCATCCCAGACCTCTCGTCAACACCACCCACCAGCCCATACCACTAGGCCTGGCCCATGAAGCCTACCGAGACACACCTAGTGCCTCTGCTCACAAAGATAGTTCTGCTCGCACCACCTACACCACCACCCTTCCACTTCCCCCTCACCCTCCTCACCCTAAGAAAATAAATTCACCTTTGTTTGCACCCCATCCTCAGGGGCGCATTAATACATAATTTATGTCCTTCCATGGCTAAAGCCCAGGGGCCTGCGCTGTGGAGGGGCCTACTGATCTAAAATAAAAAAATTAAAAATCTATTTTTTTAATAAAAATTTATTTTTTATATTTGTTTTCTTTCAATGTTTGCAGATAGTATTAATATGAACAGTTATACATAAAATATACATTTCTTTAATGTAATTTTTATGTAATTTGCTGCCGGTGGTGTTGATTGGTTAATTGCAGTGAGGAGGACACATTCTTTTTTTTAACCTGTCCAGTAGAGATATAGTGTGAAAGATGGCAGATTTCAAGAAGCATGAGAGCACATAAAAGAAAAATGCAAAAATTGATAGAACAACGCAACCAACAGCTTTTAAAATCCCCAAACTTACATGATATTTCCAGGCCACTGCAACAACTGATGTTAATCAGCCTTTAGAGAATGCTAGCCAAACAGATTGCATGGATCTAAAACATATGTTATAGATGATCAAGACAGCAGCAATAAAACAACAAAACCTTCAGAAATTGAAGAACACTGCCCTAAAGGTGAGAGAACATCTACACCCATTATGGGCCTTGATAATGTCTGTAGTGCACCTGCTAAAGACGTTACCTCGACTAACCTGGTGGTGGAGTGGTGGAGGAAACTGACACAGCAAGCCCAGTTGTTGACGCCTGTGATGACAGTTCCCTAAACCATTCCTTCAGTACTGATCCAAAATAAAAACGTGGATGTGTCATCTTCAGAATGCCAGTAAAAGCACCAGAAACATCACTTTTCACAAAGTTATTTCAGACATGAACTTGGAAATGGAGAGCATGTGACCAGAGAATGGGTTCTGTATTCACCTTCTGTGGTAGCTTGAAATACATGTATGAACAGTAGGTGTCGTTAATATACCAGTTGCCTAGAAGGCACAGAGATGGTACGAAGAAGTAAGGCTAAGATGTTGTAATAAAAAGAGTGTAGACCGACTACTTGAGCTCAAGGTCTACTTGATATCAAGGACTTCTCTTCAAGAAAAACAAGAAAGAAAAGTTTCTGAAGGTAGGCAATTTGACTTTATTTGTTCAAGAGCACAAATTGAAATGGATATTTATTGACTAATGGCCTAATGACATTTTTATTGGGGGTAGGGGGGCCTATTGTAATGCTGTAGCCCAGGGGCCTCTGGTGATCTAAAGGTGCCCCTGCCCATCCTGTATCTGCTCTGTCTGTGTTCTACCCATTGCTGCAGTAAGTTGCTACACTATCTATCTATCTATCTATCTATCTATCTATCTAATGCTCACTTTACATAATTCAATCCTGTAATTAGAAACTTGTTTAAATTAGGTTTAGCATAAGTTTTGATGAGAAATTTTACATTTTTATGTGAAGCATACGTAATATTTATTCTTAAATCTAACAGGCCACACATTCCATTTTTTTAATGTACTATGTGTTCAGCTACAGTGTGTTGTTCCACATGCCAACTAGTGGTTATTGTGTGAAGCACAACAAAGCGTGCCTGCAGGGTTCCGCGTGATCACACGTGATGAATCGTGTGAAAACGTGTGAAAAAAGACGCATTCTTAAAGGACACACCTGTATCTATCCATCTATCTGCATACACATCTGGATATAGGCATTCACATCTGGATTCACATCTGGATATTTATTGCATTCTTCATGGCAGATCCTCTCAAGCTCTATCAGATTGGGTGGGGAGTGTCTGTGAACTGCCATCTTCAGGATTCTCTAAAGATGTTCAATGGGGTTTAAGCTTGGGCTTTGAATGGCCACTCCAGGACATTCAGAAACTTGCTCCAAAGCACTCCAGTGTTGTTTTGAATGTATGCTTAGGGTCATTGTCGTGTTGAAAGGTGAATTATCACCCCAGTCTGAGTTTTCATGCACTCTTTCATAAGTGTCCCTCAGTAGGCCGATGGGTAAAAATGGGTAAAAATCCATTAAAAAATCAAATGACTATCAAAATGACTGGTAGCTCAGTGGTTAAAACATTGGACTACCGATCAGAAGGACATGGGTTTAAATCCCAGTACTGGCAAGCTGCCACTGCTGGACCCTTGAGCAAGGCCCTTAACCCTCAGTTGTATCAAATGAGTTTAATGTAAGTCACTCTGGACAAGAGTGTCTGCCTAACAGTGTTAGTCAAAAAAGTAATCCACTACAGATGACTAATTACTTTAAAATTGCAATTTGATTACATTACTAATTACTGAATGTAAAAAGTAATCAGATTGCCTAATTACTTTACTTTCAAGTTACTTTCAAAACCTTTTATTTTTTATTTATTTATTTTTTTATCAAACCTACAAAAATACACTTTAAAAAAGTTGGATTTATCCTAAAAGTTGCCTCGGGTGTTGTCACTGTTTGTTTGTAGGACTACCAGACTAATGAAATATAAAACTTTCCTAACTAGTCTAGTTTGGTGTCACTAGCCAAGGGGAGGCACAGCTAAGATATGGGTTTAGCTGCTACAGTGCCATGCAAAGAACATTATCTTTCCTTAAGCTCTGCTCATATCATGTTCATGTAAACTGGAACTCATATAGACATTTACACACCTTGTTTTCCTGCTCAGCATCAGAGGATGTTAATGTTTCAGTTTCATCCCCTTTACTTGTTTAAAATAATAATAATAATTGGTGTATATATCCATTTTTCCTCACACTGACCGTGAGAGCTAGCTTTTGGCAGAATTGAGAGACTGTCAGCCAATAAGACTCGTGTGTTTCCACGTATTTTCCTGTAAACCCTGTCTGATTGGTCTCTCCTACATTCACTGAAGATATAAAATTACAACACCGCTGTCTTCTTTTACTGACGTTCAGTTATGTAGCGACAAACTGCTCAAAGTGGAGAATTATTCTGGGCTAAAGAAAAAACCTTTGGAGCTACAGCCCCAAATGCCCAGGCCAGGTTACGCCCCTGGCAGCTGTGCAAAACGTGATTTATTTTCAAAATGCAAGTAACGTAATTTTATTGACATCAGTAACTTTAATCAAATGATATAAATTTAAAATGTAATGTGTTACATTACTGTCATCAGAAAAAGTCTTTAGAATACAGGTAGGTAGACGTTACTTTGTAACACGTTATACCCAACCCTGCTGCCTAATGCCATAAATGTAAATCCACAACAATAAAGTGTACAACATATAAAGAGGTTTGAATATTTTCCAAATCCACTATGTATTATGTATGTAAATGGTTTTCTGAAATACCTGAACTCTGTTTACTGTACTGTAGAGAATGATGCAGCTGGAGGCAAATGAATCATACATTTTTGTGTAGAAAAAGCATGTTTCAACCTGAACAAACTCAGGAGATGTGGCCGAAATATCATGGTCGAAAGTGGATGAAAGTCCCAGAGCTACAGTTTATGTGCCAGGCCAATGTGGGGACAACATTACAATGTGTGCTTCAATATCAGAGTATAGGGTGATTACCTGCATCCCAATCATTGGGCCCTATAAAAACAACATCTCTGAGCATTCATAGATGCACTTTACACAGATCTCATTCCTGAGAATGACAGGAATGACTTACAAAAATATGTAGTAGTCTGGGACAATGTCCGCTTTCACCATACAAACCAAATCAGGGAATGGTTTGTCATACACCCACAATTTTGATGGAGTTCCTCACACTCTACTCCCTTTTCCATAATCCCATAGAGGATTTTTTTTTTTATCTGCTGTTACAACCCGCTATCTTGGGACAGGAGGTTTTTGTGTACTGTGACATTTTGTGTGCAGGTCCGAACTCCCTCCCAGACTTTCCAGCCTGCCCTAGCCTGCCTTGCTCCCACCTCCCAGGATGACCTCACAGATTGGTGGCCATATTTAAAGAGGAAGACGGAGTGAGAAGTGTGGGATGTTGGAGGTGATTTCATGTGTTTAGAGATTGTGTTTGGTTGTATGCTGTTTTCCTGACTGCTGTTTTGGTATTTGACTTTTGTCTGGTTTTTGACTTCAAGTTTGGTTGTCCCTGTATTGGTTATTGTGCATTCTCTTCACTTTTGTATATATATGTTCACTTGGTTCACCGGCAGTAGGGGTGTGGCTGCCATTTGTTTTGGGAGAGGGTCCTTTTTTTCTCTGTTTCTTTGCTTAAGTAGTTTGGGAAGTATACGTGTATTTTCTTTGCTTTCCTTTTAGGTAAGCTAGCTACCTAAACAATAGAATTCTTTTGTTTATTATTTTGGCCTTGGCCCACCCTGAAGATATGCCTGGTTTGGTGCGGCCCAACCTAGACTGGGCTGTAACAGATTTGGGGGCCCATCCGGGATTGATTCTTTATTTGTGTTTTGTGTGGTGAGTCAGGTTGTGTTGGTGTATTGTGCCTTTTGTAATTATGGCTTTTGATTTGATTACGTTTAAGTTGTGTCCTTCGTTAGAGGACTTTGATAGGTGTAGGAAAGATGATCTGCTCCTTATTGGAGACTTTTTTTTTTCATGTGGCACTTCACCGTATGGCTAACAAAAAGGTAGTTAAAGCGGTGTTGTATGAGGCACCCGTGGCTCAATAGGTCCTACCGGAGTGTGAAGCACTTCCGGGCGTCGCCGCGCAGCCTACCCAGCCTCTTCCAGTTACCGGCAGGGCAGAGCCTGTGACTGAGCCGGAGGATAAGGTTGTTGCAGGTCGTGAACAGTCTGAGGCCGGCGCAGTGGACCTCGGTTGGCAACTAGTGCTAAAAGAGCTCGAGCTGGAGGTTAAGCGGCAAGAGTACCAGACGCAGCTACTGCGAGTTCGGGAGCTGGACGCTGAAGGGAGAAGGCTCGACCTGGCAGCTCAGCAGCGGAAGCCGGTGCCGCTGCCATGGAAGCTTAACTCCCCGAGAGCAACCTCCACCTATTCCGTTGATGCAGAGCACTCCAGCCTGCAGCTGACTCCAGTGCCGTCCTCATCAGTGAGTCCACCTAACTTTGATGTTAGCCAACACATTGGGTTAGTGCCTGTATTTAGAGAAGATGTAGTAGATGCTTATTTTGCTGTGTTCGAGAGAATAGCCACAACATTAAGTTGGCCAAAAAGTTTGTGGACGTTGTTATTGCAGTGTAAGCTATCTGGTAAAGCACAAGAAGCATGTTCCGCCCTCACCTTAGAACAGAGTTTGGAGTATGATGCTGTTAAGGCTACGGTTCTCTGAGCATATGAGCGTATGCCAGAAGCTTACCAGCAAAATTTTAGGAGAACGGTTAAGTCTGTGCACCAAACCTATGTGGAATTCGCCCATGAGAAAGCCATGCTGTGTGATAAATGGTGTTCAGCTAGTGGTGTGAGGAATTTTGATCAGTTTAGGGAACTGATATTGTTAGAGGAATTTAAGTCATGTTCATCACTGGTGGTACATTTGAATGAGCAGAGGATTGATACACTGTCCAAAGCTGCTATTTTTGCAGAGGAGTTTGTCTTGACCCATGAAGTTGTGTTCAGTTCTCCGTCTCGGAAAGATGCGTCGGCATGTCCATCGAAGCCTGAGAGTAAAACCCATACCTTTTTCTAAACCCTCAGCTGTGTCTTATGAGTGTTTTTATTGTCATGAGCCGGGTCACATCATTGCCAACTGCCCAGTATTAAAGCGAAAGCAAGCAAGGCAACAAACAGCGGTTTAAAAAGGTTAATGCAGCCATGGCTTCACAGAACGTTTCTGAAGGTCTTTGTCAAATTGAGCCAGAATTTGATCCTTTCGTATGTTCAGGATATGTGTCCTTGGGTCCTAACGAGGTAAAGAAGCCTGTACATGTGCTGAGAGACACTGGGGCTGCTCAGTCGTTTGTGTTAGTCAACCTTCTCTGAAGCTTCGTATGCAGGCAGTGATGTGTTAATTCAAGGTATTGAACTGTCTGTAATTTATGCGCCTCTCCACACGGTATATTTGGAAATCGAGGGTTTCTCAGGTCTGGTGAAGGTGGCTGTTCATCCAGCTTTGCCCGTTAGTGGGGTTTCGGTCATTCTAGGGAATGATATAGCTGGAAATAAAGTATTTTCCTTACCTGAAGTAGTTTCAGAACCCGTGAGTGCTAATATTCAGCCTGGTGACCAGCACTCATCTGTGTTCCCTGGTTGTGTGTTACCACGGGTCCAACAAAAGGACTTGGTTAAATGTGAGTTTGGAAAAGGAGTTGTCTCCTATTTGGGTAAACAGGTAGGACAAGGGGTGGTTACACTGTTAACTGCCAAAATTGAGGCAATCTGCATGTTCCCTGCTCCTACAATGAGGCGTGACCTGTGTTGTTTTTTAGGGATGGCTGGCTACTACCGGTATTTTTGTAGGAATTTCTCCGATGTGGTTCTACCTTTGACTAACCTGTTGTGTAAAAACGTGATGTTCAAATGGTCCCCAGAGTGTCAGGCTGCCTTTGAGTCTGTTAAACTCCACCTGACTAGCTCTCCAGTTTTGTCTGCTGAGCAGACCATTTAAGTTGGAAGTTAATACCAGTAGCACGGGTGCAGGAGCAGTGCTTCTACAAGATGATGATCAAGGGATAGAACACCCAGTTTATTTCTCTAAGAAGTTCTTAAAACATCAGCTTAACTACAGCACCATTTAAAAGGAAGCTCTTGCCTTGCTACTAGCCATCCAACATTTTGAGGTTTATCTTGCTGATAGTGCTAAACCCGTACACGTCTTTACTGAACATAACCCCTAGTCTTTTTTCACCATAGGCGTAATTCCAATCAAAGGCTCATGTGATGGTCTCTTATTGTGCAAGGGTTTCATTTAGTGATTGCCCATAAGAAGGGTGCACAAAATATGATAGCTGATGCATTGTCATGAGCTTGATTTTACTGAGGGGTTGTTTTGGTTGTTGTTGTGAACCCTTTTAGGTTCACACTTAGGTGGGGGGGTGTTACAACCCACTATCTTGGGAAGGGAAGTTTTTGTGTGCTGTGACATTTTGTGTGCAGGTCCAAACTCCCTCCCAGACTTGCCTGCCTTGCTCCCGCCTCCCAGGATGACCTCAGATTGGTGGCCATATTTATAGAGGAAGACGGAGTGAGAATGTGTGGGATGTTGGAGGTGGTTTCATGTGTTTTGGCAATTGTGTTTGGTTGTATGCTATTTTCTGACTGCTGTTTTGGTATTTGACTTTTGCCTGGTTTTTGACTTCGCGTTTGGTTGTCCCTGTATTGGTTATTGTGCATTCTCTTCACTTTTGTGTATATATATGTTCACTTGGTTCACCGGCAGTATGGGTGTGCCTGCCATTGTTTTGGGAGAGGGTTCCTTTTGTCTCTTTGCTTAGGTAGTTAGGGAAGTATATGTGTATTTTCTTTGCTTTCCTTTTAGGTAAGCTAGCTACCTAAACAATAGAATTCTTTTGTTTATTATTTTGGCCTTGGCCCACCCTGAAG
>JANDJT010000169.1:3808950-3819490 GCA_024331685.1 Stegophilus panzeri | reverse complement strand
ATTTCCATGCAAAGTGCGGCCAGCACTGAGGAACCCATCATATTCAGAGGAATTAAAATTTAAATTTAGTAGGAATACTCATTCTTCCAGAACATAATATGGTTACATTTAAATTTTTACAGTGCTCATTAGTGCACAAAATTATGGTTTGTCACAGTGTCATAGTGCATTGAACGTCTTGGTTGGAAACAATGAGGACCACAAGACTCAATAGCTTTCATTTCTCTCTCCACAACTTTATCCAAACTCCATCATACAAGACATTATTCACGTTCATTGTGGAATTTGTTGTGTGGGCACATGTTTGCTCTGTTTAAATAATTCAATGCACTTTTCTGCCTCTAGCACTGTCACTTTGACTTATGCATTATCATACCACGTCTTTCTGCTATGACACCGAAGGGAATTGCAATTACTCCAGCTTTATTCCTCTTGTCACTTTGCAGGCAAAAGGAGGGTGAAGAGAACATTCTTCATTTTCTTGTGTATGGAATAATCTTTGTAGATTAAGACAGAAGTCAGTTGAACATTCCCTCCTCTTGGCTGTTGAATCAGATGTGGTGAAGTCCAGATCTGCCCTCTTGTTAAAACATTGAGAAAAGGTTATCAGGTTTGGCACACACTTATCAACACTTTCCATTTCATAACAGTGAAATTGAACATCCCACTGAGAGCACACGCTCTGTTTACTGCTGACAGACACAGGAGTGAACTGTTACAGCCTATTATGCACAATGACAACAAAATAAGAAACAGAGACATCATGAAAATAAGAGATGAGAAAAAGAGAATTTGCATTTTACCTCTTATGAAACAGTGGTATTGGGTATAAGGTTTTAAATCTTCTATCATATACCAGACTTCACATTTTCTCAGTTTTCATTACAGATAAAAGGAAGGGATTTTTTCTTTTCTTTTCTTTTTTTCTTGATGCAGGAAATTTGTGATATATAGGGGATTGAGTCTGATCCCAGATGCTCCTTTCTTTCCTGCACTGCTCCTAAAGATGGGTCTCCCCTCATATACTTTCATTCAGATGGTATTCTCAGAATCAATAGACTGCTCTGACTTCATTATAGTACAACACATTTCACATTCAGCTAACACCTTTAATGAAGTGGCTCTGAATTTTGAAGCCCCCTTGAATGTTCCAGCCAAAGAGTAAAAGCAGGGTAAGGGGTTAATAGCAGACAGAACTACCTGTCAAACTGCATTAGATTTTTGACTAGGCGTGCGTGTCAAAACTGCACAGAGTCAAAGCAACACTAAATCACACTCATCAAATTCAGTTTTTCTTCCCAGAGTGTGAGAAATTTATCACTAAACCAGCAAAATCAAATCCAGGAAGGTATAGATTGAGTCATTTAAAGGAAGAGCACTTACACTCCACATGAACACACTTGAGTCCAAATGAACTGTTACCAATTTGCAAGTGTAAGAGCATGATGGTTAATGCATACTGATGTTTCTTTAATCAGACATCTAGGTACAGGATGGTAGAAGTACACAGTGGAGGTCACCTAGACACTTTGAAAATGAAATTTTATCCTGCAATCAAAGTGAGCGTTTATATTTACTCTCCTACACTATCTTCTGCAACCTTCTTCTACCTGTGTGAACTACTGCACTTGTAGGAGGCTGTGTTTTATACTTTTATTTTATCAACTCTCACGGCTTCTCAAAAGCATGGAACAACAAATATGGATGTTGTAAATAAGGATTACTTACACTAAGTACAATTCTTGGCAGAAAAATAAGACCTACTGTGTGGTGTGACCTGGAATGAAGGAGAGTTACTGTTACCACCCAATAACAGCACATATTGAAGTTTTGTATTCCTCTTATCCCATAGTGATTTGCCAACAATGATTTTAAATAAAAAATTATTAAGAATGACCCATCATAGTTTTTTATCCATTTATAGTTGATAAAAAAAATTATCATGTAATATATCAAATAAAAATATTTAAGGTTGTGGAACAGCCATGAAACCGTTCCTGTTGTCGCTTGTACTGTAACTGCTATAAACAGTAGTTTCCTAACTAGACTTTCTTTTTTCCTCTCTTCAAATTAATTCGGCAAACCGACTTTCGACTTTACGTTGTTGGAACATTTTAAGTAAAAGCTTTACCCATGACTGTGACAAAGCACTGACATTAACACATGTTAAATAACATGATCGTGATCTCCTCACTAGATCAACAAATACACTGAAATTTTAACCCATTTATGTGGAGCACCTACCATACAAGTCCCTATGTAAGTTGTTACTATAGAAATAAAACATTCCTATCAGAACGAGCACGTTATTACAAACATTGCTGCCAGAACTGCTGCTATAGAAAATGAATCACACTTTCTGACCAATCAGAATTAAGAATTTAAAAGCATTGTGGTCAGCTTGTTGTCATCTCTGATTAATAAACGGTTTGAGAGGTAATAAAATGTTGCACTGAGGGAGACTACATTATTCATATCCCCAACACTGTGTGCAGATTTGTGCAGGAACAGCTAAAGGTTGATAAAATATCCCTCGCAGAAACATGAGACTCACAGCACCTGGCAAATGGCTCCAATTTTGTGGATGAAAATAGATATGGATGAATAACTAAATGTCTGACACCATTTTTCTTGCAGCTCCCTCTGGGCATTTTCTTTCCTCCATGCTCTATTCAACATTTTTAGAGGTGGAAAATCCATTGAATTTCAATTTCTCTTTCTGTCTAAATTGAACAACTTAAGGTAGAGGATTTGACACGTGAACATTACTGTAATGAAGTTATGTCTGATATTCTGAGAAACAAACATAAGATATGTTTGTGTGTTTAGGTGTGAACATAGTGAGGGATTTAGATAATAGTTATGTTCTAAGCGCAAGTGATCATTACAGCAGAAATAAGTCTTTTTCCTTTACCTTAAAACTGCTAAACTATCTGGCCAAGAGAGTGTGTGTCTTTACCCAGGTGTGTGTACAGTAATTCAATTCCATTCAATTTTATTTGTATAGCACTTTTAACAATGGACATTTGTTAAAAGTGCTACACAAAGTAGCTTTACAGAAACATAAACACAGGATACAGATTTTAAATGTGTGAATTTATCCATATTGAGCAAGCCGGTGGCGACGGTGGTGAGGAAAAACTCACTAAGATGATATGAGGAAGAAACCTTGAGAGGAACCAGACTCAGAAGGGAACCCATCCTCATCTGGGTACCAACAGATAGTGTGAAAGTAAAAAAAAGTTCATTATGGTTTGTACATTAAGTCTGTTTTGTTGAACTAATCCACTCTTCACTAAAGAAGACTTGAGTGCAAAATTGTATGTGGTAATTGCAGTCCTAAGGCCATATCAGCAACCATATTTCCAGCAATATTAATGTGAAATTGAGGTCCATAGTACTTCCTATGGTACCCATAGTACCACAGTACATCCTCAGCAGTCTCCAGGCTGCACTGCTTGGGGTCGTCCTCAGTCACCGAATGTAGACTCCAGTTGATGAGAGCTCCATCCAGAGGTAGGGCATCAGGATGGATCAGGCAGGTCCAGAGAGCAGAAAGGGTCAGGATCACTGACATCTATCATGTGTAGAAGGAGAGAGGGAGAGGGAGTTAAAGAGAGGGAGAGATTGTTAGGTATGTTTATGTAGCACTTGTATGCTCTGATACAACTTTATTAAGCTACTGGACCAGTTCTAGGTTCGGATGGAGTGGGGTAACGGTGAAAAAATTAGACCAGAGACCAGGTACTTTAAATACAAAAGCCGGCAGTTTACTGAAGGTCAACAAAGACAATACATTAAACAGACATCAGAACCAATGAATAGTCCTGCAAGTAGCAAAAGATTGGTAGAACCTACTTTAATCCTTTTTTTCCACTTTCCCTTTCCTTCACATAGGTCACAAATGATTTGGTTTACCTAGCTTATTTTATTAGATTAGACCGGTCTAAGTATTTTATTTTAGGTCAATAGGGTGTGCCTATTTTCTCTTCTTTTTTTTATCCCTTGAGTTAACTCTTTTTTCCCTTTCCTTACAGGTGAGAACATTTGTTGGTTCCAAATCAAAGTCAATTCAAGTAAAACACTCTTAAACCTTGAATCATAATATTCACAATGATGAAACAGAATACAATGTGAAGTAACACTTCAGATCCAGTTCAAGTTCAGTTTCACTTATACTTTCAAATTCAATTAAGATCAGTAAAGTTCAGTTCAGTTCCAAGGGAAAAAATTAGTCCCAACACTCCTACCGCTCTGGCAGCGAGTTTACCGGCGTCCCATCGTACACAGCAGATCCTCTCTGGCAAGAAGAAGCCGAGTTGTCTCTAGAACCTTTGTCCATGGATTTGTCTCACCATCTTGTATCCTGTGTCTGTGTGTGTGTGTGCGTAGTCCCCACATGCGGCAGACCAAACTCCAATTTCAAACAGGACCATAAACAACAAAAAAAAATCCCTGAGCAAAAACGTTGTGGTTTTCTTGTATTTAATCTTCATAAATGCCCAAGCAGGTAAGTATTGTTGTTGAGCTTCTAAATCAACTCTTCACAAAAGCTTTTAACTTTTTAGCTTGTTAGTCTGTCTGCTTCTCCTCTCTGCTCAGTGGTGCTTGAAAATGGGCCAACTAGTCTCTTAAAGGGGAAGTGTCACCACAATCCCTTACAGCCTTACTTCTATTTGTTTACATTAAATCATTGTCAAACTGTTTTTAACCATTCTTAATTGTTTCTTACATGTATGTGTTTTAACTGATTAGCTTATTTATGCATTTTATGAATTATTTATTTGTGATAATTCAATGTGGGTTACATCCTCCCCACTTTACCTAATGCACGTCCCTGTGCATTGTCTTAGGAGCCTACACTGTCATGACTCTGTGAGGTTCTGGAGAACTAGATTATGTAAATGAGTCTGTGATCACTTCACTCAAACTCTGAAATAGAGACTGGACTATTTGAACTAATGGATTCCCTAGTTCAGGGTAAGTCAGTCGTCTGGTGCCCTTTCTGTCTCTCGTGGATCTTCTGAGGTGTTCCCTTCCACTTTCAGTTTCAACTATGTTTTCATTTCTTCTCAGAATGGTTTGAGTAGGAGAATGGACAGTACTCTGGTCCTCCCCTGGTAGGTTTTCAGGGTTGACAGATAAGTGATTCTCATCAATATCAGGTAAGGTTCTCCTTTCAGGGTCAGGTGAGTTACTCTCTCCAGAATCAGGTGAATTACTTTCTTCAGGATCAGGTAAGTTCAAGTCAATAGTGTCTACTGGAGCATCCCCAGGGAAAGCTTCAGCTACGTCCGAAAGATCTTGCTCAACAACAGTCAATGTGGAAGGTTCTGGTTCAGTTATTCCTAGAAGGTGTTCCATGGTTTCAGAGGTATGGTTGAAAGGTAGAGTTTCTACTCTTATGTTCCCATAACTATCATGATAATATTCCTCAGGGTCAGATTGGGATTCGTTCACATCAGTTTCATCTGAACTGTTGCCTTTTGGCCGCCTAACATTCTTTGTCTTGCTGGTTTCACCTTCTACAGGGTCATGGGAAGGAAACCACATGGCAGTAGGAGGTCAAGGTGAAGGGTTCTTTGAGGTCTTTCTCCAGTCTCAGGTTTCACAACATATACTGGCATGTCTCTATATTGCCTCACGACAACATGTACATCTGACTCCCATCTGTCAGCTAGCTTACGCTTGCCCCTCAGGCGGACATTTCTGACCAAGACCCTGTCATCTTCTCTCAGGGTGGACTCAACAACGTGTTTATCAAACCTTGCTTTATTACGGTCTGCTATTTTCTTTGCATTTTCTGCAGCAACTCGGTAGCTTTTCTCGAGGTGGGATTTCAGGTTCTGGACATATTGAGAATGTGATCCTGGCTGGTGGTAGACTGGTAAGCCAAAGGCTAGGTCGATTGGCAGCCTAGGCTGTCGCCCAAACATTAGTTCATAGGGGGTAAAACCAGTCAACTCATTCTTAGTAAAGTTATAGGTATGTACTAATGGCTTGACATAATCACATCATTGACTCTTTTTCTGATTTTCAAGGGTTCCCAGCATGTTAAGTAGGGTCCGGTTGAAACATTCAACGGGGTTCCCTCTTGGATGATAGGGTGTGGTCCTTATTTTCTGGGTACCAATGAGTTCACACAACTCCTTTATTGTTTTAGACTTTAAGTCGGGACCTTGATCACTATGAAGTCTCTCAGGAATGCCATAATGGACAAGGAAGTGGTCCCATAAGCACTTAGCAACTGTTCGAGCCTTTTGGTTCGGTGTGGGGACTGCTATGGCATACTTCGTAAAATGGTCTGTGATGACCAGAATGTCTTTGGTGTTACTTGAGTCTGGTTCTACTAAGAGAAAGTCCATACATACAAGCTCAAGGGGTCTTGTAACTGTGACGTTAAAGGGTGTCTAGAGTGTTGGTGCCTATCAAGACTGATGACAGGGTTGAGCGCATGTCAGGCACAATCAGGGCTAAGGTGGACACTTTAATATCCACACCAAGGGAGCTTTTAGGGAATGTGATATTTACTCCAACATAGTCAATGTAAGGGACATCTTGGCCATTAGCGGCTTCCACTTCGAGCAAGTTGTTCAGAGGCTCGATAGGTAAGTGTGACAGTTTTGCTGATAGAATGAATTTGGGATCGTTGTCACCTGTGACCCCGTATCTAACAAGCAATCGCAGTCTTTCTCTGCTATGGTCATTTGTGCAGTGATTTTAGCTCCAACAAGTCCTTTTGGTAAGGTTGCTGCTCGTTGCTTTGAATATGAGCATACTGATGAGGCGTGCCATTTCTTTTTGGGACACTTTTCCTGTGTTTCAGCCCCCATTTGCCCCTCAAAGGTGACTGATGTCAGTTTAATTGATCAGATGTTGAACCATTTCTCATTTCCCATTCTAACTGTTTCTGTCATAACAGTTCCCTTTTTGAAGCTATGAGAGAGTGATTGGGTTCAGTTTCACAATGGGGCCTTATGTGTCCATCTTCATCACACCTAAAATAGTACCAGGGTTTTGGTTTGTTACTGTGGTTTTTGTTCACATCATGGTTGCCAAGCTGTGCTTTTTATGGTCTGATACTCTCAACTGAGGACTTGGCAGTGGCAGCTCTGGGGGGTACTTTCTTTGATTGAGATTGTTGTCTTTTTGTGTGATTTTTAAAAGCTGGGATCGCAAATCAGCTATTTGTTTTTTCAGGTTTTGTATTTCAGATTCCGATTGATCTTGTCTTTGTGGTGATGTTCTGCACTCTTCAACACTCTGAGCATAGGCGCCCTGAAAATGTGAGGACACCTTCTGCTTTGAGGCACCAAGGTACTGCCTCATGCGACAGGCTTTGGAATTGCGTTTGTCCTCTTCTGCACGAAGTAGCAAAAGCAGCTCTGCAAAAGTACCTGGGCTTTGTTTCTTTTGTTCAAGCTTTAATTCAGATATCAAGGTGTTGTTCCAACAGTTGTTCCAACAGTTGATCCAACAGAACTGTTTCAGAATCTGGCTGTCTAGATCAGTTGCATTTACACCACCTCTCCTGAGGGTGGTGTTCAGCATCACTTGCAGTCATTGGAGATAGGACGAGGATTTCTCACCATAGTTTTGGAGGGTGTTGAGAAACTTGGCATACAGGTCATCTCCGTCTTCAACTGTACCGAAGGCCGAATCTAGAATGTCCAAATACACTGATGGGGATGAGTGAGGTAACAGGTGCTTCACTATGTCAACAGCAGGAGACAAAAGGCTCTCGAGTATTCTTCGTGATTTCGTGATTCTTCGTAGATCTGATTGTTGTGTGTCTCTCAGTAAGAAGTCTACATTGGACCTACATGTTTCGTAATCCACTTCATTGTTCGGTCAAGGATCGCGTCCAGAGAAGGGTCGGAGTCTTAATGAAGTAGCTGCTTGGGTTGTAGCATCTCCATGTTTGACTATATGTTCGACAACAACTTTCTGAAGTTCAGCAGGATGAGATTTGTAAGGCTCAGACCAGGCTGAGTGTTTCCTTTGGGGGGTTGTTGAGACGATGCCGGGTTAAATTCAGGGTTAAATTCAGGGTTAAATTCACATTTTGTGTGGGAGGAGCACTGGGTTGAGGACTCACCTGTGCTACAGCCTCAAGCTTGTCATGTTCTTGATCATCATCCAAGCTAGTTTCTGAGTCTTCTTCCTGGTTCCCTGAATCATCTTGGCCAACAGTCTCACTGATGCGAGAGAGCTCTTCTCTCAGCACATCTGCAAAGTCCTTGCCACTCTGTTTTGCAATCTCCTTTAACTCTGAGAGATACATTCGTGTAGCTGATTGGCTGACTTCAGGAGTGTAAACACTTGCCAATGTCTTGATATGGTAAGTAATGTCTGTCTGAGTTTTACTGGCAAGCTTGTATGGCAATATAGATGAGAGTGACTGTAAAGATGTGCCATATTTAAACTCTATAATAACCTGTAGGCCTGGTTCAGACTGGGGTAAGTCTACTGGTATTTTTCTCTGAATAGAGCCATACTGTTTTAGGAAGTCATAAAGGTCTTCGTCAGCTTCTGTGTCTATTAAGCCACTAACTAGGACTGAGTTTGGAATTTTAACACCTGATGTCTGAATCACCTCCATCATGAATCAATGTAAATACTGCTATCTGGTCTCTGGTTGTCAATCCACACCTGTTTATACAACTCCTGGCTGGCTCGCCAATTTGTAGCTTATTTATGCATTTTATGAATTATTTATTGGTGATAATTCAATGTGGGTTACATTTACTATGCCGTAATGGATAAGACTGTGTACTTTGCATAAAAGAAAGTCTATTCATGGTAAGCTTGAGTAAAAAAATATGTTTTCATCCTGGACTTAAACACTGAGACTGTGTCTGAGTCCTGAACACTAATTGGAAGGCTGTTCCATAACTGTGGGGCTTTGTAAGAGAAAGCTCTTCCCCCTGCTGTAGCCTTCACTATTCGAGGTACCAACAAATAGCCTGCACCTTTTGATCTAAGTAGGCGTGGCGGATCATAAAAGACCAAAATTTCACTCAGGTACTGTGGTGCGAGACCATCCAGTGCTTCATAGGTGAATAGTAGTATTTTATAATTAATGCAAAATTTTACAGGGAGTCAATGCATTGTTGATAAGATCGGGGTGATGTGGTCATACCTTCTGGTTCTAATAAGGGCTCTAGCAGCTGCATTCTGAACAGTTTAGAGAGTAAGGCATTACAGTAATCCAGCCTAGAGGTGATAAAAGCATGAAAAACTCATTTTTCAATATTTATTCTGTATGTTAGTATAAGGTCAAGAGTGTCAGCACCATTACGAGTGGGACCTATTACGCACTGATTGATCCCCACTGAATCTAGAATAGATAGAACTATTGTTTTCAGAGGGTCTTTTGGGTTATCAAAATGAATATTAAAATCACCAGTGATTAACGCTTTGTCTAGAGAAACAACCAGGTTTGTAATAAATTGAAAATAAATTAAAATTAAAAATCTGCAAACACACCAAGGAATTCAGAATATTGCCCTGGGGGTCTGTAAACAATAATTAGTGGAATCAACTTGTTTTTTGTTGCTATATATGTTATACTGCTATAAAGAACTTCAAAAGAGTTGAATTTATGACTAGGTTTTGTGTGACGCCTAGATTGTGACTATAGATGAGTGTAACACCTCCTCCTCTGCCAGTTAGACGAGGCTGATGTATATAACTGTATCCAGGAGGACTAGCTTCATTTAGTGCACTAAGTGCCCCTATTAACTTCTCTTTATTAGTCTGGATCATGTTCCTCACTGCAGATGTGTATTGTGATTAAGGAGCTGCTGCTGTTCCAGCTTGTGTTGCTAACAAGCTCATTACAGGCTCCATGTCTGCGGTCACAGCTCTAATGTTCCTCTAGAGAGGGAAATAAAATCACAGAGCTCCACAAAAGCATGGACACACACATATACAGAGAAACAGAAAACTGTAAACAGACTCATGATAGTTTAAAGGATGTTCAATATGAGCAGATTGTAAGCACAGGACAGTGTTTATGATTAAAGCAGCAGTTCTTAGGTTCAAATCCTGTGTACAAATCTACAGTATCCAGATGAGACTTGTGTATAAACTGTTTTAGGAAGTTCAGATCTTCATGTCGGACCAACTACAGCACTAGAGAGTGATTCACAAGTTCAGAAAGCTGCAAGAAGAAGTAGCGCATCAGGCTGAATCTGGCAGGTATAAAGTTAAAGGCTAAAGAATTAATCTTGTCTCGCTTTGTTGGAGGATGCCCTATGTTATTTTTGTGAGTGTATGTTATAGGAACCAGACTGAAATCTTGGCTATAATCAGCCCAGTGACTTATGATATCACATTTAAAAATGATATATGCTTGCCAGTAAATTCACTGTAGCCTGTGATAACGATCAGACCTTATCAGATCAGATCAGGTATGTTTACCTGTGATGTTGCTTGTGTGCTGAGATACTACTATATATATACAGTATCTCACAAAAGTGAGTACACCCTCACATTTTTGTAAATATTTGATTATATCTTTTCATGTGACAACACT
>JANDJT010000169.1:3795972-3807282 GCA_024331685.1 Stegophilus panzeri | reverse complement strand
AACATGGCACCTCATGGCAAAGAACTCTCTGAGGATCTGAAAAAAAGAATTGTTGCTCTACATAAAGATGGCCTAGGATATAAGAAGATGATCAAGTTGGTATTGATCCATGCTTGAGAATAAAACTTTTAGCAAATCCTGCTTTGTATTTACCCTCGTTCACAAAGCAGTCTGGTGTAAAATGATTTAAGTTATTTTTGGGGCACATTTCCTTCAAAAATAAAACTTCTCCACTGTGTCTTCAGTGGCTCTGATGAGTACATGAAGATGCTTATGTTCATTCCTACAGCCAACAACAGATCACTTACAAAGCTTCCGAAGCTGAGACATTCTTCTTATCACTGTAGCTGCTCTAGCGCAGAGAACATGGTGGGCTGTGTGCAGCTCACTCAGGGGAGGAGCTATGCTAATAGGGCAGAGTCTGTCACCAGTCATGGGCAGGGCCTGTTCCAACGTGATGTCACGTTAGAGAGAAAACGAAAACGACTAATTTTTAGACACTGTTTATGATTTATGTGGAAAATAAAAAAAAGGAGTGGATGGTGTGCACTGCCTACACACATTTATGTTCAAACACCATGTAAAAGTGAATTTTGCATAATAGGTCCCCTTTAATAATTAGAAAAGATTATGAATGTTTAAAATGATGTCTTCAAGTAAAGGGAATGATGTGTTGAATTATTCTTCAACATATCATTATTGAATATATTTTTAAGATTCTATCAGCTTTGTTTTTGTAATATAGTCTGGAAACAGTTGATTCCAGATTAATTACAAAAACACATACAGACAGAGTGTTGATGTTTGAAACACTAAAGTCACATTACAAAAAAAGTCATGGGTGTTTTGTTTTAAAGCATCCAAAAAGAACTAGGACACACATACATAGCAGCTGATTAACAACTGAACGACATGAAGCTAGGTAGTAAATATGTGTGGAATCTGAAGGAAAAGCAATTAGCACATCATTACCATGTGATGTTTGCTCCTTACACTGAGAGGGTTCAGGAGGAACGTACTGTACATTGATCTGACTATTATTATTATTATTATTAGTAGTAGTAGTAGTAGTAGTAGTAGTATTATATTGTTGTTGACTTCTAGTGGCAGTACTGAATGTTGGGAGTTCAGGCTTCAGCACCACCAAGCTGCAACTGTTGAGCCCTTGAGCAAGGCTCTTAAGGCGCTGTATCAGGGATGAACCAATATATCATCACATATCCTAACAAGCTGGGGTATGTGAAGAAAGAATTTCCCTGTACCGGTATATGTCACATGTACCGTATATGTGACAAATAAATGCTTTATCTTATAATGTTCATTTAATGACATAAATATTAGAATGTTGAGCAATGTAGGGCTTGTTACTATGTTATAACAATAATCATCCCATTCTACAAAGACACGTGAGATAAATATTAAATCTCACCCTACATTCTTAAATTGCATACTGTAAAAAAGAAAAAATTCTTCTGGCTGTAAATAAGATTACAATTAATTGCATAAACATTAAGTAATATAAATGAGTTCTTGTACTGTATGAAGTGTAGTATTGAGTAAAATTCATGTTGTTACCCAAATTTTAACTTCTCTACCAGCACAAAAACGATCAGTATTAAAAACTTTCAAATATATATTTTTTTTTACGCTTTGGTGAATGTACCGGAATTTAAGGAATTTTTAAATGACAATTTAGATTAATATATTATTTCTTATAATTATTTAGCTTGATTTTACTTTTCTTCCATTTGATTCAAGTAAAATTCTTCATCTGGTGAATTCCAAATAATTTCCATTTCGCTCTGTGTCACACTCAAACTCCTCTGTATGTTCACAAAAGGGTTTGTGGGGGTGTGCAGTAATTATGTCATTGAGTTTTTTTAGAATGATAGTACTCGTAGTCTGTGACCTAGTGAACCAGTATCAAGATGAACTTATTGATAGAGAGGTTTTCGGTAAGACGCTCTGGATAAGGCTGTCTGCCAAACACCGTAAATGTAAATGTCAAAGTTCAAATGTGCTGTGTCTTATAGTTTGTCCAACTAAAATCCTGCTCCACTTCATAAAATATGATACCATTTGTTATATTCTAATGGCAATGATCAAGCAATGTGTACATATAGAGTAACAAACTGAATAGGGGAAAATTCCAAACTACTTTGCATATTTTCAATTGACCAAATGGTCCCAGACTGTAGACAACAGATTAAGATGATGAGGTCCTAATGGATGGTTAATGACTGTCAGATGCTCTGTTGTTGGCCTATCCCGTGTCTTTGTCCTCAGATATATTTTAAGAAGACACCCTGTACTCTTATTTTGCTGTGAAGCTACTGAGATTCATCTCAGCTCATTTCCACTTGGTAAGTCTTTCTTTTGTTATTTCTTTGCATAAATAAATATTTACAATGATGTTGCAAATGACAAAATTAACTTCTTTTGTTTAGTAAATAACTCAAACTTACAACTATCTATAACAGTAGATGAAGAATAGGTCTATATCTGAGTTTATATACTGAAAAAACTTATCTGTCTACAAATTAATTCTATACTGTACCAAGTTATAAATGTGATTTAGATTTGATTTGAAAATAGAACTTTCAAATGTTAATAGCACACACATTAATATAATACATTTATATTTTAAAAAATACAATAACAGGTTCACTTTTTACCTCAGAATAGTGCAATCTTGCCTATTGAAACTATTTAGGCATTATAATAATCACTGTATCCAGAACATTATGCAATGTAACAAGGCAATTTTAGCATTTAAAAAAAAATAGTTCATAGGGTTTGGCTTAATATGAGCTTGAGACTCACTATCATTATATTTGGACCAGTTTTTAAAAGGTTTCTGTGACTGATGACGAAGATGAGGAAGAGCTGCATAAAAAACCAACCATCAAAGCAGGAAGCAGTTTGTTGGCTATATACAGCACTTATTTATATACAGTTATTTTATTGTCTTTTGATATTAGACAAATAATGTTTTGGCTAGTAATCATGAATGTGATCATAAGAGAACAGTGAATATGAGACATTTGAGACGTATGAAAAGGCCAGGTGTGAGCGGCTATTCGCCATCATGTAGCTAAAATGCATTGCTAAGGGGTTTAAAACTTTCTAAGATTGTTGCTTTTGTCTACTCTTCCTCTACAGAGTGAAATGTCATCATCTGCTTCTCGTGATGTTAAACACCATCGCAGAAGGATTTGTGCAGAAATCGGCAAGGAGACAATTCACTGCTGCTCACTGTGTGGGAAGAGTTTTGCTAAAAAGCCCTGTCTTCAACAATACCATCAAATCCACACAAAAGCACACAAATGCTCGCAGTGTGGGAAACGTTTCACACACAAGAGTACTCTCAGAAAGCACAAACAGATTCACACAGGGGGAAAACCATATAAGTGCACAGAGTGCGGGATGCGTTTTTCACATCAAAGTACTTTTATAAACCACCGGCGCATTCACACTGGAGAAAAGCCATATTATTGCTCACTGTGTGGAATGAGTTTTAGACTCCTGGATAATCTCAAGACACATCAGCGCATTCACACAGGAGAGAAGCCGTATCGCTGCTCGCAATGTGGGAAGAATTTCACTCGAAAAAGTGTTCTTAAAATTCATCAGCTCATTTGGGGAGAATCATTTGACTGTGGTTGCTCTTATTGTTTGTTCTTGTTAGCAAGTCACGATGCAGAGCGTCCTTGATATTTGTGGATAATCGTGAACACTTCCAGGTTTTTTTTTAAATCTGTCCTTGGTATTTGTATTAAAGCTTGCAGTTGTACTTACAGTATAAAGACACAAGTACATACAAATAGGAATATTGAGAAGCACCATTTGTACATATTTTTTTCTGACTGTAAATGTGATTGAAGTAAACATTACATAGCATGATTGAGTTCCAGTGTGAAGTGTGTAATGTTGGTGTGTAAGATTCACATTGTTACGCATTGTTTAAGAGAACATATGCACTTAGGAAAATGCTCTAAATTTAAACAGTATTGTGGAAATAAGGTGCAGCAAGTAGTATCACATATCCAAGGTCCCAAGTCCTGAGCTTGGGGTAGTGTGTGTGTTCTGACTATCTTTAGCTAGGCTTCCTGTGGGTTTTCCAGTTTCCTCCCACTTTCCAGACCGCCAGTAGATGAACTGACTACACAAAACTGGCTTTAAGTGTGTGTGTAAATTAGGGAATATGAATTAAGGATTTTTTTTTTTAAAGATCAAATGAAACACCTTCAATGATCACTAAAAAACCCTGAAAACATCTACTGTTACATTACTTTAGTCTTTATGTTAGTCTTCTTACTTTAATCCACTCAAAAAAAAATGAATGCACGTTGCTGCCTTAATTCTTTTAGATAAATCTTATTTGTTACAGTGAATCAGACATTTGAGTTTTTGTCCTTATTTCTTTCCCCAAAGCTTTTGTTAGTAAATTACCTATTCATCCTATAGTGGGTGAGAATGTGCCATGAAGAATTCAGTCACGCTTCTTTCCTTGGTATACTATTAAAAAATTTAGAAACCTTTAAATCTTCTTTGCTTATCTGTCTGTGGATCTATTGTATGTAGATGTAAGTGTGTTTCCAATTAAGCCTTTTTAGAAGCTCTATATCCTATATAACAATATCCTTGATATTTGAGGAGGATCGAGAACAGTTCTGGGTTTTTAACTGTACTTGGTACTTGTGTTTTTGAGTATTGGAATGGAAGTCAGGCAAGGACACGAGGACAAATGTACACACAGCATGCATACTGAGAAATATCCATTGTAAAAATTTCTTTGCTATGAACCCGCATTAAATAAATCATTTATTTTAAATGTAATAATTATTACAAATAAACAAGATACACTGACATGTAAACTGATATAAAATAAGGTGCAGAGTGTAGTGTTGGGAAGATAAATATATAATTAGCCAATGACCTGTTAAACAACCCTTGAAGAACATTTTATTCTAAGAGCCGAGCTGGGACATAAGGGATGAAGCTAAAAAAAAACACTGAATGCCCCAACAATGGCCAAAAAATCGTCCTTATAATTCTCTAGCTGTGATTACTACTCTACCAGCACAAAAGTTACAGTAGTAAAAACTTAGTGAAGTTTGTTAAGTTTTATTTCTCTCTCCAGTGAATTTAAGAATCCAGCTTTAAGCAATGCTTTAAGTGGATAGATAGATAGATAGATAGATAGATAGATAGATAGATAGATAGATAGATATTTCAGATTAATCTTTATTTATTTATTCACAGCAATGCTTTATATAATTATTTAGCTTGAACTTTCATTTCTTCTCTATGATTCAAGCAAAGTTTTCCATTTTTTGTAAGTTTTGCTTTCAAAATCCTCTGAGTGTGTACAGCAATTATGTAAAAACTTGCTCCTTTTATTTACATATTTAAACATTACACTATTTTATCAGTTGTGTGGACTGCATTCTGCCATTTAAAAAAAGTGCTCTGTCTCATTCTTACTAGTTTTCCTTCTATAATAGTGCTCCACTTCATGAAATACCAGACAGCTTTGTTATATTTTAATGGCACTGACCAAACAACGAAGCAGACTTTTTATTGTGAATCTTCTACATTTGAAGTTATTTAGTAAATACCTAATTTGTGGTTCTAACCACTTTAAAAGTGGAACATCCAGTCCACTCAGTCACAGATTTTCTTCTTCTTTTTTTTTTTTTTTTTGCATATCTTTAATTCAACAAATGGTTCTCGATGTCCAATGCCCACACCTGATACTCACTTGATGAGGTGCTAATAGAGACCTAATGGCTGTCAAATGCCCGATTGTTGGACTATGTCGTTGTCTTCAGGTACATTTTAATCATACATCAGTTTACTAGGTTTCTCCATCAGTGTACAAGTGTGAAATCATGATGTTTTCTCCAAATTAGAAAGTAACTACAGAAATAAATATGTAGTGACAAATGTACACACATTCAACAATATACTCAAAGAAACACTAGTAATGAGGATCATATAACCCTGAGAATTAAAACACACACACACACACACACACACATACACGCACACACACACTCACACACACACACACACACATTCACACACACACGCACGCACACAGGCACACACACACACACACACACACTCAGCAAAAAAAGAAAGATCCCTTTTTCAGGAGACTGTATTTTAAAGATCATTTTGTAATTTTGTAAAATCCAAATAAGCTTTACAGATCTTTATCGGAAATAGTTTAAACAATGTTTTTCATGCTTGTTCAATGAACCATAAACAATTATTGCACATGCACCTGTGGAACAGTCCTTAAGACACTAACAGCTCACCTGCGTGAACATGCCATAGGCCTGCTGCAGGGAGGCATAAGGATGTGGCCAGAGCAATAAACTGCAATGTCTGTAATGTAAGATGCCTGAGACAGTGCTACAGGGAGACAGGAAGGACAGCTGATCGTCCTTGCACTGGAAAATTACATGTAACCGTGTGTGTCCCCCAGACGTGATCAAGAACTTGCAAATGCATTGGTGCAAGAGTGGGGGAACATCTCACAACAAGAACTGACAAATGTGGTGCAGTCCATGAGGATGAGATGCAGTTTAGTACTTAAAGCAGCTGGTGGCCACACCACATACTGAATGTTTGACACAACCCCCACCCCCCCACCACCCTTTTGTTCAGGGACTCATTATTACATTTCTGTTCATTAAATGTCTGTGAAACTTGTTCAGTTTATGTCCCAGTTGTTAAGCAGTTGAATGTGAGAGGATGTTTCTTTTTTTGCTGAGTATATTTTACATTTACATTTATATTTATTCATTTAGCAGACACTTTTATCCAAAGCGACTTACAAATGAGGAAATAGAAGCAAAGCGATATATCAAGCGGAGAACGATACAAGTAGTGCTACCATGCAAGATTTTTAATTGAGTTCTAGAACAGCAAAGTGCACTGAGTAGACGTGTAAGAGCCAGAGTAAGTTTTTTTTTTTTTTTTAAATAAATTTAAGGATAATGTGGGGTTGGCGTTTAGGGGTTAGTTACTTGCTCACAGAAGGAATATTATTAAATATTTTTTTATTGGCATAGTAGTGAGTCAAAAAATGTTCATTTCTGTTTTTCAGGCTTTACGCTGATCAGTTCCCTGATATATTTGCGCATTTGTCCATGTCATTATTTTCATTAAAGATTACAGTATTTTATCAGTTGTGCTTGGCTGCATTGTGCCATAAATATTTGTTGTGTCATAGGCTTAATAGTTTGTCCTCTTTTAATCGTAAGGCAGCATTTTTAGTGTGAATCTTATGAATTTAGAGTTACTCATTAGATGACAAATTTTTTGCTCTCCCTACCCTGATAGGGGAACAATCCATCCAGTCACAGACTACTTTGCATATCTTTAACTGAACAGATTGTTCTAGATATCCACCCACCACACCTGAGACCCAGATGATTGGGTGGAAATAGTTGGCTAATGACGGTGAAATGCCCTGTGATTGGATTATCCTTTGTCTTTGTCCTCAGGTGTACTTAAAGACGACACTCTACAGTAGTTTTAGTTGAGTCCCTGACACAGAAGACTGCTGTGAACGTACTAGGATTTTAAAAAGATCGCTTCAACTTGGTAAGTTTTCTTCCTTTCTTAAAATAAATAAATATGTACATTTGAATTTCAATAAATAATTAAGACATTCACTGTAACATTGCAGTTGACAAAGTTTGCTTCATTGTATGCTAATTAACTCTAACTATCTATACCAATAGACAAAAACTACACTCCTGGCTAAAATGGGCTACGCCCAAATGGCAAAATATTAAGGAGGCTATATATATATATAGCGACTAATGTCTTCAGCTTAAGTTTTACTTTGTTTATTTACTTGCTTCTTTTCCGTTTCTGTTCTGTTTGTGTGATTGATGAATAAAACACGATATGTGTTTAGTTGAACAAAAGCACCTAATGGTTTATTCAGGAAGCAGTGTATGATGGGTAAATATATACACTTATATACAATATAGACTAATAGTAGTCAAGAAATGTGATTGATCAGTCAGCCAAGAATCACTGAGAAGAATGAAAAGCTCATCTATGTAAAATGCATTGTAATGGGATGTAAAACTTTCTAAGATCATTGCGTTGTCTACTGTTCTGTTACAGATTGAAACGTCGTCGTCTAGTTCTCTTCATGCTAAAAATCACTGCAGAGGGATTCGTGCAGAAATGGTCAAGAAGAGAATTCACTACTGCTCACTGTGTGGGAAAAGTTGTACCCAGCTGAGTGATTTGAAAAAACACCTACGCATTCACACAGGAGAGAAATCATATTCCTGCTCACAATGTGGGAAGAGTTTTGCACGAAAACCTAATTTAAAAACTCACGAACGCATTCACACAGGAGAAAAGCCATTTCTGTGCTCAGAGTGTGGGAAGAATTTTCCAGATTCAGCTGGTTTGAAAAGTCACAAACGCATTCACAGCGAAGAGAAGTCATACTGCTGCTCACAGTGTGGGAAGAGTTTTGCACTAAAACATAATTTAAAAAGTCATGAATGCATTCACACAGGAGAGAAGCCCTATTGGTGCTCACAGTGTGGGAAGTATTTTGCACACAAGTTAAGTCTCAAAATCCACCTGTACATTCACACAGGAGAGAAGCCATATCAGTGCTCGGAGTGTGAAAAGAGTTTTTACCAGAGTAATGCTCTCAAAGTACATCAGTGCATTCACAGTGGAAACAAGCCATATTGCTGCACACAGTGTGGGAAGAGTTTTTGCACAAAAATGGCATTTAAAAAGTCACGAACGCAATCACACAGGAGAGAAGCCGTATTACTGCTCACACTGTGGGAAGAATTTTACACGTTTAAGTGGTTTAAAAAGGCATGAACGCATTCACACAGGAGAAAAGCCATTTCCGTGCTCAGAGTGTGGGAAGAATTTTCCAGATTCTGCTGGTTTGAAAAGTCACAAACGCATTCACACCAGAGAGAAGTCATACTGCTGCTCATGGTGTGGGAAGAGTTTTGCAGGTGAAGGTACTTTAAAAAGGCACGAACGCATTCACACAGGAGAGAAGCCGTATTACTGCTCACTCTGTGGGAAGAATTTTGCATATTCAGGTGGTTTGAAAAGGCACGAACGCATTCACACAGGAGAATAGCCATATTCTCATATGCTCATGAGCCATATGCTCATAGTGTGGATTAAGAATTTTCCAGATTCAGCTGGTTTGAAAAAGCACCAGTTTATTCACAATAGAAGGAAACATATTTCTGCTCACAATGTGGGAAATGTTTTACAGAATTAAGTATGCTAAAAAGGTACAAGTGTATTTAAACAGTAGAGAAGCCGTGTCATTGCTCAAAGTGTGGGAAGAGTTTTACTCAAAATGGTCATCTTAAAACATGTCAGCACAATCACATGAGATACTGTGTTATGGCTCAGAATGTTGGAAAACTTTTACAGAACAAAAACTTGTTGATAACTTCAGGAAGGAAGGAAGTGGGGGATGGGCATTTTGGAATAAGTATAGTAATTATTAGAAGTGTATTTAACAACATATGTCATGTGTGGTATGTGCTTGTTCATTGAGTGATTTCCTGAAAGATGCGAGTATGGAAATTCTTGTAGAATGTCATTATATGTATATGTTCTGATGCACACATAATGAAAAAA
The DNA here is from genome assembly GCA_024331685.1 of Stegophilus panzeri. NCBI lineage: Eukaryota > Metazoa > Chordata > Actinopteri > Siluriformes > Trichomycteridae > Stegophilus > Stegophilus panzeri. The sequence continues at coordinate 3,797,610 of JANDJT010000169.1, read as the reverse complement.
TTGTGGAACAACACATCTGCAGAGACAATGGACTGATTTATGTCATAGGTGGAGAATATGGTTTATACCCCTCCTTAAGACAATGTTTGTTTGGAGGAGACATTTTGGGGTTGATATAGCCAGAATTGCCAGAATCCCTTCTGCTCAACAAACAAATCTTTATTGATGATGGAACTCATGATGATAGCAGCAGAATAAATTCAGAAGTTTACAGGAACATCCTGAACGTCTGCCAATTTACAGGAAAATGCGAGAGGAGCATTATCATGCAACAAGACAATGATCCAAAACACATAAAGTCCATTTATACAAAGGATTTATACTGGCCAAGTCAGTCACCAGACATTAACCGAGCTGAGCAGCTTTTCACCTCCTGAAGAGGAGACTGAAGTGAGAAACCCCCCAAAACAAACAACAACTGAAAGAGGCTGTAGTAAAGCATCCCAAAAGAAAAAAAAACAACAATTTGGTGATGTCAGTGAATTGCACACTTGATGCAGTTTTTGCAAGCAATGGATATGCAACCAAATATTAAGTGTTATTTACTTTAATTTACTTCAAGACTTATCTGTTCCTATATTTTTGGTCACTTAAAAAATTGGGTGGTCTGATACAAAATGTTCTATGTTTTATGTTGTTTAACACATCTTGATGTCAATAGCAGGAAATAAAAGCTGAGATCCTAAACTATTGTCTCATGTCCATCTTTTGATCTCAAACACAAATGTCTTTGGTGTATAGCAAAAGAAAATGAATTGGCTTTGCTGTTCAAATAGTTTTGGAGGGGAGTTTAGATATGGTATTTTATATATATATATATATATACCATGGTCTGTCTGAATACTCACTTCTGTTTGGCTGGAAGGTGTGTGTTCAACACATATAATGCACAGGTAGTTCCAGTCATATTAATCTGCATTCTATTAATTAATGTGCTGCCTATAAACAACCATAACCATAGAAACATACAGTTAGAGTTGCATACAGACTGAGACAGCTAAACATTTATTTTATTTAACTTATCACTAATTATCTTTCTTAGCTAAATGGGTGATTTTTGTGTCATTTAACTTGTATGGTGAATATGGCAATTTTGATGAATGGGCCAAGGCACAAGATGAATTTGACAAACTGGAAAAGATAATGTTAGATGAGATACGTAACGAAAAATGGCACAAGGAATTAACAGCCGAACGTAAGGAGATATAAGACAACAAGGATGAGTTTAATACAAAAAAAGACAAGTAAATGGTCAATTAGCACATTCGAAGACTTTGTATCAGAGACAATAAATATGCCGATCATGAGACCTACTCTGCTTTTCTCCTTAATGAGACATTGTGAGAGTTCAACGCTTCTATTCAGACTACCGCCAGACATGAATATAGTGTTGCAAGTCCCCCTCCACTGGCTTCCTGTAGCCACCCGCATCAAATTCAAGGCTTTGATGCTCACCTACAAGACCTTGTCTGGAACAGCACCCTCCTGCCTCAACTCTCCTGAAGGCTTACGTTCCCTCACGCAATCTGCGATCAATTAACGACCGACGCTTAGTAGTTCTTACTCAGCGTGGTTCAAGGTCCCTTTCAAGAACCTTCAAACTAACTGTTCCTCAGTGGTGGAATGAACTTCCAACCT
>JANDJT010000169.1:3779976-3795872 GCA_024331685.1 Stegophilus panzeri | reverse complement strand
TCACACAAGTCCTAAAAGTAGATAAAGAGAACCCAGTTAAACAAATGAGACAGAAATATTATACTTGGTCATTTATTCATTGAGGAAAATTTATCCAATATTGCATATCTGAGAGTGGTAAAAGTATGTGAACCTTTGCTTTCAGTATCTGGTGTGACCCCCTTGTACAGCCATATCTGCAACTAAACGTTTCCGGTAACTGTTGATCAGTTCAATTCAATTCAGTTTTACTTGTATAGCACTTTTTACCATTGACATTGTCACAAAGCAGCTTTACAGAAATATATAAATTTCCAATCTAAATTTGAAATTAATAAATTTGTCCCTAATGAGCAAGCCAGAGGCGACGGCGAAGGCGATGGTGGCAAGGAAAAACTCCCTGAGAGGATATGAGGAAGAAATCTTGAGAGGATCCAGACTCAAAAGAGAACCCAACCTCATCTGGGTAACAACAGGTAGTGAAATTATAAATAAATCCCTTCTATAACTGTGTGCTACATGATTAAACAAAAGTGCAGCTATGTAATCAGGAGATTCAGCACAGTTTCAACATGAAGTCTATTCTGCTGAAATCATGCACTGTCAACAAGACACCACACCAAATCTTCCCGTATCAGTTGCAGTCCAATGCCATCACCACAGCTTCCAAGCATCCCTAGGCTGTCCATATAGGGCCATCCTCAGCAACAGTGACTGGCCTCCAAGTGACGAGAACTCCAGAAGCAGGGCACCAGGATGGTCCAGTCCGGCCCAGAGTGGTTCAGGCCCACTGCTATCCCAGGAGCAACATGTGTAGAGCGCTGGTATTATCAAAAGTCTTTGCAGGTGTTGGAGTCATCTGGAATCTTCATAGAGGCTGGTTCTGAGCTGGAGCTGGCACATTCACTGATGGGCATCCTGAGGTAGGAACAGGAAACATATGGAGAAGGATTAACGTGGCTGCTGTTCATTGAATTTCAGGCAGAGATAGCCATGCGCAATTGTTATCGTTTTATCAGAGATCACTGCATAACAAGGTTATGATATCTGTTGTTTGAATGCTAGGTTAAAGAAATGTGTTTTTAGTGTATATTTAAACTGAGAGAGTGTGTCTGAACCCCAAACATTATCAGGAAAGCTATTCCAGAGTTTAGGAGCTCAATGTGAAAAAGCTCTACCTCCTTTGGTAGACTTTGATAGCCGCAGTATTATCAAAAGTTATTGTATAAAAGTATTATTAAAAAATTATCAAAACACCCAATTATTTAACTGTAGTGGATGAAGTAACCGTACATCTTTATAAATATAGATTGTATTCTAAGAGCTCAATCAGTCAGTACAGAACAGCTTGAACTCTGGGATGTTGGTGGGTTTCCTCAGATGACCTGCTTGCTTCAGGTCCTTCCACCACATTTCTTTTGGATTAAAGTCAGGACTTTGACTTGGCCATTCAAAAACATTAACCTTATTCTTCTTTAACCATTCTTTGTTAGAACGACTTGTGTGTTTAGGGTCGTTGTCTTGCTGCATGACCCACTTTCTCTTGAGATTCGGTTCATGGACAGATTTCCTGACATTTTCCTTTAGAATTTGCTGATATACTTCAGAATTGATTGTTCCAACAGCGATGTGAAGTCGTCCTTGCCCAGATGCAGCAAAACAGGCCCAAACCATGAATCACAGATGGGATAACATTAGGAATGAAAGGGGTTAGGAATGTCAACACCATCTTTGTCATGGGTGTCAAGGAGCAGAGCTACCCTCACTCTCGATGTCTCCCTGACTTGGAGCTGATGTCAACAGCCCTGGCACCGCCTCCCCAACCAATGCTGCACACTTTCCACACTGTTTTTCACTACTGCAGGACCCATACACAAACATTTTTCTCTCTAATGCTCAAAACCCTGGTCAATATGTCCACAGGATTAGTGGATGGGTGAGGTGTGGACTAACCGCCACCTCCACTATATGTTTTTGCCCCTGAAATTTAATGATGACCGGCACCAGCGGATATTCATGAACACCCTTGTGCACACACCTCACCTTCACCAAACTTGCATTTACCAATGCCTACCTTGAACCAAGCATTGGTGAATTGAGTTCTGGTTACAGCCTGAATCCACCAATGCATGGCATGTACCCCCTTGATTATTCACCAGTATGCAGTAGGTCCCGGCTTGATCGGGGGCAGCCTGTGGAACATTGGGGATCTGGACCAATGCTCCCACCTCCATCACATGGCATTGGTCCTGGAAATACCCTTGAAGGCTCCATGCAACACCAGCACATTGGCCCAGGCTTTACTTCCACACCTGTGGCCCCGGATTCACCCACCTGACAGAGAGAGGAGACAGACACAGGGGAAGAGGAAGGGGGAGTGAAAGCATGGGTTCAGGGAACTGGTTTTTGGGGGAATTGGCCCCATTTCTGTTGAGCAGGATGGGCAATGGGCAGGGAGGAGGGTGAGGCACAAGAGCAACAGAGAAAGAGAGGAAGAAGGGAGGGGCTTGCCTGCCCCCATATACACGACCAAGTACTTCTCTGCCAACTGGAACCACCTCATCAAGCGACACCTGAGAGTGGCCCTGGACCCACTCTGCTATCCCTTCCAGAAATTTGGCAACAATCTGCTCCAGCACCATGAGGCCAATCACATGTCCCGGAGCTTCTGGGCAAACACAACTGGATTATGATCCAAAGCATAGGAGTAAGTCCTAGTCCTAGAAGTAAGTGAAAGACTGATCTCCAGTTATTGGAAACATTTGGTTGCAGTTATTGCAGCTAAAGGTGGCACAACCAGATTTGAAGTTTAAGGGGGCAATTAGTTTTTCACATTGGTGATTGGTATTGGATAACTTTTTTTGCCACAATAAAAAAAGATTTAATAATTTAAAACTGTATTGGGTGTATGTTTTCTTCTGGACTTATCATGCTCATAACCATTATTTTGCCACTAATTGTTTCATTTATTTGGCATGTATTAGTATAGTAGTACTAGTACGATTATTGTGTTTGACTATTAGTAGTGTGTTAACAACAACATGTCTTGTGTGGTATGTGTGTGTTCATTGAGTGATTTCCTGAATGACAAGAGTAAGGAAATTTGAGTAGAATGTTTTTATATGTCTATGTTAATATTTTGGAACAAAGTTTGATCCACACATCATGAAAAGTGTAGAACCACCCTTCTGCAGAGACAATGGATTGATTAACGTCATAGGTGGAGAATATGGCTTACACCCCACTCTAAGTCAATGTTTGACAATGTTTGACTCGCCAAAAAGGGTTATAATCCTATGACACCAAAGAAACATCATCACAGAGAAGAACAGAACAACAAATGGACAAGGGACAAAGTCGGTGGAGAGGCTCCAGAGTCATTAGAGTTCTCCCTAATCAACATCTTTGGGGAGATGACATCTGCTTGGGGCCTGCCACCCAGCTCTTCAAACACCCACCTATAAGACTCAATTCCATTCATCATTCAAATTGGTCTTCGAGATGTCAACCAGACCACTGACGAATAACCACTGCAGAACTCCCTCCTACACAATGACGTAATGAGGGAATCCCCATTTGGAACAACCATTCAAATGGCAAGCGTGGTACCTCCAGATTCCAGCTAAACTGGTGCATATAATGTTAAGTTTAAAGCCCTTCAAAAAGAAGTGAATGTAAAAAGCCTGGAGGTTTTGTGCCAAAATTGACTGGTACTTCATGCTATTCATTATTCCCTCCACCAGGGGTGTGATTAGACATAAAGCTCTACTGGGGCACAAGCCTCTCATTACTAAGAACACTTTTTTTCCTGAAAGCCTGCTGCATGCAAGAAGTGTGCAACACAATGCACTATATAAACTTCCCTTGCTTAACCCACTATTCCTACACTACAACAAATACTGGGAAAGGTAAACATGTAGAGATATTAATCTATATGAAAATATTTATTCAAGTATCTTCTACATATATGAACATTCTCAACATGTTTTATGGCATAAAAGCCATACACTGTATATAGAAATAATAAAACTGGAGAGAAAACTTTCTTGCACATTTGCATTCTTCTACATTACACAATGATAATAATGAATAATTATTGAAAAAATCTTTTTGAAGAATCTACAATTACAACATTTCAAGAAACTAGTCATTTTATGACAACAATTAAAATAAAGAGCGGGGGCGGCTGTGGCTCAGGTGGTAGAGCGGGTTGTCCACTATGACTCCCACATGACTCCACATGCCAAAGTGTGCTTGGGCAAGACGCTGAACCCCAAGTTGCTCCCGATGGCAAGTTAGCACCTTGTATGGCAGCTCTGCTACCATTGGTGTGTGAGTGTGTGTATGAATGGGTGAATGAGACACAGTGTAAAGCACTTTGGATAAAAGCGCTATATAAGTGCAGACCATTTATATATTCTAAAAGAAAACAAAGTATTCCCCAGTTCCCCAGCCAAGTCCAAACTACGTTAGTTCAGTTTTTGAGCATTAACCTGTACCACCTATTCTTCATTTTGGCAAAAGGGTCAATCACTTGACTCTGACTCAATTTACAAAGTTCTTCCCTCACAATTGATGACAACAACATGGCAACACTCGCATTTGCGACTGAAAAGTTCTTTGTGCGACTGTGAAAAAATATTTAGGAGCAGCGGTGTGAGTGACCTGTTCAGAGTTGTATAATACAATCATAATAAAAACTAAAACTCCAAAATGTATCTACAACGCGCAACAGTTACTTTAACACTGCTTTTCATCTCCTCAGTCAACCGAACAAGTGTGTAAATACTGCAAAGAAGCCATTATGATGATGAGGGTAACTCTGTACATCATCTGCTTCTCTCAAGTTCCCGATCTCAAAAACTGCCATCTTTTATTGATCCCGCAAAATGACCTGAACCTGCTACTGTGACCTGCTCCTGTAGAGACAGCAGTAAATTAATAATAATGGTACTGCTACAAGGCAAGGGTGTAACCATGGTATGGACATTGGAGGGGTCCAACGGATATGCAAGTGAATGTAACATTAATGGTCAAAAACTGGAACTGACGTTAGCCTAGCCTACTTCATGGGTGTGCAAATATCAACAGTTAATTGACGTTCTTAAGAACAAACCAAGCCATGGTATGATGCCTTCTATACTAAGCTAAGGTTACCTAGTATTTAGGTATCTAGTTACATACTGTCTGAAAAAAAGCTCGTATGCTCTGCTGCACTTTCCTACGTTTGGCTGCTGTCTCCATTCCTTACAGACTGAGCTGCTAAATTACATCCCCGAACTTGCGTTGAGTATGGGCGCAACCAAGTGTACAATTGGAGGGGGGGAATACCTGTTTTCCTTAACAAACGGAAATATATTAAAAAGGAATAGACATAAATAAATAGAATAGATGAAGAAAAGACATCCGCTGGCAGGGTTCATTAAAGGGTGACATAGAAAATATTTTGTACTGTATATTGGGGGGACAGATTGGTATTTCCTCAACATTGCGGGGACACTGGCCTTTTTCCTAATATAGATCATGCTTGTGTTAGTCAACTTTTAATTAGGACTCTTTATTGTTTAAAATATTTTAAAATAAATATTTTATGCTTGTTTATTTATCAATTAACCAACAGGATTTCTCATTGCTATTATTTTAATTCAGTTAACAATGACCATGAGCAGAGAGCTTACATTTAACTGTTTATGATAGACATCCTGATTAAAGCTTAAACAAACAAAAAAAGATTGGTATGTGGATCGTATCGGCTGTAAAAATCCTGATTGGTGCATCCCTAATGAACACATTACACTAAAGCGCTTTGCATCTGACGGGTAAATGAACTCACCCAATCACATCCTATATGAGTTTATTCAAATATATACACAATATACACAGAGTGGTTTGAGAACTGACTCCAGCCCAGAACCATGACAGTGGAAAATGGCTAATAGTGTGACTTTAAATATATTTAAGAGGAGCAGACTTCAAACACTGAACATTGAGGTTTTTTGTATTTGTTTACAAGGTGGAACAGGTTAACGGTTGTTTTTTTTTTTTGCATACAGCCTGTAAAATTAACTGAAAATATTAAATTTAGTTTATCAGAAGGTAAATTAATTTGTCATGGCTCAGACTATGTTCCTAAATTCTGTCATAATTGACAAGCTCAAGTTTTCTCATGCCTACTTATGTGTTATATTGTGGCACATTAACATTACTATCTCTTAAAAACAAAACAAAAAAAAAAACTAAACTTCAACCGTGCTCCTAAATTTTTGTAATTAGGAGCACAAGTGCTCCTAAAATAAATATTTACCGTAGAGCCCTGATTAACCCGATTAAGATGATACTCTAATTAAGAAACTAGCATGTAAACAGCAATTTTTAATTACCTTAATCCGATTAAAGTCATACTCAAAGTGAACACAAATCGAATTAAGGCGTGTGGAGTATTCCTGTTGTAGTCGCATTATCGACGTGCGTTTCAGACATGTACACATATTACTCACATTATTAACGTCGTGTGGGAGTTTTCACCGCATTTTGCGACAGGACATGTACACACACGGCAGTGCTCAAGCGTTTGACGGCAAACAAGAGAGCATGAATGTGTCTGAAATCGCATATTTGCCTGCTATATAATAGGAGAAATACATGTATCTCGGCTACTATATAGTAGGCAAGTACGTGGTTTGGGACACAGCCCACGGTTTCAAGCAGTCGTCTATTTGCATGTATAGCATGACTAATAATCAACTACACTTGAAGCTTTCGTGAAATTAAAAATGAAACTGTATACGGTACCATAACGAAGAACAACTGTAGGTTGATACATGAAATTCTGTAGGGAACGTCGGACGGCGTGGCTTGGGGACGTAATGACGTGTGCTGTGTTCTATAACATGTAAAATAGGAACATGAAAGGAATATTCTAAAAGAAACTCATGTAAACACCTTAATCACAGTATTGTCTTATTCAGAATAAGGTCAATAATTAGATTACTGCTGTCCATGTAAACATAGTCTATGTTGTGTAACAATCAGGGTAACAGTCAGTGAGGTTAATGGGGAGTTAGGTAGTTAGTGTTTAATGTATTGTATTGTTCAGGAGTCTAATGGCTTGTGGATAAAAACTGTTTGTGAGTCTTTTTGTCCTTAATTTCACACTCCTGTACCGTCTCCCAGATGGCAGAAGAGGTTGTGTTGTGTCCCTCTCAGAGCAGCAATTTTAAACACATCCCAATTTGTACTCTCAAAGCAGTCCTGAAGCACTAACTCTGATTCTTCATTCCACACTAACAATTTTACTTACTGGAGGGGCTCGCTTAAGGAGTTGTCTGTAGGCTGGATAGAGAAACACTGAGATGTGATCTGACTGTCCGATGTGTGGCCGGGCCACATCCTTGTAGGCATCTTTCACTTTGCTGTACACTTGGTCAAAAATGTTATTTTCCCTTGTCAGAAAGCATATGTTTTGATAGTACATAGGGAGGACAGTCCTGAGGTTGTAAATCTGGCTTGTACACCACCTACAGCCCCAGTCATAACTGCCATGCCATCATATCATTGTGCTACACACTTAAGCTCATCAGTGCCATGATGCACTAGCTGCTCTTCTATAGCAGCAGTAATGCATTCTGCCTCAAATTCTTTTGGTGTGGTCATTGCTAGCAAGCACTCCTTGACTGTATCTTCCACAACAAAGTGGACACATATGGCCAGCTGTTCAGTATCGCCATTTCTGGCTTCATCTGCCATAAATGAAAACATCCCTGCCTCTTTTACCTCCCTGACAATATTTGCTGTAACCTCGTCAACACAGCACTCAAGTATCTCATTTTGAGATGCAGGTGATAAGAAAGTGCTGTGTCAAGGGGCTGAATAGGATTGCAAAAAAGGGTCAAACTGTTTTAGGATAAATTCCCCTTCATCATGGCCATGGAAAGGAATATTTGCTTGGCCAGAAAATATGTCACAGCCACAATACTGACGTACTCCCATCTGTCTTTTATTTCTGCCTCATTTGCTGAGTGCAATTGTTCAATTACACTGCCATGAACAGCACTGGCTTTAAAGCTATGCCAGGAAAGCATGCTTGCTTTATGGGCAGGTGTTCTCTCATGGTCTCTAAAGAGATCTCAAGCTTTTTTCCAATTTGCTAGGCCAGTGCTAACAAAGGTGTTATGTTTGATGTTTTTACCAAACATCCTACATAAAAAACAAAAAGTTGCATCTCTAGATATAGAATATTCAAACCAGGGAAAGCTTTCAAACCCGTTCGAATTAAAAGATAGCTTTTTTAACCCATAGTTGTGCTGGAGATATTGGGAAAACATAACCTGTTTTGGGCCACAATGCTTTTCCCCAGGTCACTAATGTTTCCCTCTATATTGTGACAAGTGTTTTTTGCCCTTGTCCCCTTGATGGCTCTCTTGCCTGTCCTTTCCCACCTCTCTCGCTTTGCCCCACCTCCAACTGCTCATCCAGCTCCATCTCTCTTCCTTCTCCTCCACCTGCAGGGTCTCAATCAGACATGAGACAAAAGTAATCAATTCTCAGGAAAACCTCTGTAAAGTCTATGAAATTGCATTATCCAACATCAGGCAAGACAAAACAGCTTCAGACAAAAAGGTCTCAGAATGAGCAGAGAGTTGGTTGCTAGGTAAGAACTGGTTGCTAGGCAGAGTTGGTTGCTAAACTGGATGAGTTTGGTTGCTAGCTTGCGAAACTAGCTGAGCTATCTCTAACTTTATAAATGCAGAAGTGTTGTTTCTATAAATTAATAACTAGCTAGCTAACATAATTGGTGTAAGCTTAAACTGACATTTGAAACTCACTCAAAACAAGCCAAACTATAGTATAGTCCTTTTTAGTCACTAGGTAATTAGCACACAGCAGCCATACTTACTGCCAACTGTTTATGTAGTGCCCTAAACTAGAGATAGCAAATTAAATATTCATTTCATATCCAAATGTTTGATTCATTGTTATCATCCACAATCAAAGACAGTACTACAGAACACAAACATGTGTTTATTTTCTCTGCAATAGTGCAGTTCCTTGACAGAGGTTTTCCTGAGACTTGATGCTTTTTCATCTGTTGTCTGAGACCTGACTCTGATGGCTGAGGATGTAGTTTGTTTATGAAGTCTTACCTCCCCCAAACTCATCTCTCCTTTTTGCTTCCCAGTCCCTGCTTTGTACAAAAGAAATTCTGATGTCCATCTACAGAAGCTATAACGTTTCAGTCAAAATAAGATGGTATTATTTAGAACCATACTTTAGTTTCGTCATGTTTTCATAGACTACCTCAATTGCTTGCCGACACCTGGACTTCTGTGTGAGCGGCTGCGTTAAACTGCGTTGCTTGTACAAGCGTTGATTGTGTTACTATGTTGCATATAGATCCATTTCTTTTTTCCAGGATGATCAATCTAAATGAATACATACAAGTAAATTGTTAAAACTGAAACTTAGTGCCCCAGTAAAAGGGGTCTAGCGACGCCCCTGCCCTACAAAAACAGCCCAAAAGTATGATGCTGCCACCATGCTTCACTGTAGGGATGTGGGGGTGCGGGTAATCAGTCACTTTAATTGATGGCAGGTGTATACTAATTAATCTTTAACATGAATTTGAATGTGATTGGTTGATTCTGAACACTGCCACCTTCCCAATTATAAAAGTGTGTCCACATTTATTTAAGCTGGGGATTGTAAGGTTTATTTTCTTCTTTTTTTTTTTATCCCAAAAAAAAAAAAAAACATTTCTGGGTGTTTGTCACTTAATATTTATGTTGCCATTTCATAATAAAGGTGAAAAAAAGGTTATTACATGATATAATAATTTTATTTATTTACTTACATCACAAAAACCTGCCATTTAATATATATATATATATATATATATACACACACTGTCACTGAAACAAATGTGTACTATAATCCATTTAATAAAATAAGAGACATGAGACATGTTTGTTTTATTCTAAGGGCACTAAAGTATTAGACTTAGACCTAGATGATGTGATGATGATGGTTATTATTATTATTATTAATATACTGTACCGAGTCCAAGTCACAAACTATTTAAATATTTAGAAGGAATCATTTTCCTGCTCTGAATCCTGAATCTCGCGAGAGAAGGTGAGATTCAACATGGCGGCGTCCTGCTGCTGAAACTCGTCTGTTCTTTTAAACCTAAATTATTTAAAAGCAAAAAAAAAACAAACAAAAAAAACCAATAAATAAACAAATAAATAATTCTCCCAATCTCTTAAAAGTCGGATGGGCCTGAGAAATTTGTGGACAATTGCTTTGCGGAATATATAATGGCGGACATTTGCAAATCTGAAGATTCTTTTAAATCCGAGAAACAAGAGAAAGACTCTTCTCCAGACACCGAGGATGTAAACACCAGCGCGGTCCAGGTGAATTTAATTACAATCCAAATTTAAATGTAAATGGATACACACAGCGGCCACAGTTACGGGGAGAATTGTATAATCAATCATACACGTTACTGTATAAACTCAATCCGGAAGTGTTGTGTATATAAATCTATTGTTCAATAGTGTGATCATTGACAAACATGAAACACGGGGGAAATGTTTATTTATAGCTGTCCGTGTGAGAGTTTTATCATAGAGGAGACATTTTATTAAACATGCCTGCCTTTAAACTAACAGTAAGACTATTTACTACTAGTAAATTATAGGCCTATGTTTAGAAAATGTTATGTCGCTGTCACTGACAAAGCACTTAGAATAAAGGAGCCAATAGAAGACAGAAATTACTGGATGTTATAAGGGGAATTGTATTATTTATAAATGTTGTTTATTGTATAATAAGACATATTTGTAACAATTACATTGAAACCCTCCTTTCCAGACTGATTTAGTGCATTATTTATTGTGTGTTTAATTAATTGGCTTAGAAGATATATACAGCTACTGCTGTTTCATCAGAACTAAAGAAAAAAAAACATGCTGGACCCACTAGGATGGGCGATATGGACTTAAAAATATATCATGATATTTTCTGGTTACTGTGATATTTTTTGGCTACAAGTGATAGCTGTGATCTTGAGAGCCTCAGAAACATAAACATTGATCTAAAAATACAACTGATTTTCTGTAAACAAACCAGTTCCAGATTGTAGAGGTAGCTCCTCGTTTAGCGATAAACTCCTCCTCAGCTTTATGTCCGCCTTCCGACGTACTCGTTTTCACTCTGCACGTGAGCTGCAAATGGGTCGCAGACCGTCACACACAGAAATACGTCATAAACTAGGCTTTATTGTTATTATCGCGGGAAGACTTATTCTTATCGTAGGGAGAATTTCTACTGGTTTATCGCAAACCATAAGATATCACCCAACAAGCTACAACAGTAGTGGTCACTATAGCGTATAAGAGACGCACTACAAGTATCACGCATGACTTTACGCCTGGCTAGTGTCACATGTCTTAATGTGAGAGAAATGTCCAATCACTGCTAGGACATTACTGCTGTGTAGTCTCTGCAAAGTACAATTTAGGCTTGCCTTTCTTTGGTTAACAAGTTGTTTCTGTGCCTATGATTGATGAATAAAGGAAATATGTCGATCTGAGCAAAAGCTGCCTAATGCAATGAAAAGTACACGTTTCAGTGATCAATCTGAGTACCTAATGGTTTCATCAGGAAATATTGCCCTACAGCTCATTTTATACACGCATTCATTTGAGTTATGATATTTGGCAAATAGTGTTGGAGCTAGTAGTCACAAAATCGGATTGCAAGAGGTCACTGACGATGCATCTGAAATGCTTGAAAAGGGCAGGTATAAACAGCTATCCATCTTGGTTTACCACTCATGATCCGGTCACTTGTTAACACCAGTGGTAATAAGTGTCTAAAACGTTCTAACATCGGTATTTCTTGTTCTGATACAGAGTAAAATGTCATCATCTGGTCCCCTTCACACTAAAAACCATCACAGAGGGATTGATGCAGAAATGCGCAAGGAGAGAATTCACTGCTGCACTCAGTGTGGAAGGAGCTTTACTAGAAAGGGTCACCTTCAACGACACCATCTAATCCACACGGGAGAAAAACCACATCACTGCTCACAGTGTGGAAAGACATTTAGAGAGCAATGCCAGCTCAAAAACCACCAACGCATTCACAGCGGAGAGAAGCCATATTACTGCTCGACTTGTGGGAAGAGTTTTACGCAACAAAGTAATTTTAAAAAACACCAGAGGATTCACACCGGAGAGAAGCCGTATCACTGCTCACAGTGCGGGAAGAGTTTTACAGAACAGAGTAATTTTAAAATCCACCAGCGCATTCACACCGGAGAGAAACCGTATTACTGCTCACAGTGCGGAAAGAATTTTACACACCTTACTAACTTTAAAATCCACCAACGCATTCATACCGGAGAGAAGCCGTATCACTGCTCACAGTGTGGGAATAGTTTTTTAGAATTGGGTACTTTAAAAAGACACCAGCGTGTTCACACAGGAGAGAAGCCGTATCACTGCTCACAGTGTGAAAAGAGTTTTAGAGAGTTAAGTCATTTAAAAACGCACCAACGCATTCACACCAGACAGAAGCTGTATTACTGCTCACAGCGTGGGAAGAGTTTTACACAGAAATGCAATTTTAAAATCACCAACACGTTCACACAGGAGAGAAGCCGTATCAGTTTATACTGTGCAAAAACCTTAGCTAAATAGTGGCACAGGCAAAATCCCATGAGCTCATGAATGCAGGAGAGAAACTTCATTACTGTTCAATGTTGGTGTAATCCAAAACATTCACATAGAACAGAAGACGTACACTGACATTGTTTATTCATTGATTAGGCAATGATTATTTTCAACTAAGTGTAAACCACATGTTGGTAAAAGCTTTCTGCCTCCTGAAGAGCAGTAAGACCTGGCACAGGAAGAAAACCAACACATAAACCCTTGCGTGTCAATTTAAAAAAAAGTTACACATAGGTCCATAGAGGACAAAAATGCCTATGTCCAAAAAGTGTTGTAAAATATTATATATTAATATTTTTTTCCATTTTCCCTGATGTCGATTTTATATATATATATATATATTATTATTTTACCAGTATCAGTTCTGCTCATAATTACCAAACATTCATTCATTTACTGAATTGTAACCCTTTAAATGCTGGTTTGTTTACAAAACAATGTTGTTGTTTTTTGTTTTTTTTTATTGGAAAAAAAAAAGTAAAATAGTAATTTATTTTCCATATACTAAATGCTAAGCCAATTTTTTTTTCTTTCATTATTACAGTCTGTCAGTGATTACCAACAACATTTATTTTGATGCATTAATATTTTTTATGCAGTGTCAGGTTGTTTTTTTTTTTAAATAGTACACATTTCTGATTTTTTTTTTAAAAAATCAATGTTTAAAACCTTGTCAACAAAATAAAAGCCTATTAACACAGAATGCATGATTTTATGCTTAAACGTCACGGGGATTAAATATTGCAGTTTCAATGGGGACATTTTTGTCCTTAAGGTCCTGAGTATAATTATTTTGTGTACCTAGTTTAAAATAGCTTTATGAAAGCAAATGAGGGTGAAATATTAGAATTCCAATAAAAATACACACCTGTT
Source organism: Stegophilus panzeri (assembly GCA_024331685.1). Lineage (NCBI taxonomy): Eukaryota > Metazoa > Chordata > Actinopteri > Siluriformes > Trichomycteridae > Stegophilus > Stegophilus panzeri. Next base: position 3,782,280 of record JANDJT010000169.1, on the reverse strand, counting down.
GCGAAACTTATGCTGTTTGCATTGACACTAGACAAAATGATTTTTTAATTTTTTATTTTTTATATTTTTTTTTTATGAAAAAGAAAAAATGTTCATAAGGATGCACAAGGGTTAAAAGAACAGCAAAAAAGTTTATGACTTAATGGTAATTTATATATGAATAAATTATGAGTCTCAAACATTTAAATAGTTATTTTCTAGTAAACCTGTCACATTTTCACTGGCTGGATCTTAAATGTTGTTGTACTAGGTATATCATGCTTCACAATATAACTGTTCATTTACAATGTATTATAAATAGCCAGTTTTATTGTAATTGATTAGCATTAGAACAAATTTAATTCTTGATTGTAATTAGATTAGCTACAGTAGTTATTCTGATCATTCAGACAAATTGCAATTACCTCTAATTATAGAAAATGTATCTTTAATAAAATAAAATAAAGTTCTTGTTTGTGTTCCTCTCATTCCTCTCTGCTGATGAAACAATGAACCGTTCATGTATTGATTCCCTTCCAGTGTAGGTGTAATTTAAGCTGGAGACAGCCTGCTTTTGTCTGCACTACAGTTTGATAGTCTTTTATATAATAGCTTGCAGCAGAAACTGGTCCAAAAGCTTTCTCCCATCCAGTAGACCCAAAAAGTTTTGCAACACTTGAAATGTATGAATTTCACTGTTAGAAAACATGTCAAATCAAGTGGCATTTATTTAAAAAAAAAAAAAAAAAAAACATACCACAAGCAAACTTTCCAGTCAAAACTTTTCCCAAAAAATAGATTATGTTTTTAAATGTAAAACTAATAGATATGCTGGTATATAATAAGACAAAACTATTTGGATACTTATACATATTCTGGTTGTTACAGTTAATCCATAGTAAATGTGATGAACAACATCATATGGTTATTCTTCTAGGGGTGCCTGTAAGAAATTAAAGGTAATTGAATACATACACTATATGGCCAAGTGTATGTGGACACCTGACCATCACACCCATATGTGTTTCTTCCCCAAACTGCTGCCACAAAGTTGGAAGCACAAAATTGTATAGAATGTCTTTGTATGCTGTAGCATTATATACAATTTCCTTTCCCTGGAACTAAGAGGCCCACACCTGTTCGGGCATGACAATGCCTCTATACATAAAGCGAGCTCCATGTAGGCATGGTTTGCCAAGGTTGGACTGGAAGAACTCGAGCGTCCTGCACAGAGCCCTGACAGTAACAGCCTTGTTACTGGATGTGTAGACTTTTTATATTCACTGTATATAATGAATCATCACAAAAAAAATTGATTTGGACTATAAATTAACTATAAAATTAAATTTAGAATATCTACAAAATTCAGTGAATGGCAAGAGCTGATGGGGGAGGGGAAAATGTATATTTATGGTCTGTGCATGGAGGCATTACTGCAGTGGCTCCATATTTAACAGATGCTGGGCCTTGTGGAAGTTCACATCAGTTGTAGTTTATGGTAAAAATTTTATGCTTCTCTTGACTCAGGGTTTAACACATTAACACATGGGAAGACAATGGAGAAAACCTCCAGAAAAACATCAGATGGAGTCACCATTATAGCTACATCAACATATCTCATTTAACATCAGAAGGAAAATCATCAAATAATGACAGCAATTAGCACATCTTTACGGTGTGATTTTGCACCTTATACCTGAGTCAGTCTGGGAAACATGACAAGCTTCTTTTCTTTTTTTTTTTTTTGGTTTAACACGTACTTTTGCTTGTAAGTAGGTAGATTGTAAAGTCAATATTCTATCATTTCAATCAGTAATTCTAAAATTCAAACAAAATCATGATTTTAGCAATTCTAAACTCAGACATTATTATTATCCATCCACCCATTTTCCATATTGCTTATCCTATTCAGGGAAGTCTGGAGCCTATCCCAGGAACTCAGGGCAGGGGACACCCTGGACAGGGTGCCAACCCATCACAGTGCACAATCACACACATGACGGATAATTTGCAAATGCCAATCAACCTTCTTTGGACTGAAGGAAACCAGAGTAGTCAGAGGGAACCCCCAAAGCACAGGGAGAACATGCAAGCTCCGCCCACTCAGGGCAGAGGCGGGATTCGAACCCCCAACCCCAGAGGTGCGAGGCAAACGTGATAACCACTAAACCAAAATACCCCCATCATCATCGTTGTTGTTGTTGTTGTTGTTGGTGTTGTTGTTCGTAGTGGTGGTAGTATTATACCAATTACAAGTCATAACATATTTAGTATAGTTAAAATATTGAGTTAAAAGTAACCCAGCGTCGTGAAGGTGTCTTTAGT
>JANDJT010000169.1:3734945-3751295 GCA_024331685.1 Stegophilus panzeri | reverse complement strand
CTAGTTCGGTCTCTCTAACAAGAGTAAAACATTCTAAACATTGATCTGATATTGCTATATTATCATCTACAGGGTTGGTTATAATACTGTCTGGTTTTAATTTAATAGCCCGAATTTCACATCTAATATTTTCAATCTTACCAATGAAAAATTTCATGAAATCTTTACTGCTATGTAATGATTGTGTGCTTCTTTTTGTAGTGGTTTTATTCCTAGTTAATTTTGCTACCATGTTGAATAGAAATCTCGATTTGTTTTTCTTATCTCCTATTAAGGTGGAGCGATAGACTTTTCTAGGATAACTAAGAGATTTTCTGTAGTTCAGTAGGCTCTACTTCCATGCTGTCTGAAATACTACCAGTTTGGTTTGACGGCATTTACTTTCTATTTGTCGAGTGGTCTGTTTTAAGGTACGTGTTTTATCGTTATACCAGGGTGCTAGTTTTTTGCCACTTTTGAGTGGAGCCACTCTATCTAGCATGTAGTAGAGCGTTGACTCTAAGCATTCAGTTGCCTGATCGAGTTCTGTGGGATCAGACGGTGATCCAAATATAATTGATGTCTCTGGGAGGTTATTGATGAAGCTCGGTGCAGTATCTGACGTGAAAGTACGTTTTACACAGTAGCGAGGCAAGGTGGAAAAATTAAGATCAATACATATTATGAACGAGATGAGATAATGGTCTGAGACAACTTCAGACTGTGGAAAAATTACAATATTTTCTATATTTAATCCGTATGTTAGTATCAGGTCAAGAGTGTGACCACCATTATGATTACATTCTGATTAATCCCTACTGAATCTAAGATGGACACAACCGCTGTTCTCAGAGGGTCTTCAGGGTTATCAAAGTGAATATTAAAATCACAGACAATTAATGCTTTATCTACAGAAACAACTAGGTTTGAGATAAAGTCTGAAAATTCACTAAGGGATTCAGTATATGGCCCTGGGGGTCTGTAAATAATAATTAGAGGAATAATTACTTATTTTTTGTGGCTACATAAGATATACTGGTATAAAGAATTTCACAAGAATTGAATTTATGACTAGGTTTTTGTGTGACACCTAGATTTTGACTATGGATGAGTGCGACACCTCCTCCTCTACCAGTTAAACGAGGCTGATGTACATGACTATATCCAGGAGGACTGGCTTCATTTAATGTAGTCGTTTGGTTTAATCCAAGTTTCCGTTAAACACATTACGTTACATTCCTGATCAGTAATGATTTTGTTAACAATAAGAGCCTTAGATGTAAGAGATCTAATGTTTAATAGTCCTAGCTTCAGATCAAAGGTGCTGGCTGTGCATTCATTATGATCTAATTTTATGTTAATTAGGTTACTAAAATAAACTTTCCGAAAATTTCTATTTATTTGTTTAGATCCGGGAACAGACATAGTCTCTATAGAATGTACTACAAGTGCCGAACTATTAATTGAACATTGATTTTGATAAATGTTGTTATTGTTGGAAGATGTACTTACTGTAGGTAGTCACTTGGTGTGTAGCGTCTTGGAGATGTTGTCTGACAGCAGTTCCGCTCCGAGGCTGTAGGGGTGCAGGGCATCAGCACGGAACAACCTAGGACGCTCCCAGCACAGATTCCAGTTATTAGCAGATTCTGTTCATTACATCAAGAAACTAACCAGTCATTCAAAGCGAGAAGTCTACTGAACTTTTCAGCTCCACATCTGTATGTGGGAAGAGTTCCAGAGACGATCTTTGTGGTGGGCGATCTGCCTCGTACCGTCTCAGTCATGCTGGCGAAGTCCCTCTTGAGAACCTCCGTCTGTCGCAGAATGATGTCGTTTCGCCGGTCGATCCCAGGGACCTGCACAGTGACAACAACAAGCATCACGTGCACCAGAAAAACAATGTGTGTGCACCTTACCCTTAGATGAAGTGACACGGACATTTCGCACAATGGAGTTACCGACAATCACAGCATTTGGTCTGGTCTGATGGAGAGGGGCGAAGCTGTTCCTGGTTGGGATCTCGAACTCCAGGGGTGGTGTAGCGGGAGAGGTCGTCACCTGGGTTCTGGCTCGTGCCTTCCACCGCTGGTTCACTCAAGGTCTGTGGTGTATCGGCGCCGGCGTGACGGAGACATGGGCTGAATAGATCTTGGGTGCACGGTCCCTGCACAGAGAAACACACGGCGTAGAGGGGCTGGGAGTGGTAATACCACGCTGCGTGCTTATAAGCAGAAGAACAAGCTGTTTCCAGAGCGGTTCTTTGCTCCTGCAGCTGGGCCTGCTTGTCGAGTAGGCCGTGGATCTGTTTCTCCAAGTTCTCCAGTTCCAACAGCACCATGTGCAGCTCGAGTGAGTCCTCGTCTGCACTCAAAAGCGGAGAAACATCCAACATATTTGCGTTTAAAAACAGCGGTAAATTAGATAAATGTCAAATGTAAACCAGGCTAGTGGTAAGGTGATGCTAGCGGGCTACAAGCTAGTCGTGGATGTTTGTAAGATCCAATGAAACTTAGCAACAGCGCAACGTTACGATTGTTTTATCTAAAGTAGTATCAGTGATATTTGTAAACGTTATAAAAGTTAAAAATATATATGTAAAGTATAGACATTTAGAAAAAATAGCGGAATTGAGGAACACTCGAGGGACACTGCTTCCTGCGACACTGCTTCCTGCGACACAGCTTCACTGCGACTTGCATAAGGGTATATGTATAATGACAATAAAACTTCACTGAACAACTCATTAGGCTGTTGCCAAGTTTCAGTCAGACACACACATTTAATGCTGTTGTCACAGTGACTGAATGTATGTATGGACATTGCAACAGTGATTGAAAAGTGAAGCCAAAATGTCTGAGGCCCAGTGGCTGGCTGCAGTACAATTTTTAACCCCACCCTTTTCTCACTTTAGCGAATGGGATAAGGACCCAAATCTCTACAAATTATTTTAGGGAGTAATGTTTTTGGTGGTTTTTTTTACAATTTCAGTTGACCTTCATATCTCAAATGATATTTTTCTTTACGATAAATAAATTTTATAGGAGTTTATTTGGTGATGCATGAAAGGGTGTGGCTGATTAGGTGATTGACAGCATACGCTTTCCAACACGGACTACGTCTTACAGCACGCATGCTTCAGACCTAAACAAGTAGAGTGTCCATTACCAATATGGGTGGGCAAGACCTACTGTCCAACTGGCTGTATGTACTTCAGGTACAGCTTTCACAAGAGGACGACTCCTATATAGACAATGGGAATGCATGATGCCAATGTTGTCCAATCATAAGTGATGCCTTGTTGGTCAGTGAGTGGGTGTTTAATAAAGCAAATCTGGCTTTCATAAATGTAATTAGGTTAGGCAGCTGACCCCAAACCCACTACCACCAACATAAAACCACTTACACAAGACAACAGCACTGAGCAGTACAATGCAGTGAGGACATCCAAAAGTAAGCAAAGCAGTACATATACTTTCCTGTATCTGACATGTATTGTTAAACATTTAAATGATTTATTATGTACTCTCTGAAGTCCAGGTTACGCAGTACTGGGGCGCTGGTGAGAGCCTCTTTCAGGGCTCAGAACGGCCGCTCCGCCTCTGCAGACCATTTCACCCAGTCCGGCTGGCCCTTCTTCATGAGATCTGAGAGGGGGAGGCTACAGAGGAGAAATTAGGCACGAAACTGTGGTAATACCCCACCAACCCCAAGAAGACCTGTTTCTTTGATGTAGGCCATGGGTAGTCTTTAACCGCCTCAATTTTCTTCGTCTGTGGTTTTAGTTGGCCCCAGCCAATACAGTAGCCTAGGTACTGTGCCTCGGTCAGCCCCAGGTGGCACTTTTTGGGGTTGGCTGTCAGCCCGGCCTTCCGGAGCTCCTTCAGGACCTTCCGCAGGTGGAACAGGTGATCCGACCAAGTGTGTATGACCACAGAGTGTATGACCACATCGTCAATGTAGGTGGCTGTGAATGTACGATCGGGTTGCAGGACAATGTCCATCAGCCGCTGGAACGTTATGGGTGTTCCGTGTAGCCTGAAGAGGAGAACCCAGTATTGCCAGTGGCCGTTTGCCATGCTGAAGGCTGTCTTCAGTCTTGCCTCTGGGGCCAGCGCTACTTGCCAGTAACCTTTTGTCAGGTCCAGCGTGGATATGAACCGGGCCCTCCCCAATCAATCCACTAGGTCGTCCACACCGGGACACGATAGGGCCGCTATTTTACCACCACTCCTGGACCGGTCTTAATCTCATGGTGGACCAGCTGCGTCATCACTGGGGAGGTAGAAAAGACATCGGTGAACTGGCTCACCAACTCCGTTAGCTCCTGTATTTGTGTGGGGGTGAGGTCTTCCCCCTGCTGGACCAAGGCGACCTTGTTGTGATCTGTGTTTAGGGCAGCGAATGTGGACAATACTGGAGCCGGCTCCATCCACTACTTCTGTAGGTTTACGTGGTACGTTTTTGTCTCTGCTCGCCTACCGGGCTGGTGCAGGTGATAGTTTATGGAGCCCTCCTCTCAAGGACTGTATATGGGCCTTTCCACCGGGCTAGGAACTTACAGGAGCTGTTTGGCACTAGCAGGAGTACCCGATCGCCAGGCTGGAACTCCAGTGGTTGCGCTGTGTGGTTGTACACTCTTTTCTGTTCCTCCTGGGCGGCTCTCATATGTTCCTGGACGATCGGGGTCACTCGATCGATCTTCTCCTGCATCTCCTGTACAAAGTCGATGACCGAGCGGAACGGTGAGGGCTGTTCTTCCCATGCTTCCCGTGCCACGTCCAGTAGTCCTCGAGGTCGCTGTCTGAAGAGGAGCTTGAAGGGTGTGAAGCCTGTGGATGCTTGGGGACACTCCCGGACAGCGAAGAGGACATAGGGCAAGAGGAGGTCCCAGTTCCTCCCTTCCTCGTCTACCACCTGGCTCAGCAATCCGCTTCAGGGTTTGGTTAAACCATTCGATGAGCCCATCCATTTGGGGGTGGTGGACGGACGCCTTCAGGTGTTTTACCTGCAACAGCCGACACAGATCAGACATTAGTTTCGACACAAAAGGCGTACCTTGGTCTGTCAGTATGTCCTTCGAGATCCCCCACATCTGAACAGGAGCACCAGTTCTTTAGCGATGTTGCGGGAGGTGGCTTTACGTAGCGGCACCGACTCGGGCTACCTGGTGGCATAGTCCACGATGACCAGTATGTATTCATGACCCTGGGCGGATTTTGGGAGCAGCCCCACGAGGTCCATGATGAGAATCTTGAAAGGGACACCTATGATGGGAAGATGGATAAGGGGCACTGGTGGGGGCTTCCTTGAGGCGGTGCATTGGCACTGGGAGCACTGTTGGCAGAAGCCCTGGACCTCTGCGTCCATTCCCGGCCAGACAAAGCGGTCCTTCAGCTTTTCCAGGGTGTTTTGTGCCCCCAGTTGGCCTCCGAGCGGATAGGCATGGGCCATATGCATCATTGTTTGGGTTCTGGTCTTGGGGACTACCAAGATGTCTACGATTTCCCCTCTGTGGCTGGTCTGGTGGTAAAGCAGGCCTCCCCTGACTAGAAAGTAGGCATAGGGAAGCCTCTGGTACGGACTCTGGTCAACCCCTTCGATCTGATGCACCTGGGCCCAGCAATGCTTCAGGCGGTCGTCCTCTTTCTGCTCCCGCCCAAAGTTCCCCTACCAGTTCACCTGTTGGAACACAGACGATATTGGGTTAGTATATGTGTGTGGCTCACCTTCTGCTGTGGCGTCCCCCTCGTCTTGAGTAAGGTAGGCCTGCCGAACTCATGCCTCCTTCACTTGCTGGGGTGCCCTCCTGGCCTTGGGAGCTGGGCTGGCCGGGGACCCTGTCCAGTTTCTTCCCAGGAGCAGCAGTACTGGGAGGTCAGGAATGACGCCCACTAGGGGTGGCCAGGTGCCTGCTCTACCTTGTATCTGGACCTCGACGGCAGGGACATCCCGTGAATCCCCATGTACGCAGGTGACCGTGATGGTTCCATTCCTGCTGACTTTTTTGGCAGGATCATCGGTCGGGCCAGGGTCACCGTGCTCCCTGCGTTCAACAGTGCGGTGACTGGGCTTCCCTCTACCCACACAGTCAGGGTGGGTGCTTTTGGCGGGTCCATTGTGTGGAGGGCACACCCTGCCAGCCAGGATTTCTGGGCCTTCTTTGGCTTCCCCAGGTCTGGCTCTGTCGGCATGGGCTCATCCCTGGGTTTCCCATAGGTGGGTTTCTTTCACCTCCCCGGCATAGCGCTGGCGTTCGGGCCAGTGTGGCGGGAACCTTCTAGGGGGCTAAGGGTTTGCTGTCCTTCCCTGCTGAGTTCCAGGGTGGCCAAGACACGTTCCAAGGCGGTTATTAGTTCCTTGGGTGTTCCGGGAGCCTGCATCCTCATGGCCTGGTGTTCTGTGGGCAGCAGAGTTCTCAGGAACCGATCCATGGCCACTTTATCTACAACCTCAGTGGCGATGTACTGGTCTGGTTGGAGTCACCTCTTGGTGATGCGCAGGAGGGCGTCCATCTGTCTGCCTGGCTTGGCTCCAGGCCTGTAGCTCTATCGGTGGAACTCCGCCGCCGCTTGGTGGGGGTTTGCCCACACCATGCCTGGAGCTCCCTCTTAACTTCTCCGTAATCCGCTGCTTCCTCCAGAGAGAGGGCATATTACGCCGTGCGCGCTTCTCCGGAGAGCAGCGGGCCGAGGATGCGTGGCCACTTTTCGATTCCCTAGTCTTCTCAGTGGGCGACCTGTTTGAAGGCCTCTAGGGAGGCCTCAATGTCATCCTCCGGGGTCAGGTGGGGAAGAAGGCGCTGGGATTCTTGGCCGGGGTCAGGGAGAGGTGTGGCAGCCGCAGTGGTCGTTGTTTTCTGGGCCAGAAGCTCCCGGGTTGCGACCTGCCGGCTTTGGGCGAGCTGCTGCGTCACGGCCTGCTGCTGGAGATTGAGGTGCTGTGGGATCCATTTTACCTTTTTATTTATTTATTTATTTATTTTCAGGGTGGGTGGATCTGTGCTCATGCCCGCATCCTCCACCAGTGTAGGGAACCTAGCCAGCGGTGGACAGAGCACAGACACACAGGAGGCTGTTTAAGTGTCACACGTAGAGAGTTTATTTAAAGTCCGTGAGGGTGTGGGTGCAAAGGTGATGCCGTGAGGTGAAGTGCTCAGGCACCGGAGCCATCCGCGGGACTGCCGGGGCCGTGCTGGGGTTTTCCCCGAGCGGCTGGGATCCTGTTCTGCAGTCAGGCAACGCCGCGGGTGCAGCCAGGGGGTGGAGTCTTCTCTCGTGTCGGAATCCTCTGTAAGAAACACACAACAAATTAGTATGCATGCCTTGGGATCCCTCTCTCCCTTTTCTAGCGGAGGATGGCCCTTTTATACCCTCCCGTCGGCTGCTAGATGGTGGAGAGTGGCCGCGCTGATCATCAGCCGCCAGCCTTGTGTGTGTCGGCGGCCCCGACCCACAGCCATGCGCTCTCCGGCTGTCCAAAACATTGGTGGGGCTGAAGCAGAGCTGTCTCTTCAGCACCATAGCGGCAGTCGCGGGAGGAGTGCTCTTTCCCTTTTGTGCGCCAGCCGCCAGCCTGTCGCCACATCGGGTCATATTGACTTATATAGAATGATCTATTAAATCTAATCCATTTGGGCTACAACTACGATAGTCAATAAAATAAATAGGCAAGTATAATATAATGTTTTGTATAATTCATTACACATTATCCTAGCTTACTACAAAATCATCCAAAAGTAAGCAAAGCAGTACATATACTTTTCTGTACCTGACATGTATTGTTAAACAGTTAAATGATGTATTATGTACTCTCCTGTTATGTATTTTAGAATTAAGTAATTCCAGGTCCTTTATTATTGGGGGAATTTTATTCCTTCTCTATTGTGATAATAGTGTATTTTGTTGTTATTCTCCTCAACTGTGTTCCTGCTGGAGGAACAATCCACCCAGTCAGAGAATCATTTGCATATCGTCAATAGATTAAGTGTCCACCTGCCACTCCTCAGATTCTGATGATGAAATCTGATCTGTTAATGACTGCCCAGTTGTTGAGTTATCCTGTGGCTTTGTCCTCAGGTTTATTTGGAGAAGATACTCTGTAATCTTAGTAAAGTCACTTGGAAAGAATTGAGCCTTGAACATACTTGGATCAAGACACTCACTTCCAAATTGTGTCTTGCCTCTGCTTTATGCTTCATGCTTTATCTTAGGTGCTAATGCTATCTGTGGTATGGTGTTTTTAGTAGGGCTGCAACTAACGATTATTTTCATAATCGATTACTTGGCTGATTATTATTGATTAATCGGATGGGGGGAACTTTCAGTACCATTTTTTCATTTATTTAAAAAAAAAATTCCACAAACTGAGTGTTACAAATATAAACTTCAGACTAAAACTTTACACAACTATTTGTCTAATTATAGAAGACCGAAAAGAACCCAATACACACAGACACACACCAGAATATATATTATTCATTTAGGACTGTAGTTTAATTGCCTGCTTTTTGTGTCTATAAAAAGTAATACATAAATACACACACACACACACACACACACACACACACACACACAGACACACAATATAATTAGTATTTATGCATTACTTTTTATGGATGCACAAACTGCACTGAATTCTACAGTCCTGTCATTCTCCAGGGATTGGTTCAAATACCAGGTTCAGTTACGTTTTATTGTTGGTGTGACATTTAATTTGACTCTCTGAATTATCTTTTGTTTATTTTATCCATCAATGTGACACTTGAACTTGTCTACCACTCATAGGTTTTTGCAAATTATCTTTTCATTTGTAAATAAATTTGTAAACATTCGTCAGCTCAGCTAACGTAATATTTGTGAATGCACGTGAATAACTAAATTGATTAATTTTAAAACATCTCATTTAAATATATTTGGTACATTTAACAAAAAATATATAATATTATTTAAACATTTTTAAAACTTTCCTACAGACCCTCTGCAATTACACCACTGACCAGTAGGGGTCCGCGGAAACACTGCACTAGACGGTAGTGCATAGTGGAAGTGTATAGTACGTCATTTGTGACACAACTAGCATTTACTTTCCGAAGCGTGTTTTTGGAATAGAAGTAACATAATGAGTAAATGTACCGCACGCAGACCAACTAATTGATAATGAGATTCGTTGACAACGATTTTCATAATCGAGTATTATTGATTTTATCGATTAGTTGTTGCAGCTCTAGTTTTTAGTTATGGTTTTGTGTTGGTTTTTGTCTCTGGATTATATTCATGAGCACTATAGCATGTGGTAGCATGTGTGCAAGTACTTGGGCGAATCTAATAATAATAATAATAATAATAATAATAATAATAATAATAATAAGGGGAAGATGTTCAAAGATCAAAAAATGAGGGAGACAGTCAATGATCTAAATTGGGAAAATGGGGAAACCAACACATTATTTTGTAACCCATGTTTCAAGTTTCCCGAATCCTGCTGCTGCTTTTTATTTCTATATTATTTTCATTGTCTGTGATGCTGCAGTATTAGTTTTCCCAATCCTTTCACAAACATGAAAAAAAATAAATATTAATTTCTAATAGAATATAATGAAACAGGCAATTTATTTTAAATATCCAATTTCAGTTGTTCTTTTTTTTTTTTTCTCCTCCAGAGAAGAATATCACCTCGTACTCTTGCGCTAACAACCCTGAGAAATAGATTCACAAAGAGAAGTGAAATGATAAAATTCACTACAGCTCAGCGTGGAAAGAGTGTTACTCAGGAAAATGTTGTCAAGCGACAACAGAGCACTCACACAGGAGAGAAAGCAGATGAATGTTCATGTTGTGGGAAAAGGTGTACTCGCCAGATTGATCTCCAAAGACACCAGAAAATTCACACAGAAAAGACGTATTGCTGCTCACAGTGTAGGAAGAATTTTAAGCGTCTCGGTTGTCTCCGGCAGCATCAGCTCATTCATACGGGAGAGAAACCATATCAGTGTTCACAATGTGGGAAGAGTTTTGCTCAACAAGGCAATCCTCAAACGCACCTTCGCATTCACACAGAAGAGAATCCATATCACTGCTCGCAATGTGGGAATAGTTTTAGTGACCGACGTAGTCTTGAAGGACACCAGCATGTTCACACAGGACAGAAGCAGTTTTTCTGCTCACAGTGTGGAAAGAGTTTTTCTTACCAAAGAAGTCTGCAAGAACACCAGCGCGTTCACACAGAAGAGAAACCATATCAGTGTTCACAGTGTGGGAGTGGTTTTACACAGCACCATCATCTCCAAAAACACCTTCGCATTCACACAGGAGTGAAGCCGTATCACTGCTCGCAATGTGGGAAGAGTTTTAATGACAGGAGTAGTCTTAAACGACACTAGCGCATCAGAGAAGTTGTTTTTGTGCGCCAAGTGTGGGAAGACCCTTTTCCACAGTTGATTCCAACAGATGTTGAACTTTTAAATATTCCCCTAATTGCCAATAATATTGAGTGCTTGGTTTGATCCACTTAAATTCTGTTCTGATTGTGTATCTAGATCACGGTCAGCCAGTTGACGATCCTTGGTCTAAATAAACAGTTTTTTTTTTGTTGTTTTTTTGTTTTTTTTACTGTTGTTGCTAAATACAGAAATGTGTGAAGTTGAGCTGAGTAAAATAAAGTTTACCTTTTAAAGTGATCTTGGTTTTACCTTATTTTTCAATCATTTTACTCTCCAGTATTTCATGGAGAGTCTTAAAGTACAGAAAGTAATTGCGTCTCTAGTGAGACACTACATTAAGTGTGATTTCATTGAGCTCAGAACTGCAAGTTTGCTATTTCTGCCTCAGTGTTAACATAACTTGGCATACATTAAAATGCACACAGCACACAGAGGGAAATATATTCATTATTATATTAAAGAAAATTGAATGTAAAGTCAACAGAAAGCATTTTGGTTGCATGAGAAATTTTATAACCTGCATGTATACAAAATTAATGTCACACTTCCGTTGCTTTCTCATTGCTTAATGGTAAATGTGATCTTTTTTTGCATACATTGTTGACCTATGTTGGAAAAAAAATACATCTACTGTTAGCACAAACATCCTGTTTTTAGTGCATGGTTATGGTGGTTGAATTTTATCAGTACTGACTACCTGGCTGCTCACATTCTAATAAAATTTTGACTTGATAGAGTAAGGAAACAAACAGAAGCAGCCAGGTAGAGGAAACATGAGAGAAACAGCATTCTGTACATAATATATATAATACCATCTAAACACAGATATGACAGAGAAAATTAAGTTGGATTCTTATTTGTTTTAAATGAAGGAATTTGCAGTTAAAATGATGCTGTTTTCTAGTTTTGTTTTGTTTTTTGCATGATGATACTCATATATTTCAAAAGTTGAATATTGAAAACCAGGAGGTGTGAAATATGAAGGCTTTTAAGGATACTACACTGAATGGATAACTGGATATGGACCACACCATGGGAGATGCTATTTAGAAAGAAAAAAAGCTTCCCTTTTCGCAGCTGAAGGCTACATGAAATTTTAAGAAGAAAATTAAAAGAAAAAATCTGAGCTCATTTTCAAACTGCTTGGGGCATTTAGGGTGTATAAAGTCATGCTGTTTCTTCACATTTCACAGTAATTGTAACTTTTCATGGACACAAATAAGGTTACAAGCAGTGTGTTGGTAATACAAGCCACTTTCATCTAGATAACAAAGTAACCACAGACCTAATGAAGCAGAATTTTCTTTTATAATCCATATTCTCCGTGTGCAATGTTTTCCATCTCTGTATTTTCCTCTCTTCACATCCTCTTGTGTCTGAAAACTATGGATGAAATCAGCCAGCTGGTGAAGGCTTCTGTAAGGAGGCAATTATTGAACAATTACATTATAGATGGAAAGAGTCTCTAGTGTCAGCACTTTGTAACTGTCAGAAGTAAAGTTGTAGCTTTAAGTTTCTCAGTATTCTGAGTTCAGACTACAGAATCGGACTAACTAATTCAAGAGATAGAGAAAGAAAGAGACTTGTGACGGAACAACTGTGTAATGCTGTTATAACATAAATGATAGCAGGAAGTAACTTGTCTCACAGAACTAACTAACAGGCAATAATGTTCCACGACATTAAGCATGGATAGAAACTAATAAAATGTTTGATGTATTGTTATTAAATAAATGAAATAATGTAATAATTTAACGCAAAGATGTGGTAGAAGAGTAATAAAACACGTTGGGGTGTGCTGTTATAGGAAAATAATCAACACGGTAAGCTTAGTGTCTTACCGGATCAGTCCTATTCAATTCACTTTTTTTTGTATAGTGCTTTTAACAATGGACATTCTCACAAAGCAGCTTTACAGTAATATGTAAATTCAGGATATAAATTTTAAATGTATAAATTTATCCCTAATGAACAAGCCAGAGGTGACAGTGGGAAGGAAAAACTCCCTTAGATGACATGAGGAAGAAACCTTGAGAGGAACCAGACCAGGTAGTCGTACACCATTTTCCTGTAACAGCATGGGTATATTGTGTTTTAATTCTTACTTAAATATTTAATGATTTATATGTCTCGTGACAATTTGCTTACTGCCCAAATACCCGTTTAGAATTTGATTTTAATATAATCAGATTTTTTTTCTATTATGTGAAGACATTATAATTGTAACCTCCTGTCTGTTATCATTTGAGTTCATAATATTTTATATTCATTTCATGTTCACCACTGATCTTCTGATTATCCTTCATAATCACCTGAAAATAATTAATAAACTGAAATAGAAAGCTCTCAAAAAAGATTTGGTGAATTTTAACATTTTTAAAATCCAAATTTTCAATGTGTTTAGTGAATGTCTATGAAGTGTGTCAGTGATTTACAGCTTTTCACTGAAAATGAAGTGGGTTTAGGCTTCGTTATTTATCCGAATATGAAAAAAAATCATTGCAATATTATAAATGCATATAAATGTAAAAAGTTTTTTTTTGTGTGTGTGTGTGTGTGCAGAGGACAATCATGGAAATTGTTCCAATTATGCAATAATCTACAGCTGCTTTGGAACTGCATAGGAAAGAAAGCACCATTATCGTTAACCTTACAATAACCCAGAGTGTCCCAGTGGAACCCACACCAGCTGTAATTAGAGGATGCTCTGTTCAGTTCACTTTCAGGTTTAATGAGGGTCACCATTTATTATTAATGTGGCATCCCACTTGGAGTTTAGATGCTAAAACCATCCATTTAATACAATACAAAGCTGCTGAACATGCACCACCTGTGTAACATTGCTCCTAATTGTGGTGAAGCTAGAAAAAGGGGTTATAAAAACCAACAGGACCAATGTGGTAAATAGAAGAAAAAAAATACATTGACTATGCCACCCTGGGACTTACACCCAGGGATATATTACTGACCACACAGTTATTAACCCCAAAGGGTCACAGGTTCGTTTTACGCTGAATAAAGGGCAAGAGATGGGGATTCCAATACCAGAAATAGACAATTATATTCACATACAACACATACAAGGATCTGAATTTGGCCAAGTCCGACAAAGGCTAAAACATTTAAAGACATCATCAATGGTCAGAGGAACAAATTAAACACACACAAAAAACAACCAAATTTATAAACAAATACTACAGGGTGGAGGTTTTCCAATAAGGAAAAAGCAGGCTAGCTATACCAGCTATGGGCCCAAGAAACCCCACACCACTCCAGTATCCACGCACTCTACACACTGTGAAATTGAGCATAATGTAGGTGACAAGCACGGCACTCGGTGAGGAAAAGAGCCCACCACCAACACAGCACAAAGAAGCTAGCCCACCTGCTCATAACACTCCACACCTGTGGAGACCTAAACAGACATAAACCCAAATAAAGCCTAACTGGACTTTAATAAAACATTAGCACAAAAAAGGAAAAAAACAGTATAAATACAACTCATAAACACAAAAATTCCTACAGCCAGGTGCACAACAGCTTAGGCCCCACAAGATCGAAGAGCCAAATAGGTGGTAGCACAATATTTTGAACAACTCAAACCCACTAAAGGAATTTTAAAAAAGACTACCAAAGAGCTCACACAGCCTGCAACACAGAATCAAAGTGGGAATGACAAACAAACCGAGGACAAATGAGTAAAAATAAACCCACGAAAAGAAAAAAATAACATCAATAATAATAATACAATAATGCAACAAAAAAAAAGCAAAATGAAACAAAACGGGAGCAAATAAGTGATAAAAAGAAAACAAAAAAGATTACCTACCAAGATAGTAGATGTTGATTAATGATGTTTATGTGACCAACAGCTGGTATGCCAAATATGCAAATTCATTAGGAATACAAACAGTCATTAAGCCTTCCATTAGTCCAAACCGGAACCCCATGATTTACCTTGACAAACCTACCTAAGAGCAAGCAACCTATTCCCAGTGGTATGTTTTGTTTTGTTAACCACACATCTCCGAATTACACTACGATCGATAAAAGAAATAAATATTACTTAACACAAACACTAAACACGTAAGTCCCCCATTAATAAACATACCTCTTCAGTAGTGATGAACTGGAAATGGAAGTATGGTACAGGTGGATCCTCAACCATAACTAATCCAAAACAGAAAAGACAGGGGCTTAAATACCCCAATAGTGGCAGCTCATAGGCCATTCATCCACAATATAATTACAATGCCAACAACGCCAAAAGAAATAGCGTTTCCACACTCCATTACATTCCATCCCCTACTTGTTAAATCATTGCCCTGACAATAAGCCAAAACTAATACCCCACACTAATCAACTCCAAGTTTAAAAAAAGCCAATATACTAGATACAGGACCCTGGGCAAAAACTGCCCCTCCTACCCTCCCCACTTGTGGGAGTTGGTGAACATTCAAATGTTGTCCTGCAGTGGCTCATCCTGTCTGTTGCACAACCACTGCACCCATACCAGGCTGTCTCAAGGACAAGGCAACAGGTATGGGTGGGGAACTTGGCGAACCCATCTATAAGCTATGAGATGGCCCATCAGCTACTGAAGCCATAATTACTACATCAGAGGACACTAGATATTTTTTGGATAAACCTGTGTTATGTTTGCAATTATTTGATATCCATGAAAGTAGAGCATTTATGTGAATTTTGTTAACAAATGATCAAAAGATTAAACAATAAAGACAATTCTTCACAGCCTTTTCTGCTCATATTTACCAAGGGTGCCAATATTAGGGGATGGCACTGCAAGTCAGAAGCAGCGGGGGTAAACCTCCAGCTGCTGGCCCCAGACATCCTCTTCCAGCAGAAACACCTGGTACACCTGAGAGCTATCAGGGGGGACAATGGCCAGCGAATCTCTCCATATTTGAGTCTTCAGCAAGGAGCAAAGGACATGTTTTACCATACTCAAATCATCCACAGGTGCAATAGTATACACCATACCTCCCTCCCTCGGTGCCTGCACAAACTTATACACCACTGGACTCCACAAATCTTGAAGTTTATTATGACCCCTTGTGTCATAATTATGGAGATAAACAATTGACCCTCCTCTATTAGTGTATCATAGAAATGCTGGTCATTCTGCACCTTGCGGCGATCCACAACAACCCTTACTCATTCTCGTGCCCCTTCAAAAGCCACCTGTAACCTGGTTTCATGCTCTAAGACCCACTCATGAACATCACCTTCCCCAGTCTCCTGAACCCTACCAAGTAAAAAAATTGACAAAGAGTCATGGATCTTGGCCAAGCATTAAAAATATGGGGACTCATCCGTTGCTTGATGTGGGGGTATTATAACAAAAGAGTGCTTGGGGAAGACAGGCCACCCAATCCCTCTTCCTGGAAACAGGCAGAGTACACAAGAGGTTATGAAGGGTCCTGTTGAACCACTCACACTGACCATTATCAGCAGGATGGTATGGGGTAGTACAAGTTTTTTCAACCTCATACAGGTGGCAAAGTGGCTGCATAAGGGCAGACTCAAAGTTGCGACCCTGATCGGGAATGAATCCGACCACGGACACCAAACTTAAAAAAGCGCTCTGCCCCCAAAACCTGGGTCACAGTCTCTGCCTGTTGATCTCTAGTAGGAACAGGAAGGGTATACTTACTGAACACATCAGTCATGACTAATACATGTTCATGCCCAGAACAAGATGGTTCTAACACTGTAAAAAAAAAAACTAATCCGCCTTTACCGGGCCAAACTCCCCATGATTGGGTTGATATTGTTTCGGGAGCGTTTTACACAGTCCTGTATTTGGATTATCTCTATGGATGGTCCAAAGCTTGTTATCCACAACTGAATATAATATCTTTGCGAGGTTCTTTTGAACCACGGGTGTTACTGCAGATTAAACGAATGAT
>JANDJT010000169.1:3703179-3723942 GCA_024331685.1 Stegophilus panzeri | reverse complement strand
TTTATTTTTACTCATCCTATATTTTGGGTACAATTTTATTTATATTTTGCTTCTACAAGATGATGCACTTTAAGGATAAGTCTAATTTTATGCAAAGATTTGTATATTAGCAAGAATGTAGCACAACGTGGAGGTGAAAGCAGCGGTCTGTTTATTTAAATGTGAAAGTGCAATAAAAATGTTGTGCCTAAAATAATCGTGATAAATAATCGAGATCTCAGTATTGATCAAAATAATCAGGATTATCATTTTAGCCATACTCGTGCAGCCCTATGGCTACCTCTCTGTGTGCACCAAAACCACCTCTGGTGGGCCAAAAAGCACTATTTTGGTTTCATCTGACCATAGGACCTGATCCCATTTGAAGTTCCTGTAGTGTCTGGCAAACTGAAGACGCTTGAGAAGACACTTTTTTTTCTTGAAACCCTTCCAAACAGCTTGTGGTGATGTAGGTGACTTCGGACTGTAGTTTTTGAGACTTTCTGACCCCAAGACACAATTAACTTCTGCAATCCTCCAGCTGTGATCCTTGGAGATTTTTTGGTCACTCGAACCATCCTCTTCACAGTGCGTTGAGACAATATAGACAATATAGGGGGTTTGAAGGGGGGATGGTTTGAGTGGTAGTAGGTGTTGCGTGTGAGAAAAATAAACATTTATATGATTATTAGATTATCAGACCTGACAACCTGTAAAAGAGCTATGCATTTTAACATGAGTACACTGGAATGTATTCCAAAACACATGAAAAGACTTGTCTTTATTCATAAGTGCTGTAAAGGTTTTATTCATGTTGTCAGTTATTTATCTGAAACATTTTACGTAACATTTTTTTTTTTTTTTTTAACCTTACATACATATTTGTAAATGTAATATCAGTGGGACATAAATGGCACTGCAATCATGAAATCACTCAGGTAAAGATTGTCATATGCAATTGCTGTCTGTTTCAGACATGTATTTCTGGGGAGCTGTTGGGGGAAAAAAACCAAACACTTTTTAGTGCTGAAAGGAAATTACATTTTGAAAAGGGTCATTAGCCAGCAGGCCAAACAAATTGAAATCTGAAGTATTGCGGTGTCATAAATAAATGCTTTTATTTTTTTACAAGCATTAGAAAAGCAGTGTGCTGGCATTATCGATGTCACCTGGTCATTACTCTTAATCCTACCATCTGCTCTGCAATGCAAACACAATCTCACGATTCCAGAAATCCAATACCCGCCATCGCCAACACGCCTCACCACCGCTGTCAAAACGTAATTTGATTTATTGAGATTATCCTGCTAGGTTGGAAAATGGCACAACAAATCTATGTAACCTTTTCAGTGTTGGAATATGATGGTAAAGAAAAGAGAGCAGCTGAAAAATCCACCACATAGCACATGCCCGATAATGAAATGATTAATACCGCAGAGAGAATAATGACAGAGGGCTGACCAGCTAAAATGTTATGCGACTCAAATCAAACCATTGATGACAATATGTGACTTTTATTACTGTCTTGGGCTTTACTACGGGTATAACTACAGATGAGGTAAATGAACAACAAGTGCATATTTCTAAAAATATACTAAGTTAGATAGATTGTTACTGATAATTTACCATGTACTGTCATAAATTCTTGTTTTGATAAAATAAACAAAATACAGTTAATTTTGCAATCCGCTTTTCAGGATATTACAAAGGATGTACAAGCATATGTACTTGGTAGCAGTGTTAGGTTATGTTATACATATGACAAAGACAAGAGAATAGCTACTAATTAATCAACATGTAAATTTTTCATGGTATTACAGAATATGTATATTGTTTGTGGTAAAGAAAGATACCACTACTTACCTACACGTACCTAGTTTTGTCATGCTTTTTATTATGAGATTCATTCTTAGTACTATCATTTATTTGGAATTTTTCCACATTAGTTATTATGTACTAACATTTTCAACTTGCAAGGTATGCAACAACTATTATTGGTAAGTACTACATTGTTACCCATTAATTTCTAGGTAATTAATGCTTTATGGCACCAAATACTTCTATAGAAACCTCATAGTTTTCACATAAAGTACTATCAATCAGTACTTACCTCTTACATATAAAAATGTGGTAAGTAGTCGGTGTTAAATTCATACGTTTGTGATAAGTAACGGTGTATTTAACACTGACTACTTACTACATTTTTACCTATTTCATACTAGGTACATTTTGTACTACAAAAAATGTTCTACCAAAATAAGCCTTTATTTGGAGCTTTTTAAGATCAACAGCACAGGACACAGTTTCCAGCAAAGGGCTAATGGTAGACATGCATTGTGGGCAGAAGCTCAAGAATCCAATTTGTTGTTTAATAATAAAAATGTGGCTGCTGAAATCACCAGCTTTTCTACATGTCTGCCCCCCCGAGCCTGTATTGATTCCTCCACTGTGATTTTGCTGAAATGTAAGCATCTGTAGTAATACTTCAGCAAAAAAGTTGGACTTGCACAGCAGTCTGAGAGGCTTAGTGTAAAAATAAGGATCCTGCAGGGAGTAATTGGCTACTTGATGAATTGTATTGTATTGGCAGAGCTTGTGCTTAGGAAGGCTTTGTGCCATAATGTGCACAGCTCAAGGGCAGGGCTTTATTGGTTTTGTGTTTGCTTCAGCACTCGCTCATTTCCTCTCATTTCACCTGTACACTACCAGCTGCTACTAATTAATGCACCATAAGAAGTTATTAATCATTCAGTCAATAGTACAGAAATGGGTCTAATCAAAAACATCTTGCAAAGAGCTGTACTTTTAATTTAGCCAGTTCTAACCAAATATAAAACTATAAAATAAAACACGTGATTTTTGTTCTTAATATTTAATTAGATTACTTATAACCATATTTTGTTTGGATTGTTTGGTTCATAGTCACAATTTCATTACTGAGGAGTTTAAAGATGGTGTTTGTAATGAGCTTGTGTTTGTGAGTGTGGTCTTCTTTCTACTCCTGGAGTTCCAACAGAAGGTACGCCTGAGGCAGATGTTGGGGATACTTACTAGTTCAAGGTTGAGGGCCTTACAGGTGATTTTTTTCCCCCCAGTGGTAAAGAGGGTTGTCTCTATGATGTTTTGATTCTCAGGGAGGAAAGCACCAGGAAATGTACAACAGAGCCAGAAGGGCTGAAGAAGTGAACAGCCAGTTTGGACAGCCCATGTCAGAAGAATTTCAGATGGCCTCAGAGATGTTCTAACAACAAGAAACAACAAATATTAGTTACCCCCTGAGTGTTTAGCTGTACGGTTTTGCTAATTGGTGCTAATCATTTATTGACAATAACTGATTACTGACTTTGTGACTTTGAATCAGTCTGCTGAGCAAATGTGATGCCATTATGCATTTCATTAGCAGTCAGTTATAGCTGTTGTCATGGTGGAACAGATAGGAAGAAATACAAAATGACAGCTCAATCCAAACAGAGCAGATCAAAGCAGAATGTAAACACAGTCATTAGAGCTTGGAAATGGCTGGAAATTACTGCAGTTCAAGACAGAAGTGTAATTATGAATATGTAGTAGTAATATGTAGTAATTATGAATATGCCAATTTTGGAATTATGGGTAATCATATGAATGCAGATAGTGTTTACAAAGTACAGCGAGAAATGAGTGCGGAAGGGGAGACATGGTCAGAATAAATACCATTAAATATGAAAAAGAGAGCCCAGAATTTTCAGGCAACAGTTGTGCAAGAAAAGGAAAGGGAAAAGAAAAGAAAAGAAAAGGTGCCCTGAGCCTATAGTTAAAATTTAGCTGGTTATAAATCTAGAATTTTTTCAGGCATATGCAGGTAATGATTTAAAAAAAAAAAAAAATATTTTAAATACTGTATGTTAGTTTATCTGTATGCAGACAGAATGATGAGATGAATTGAATGAGTGTCACGATATGGAGGTTGAGACGGATGCAAGTGCAGATTTTAAAAGTTTAATAAAGAACTAAACAAAATACAAAAAGACACTATGACTTTGGGGCAAAACACAGTGGTAAAGACTAAACATAAACCAAAGAACAAAACACGGTTACAGAGACAAAGGCAAAGAAAGACAAACGTGAGACAAAGAGTGCAGTGCAAACTGTGGCTATATACACAAGTGCTCGTGATTCAGGTGCAGGTGGTCATGTGACTGTGATGCAGTGGCTGCTGTAGTTCACAGTTCCTTCTCTGCTTACATGACAGAATTCGCCCCCCCAAAAAAAAAAAAAAATGTCCTCACAACCTCTCAGGTCCCAAGGCAGGCATTGTTCCACAGAGAGCAAGCTCCTCAAGGAGCCGCGGGGCAGGCATGAGGTTAGGGCAGGCTTGCCGGAGTCGCTAGACAGCACCCACACGTGGGAAGCTGGGTCATCAGCTTCAGCAGGGCGAGAAGGCATAGCAACGTGCTTAGCTGGACAGGAAAGCAGAGCGATGTCCTCAGCTGGGCAGGAAGGCAGAACTTGGTTGGTCGTGACATCGGTTTCAGGCATGAACTAGCCGTGCTGTCTGAGGTTCAGGTGTGGAGCGGTCTCTTTTGCACTGTAGAGAGATGAGATGATATCCCCGGCCTGGCTTGAATGCGGAGCGATGGCTCCTGCACAGCCAGTGGGAGGAACAAAGCTCAAGGCGGAGCCTGAAATTAGTATCCCAATGGTACCTGGATGGTCTACTATTTCTGGTAGATTTTTGATGTGTGGAATCACTTTTCCAGCTAATATTGCCCACAACTCCTTGTGTGAGGTCGCAAGAGTTTTGCTTTACCGAATTCAAGGATTTGTTTTAGAAAACTGTAAATGAAATGTGGAAAAATAAATCAAAGGAATAATAAATTAAATTATATAATATAAATTATATAAGGAACAATGAATGAAGAAAAGCTCAATTAAGAAATCAGTTATAAATCTTGTATGGTAGCACTACTTGTATTGTTCTCCGCTTGATATATCGCTTTGCTTGTATTTCCTCATTTGTGAGTCGCTTTGGATAAAACCATCTGCTAAATGAATAAATGTAAATGTAAATGTAAAAGCTGAAATACAATGAGGAGTTTATAGTGACAGTGTTCTCTTCCGGGCAACAATGTTGTAGATGACGTGTGTCACGTCACGGAGGTAAGGATGGGTGCAAGTGCAGAATCTAATTTCAAACGTTCTAATGAGGTACAAACAAATCATAAAACAAGACTTACAATATCCCAGTACTAGACAAAAGTGATACAGAAGGATAAACCAAAAACACAAGACATCCCGTGCAGTGCTGAGCATGACTACATATACATAAGTGCTAATGAGCCAAACATGAATCAGGTGAAAGAGACGTGACATGGTGCAATGGCTGATGGGAATCGTAGTTTTAGTCCTTTTCCCATATTACATGACAGAACATAAAGGCGCTACTCCCGGAGCACCAGAATACACTCCCTCCCCTGGCTGTTCTGACCCTCTAAGCAAAATGTCTTCTGCACCACAGAGAGATGATATGATATCCCCGGCCTGGCTCGAATGCAGAGCGTTGGTTACTGCACAGCCAGCGGGAGGAACGAAGCTCAAGGCTGAGCCTGAGGATGTTCTCCGCGAGACCAGAGGGCGGAGCAAAGTTCTTCGTGAGGCAAGAGGGCAGAGCGAGATTCTCTGCGAGGCCAGGAGGAGGAGCAGTGCTCTCCATGAAGCATGAAGGAGGAGCGATGTCCTCTGTGGAGCAGAAAGGGTGTAGCGACATGCAGCACGAAGCAAAGAAAAAGAGCAGTGTCTTCAGCGGAGCATGGAGGCAGAGCGATGTCCTCAGCGGAGCAGGATGTCAGAGCGATGTCCTCAGCCGAGCAGGATGTCGGAGCGACGTCCTCAGCCGAGCAGGATGTCGGAGCGACGTCCTCAGCCGAGCAGGATGTCGGAGCGACGTCCTCAGCCGAGAAGGATGGCGGAGCGACGTCCTCAGCCGAGCAGGATGGCGGAGCTATGTCCTCAGTTGAGCAGGATGGCGGCGCGACGTCCGAAGCAGAGCCTGGCATAGTGACATCCGAGTTGGAACAGGGAAGAAAAGCAGAGCTCTTGGCCACACCAGGAGGCGGAGCAACGTCTTCAGCTGAACAGGGAGACTGAGCGGCATCCTCAGACGAGTTGGGAGGCTTAACAACATTCTCCGTTGACCCGGCAGGCTGGACTAGATCCATAGTGGGGGAGGGAGGGTGGGAGATGGTTCCATCTTGGTTGGAAGGCTCCCCCTTTGTATACCCCATGACGGAGTACATCATGTCGAGCCAGTCCCGATGGTTTTTTTTTTTGAAGGAAAATTTTCCCTCCTTCTCCCACCTCAGCTTTAATTTTTCATACAGGGTCTCTTGGACCCTGAAAAATTCTGCTGCATCCATGTTGAGGTCTTACGTTCTGTCACGTCACGGAGGTAAGGATGGATGCAAGTGCAGAATCTAATTTCAAACGTTTTAATGAGGTACAAACAAAACATAAAACAAGACTTACAAGAACCCAGGACTAGACGAACGTGACAGCGCAAGACAACCCGTGCAGTGCAGAATGTGACTATATATACATAAGTGCTAATGAGCCAAACATGAATCAGGTGAAAGAGACATGTGACATGGTTCAGTGACTGATGATAAACGTTCTTAGTTTAGTCTTTTTCCCATATTACATGACAACGTGTTAGTACAGTATGTCCCAGTACTTGCATATTGTTTTGGTACACACTCAAAAGTATTTACTTTTTATTCACAAAAAGAGTACATACTTTTAGTACATAGTATGCCAATTGGAAGACAGGGTAAGTTGTGCTGGTATTGTGATTTTGCAGGCTTCCTCTTTTTTTTACTTTTTTACAAATAGCATGTGACAAGTTAGACACAATAAAATAATTTTCCAGCACTCGAGTAGAGAGTAACACTGATGCTTAGTGCACTGCTTCTCCTAGTGGCATGCTTTTTGCCCAGAATAAACAGAATTTACAGATTTCTTCCTGCTTTTACTAATGAATCTAAAAATTACAGAGAAAGAGTAGTGTCTGTGTGAAGAGCATTAACTTCATTTTGAATTCTGACCCATTAGATAAATGCACTAAGTATTTAGGGCTCTAGGACTTGTATTCATTCTTGGACTTAAGTCCAGCCTCGAGGCATTTTTCTGTATTGATTTGGACTTATCTTACAATATTGGCATTTATACTGGATTTGGATCTGTCTTGACCATTGGTCTTGCTAAATATGGACTTGGTCTAGACTGAGAGTTTGTAAAAATAATATTTGTGTTGTCTTTTCTTTTTGCATGCACACAGTTTGACAAGTATTTTCTTTTAGGAAACATTACCCATCATTGGTGCAATGCACAAATTAAGCCAACTAGCTGAAGGAAAATTATTTTTTGTTCTCGATCTTGTCTTGACTTGAATTTATCTTGGACTTGACAACATTA
This sequence comes from Stegophilus panzeri, assembly GCA_024331685.1. NCBI lineage: Eukaryota > Metazoa > Chordata > Actinopteri > Siluriformes > Trichomycteridae > Stegophilus > Stegophilus panzeri. Next base: position 3,716,514 of record JANDJT010000169.1, on the reverse strand, counting down.
GTCTTGACTACAGCATTACTAAGGTTATTATCAGGTTACTTTAAAAATGTATTCCGTTACAGTTACAAATTACTTCATAAAAAATGTAATCAGCAATGTAATCCAAGTATCACAATATGAAAGTAAAATTTTTACGTTAAAAACAGTGTTACTATGAATGCAGACTTTAATACACTGAAAAAGACACACTATTAGCATTACATAAATACAACCCCATTCCAAAAAATTTGGGACAGTGTGGAAAATGCAATAAAACAAAGTCATTTTTTAAAATTCAGTTCACCCTGTACTATATTGAAAACATGTTATTAACACATTATGATGTTTTACTTTGTGAATTTAAATTATTTTTGAAAATATACACTAATTTCAAATCTGATGACTGCAACACACTCCAAAAAAAGAAAGTTGGGACAGTTGACTGTTTACAGCTGTGTAACAACACCTTTTCTTTTAATAACACTTATTAAGTGTTTGGACGCTCAGTTAAGACACCAGTGGGTTAAGTTTAGCTAGCAGAATTTTCCCCCATTCATCCATTATGCATTTCTTCAGCTGCGCAACTGTACGGGGCCTTCGTTGCCTTATTTTGGCTGCAGGACTGTAGGCAGGCCATGCTAGCCCCCGCACTCTCTGCTTACGCAACCATGTGCTTGTAATTCAGGCAGAATGTGGTTTGGTGTTGTCCTGCTGGAAAATGCAGGGACGTCCCTGGAAAAGACAACATCTGGATGGCAGTATATGTTGCTCCAAAATGTGTACATATCTTTCTGCATTAAAGGTGCCCTCACAGATGTGCAAATTACCCATGCCATGGGCACTGACACACCCCCATACCATGCTGATAATAGCTTGGATGGTCCTTTTCCTCTTTGGCCCAGAGAACACGACGGCTGTTTTGTCTAAAAACTATTTGAAATGTTGGCTCGTTGAACCGCAAAACACGATTCCACTGTGCTACTGTCCATCTCAGATGAGACCGAGCCCAGAGAAGTGGGCGGAGCTTCTGGACAGTGTTGATGTACGGCTTCTGCTTGGTATAGTAAAGCCTTAACTTGCATCTGTGGATGCAGCGGCGAATTGTGTTGAGCGGCAAAGATTTACGAAAGTATTCCCGAGCCCATGTCAGGATATCCATTACAGACTCATGATGGTTTTTAATACAGTGACGTCTGAGAGATTTTAGATCATGCGCATGCAGAAGTGGTTTTCTGCCTTGCCCTTTACACACCGAGATTTGACTGGATTTCTTGAATATTTTAATTATATTGTGCACTGTAGAAGGTGGAATGCCTAAAATCCTACCGATTTGTCTTTGGGTAACGTTGTTCTCAAAGTGTTGGATTATTCGTTGACGCATCTGTTGGCAGATTGGCGAGTCTCGACCCATCCTTGCTCTTGAAGGACTAGGCCTTTTTTGTAGGCTCCTTATATACCATGATTAGACGATTGCCTCACCTGTTTCACATCACCTTCTTATTTCAACTTGTCAAATTGCTATTAGTCCTAAATTTCCCCTGTCCCAACTTTTTTGGAACATGTTGCATGCATCAATTTCAAAATAAACGTTTTTCCTTCAAAAAACTATGCAGTTGATTAGGTGAAACATCAAATACCTTGTCTTTATACATTTTTTTTGTTTAAATACACGTCAAAATACATTTACAAATCAGCCCTATTTGTTTTTATTATCATTTTCCAAACTGTCCCAACCTTTTCGGAATTGGGGTTGTATATATAAATAAAATTGGTTTCACTCTGCCCATGTTTTACATTTTATCCTACTTTATTTTGAATGTCAATGGAATAAAATTAAATACTAGATGCCACGAGTGTACCTTCTGCCATCATTTACACATTTGAATGGCCATGTAATACGAAGCAATATGATAACATGTAATTAAAAATGACCTTATATGGCCATGGGCATTGTTTCGACTCAGGACAACTGTCATTTGCTGCTATTGTCAAGCAACTGTTTAACACTGTACACAACAGCGCTTCACCTTTGCGTGTTTTGCTGAGAGTAGGCTGAGAGGCAGGAATTTGGCCAACAGTTGCTGAAAGCCTTTTCTAATCGACCAACTGGTGTGCAAAAAGGCAGGAATTACAGAGAGGGGTTAAAGCAATGCAAATATGTGCATGCATGATGCAGTATTAGACCATAAGCACATCATAATGAAACTAACTAACTAATCCTGGACATTTTCTCAAATTTAGAAATCCCATTGGGATGCTTTTGTAAGCATGTCCGGGCAAAAGAGGACGTATGGTCGCCCTAACAAAAGCATTTCAGAGAACAATTTATGTTAATTTATACCAAATTAAATTTGTGCAAAACTTATTTGCACATTCACCAGGAGGTTGCTCATGTGAGTCACGACTGGCATGAGAGAACCACAGCTATAATCAAGCAGCTGTCTATGTTGTGTTCTGTCAAAAGATTCATTACTTTGGTTATAAATGAAGAAAAAAAAAAATCCTGATAGTTTTCCCATTTTTAACAAAATGTACCTGTAATCTGATTACTTTGTTTTTGATGTAATTCTAACAGATTACAGTTACCAGTTTTTTGTATCCTGGCTATGTAATGCCGTTACATGTATTCCGTTACTCCCCAAACCTGCTTATTACAAATTAGTGCGTTTAACAAAATAGTATATACAGTGTTTTCTAATTAGCAAAATGTCTACTTTGTGATCCATTGGCATGCTTGTTTGTGTTATTCTTTTGTTATTTTGTGTTCAATGTTTTTAGTTGTCACCCCTGCTGTTTTTCCCTCTATTTGATAGTTCTGTGCCTCATCACCAGGCATATTGCTGTGCGATTAGAGTTCAGACAGACTCCACATAAGACAGAATTACTGGTGTTATTTTGTGCACTGTGGTGTAAGAATGTGAGGGATGTTAACGTTTCTTTTATTAACGGAAGGAAAAACAGTATCACTGGAGCAACAGGTTCATCATGTTTACTGGTCTGTGATAAATTGTTTCAGATCCTCATGGCTGCTTTCTCACCAGGGATGATTTGGGCCTGCAAGTAAAAGAGAGAGAGATTAAAATGAATGTCAGGAGTGTGAAAAGAAAGCTCCTGGTTCATGCTCCACTGTTGCGGAAGCGGCTACTCCTACACATATATTTTTTTTTAAATGCTGTGTCTCTTTTTTAAGTACCACTTCACCTAGAGCACCAATGTGACAGGAGCAGCACCACAGCCAGCAACTGCATTAGCACCTCATACAGCACCCACATTAACAAGTGCAAATGTTCCCGAGGTAGGTTCAGACCCAACTGCCTGCAGCTGGTTGGTAATAATTGCTCCCCAGCTAGCATTTCACATAAGGAAATGTAAAAGATCTACATGCAAATGTAGGAGGAAGAGATGCTGAACGTATCGTTGTGCATTTGTACCACATATAATCACTGGCCTCACTGTTTCCCACCAGCAGACTCACCTGAAAAAGCCTGGCCTCCAGCTCAGCTCTGAGCACACACAAAACACATCATGCTTCCTCTGAACTCTGGAAGCTTCACTTAAAACTCCCAGTCTCATTTCAACATGGACAGGCAAAACATATTATGGCGGTTTTTAGGTTGAAATGGAATCACTGAGAACATCAGGATCAAAGTGACCTGCTCTGATAACTCAAACACAACTCAGAAAGAGATCAGAATTTGTAACAACACTAAAATGGACACAAAGAAAAACCGTCATGTTAGGCAGCAATGATTTAGTTACACTTTTCCAATATGGATTTGGGGTCCAGCTTCATGTTTCAGATGCATATTACAGAGTTTGATCAATTGTATATCTTGAAAATTGAAATTAAAATGAATTGTGTAGTCCATCCCTCTGAGGTGAGAGTTTGTCAGTAGTGTCTAGACCATCACCTTTAAACACAAATCCTTGCCTTGCTATCATTGTAGATCCCAATGTATGTGGGTATAGGAAGACTCAGGAGGTTTTTTGACCGAGCTTCAGCGCTCCCTTAATTCTTCACCAGTGTGCTTTTTATAACTCAACACTAAACAAAATGCTGTCTCAATATCTCACACTTAAGTTCAAATTCAAGTGCAAACTCATGCTCCGTGTATGTGTGTGTGTTGTGTGGTGTGTGTAAACACTGCCAGCTCTGTCTCTCTGTCTCTAGCTCTCTATCCCTGTGTTGAATTGCTCGGTAGAAGAATGCGCGTTAGCTGTTGGAAATGCTGGCTGTTGGTAATGTCTGCTTCCCGAATGAATTGTCAGTTGTCAGGTTTCTTGATTCATTAGAAAAAGTCAACAGCGTTCAGTGTGGAGTTGTTGTTCAGGATACGTTTACTCATGTAATGCTTTTGACTCAACCAGCAAGAAAAATCATCTTGTCTAATGTTCCACCTTATATTAAAGATGATTTATTAATTGCTGAATTGTCTAGATATGGCAAAAGTAATTTCTCAGATGAAAAAGATACAACTTGGATGCAACTCACCACTGCTTAAACATGTTGTTTGCTTCAGACGGCAGGTTTACATGATTTTAAATAATGCATTTAAATTGCAAGTTGATGTACATGATTATTATCCTTGCGTCTTTTGACAAATTGAAATGCTTAGCTCAGATTCTGAATCACGTGCAAACGAGAGTATGAATGGCAGTGGTGTGGAGAGAACTGGTGCTGGTAATAATGAGGTTAATGTGCAAGTACAGACTGTGAATGATGAAAGGACAGCGAGTACAAGTGTCAAGGAGGTTGTGGGTGAAAAAATGACTCACAAAGACAAAAGTAAAGCAGAAAGTGGACAAAATTAAGTCAATATGAAAGATCACGATGATGTTGTTGCTGTGGTAGAATGAACTCTAGTCAAAGAAGACATGACTACTAAGATTGCTAGGGATGAGTCTATGCTCAAAACTCCATCCATTAAGAGGAAGAGACCATAAATCCTCTGATTTGCTCTGTTTCTGTTGGATTGTAAAAAACTACACTTGCATGGATGATCCTCTTTCTACCATGGACTGTTCAAGATATGGAGCTCCTTTAATATTAGGGGAATGGAAGAAAATGGCTCTCTTTTTTGGCTGTTAGAGGAGCTTTTAGTTAAGGGAGCTCGACTGGACGTGACAGATTAAGTGGCAAACCTATCTCAAAAATGACATGGTACCAAGATTATACAACTAAAACATGTTGTTGAGGTTGCTGGTTCTGAAATGAAATATATAGCTGCTGTGGCGGTTCTTCTGGGTCAAACGTCAATACGTCATATGTCAATAATTGTGGAATTGTGGAAAAAGAAACTGAAAGAATGAGAACTGGTATTTCTCAAAGGTTATGAAGAAAGAAGTTTTGTTTCTGATGAGGGAGAACCTTTCCCTAAGCTTTGGATTACACCAGATTTAATGGATTTGAATGGATTTGGATTTGGATGAAGTAAAAGGAAAAGTACTGTATAAATGCTTTGTTAAAATTATGAATATAGCTACACTGTGTGACAAAACTGATAATGTATGGAGAGAGAAACTTGAGTTGGAGGATGGAATTACACCAGTATGGAAGGTATTTTACAAGCTACTCTTGATGAAAAAAGTCAGGTGATGTACAGTGGAGAATTTTAAAAGGAGCTGTTAATGCTTATGTTTCCATTATTAATCCTAGTGTACAAGATAGTTCTGTTTTTTTGTGGAATTAGAGAGACAATTTTCCATTGTGTTCTGGACTGTTTAGACTTAAACCACTTTTTGAATTACTAGATCAGTTTTTTTTTTTTTTTTTTTTTGTAGGGTTTGGGGAAACCTTTTCATTCAAGGCCTTTATTTTAGGGGCAGGATATAATTGTAAGCAAATATTCAAGTGGCAATTGATCAACTTTTTGGTTGGTCAAGCAAAAATGACAATTTATCTTACAAGAAGAAATAAGACGGATAATCTATATAGTCAGGATCTTTTATTGATGTTTAAAAATCTTATGAAGTCCAGAATTACTGTAGAGTTTATATATTATTACTGTAGAGTTTATATATTATATATTATTAGTTTATATATTATATTATATATTATTATAAGCAATGGAAGTTTTGGAAATATTAGCATTACAGTGGTGCTATAATGGCGTTTTGTGTGTTGTGGTGGAGGAAGATTTCATTTTTAATCTTTTACTGTAATGGTTTGGTTTTAATAGCTCGTGGATGATTTCAATTTGTTATAAGTGAATGATCAAATATAAGTATGTGTTAAAAATCGAATAAAATCTCTCTCTCTCTCTCTCTCTCTGGCTCAGGGCAACTACTGAAAGGAAAACACAATTAAATAGACTGCCAGTAATAAGACACAGATGAGAACCATCATGCATTACCTGCCCATTAACCTACTTCTCACTCCATCCACAGCCGATGCTTGACCATGCCTTTGCCATGATTTTTACTCTCTCACCTAAAACCACCTGGAGTGTGTCAGTGTATTGCAGTACGAATGGAGTAATTAATTATTATTATCCATCCATCCATCCATTTTTTGTACCGCTTATCCTACACAGGTTTGCGGGGAGCCTGGAGCCTATCCGAGGGAACTCTGGGCACAAGGTAGGGGACACCCTAGGCAGGGTGCCAATCCATCGCAGGGCACAATCAAATACACACTCACACACCCATTCATACACTATGGACAATTTAGAGATGCCAAACAACATATAGCGGAGGACAGGGGGTGGAAACCGGAGAACCCGGAGGAAACCCCTGAAGCACAGGGAAAACATGCACACAGGGTGGAGGCGGAAATCGAAACCCCAACCTTAGAGGTGCGAAGCAAACGTGCTAACCACTAAGCCACCGTAATTATTATTATTATTATTATTATTATTATTATTAGACTCCTGATCCTCCTCCAACACACACAATAGAAATGAGCACATAGTAGCTCATAAACAAGACAGCAATACTGCTGCCTTTAGTCATGTTAATGTATCTGTTCTGAAAGTTTGTCTTCCTGAGTGTGAAACAGTGTGAATCTCAGCTCTCATTCCAACACACAGAGGACATTAATTCAGAGCTGCTTCATCAGACTGATTCCAAGCTAATATTAAACCTCACTGTAGGGGGGCTTTAAAATATTTTACACTCAGGTTATTAAGAGGACGACTGAACATGCAGAATCTTTATCCCATATAACACTTTGGGTATGTTGAAGTTTGCAATTTATTGATGCTCTTAAACTAAATTTGCTCTAGCTAATGAGTCTGTATATCAGAACATAAAAAGTGAAGTTTATGTGAACCTTTTTTTTTGGGTTAAGGTGAGTAGGAGGTCTAGAACATGGAAAAGATGAAAGGGCAACAAGGAAAACTGCTGCATCTTTATGAAGTAAATTATTATGTCAAGACTATCCTTGAAATCATTTTATAAGAATGGATATAAATATGCAAAACACTGCAGCAAAGCTGACTATGAATATGTATTGACTTTCATATTCCTCAGCAGTAGGATCTTTTTGTATTATGGCTCTTGCTTTTGGTCTTTCACGTTCAGACACCTGAATATTTTTACTGTTTCATTACCATTGAATCAAATGTCAGCTATCAGTCGACCAGGTTGAATTAGCTATGGTGTCTTTAACCTTGTCCCTTTTTTTCAATAGCAGTAAAAGCAAAACGAATTGCCTTTCGAAACAGTGTCTTATATTTTACATCAAAGTAACTTTGTCATATGAGAGTTCGGTATCTCCCTGACCTTCAAAAGCTCTCCTGTCAATATTTGATTACATGCCATGGGCTCATGTCATGCTGCCTCTGAAGTTTAACAGTATTGAATGGCAGACAGGAGATATGTTTTTAATCAGCGACTGACCTGCATGTTTTTCGCCAGCAGCTCTGCAGGACCCAAAACAGTCCTTTCATTTATCACAGCGCATGCAGGAGGCTACAGCGTCAATGCAAACAGCAGCTGGGAGGTTTTTCCTTTGATTTCATCTCAACTTTCAGACAATGCAGAAAATTCTGTATAAAACAGGCTCTAGGCATGGTGGTCCAGCAGGTAGCACTGCCACCTCACAGTTCCATTGTCCTGAGCTGGAGTTTCCAGTGTTCTCCCCGTATCAGTGTGGGTTTCCTCTGAGTTCTCATGTTTCCTCCCAATTTCCAAAAACATATTGGTAGGTTGATTGGCTACTCTAAATTGTCCTTAGGTATGAATACGTTTTTGAATGCATGTGAATGGTGTCCTGCAATGGATTGGCGTCAGTATGCATTCCCGCTTTAAGTATAATAAGAGAAACTAATTAATAAGCCCATATTCTTTGATTTTATTACAGATGTTTGTACTGCTGTGTCTGAAAAGATGTATTTGTCATTTTTTAATATAACATAATGCAGTTTGTCTAGATAATTTTCAACCAGCAAACGTGATCCAAATTCAACATAAAAATCTAATTAGCTTCTATTCACTTGGTAATTTTCCATTACAAGTAGCTGCTGCTAAATTATCCAGGCATCAGTCAGAAAATAACATACAAATGAATGCATGAGTGTGTATCCATTTTTGTCTTTGTCCTCATGTAGAAAGTACAACTGTGTTGTTGACATGTTTATTGCATAATAAACAGAGACAGACCTTCATTATAATGTACACAGTAAATAATTGTGCTTGTCTGGCATGACCACTGCAACATGGCTCATAAAACATTTCACTTAAAAGAACTGTTCATGTTTAGGGACCATAAACCAGACAAGAACATGCATTCTGGTATATCACTTATGACATTCTAATGACTGTCTCTGTGCTGATGACTGACATTTTAATATTATAATATTAAACTGTCACTGAGTCATCATGAATTCAAATAAAAACACTTTTATTCACTCATCAAGTGGCTGAATTAGACGTCGTCATCGAGGAAGTTGCAGGCTGAGCAGCTCAACTGATCTGCTGAGAAATTAGAAAACTCAGCAGCTAATTATCATTGGGAGGAAAAAACAGATGACCTTTTCTCCAGCCAAAGCCAAGCTTAATTATGCTCAATAACCAGTCCACACCTGCATGTGAAACACAGTGGTCACTATGGAAACTTAAAGGACATCAAATATTAACTCTAGATAGAAGTAAGCATACTAAAAGTAATGGATAAAATCAGTATAGTTATTAAAGTGAGTTTAGTGATATAGTAACCCAACCCATCTTCATTTATGGAGATATCTTGGTGTATACCTCAACAACAGACTGGACTGGAGGATCAACAGTGAGATGGTCTGCAAGAAGGGTATGAGCAGGCTCTACTTCCTGAGGAAACTCAGATCCTTCAATGTATTTACCAAATGGCTGGAGACCTTCTACCAGTCTGTGATTCCGAGCACAATATTCTTCGCCACAGTCAATTGGGGTAGTAGTATATTAATGCACTCATTCTAACACATTGGAAGGAGTCCCCAGTGCCAGCACTTGATAACAATTAGAAGTAAAGCAGTAACTTTAACCTTACTCACATTGGAAATTCTTCAGGACGGAGAATTTCACAGTCTCTCAGTAACATGACTAGGTGCATTTTTTTTGTCCCATGGACTTCGTGAGAGAAAAAAGAGAGGATGTTGTAGGAACAGCTGTTTATTAGTAGCTTATTTTGTGGATATTCCACAACATTATTTTGAAATTATAAACAATGTACAACCCCAATTCTGAAAAAGTTTGGACAGTATGGAAAATGCTAATAAAAACAAAAAGGAGTGATTTGTAAAAGTACAAAAAACGTATACAGACAAGGTATTTGATGTTTTAACTAATCAACTGCATAGTTTTTTTTTTTGAAGATAAACGTATCTTTTGAAATTTATGTGTGCAACACATTCCAAAAAAGTTGGGAAGGGGCAATTTAGAACTACTCACGATGTGACAAGTTGAAATGAGAAGGTGATGTGAAACAGGTGAGGTGATTTTCTAATCATAGTATATAAGGAGCCTACAAAAAAGGCCTAGCCTTTCAAGAGCAAGGATGGGTCGAGGCTTGCCAATCTGCCAACAGATGCATCAGCGAATAATCCAACACTTGAAGAACAACCTTCCCCAAAAGACAAATCAGTAGGATTTTGGGCATTTCACCTTCTACAATGCACAATATAATTAAGATATACAAGGAATCCGGTCAAATCTTGGTGCGTAAAGGGCAAAGCCAAAAACCACTTCTGAATGAGCGTGATCTCCGATCTGTCAGACGTCACTGTCTTAAAAAAACGTCATGAGTCTGTAATGGATATCCTGACATGGGCTCGGGAATACTTTGGTAAACCTTTCTGTCAACACTGTTTGCCGCTGCATGCACAGATGCAAATTAAGGCTTTACTATGCAAAGCAGAAGCCGTACATCAACAGTGTCCAGAAGTGCCGCGACTTCTCTGGGCTTGGTCTCATTTGAGATGCACAGTAACACAGTGGAATTGTGTTTTGTGGTCCGATGAGTCCACATTTCATATAGTTTTTAGACAAAACAGTCATCGTGTTCTCCAGGCCAAAGAGGAAAAGGACCGTCCGTGCTGTTATCAGCATCAGGTCCAAAAGCCAGCGTCTGTCATGGTATGGGGGCGTGTCAGTGCCCATGGCATGGGTAACTTGCACATCTGTGAGGGCAGCATTAATGCAGAAAGATATGTACACGTTATGCTTCCATCCAGAGCAGATTACAAGCGCATGGTTGCTTAAGCAGAGAGTGTGAGTGCTAGCATGGCCTGCCTGTCCTGACCTGTCTCCCTGTACATGCCCCCATACAGTTGCACAGCTGAAGAAATGTATAATGGATGAATGGGGGAAAATTCCGCTTGCTAAACTTAACCAACTGGTGTTTACACCCAGCGCCCAAACGCTTAATAAGTGTTATTAAAAGAAAAGGTGATAAACATTCATCTGTCCCAACTTTTCTGGAGTGTGTTGCATTCATCAGATTTGAAATGAGTGTATATTTTCAAAAATAATTAAAATTCACAAAGTAAAACATCAAATAATGTGTTATTATTGTGTTTTCAATATAGTACAGGGTAAACTGAATTTTTTCAAATGACTCTTTTTTTGCATTTTCCATACTGTCCCAACTTTTTTCTGAATTGGGGTTGTATAAAATGTAAGAAGTGGTGTCCTTTAATAAATAAATAATTGCTAGAACTGGCAAATTACTTTTGTATAAAACCCTTTGGGAAAGAATGCAACAGCTAATGATTAATGCACAGTGAATACATAAATCAAAGTTTTAAAATTCAGGGCAATCTCATCATTTCAGACCCTCCAGCTTTGAACAGTTATATCAGATGGCCTTCTGAGGAGACGAGCCCACAGAGGGTTGGTACTATATTGAGTACTTTAGAATTTAATATTGCATTTGCGTGTGTGCTGTGGGACATAATTAAAGCAATTTTCTGACTTCACAGAATCCATTATGTTGACCATACAGAGTAAATAACACCTATGGTGAGACAGCTCCTCTGTGGATTACTGGATGAAGAGCTCACGATAAAATGAAAGAAGGAAAAAAAAAAAGGTGTCAGAAACTTCATAAACAAAATATAAAAGATTTATTAACCTATCCAGTAGTTTGGGTTTATGTGAGCCTGGTGTGAACTCTTCAGATGTTCTTCAGATAGGCCTGCTATGCAATCTGAATCAGTGAATCTGTGTGTTAGTTACAAGAGCTCTGCCACACATGCTCTTCTCACTTAATTTATCATCAGATGCACATGCTTTGTTCTGCAATCAGACTCCATAGTACCACCAAGCAATTATAATGAGGTCACCTTGGGAGGATAATACATCACCTGCACCCCTCAAAGCGTGCGCACACACACACACACACACACACACACACACACACACACACAAACCTCCCAAGATATTTCCATCACATGTTCTCAGCTACATTATATTGCCTTTATATGAACTTACTGTTCCTGTCATATCAAACCTACTCTTGTCATGGCTTTGATGAGATGTGTGTATTTTAATTCAAAGAGCTTAATCGTTGATCCAGGTATTTTCAGTGACAAAGGGAATATATTACGATATATAAATATATAACATGATAATATAAAGCATTAAGACATTAACCCAAAGACAGATGAGAAACGTTTGAACAGATGGTGCTCATAACACACAGACATTTTCAGGCACTGAAGAAGAAAATTAGTGCTGCTTTGGTGAAAATACTGTATCTAATCATTCCACTCACTCACCTGTTTACAAAGATATGTTATAGCTAAAGGTTTGACAGAATGTAATACTGGTGCACACATACTTCACAATTATCTAACTACAGGGCAATATACAATATACAATTTAATTATATGTTGGATCATGCCTGGGGAGGTGGTTCAGCAGAAGTCTGGGGATAAGCTGATTAATGTGGTACACCTGACACCTATTTGCATTAAGTTATTAATGAGCTGTCTCTCTTTCTTTCTCTCACCAGCTGAAAAATGGTTGTGCTTTGGTTGTGTTTAAAAGTGTTTTTACTTTTTTCTTTTTTCTATTTATTTATTTTGGGTGAAGTTACCTTTTTCTAGTACTATTTGGAACGGATAAGCTTTCCCGACATGCACATGCTAAATAATTTCGGTAGTAATTATGATCAATTCACACTGCAAAAGAGCTCACTGATTGTTTTAACCTTAATTATTACCTCTTGTAAGAGTTTTCCAGGTTGCGTTTGATCATTAGCTGCTTACATGCCCACTTAAAGCTTACTCAATAACACACCTAACAGCTATTGAAAATCAGCCAATACTTGCTGGTTTCAGCTGAAGAACATAGAAAAAAGTGCTTCCTGGGGTCTTCATACTGAAGAAAATGGACAAAACCTCTTTTCCCACAGGATATTAGATAACACTTTATTAATCCCAGCTAGGAAATTCCAGTGTTACAGCAGCAGATAAGCTAGAATAGACAATATAAGACAAAAAACAGTATAGCATCAGCAGTATAATAAAATATAAATTGAGAATAAGCAGCTATATAAATATACTATATAACAATGTTTTCCATCATTTCATTTATCATACTTGGTGTTATTTCTATATGTCCTTTACTGTTTACTAGGTAAATGACAGTGTAATTTTTCCTGATGGGAGAACATAAAAATTATTGACTTGACTGATTTGGATGGGTCTAAAATCCCAGAAATACACCAGTAACAATTGCATTACCCCGCCTCCCCATGTAAAACTAATCTACTCCAAATAAGGCTTATGTTGAAGTGTGGTGACAAATTGTGAATATCCACCAAACTGGCATGTAAGAAATGGGACATTTCTGTGACTTCTGACTTCTGTGGCTATTTTTTTGTAGTCATAAATTGACATGTTGCATCCAAAAATGCATCTTAATACAGAAGATCGG
>JANDJT010000169.1:3665156-3680099 GCA_024331685.1 Stegophilus panzeri | reverse complement strand
CATTTTCAGTGGAGGGGGTGGGATAGGAAGTGGTATAGCCCACTCTGATTGGATGAAATGGGAAAGAGTTTCCAGAATGTCTCCGCAAGCTACCTACAATCAGGCCACGAGCTACTGGTAGCTCGTGAGCGACGTGTTGGAGACCCCTGCTCTAGGGGTAGTTCACGCTTGCCCACGCATCCTTCTTCCAAACGTGAGCTGTCTAGTTTAAACCTGATTGACCCTGAAATGGCTACATACTTGCAGGGTCTGATCTGAATCTGTCACGCATATAGTCCCTCCTACTGTGGCCAGGCTGTAAGCATGTAAAACACAGGTGTTCTCTTTGATAATGTGCTATGGTAGAGTGTTCTTGAGAGCAACATGTTCTACAGGGCTTACTTTGTGGCCTGTATGTTGGCAACTGCCTACCCACATTCTGGGTGTTCTGAGACAGTGTGCGGTCCAGGAGGGCTGATTAAAGTGTTCATGCAATTGTTGTCGCTCTGTGCAATGTATACATTACTCACTCTACTCCGCTCACCTGACTCTACTGGGGGGCCAGCATTAACTGAATCAACTGCTCGTTGAATGTCTAAATGTGAGCTGTGACATGTCTTGAGGCAGCATGGTGCTTTGCTTTGGCTGATGTTCGTTCTTTCATTTCAATCTGAAACTGATCAAGCTGTTCTTGAATCTCTTGTGCAGTCCATCTTTCAGGAGCTTTAAATCTGAATATTGCAGCAAGAGTGGAATCAGGGCAGTACTTTACAAACATCATGGCTGCTTCTTGGCATGGGTCCTCCAGTTGTCACTCAAGCCCCTTCAGAGCCTCCTCTGCAAGATCCACTGCCTTGTTTAGTTGCACCCAGTACTCAACAGGATCCTCTCCTGCTAACAGGACAGTGCTGTAGAAATCAGCCAGAGGCATGCATGAATATTTAACATCGCCAAAATGCTGTTCCAAGATGTCTTGATGTTGCTCTGCTAATGGTATGCCTCTCTTCTGCAGATATGTATCCATCAGCTCCTCCCACTCATGTACTGACAGCTTGTCAGACCCATCTCCTCTGAAGCAGGGAGGTTCCTTCACATCAGACCGCATCACCAATTTCATTATAGATAGACTGAAGTTTAGTGGGTCTGTATGTACCTGACCTGCTTCAACGCTCTTAGCATGGGCATCTGTGTACTCCTTTCCCTCACTTCTTATCTTTGTCTGATCTGAAATGGACTGACCTATCTGCTGAGCGAGCAGTGTTATTAGATTGCTCAAATCAGTATTACCATTTTCTTGACTGCTAGAATGAGCGGTTCTGTTTATATTAGTTTATGGAGTGTATACATCACTGGAAACACATGTTGAACACAGTACAGGGGGATCTATATCAAAAGTTTTTTTTCTGCATGGCGTCTGAGTAAACGCTCTGGAAAAATGCTCCCTACTGAAATCCAATTCAAACCCATCCTTTTCAGCAGTGTGTGACATTCTGTATACTTATTCATTTTTCACAGACAGATAAAGGCAGAAACAGGTTTTCAATATCAATTTGCAATTACATATGTGAATATGTAAGTCCATATATAAAGTCCATATCGATTCAATCCATTTCAATTTCAACCACTTTTTTTTTATCTTCTTCTGTTGGTAAGACCAGTCTGAATTTACACCCGTATGCAATCTTTTGAAGTATAGTCACCTGATGTATGCACAGTCGAATGTCTAACCTTTTCTTTAGCACAGGTATGTGCAATCTTCCAACCATCTGATATATAGCAACCCTGGTGACCAAACTGGTGTTGATCCTTTAGATGAAGATCCTGGAGCGAACTGATCTTCATCTGGGTCACAGCAACAATGTAACCGGTCCACTTTGACCACAGTTACCCATTCTGCGTTGTGTGTGTATGTGAAGAAGACGAGGTCGGACAAATGCCAATTCTGATTAACTGAGGAAGGTTTATTGGTCCATCGCATTCTTCATCATCGATGGTAAAACACTGTTTTAAACCTTCTGCATGATATAAAAACTCATTAGCGGGTCTGTATTTATCCAGAGCACACCAAATCATATTGCACAGCCCATTGAACTTGATATAACTTCACACATTTATGCCATCCAAACATAAAACTACTATTAAAGCATAGTATAACCCTTTACAATACTTATAACAACTAACTTATTGAATACTTTAAATGAACTTTTACAACTTTTAAATGAAGAGTTCAGAAAAAACTCTTACCTCTCCCCAGCATGCATAGAGCAAACTGGCGTGAGAAGTGTTCAGGTATAAAATGGCGTCCACCAGCACAGGGACAAAAAAACTAAAAAGTCCCCAAAACAATTGTTTGCAAAAATAACAAATTATTTAAACAACAAGAAAAATCAACACCACCAAATATCAGGGGGATTTTAGTGAAACAAATTACTTATATTATGAATATTACAACCCATTACATAATGATGGAGTCTCAAGAACAAAAAGTAACCTCTAGACTCTAGAAGGACAATTAATTTGAATAATAATTCACAATGTCATATTTACAGTATATGTGTAATACTGCCCCTCCATTGCATTCCACAACTGGTGAGTGTATTCACACTGTCTACAACATGTTTCATGGTGAAATACAATGATATATGAAAGATATCAGCTTTGTGATCTTAACTTAAAGCTGTGCATCATCCATAACACAAGGTGTTGAGTCACCGAGAGAAAGATCAGATCTGAAATCTGAATCGGTTTCTCTTCATTTACTGTCAGCTATGGATGATTCAGGTTCCCTTTGTCTCTGCTGTGTAGACATATTCATCTGAATGAAACTGCAGAATCTTTGCTTTGTCCAGTGTGAGAGCATTAGCTTTTCAGTTGAGTGTAGCATCACTGTATTTAAAGATGCTCACTTTCACAATGAAACGAGAGCATCAGTGAAACTCTGAAAGCAGTTATTTAAATATAAAAAAAACAAACAGAGTCTCATTGTTTTAACTGCATCACTAGTTCATTGTGGATATGTAGAGATTAGGGAGTGTGTGTGTGTGGTGTGTGAGGGCTGAAGTGTCTTTACCCTAAGTAAAGAAAGGAAAAGAGAAGACCTTCAGCAGGTCACGGGAACAACCTCCTGAGTGAAGCTAAAGTGAGCTTCCCTGTTAGGAGAGATAAGGATTAGGGCCTTTGGCACTCGATGGAGATTTCAGACGATATCACGACTGTATTATCTCAATGAGAAGATCCTCCAATGAATGAAAGAGCAGAGAAAAATCAATAGACCATCAGAGTAGAGAGAGAGAGAGACAACGGATTCTCATAACTGAAGCCTCAGAGTAGTGGGGGTGACAGAGATGCAGTTCAAAAGTTCAGATATTTTTAAAATGATGTTTTTCTCCTGCACATGGTTCAACAACAGCTAATCCAGGAATCAACACAAATGACGAACATACAGTATATTAGTATTAAATACTGAATAAATCTTCTAGGATTCATATTATTTGATCATATATGATTTTTTTATTTCACCGATAGAAGTCTCAGCATCTCTCTAACAGGAACTTCATCTCTTTTTTGTCAGGGAGGACAAAATGTAGGACACAATCTAAAATCGATACCCTTGCCGGAACATTTTTTCACTATTTTTTCAAACTCTCTGCTACACACTCACCAACAAATCCCCAGCATGAGCTTCTTTCCGTTTGAGAAACACACGGAAAGCTTTTCCAC
This sequence comes from Stegophilus panzeri, assembly GCA_024331685.1. Classification (NCBI taxonomy): domain Eukaryota; kingdom Metazoa; phylum Chordata; class Actinopteri; order Siluriformes; family Trichomycteridae; genus Stegophilus; species Stegophilus panzeri. The sequence goes on along the minus strand of JANDJT010000169.1, from coordinate 3,676,400 downwards.
CTTCAGACTCATTTAGTCAAAGGACAGGAAAACAGAATGAATGGTCTGATGGTGTGGTCTTAATGGTATGGAGTCTTGCTGATCACATACACACACACAAACATATGAGAATTAAGTCTAGCATTAACTGAGTCATTGTAAATCGCTGATCTAGAGGAGGTCTGAGTCATCGTGTGCAACAATCACATGTAAATCTCATATCTATGATCATGTTAACCTACAATATATCAATGAAAACAATATACTAACATTCACTGCCCAGATCCCCAATTAGATTCTCTCAGTAATATGGTATAAATAGACTGTATTTAATTAAACAGCCCCAGCTTTATCTCGAATAAAGTGGAAACACACTGAGGAGTCAGATTACATTTTTGAGTCATTTAAATCCTGCTTGAGTTTGGTTGAGGAATATTTATGAAGCTGAATTACACGGCAGCTCTGTCATTCTTCTCCCTGCTCTATTTAATATGCTGCTGGAATCTGTTGAGGCTCGATGTGTCTGAGCCTTAAAGCGGTGTTAACCTCACTTGCCCTTAGATGCTAAAGGAAGGAAATAATTTAATCTGCAACATGTTCTCGGTTTGATCTCTTTTGTTCTAAAATGTTCCATCAGAAACTTTCTCCATGCTAAAATGTTTAGCTTTTATTAGCATATGACACTGTAAATGTTCTTATTGCTACAGATAAACCAACATGACAGGAGGCATTAAAGGCCATTACTCAAAGCCTGTAACTCATACAGTATATAAATGAGAATCATCTATCAACTCAGTGTTTACCTCAGCAGCAGTTCTCACTATGTGCAACAGATTTATGGCTCCGTTAAACAAACTCACACTCACCTTCCTATCCATTTTTTTTTTTAATTTGCAGGGAAGAAGATGAGTTTTTCCCACTGGGTTTAAATAAACCAGCACTGAACAACAAACACAAGGACTTAGTGTAGTTCACTCAGTGTCTTTTAGCACCATGGTACTAAAAGCCTGGACAACCCCAGGGTTCTTAGAAGCATACCCAGGACCATCATGATTTTTAAATGTCGTTACAGTGGTTAAAATAACAATCAGATGCTATTAAAGTTATATTATATGTGTTGGTGATTTCTTCTAGTTATTAGGCTACTTGACGGGTCACTTGAATTGAATTGGATTAATCTAATCCTCAATAACTCAAAAGCCAATTGCCTATAAATAATGTCAACTTAAATAATGCCTATAAATAATGTGTTGTTGGATAGAAAGGTCAATGGCTCCAATAGATAGACAAAATATTATTGTATTTATTTACAGTATATTTAATGGGGTCCTTTGCTAAAAAATGTTTGAGAACCTAAGCTTTAACAAATACACTTATTAAAGCAATTATCACACTTTCAGACCAAAACAATTTCAAGGTTAGATATAAGATGTATGCACTTGAATTGTATTTCTAATGTCATGTAATATCAGAGAAGGAACTCTGGACTACAGTTCCCAGCAGCCAGTGCACCTCACTGCATCACGATGGACACGAGGACACCGCTCAGCATCCCTGTTCAGCTGAGGACACCGCTCAGTCTCCCTATTCAGCTGAAGACATCTCCGTCCTCCCGATGCGGCCAAGAGCTCCCCTTTTCTTCCCTGCTCTGCCTCGGACGTCACTATACCAGGCTCCACTTTGGACATCCGCCTTCCTACTCTGCTGAGGACATCGCTCTGCCTTCCTGCTTGGCTGAGGACGTCGCTCTGCCTTCCTGCTCGGCAGAGGATGTCGCTCATTTTCTTTGCTTTGCGCCGTATGTCATGCCGTCTTCCTGCTCCACGGAGGACATAGCTCCCCCCGCATGCTTTACAGAGAAGTTTGCTCCCCCCTCTAGCCTCGTGAAGAACTTTGCTCCCCGCTCTAGCCTCGTGGAGAACTTCGCTCCCCCTCTAGCTTCATGGTGAACATCACTCCCCTCTCAGAATCCCCCTTGAGCTTTGTTCCCCGCACAGGCTGCGCAGTAGCTGTCGCTCTGTGTGCAAGCCAGGCTGGGGATGCTATGTCATCTCTCTACGGTGCGGAAGAGACCAACCTACTTCAGAACCTCCGTGAACACTTCAAGCATCATCTATCCAGCCCTGCAAGGGATGAAAAACAATGAAATTCTGAAATGCTTAGAGACTTCTGGTCTGTGGATCCAGGACCCCCTCCTGAACTGACTATGTGCTTCAGGAGCCGTGTGTTAAGGAAGGGGGACTCCTTGTCTTGCATTTGTCTTTCTTTACCGTTGTCTCGGTTGCTGTGTTTATGGTCTTTATTTTATGTTTATTCCTAGCCGCAGAGCTTTTGCCACAAGCTCTAAGTTCCTGTTTTTGTGTTTGGTGGTGTTTGTATTAAAGCTATCTGCACTTTCATCCGTCTCCGCCTCTCCTGGCGTGACATCTACACTCTATTCTCTCCCATTGTGATAAGTGAGGTTACTCGTTTTCATGTGTTCCACTCATGTCCTGTTGTAAAAGAAAGTTCACAAACTTGCATTCACAGAGAGGTCACTAACACAGTAAGTAATAATTAAATTCAAATATTTATTTGGTTTCCTTCGGGTTCCGGTTTCCTCCCCCAGTCCAAAGACATGCGCTGTAGGCTGATTTGCATCTCTAAATTGTTTGTAGTGTGTGAATGTGTGTGCGATTGTGCCCTGCGATGGGTTTTCATATCCATCATGATTGATGTGAACTGTCACAAGGTCCATCAGCCATTTAATACAACAGGCCCCTCTGCAGTGCTGTCCCCTGTCCAGCTGGTTTCAAGCTACATTAGCGATGCCACATTATGCCAGATATGACATGAATATTTTACTCCTCCAGATGGCAAATCTGCACCTAATTTAGTGGCATTAGTGAAATATTGTCCATGGAGTCCACAGAGGCCTACTCAGGACCTTGGCATTATAATGTAATAGCTGAGTGAAGAGCTGTTTTTGAGCCATTTTAACAGTAGAGTCATATTAAAATACACTAGAACATGTTTTTGTGCAAACACACAGTCTCTCTCTCTCTCTCTCTCTCTCTCTCTCTCACACACACACACTCACACACACACACACACACACACACCTTCAGTCCCAGTAATACTGGACGGTTTATTGAGCACACTGCATGTATATAGTTCATGTTGGACATAGTTAAAGCTTATGTAATCCAATGTTAGCTACAATGTCAGCTTTCTGCTTCTCTGAAGACTGTGCCAAGGTATTTACACATCATAAGAACAGTGGGTTCAGTAGAGCAAGATCTTTTTTTTTTTAATATACCTACTGTTTATTTATGAGTAAGAAACTCATCAAGTCTCTTATTCAACCAGCATGCTACACTGATATATCAAGTCTGTTCTTTTCTCTCTGTGCATAAATAAAATATTGATATTGATTGGCCATGGTTGCATATGTTATGGTCATCCTGTGTTCATTCCTGATGATTGGTTGGCATATAGAAATGTATTATAATATTATACTACTAATAATACCACTACTGCCACTTTATTACTATTAATGAAACTACTACTAATACTACTACCTCTACTACTTCCACCATTACTGCTAATACCACTACTATTACTGTTACTACTACTACTTCTGCTGCTGCTCCGCCTCCTCCTCCTCCTCCTCCTCCTCCTCCTCCTACTACAACTTCTACCACTGCTAATACTACTACTACTACTGCTGCTGCTGCTGCTGCTGCTACTACTACTACTACTATTGCTACTAATACTACTACTACTACTACTACTAATACTACTACTACTACTGCTGCTGCTGCTGCTACTACTACTACTATTGCTACTAATACTACTACTACTACTGTTGCTGCTGCTGCTGCTACTACTACTACTGCTACTAATTCTACTACTACTACTACTACTACTACTACTACTGCTGCTGCTGCTGCTTTTGCTACTACTACTACTACTACTGCTGCTGCTGCTGCTGCTGCTGCTACTACTACTACTGCTACTAATTCTACTACTACTACTTCTACTACTACTACTACTGCTGCTGCTGCTTTTGCTACTACTACTACTACTGCTGCTGCTTGTGCTACTATTGCTGCTTCTACTATCACTTCCAGTGGCGGCTGGTGATAAAAATTTTGGGGAGGACGCAAACAAACTGAAAATAACATAGCCATTTGCCAGGTGATAAAACAATGTATCATCACTGCTTAGCACCACAAATCAGTGAATTGGAGTTTAATGTGGGTTTATTATCACTAATAAAGTAATCAAGGTAATCACTAAAAAAAAACACTGTAATGTTGCCTAAACAATGGCCAGTAGCAATACATGCAAATTAATATTGCCTTTGCCTTCTAATGCCAATCCTGTAGCCTTCATCTTGCTGATTAGCAATGCTAAGCTTCCCAAAAAACTGTAGCCTCATAGCATTGTCGAGATGGCTGTGTCTACTTTCATGGCGTTTGCATTTTTCAGAAAGATGACTCGTACCCCCGTCGCTGTCCACAACGTTTCGGTGTCAGGACTGTGAAACAGCAAACAAGGAAAACAATAAAATGCATGAGTTACATTACATCCAACTAGCCAACTCCATTTGCCATAACAAGAAAAACCCCAGGTGGAGAAACCCTGGGTGTTCATGATCGTCCCCAATTACTTGACTGCTGCTGAATTTGTAAGTTGGGTCGATCTGGTCCAAGCTCTTTTATCCTTTTTTTTTTTTCATTTGAAAGCCCTGTGAAAGAGTTTTTTTGTAAAGATTAAACCAAATTTTCTTTCATCTGGAAGAAATCTTGTGCCTACTTCTACGTTGTTAACAATCTCTTGCAGTAGCGAGAAAGAGAGTCGTTGAGAATGGTCCAATCACATGAGGTAAAAAAAATATATAAAAACAGTATTGATTCACTAACAACAAAAGTGAGAGTGTCTGGGGCACAATGAGCTGTCCCCATGAGGACAATCTGAAGCAAGCCAATTAGAGAGCAGTCTCAAGTCACCTGCTTTTCAAAAGTTTAAGGACCTACATACACACTCATTTGGCCGATACCCTGCACACAGATATAAACGAAATACAACGTTGATTTTTAAAAAATGTTAATAAATGCTAACATGACTACCAGGCAAATAGTACAACTATTTTATTTCATAATTATTTTGCAATATATATTTATCTTATGTTTAACATGTTTAAGTAGCCTTCTTCTTTGGATAACTTGAAGGGGGCGGCTCCCAGTGCCTCCTATTGACCAGCCACCACTGATCACTACTACTACCACTAATACTATTCCTCCTACTATTCCTACTACTACTACTACCACTGCTACTACTACTTCTACTACTAGTATCACTACTACTACTATCAGTACTGCTCCTACTACCACTACAACTACTACTACTACTATCACAACTACTACTACGACTATTACCACTACAACTACTACTACTACTACTTCTACTATCAGTACTGCTCCTACTACCACTACAACTACTACTACTACTACTACTACTATCACTACTACTACTACTACTACCACTGCCACAACTACTGTTGCTACTATCACTACTACAGAGCACTACTACTACTACTACTACTACTACTACTACTACTACTACCACTTTTACTACTACTACTACTACTACTAATAATAATAATAATAATAATAATACCACATTAGTATAAATTGTTCCCCTGTTATAACTCATTAACTAATTTTTTTTTACCAAAATGCCAAGTCACATACTAAAGGTTTTTTGATTTGGAGTAACAATGTAACCTAAAGATCTACTTTGAACCCAAGTATAAATAAGGAAAGGCTTTAATTAGGAGATTATATTTATATAATTAGGAATTATATTTAGTATAGTATTATAAACCTCTGAACCCATAGTCTAGTGCTCTGTTTTACTTATTGTTTAATTCAGTTGGAGATCGTTGCCTATTAAAAATAAATGCACTGATGTGAAAAAGGGTTCATCATAGAAACTTAAAGGTTTCCCTCAGAGGGACAAACAAAGAACCCTTTAGGGTCCTTTTAGTTAACATTTTAGTGTGGAAACTTAGAAACTAGAAATATTGAGAGAAAAAAATTCACTGCTATTTGATATGTTTCATGCCTGACAGGAAAATAAATCAATATTGCAAGCATTGCATGAAATATCCTAGATAAATGATGACATCTAATTAATTGCAAAAGACATCAAGCCCTTCACACCATGAACAATCAATCACATAGCACTGATTCTCTGAGCACTGTGACCATGATTAGCAGGTAATGAGAGATTCAATCTAATTTGCACACGTTGCTTCATACAGATGCACATTTTCAATTATTCAGTGTGAATGATATAATCTGATGGAGGATTTTTTTTAATGGTGTTTTGAAACATAAGTGTTGCAAACAGCATTTTAGCAAATCGGGACATGGACTGCTTTTTATTAAAAAATCGTTTGTTATACTAATATAAATACCACAAATAATAACAATATTATGCTCATAAATATTTCTAATTTCAGATTTATAATTTCTTCGGATTTCTTGATTTCAGACTGATTTTCATAATTATACCGTTATCCCACTCATCCCTTTCATCCATTAAAATTTTCTTTTTGAGCTACAGAAATCTCTCCATCTGAGAAAATTCACAGTGTTAGTGTTGATAAATACCTGTATGACTTATTTCCATAGTCATATCTCTAAATGTATTCATGCAAATGCTACCACATTTTTTTTTTTTTTTGGCCTTTTGCTAAAAGAGTGTAATATTGTCAGACTGTAGGTATAAAATAATGCAAATAAATATATAGATTTTTAAACATTACAAAAAATGTACTAAATCTAGGTTATACATATGTGAATGGAGATACCAATTAAACTTTTGTTTATTTAATCAGATGTGTCTCATTGTAATAAAATAGCTGCACGTCATACAGTTATATGTAACTAAGGAAATATTTTTTGCTCCACTGAACTAGAACTAAAATATATTTGTTAACATTTAATAACACGAAACAGCCTTCAGCTAGAATTTCATCTTGCCTGGTTAAAATGCCATCAAGTACAGCCATCCAGAAGCAATTTGTTGATTAAATGAGAGCAGATTGGTGCAAATCCATTATTTAAATCCCCCAGTTTCATATTGTGATGTCTAAAATTAGTGGGGAGTCATTAAAAATAAATGTGGTGTCTGTTATAATAAGATTTGTCACCAACAGATAGTGTGTATCATTAAATCTCTGACGTAATGGACTTTGTATGATGTGATGGTGGAACCCAGAACAGTCGATCTGAAGTGTCCATATGCAAAGAGACTCGAGACTCTGGAGGGAAAACTATTACATCACACTGTCTAATCTCACAGGTCAATTTGTTTAATACACCGATTTACGACTCCATTATACTCAAAACAGTGTAAAGCTATAAACTATTCTGGAACATTCTTGCTGATTAATCTGGCTTGTTCGCTGGTTTTGTTTGCTAACATGGCACTCTGACATCAGGAAATGTTTTTTTTTCTCACTCGCTGTTTGGTTATTGGTGTGGTGTTGGATCAGAGCAACAGCTTGTTTCTTACAGAAGGAATATAGATATACAGTATCATTTTCATGTGTGTTTACAACTGAAATACAGAGACGGAGATTTGGGCAATCAGCAAACATGACATTAGCCCTGGCTCAAAACTGTAATTCTCTGACTTGTCTCTCAGTCAGGAGTAAAAACAGCAAACTATAAATACCAATTAAATAAATGTTGGCAAAGTGATGATGTGCTTGGCCTGAAAGCATGATTTAATAAAGCATTTAGTCACTTAAGCATCTTTAAAAGTACAAAAGGGGAGAATGTCAATTCAACAAGCTTTCCATTACCCATTTATCTCCTTAAACATAAGCAATGTATCTATAATTTACTGCTGCGAAAGAGACCTGTAACATCATCAAACATATAATAAAACTCAAATGGATCAATAAAGCACCTTTAGCCTGAGGCTACCTGCAAAATCTACACTTACAGCCTGGCAGAGAATCCAGAATAGCATCCTGCACATCCAGCCATGAAGGCCAATGTGGTCGTTTTAATTTCAAAATCAATGGCAATATCTTTGGGTTGTGAGAACACAAGCTTTTATCCTGCGCTAAGAAGGATCAGTATAAAAGGAAATGAATGAGGTTAAAGTGAAGGATTGAGTAAACTGGACAAATGTGACATGTCCAGCTCCATCAGCAGTTTCTTAACCCTTATATTCTGGTCACTAATCAACAGTGAAAGTCACATTTACTCAGAGCATCTCCTTACCTTTTATAACAATGAAATCAGAAAAAAAAAAACCATTTCCATTATGTTCGTTAACAAAAGTACTACTTGATGAAGTGTGTTTGCAAAAGATGGAGATGTAAATAATGTGGCAACACCTAAAATCAACTTTATACTTCAGATTTAAATGATAAAAGGGTCTGTTAGTCATTTTTAATATAATATAAATATGAATATAGTATATGATTCAGATAGATAGATAGATAGATAGATAGAAACTAACTTAAAAAGATACAGTAGTTTGCTAGATATCTAGGTAGCTAGGTAGAAGGAATGATGTAGATAGACTGTTAGATAGATAGATAGATAGATAGATAGATAGCGACAAGAGACACGTCCATCATGGTTCACACGTCTGAGAGATAAGTTTGATAGATATCAAATGAACTCAACAAGCTGTGATCAGATACTGAATTTGAATACTAAACAAGGATTAAGTTCTAGAAGAAATATTTCACATGATACACAATTCACCGAACAATGCTTTTGAAACAGGTTTATCTAGAATTCTCTTTCTGCTAAATCTATTACAAGGTTTATCATAAATCTTATGGCTTTAAGCAATGTGTTTGTGTTTTCTAAGAATGTGTAATCTCTTTAATAATCACACACACACACACACACACACACACACACACACACACACACACGAGTCTGTATACATGGATTTGCTGATTTCTTTCTTTAATCTGATCATTTTTGCTGCAGGTCATTACAACAACAGAGCGATACAAAATCTTACTGCAGCTTTCAGATTCAGACATGACTAAAAAGAGCATTGAGAATTACATAAACGATTTCTGAGAGGAATATAATGCACATATAGTATCTTACACTGAAACGTCACCTACTGTTTTGTGTAATTAAAGGTAGAAAGGAGTACTGGGGAGTCAACATGCTTCAGGTTGACCTCTGAATTCCTTTTTTATTAGTGATAAAAATGAACACGAACAGTGAGATTTTGGCCTGATAATTGTGTGTATGTCTGGCTTAGTGGTTAGTGGTCCTTCATCTTTGATTTTCACTAAATAACATGAGTAACACATAACAGAATCAGCTGTATGCGGTGATACACATGTGAAAGTACTAGATTTTCACAGCACTATCAATACAACATCATCATCATACCACAGTGTTGTTGAATTCTTGATTCTGATTGGTCAGAAGTTACAAATCACAAGTTTGTATTAATAAACCTGCACATAACCAGGTTAAAGAGCATGTCTAATTGTCGATACTGTGTAAGTTTTCTGTAAGGAGATGTTTGTTTCACAGTTATAGAAGGAGTCTCCAGTGTCAGTGCTTTGTAACCGTCAGTTGTGAAACCACAGCAACGTCTTCAGGACGGATGACTTTGCAGTTTCTCAGTAACAAGACAAGCTACCTTTTTGTCTCATTAACTTCAAAAGAGCAGAAAAGAAAGGATGGTGAGGGAACATCTGATTATAGTTGCTGTAACGTAAGTGATAAGAATGTTTGTGTTTCATGAACATTACACATTAAATGTAACTAGAAATGGATAAAAAGTACATGGCATTCTCACATAAATACAAGAAAAGAAAAATTAGCATGGGCAAAATTCTATGGTATAAGAGGAATAAAAAAAAAAGGTGTGTGTGTGTGTGTGTGTGTGTGCGCACACGTGTGGCTAGGTGTTTTTATAATCCATATATATATTTGAGAACTTTCTACTTGAAAAAAGGAAAGCATGAGATTCCCCTCAACAGCTGCAGGATCTGAGATCATTACTGAGAAAACGTGCTTTGGGAAATTTACACAACTCAGGAGCCTGACACAAAATAATTGCTTTGGCCGAAAGGTAATTTCCTTCTTAGAGAAGCATGATTTTGTTCCACTTTGTTATTTATGAAGGCCGGTCATTTCTGTCCTGCAGTTTTGACACAACTCAGGGGTTAAACTCTCAGAGGAGACACCATGTCCATGTCTAACTCATAAAGTCGAGGTCACAGAGTCACAGCAGCTGGTAATATTTCATCACCCGCCCACCAGGGCATTGTGGGTAACTAAACTGCAAGGCCTAGTCTGCCCACTCTCACTGTCCTCTGCTTTCTCCAAAGCAACAAAGCAGAACACAAACATAAAAGACTTTAAAAATTGCAGAATAACCACAATGTTTATATTCGGTTCCTCCATTGTGTAGCTATACAGGGTTTTTAATGTCTGTGTTCTGACCAGGTATTGGCCTCTGTTTCAGTTATCATCACTTCCTATGATCTAAAAAATTTCTGAGTTGGATTTTAGTTTAGCCTCCTTCCTCACCATGTTGGTCTATTTTCACTTTGGTTAATGCTTTCCAACATTGCCCAGAATGCCAGGCTGAAAGTGTTGCAGTGGGATTTAGACCTCAATTCATCTCTATCTAAAGAGTGTGATGCAGCAACTCTTCAGTTCTGTAGTTTTTCCAACTCATTGCACATCTTCATCTCATAGATCGTTACCTAGCTGAGCCGAGTCTTCCTCTTAACTCAGCACTTGCACCACAACGTTCTCCTTAATATGACATCACTGGGAAATGGTGTATGTGAAAATAAACTCTTGCTCTATTGTCTTTAGGAGCTAACACCATTATCCCTTAACAGTTATCCCTTATGTTTGAGATTGAGATCAAATTTTCCCTCGGGTTAAACTTTACTGTAACTGTGCTAGCAATACCAGTGTCCACATGTGACATCAGCACAACACATAACTGCTAACTTCTCACAGAAATAATGAACATACAGCACCAACTAGTGAGAATCACTAAACACATCAAAAATATTCCAGTGCAAACATGTTTCAAGGTGAAGCGTTCCTTTAATCCTTTACTGCATGGTGTTGCCAAATGGCAACAATTAATTTATCTCCAATTTTTTGATAGGCAATAGCACAAAACTCTGCTTTTTTTTTTTACTATATGATACTTTCTACCATTGCACATTGCAATTTACTAACTACCACC
>JANDJT010000169.1:3653788-3664271 GCA_024331685.1 Stegophilus panzeri | reverse complement strand
CACCACCGGCTCGCTCAATAGGGATAAATTCACACGCTTAAAATCTCTATCCTGTGTTTATATGTTTCTGTAAAGCTACATATAAACTAACATGTCTGTACTATTTTGCACAAATGATTACATAAAGATTACTTAGTGAGTATACTAGGTGAACTGTTATTTAAAGAGCTTCTCATTGGCTGATTAGACCTCATGCAGGTGGCATGCGAAAAAATGTACTGTATTATGGGGTGTTTCTAATTCAGTGTGAATTATACATCCGATTTATTAGGAACACTGGGTAATTATAATAATGGGTCGGACCCTCCTTTGCTCTCAGAACAGCCTAAATCCTTCTTCTTAATGCTGTAAATCTCCCTTTCTACCACATCCCAATGGTGCTCTATTGGATCTGGTGTCTTTGAAGTACACTGACCTCATTGTCATGTGCTTTGACCCAGTTTGAGATGTCTTTGTGACATGGTACATTATCCAGTGCTAAGTAGCCATTTTAAGATGAGTAAATTGCGGCCATAAAGGATATACTGTACTGTACATGGTCAGCACAAATCCTTAGATAAGGCTGTGGTATTCAAACCATGCTTGACTGGTATTGAGCAGTCTTTGTTTGACAGAAATAAACATATACCAACCCACACCATTATACCACCACCACTGTTGACAAGGCAGGTTGGGTCAATGGAGTCATACCATTGATGTCAAACATATTATGACCCGACCATCTGCATGTCACAGCAGAAAGCAAGATTCATCAGATCAGGCAACATTTTTCTAGTGTTCAGTTTTCCAGTTTCAGCAAATCTGTGCCCACTGTAGCCCCAGCTATCTGTTCTTGGCTGACATGAGTGGAACTACATGTGATCTTCTACACATCCACCTCGAGATTTGATGTGTTGTGCATTTTGAGATGCTTTTCAGCTCATCACAGCTGTAAGGAGCAGTTACTTGAGTTACCATAGCCGTCCTGTCAGCTCTAATTACTCAGGCCATTCTTCTCTGACCTTTCTCATCAACCTACAGAACTGCTGCTCAATGGATGGATTTTTTTTTGTTTTTGTTTGTTTTGGCATATTAATGCCCTCCACTCAAAAGTCTTTATGTAATAAGAACTTCTTTTAAAACGTTTCCTCTTTATGATAGCTGACAAATGTGTTTGACCTCTTCCACCATTTCATAGAGGCATTTAAGCTCACACAGAGAGCACCTAGTAGACCGTTTTTGTTAGTAAATCAGTCATTTCAGGCACACTGTGAGAGCATTTTATGGCTGTGTCAAGTTGTGTTTTGGGCCGTCTCTCCTGATGTACGTACATCTGGCCTACAGTGAGTGATAGATAAACACATAAAGATAGAAAGTCAGAGTGAACATCTGGATAGCAGTGTGTGTGTGTGTGTGTGTGTGACTGAATGTGTGCGTATGTGAAAATCCATTTGTCAGATTGACTTTGTTCACCCAAAGAGAAATTGTGACACACACACACACACACACACACACACACGCACACACACTGACATACATAAAGGAAGTATATGTTAATGTGCACGTTCTACCTTTATTACAACCATCTTATAACAAAAGAAACTTGAAATTGAAACTCCATTCATCATGTAACACTCAGTTCCTGTAACTCAGGTGTGCCATAATAAAGGAGGGACAATATAGAAACAGCACAAAAGCCTGAAACTCAGCCATGTCCTCCTCTTTAAAACACAGTGTAGAAAATGAACACAGGTCTCCTGTTGTTTTGATTAATGAGAGATCCTGCTGCATATCAATGTTTCTCATCAGCCTTACAGTCACGTCCAAGGTTATTGTTCTCTTTCTGAATAACTACATTACAAAGCACTGTTCAATATCATGGATTTTCCTGGTGATCCATTCTCCTCTGTTCTAGACACTGCAAGATTGCTTTTCTTTTGATCATTGTGAAACTCATGATAGAAACACAAGAGGTCGGATTTTCACACAGTGATGAATAATAATCATACTTAAGCGCCACAATGTCGGCTATTTGTTTTCTGAGAAACCATGAATATTTCTTCTCATACATCATACGACTGGATTCTGTGCCTTTGGTTCGATGTGTCTTTAAATGGATGCACTTGGGTGACTTGTAATGGTGTTTCACCAATACGAAGCACCAATACTGTTGTTCTATGCAAATAATCATAGAAAAAAAAGTCTGACCATGAGGTAATATTTTTCACCACACAACATGTAGAGTGTTTTAAGAGGACTGTAGTGACAAGAACACACTCGCCTTAATTTATCTGTTAAAGAGCTGAAAAGCTCACAACAAACCTCCAGGACCAATTAGGTACGATATTAAAGCACAGATACAAACTCGTCCAATTTAAGAAACAAATTAATTGCCGAGGGCACTTGCTGGACTGGAGAGCACTCAGCAGCCCGTTGATAGCTGATTAAGTATTAGCACGAGGCGAGAGAGACGCGATGGATTTATTACCCATGCCTCTGAGTTCCACTGTTTAGTGGAAGCATTTTTAAAGTAAATGACTCCAGACTCAGGAGACCTCCTCGCTTCCTCCAAACATTAGAAAGAACAACTGGCTACACGCGAATGAGCAGAGAGGCTCCGTATGATAGAATAAATGGAAATGAGGAAGGTGAATCTGGGTCACACTTCCAGGAACGATGTTCAGCAGGGAGGGAGGAGGGTGTTCGAAGTTTATTTAACTGACACTGGAACACAAAGCGCACCAAAGAAAATCTTATTAGCTCGTATTAACTCTGGTCTGAGTGTCAGTGAAGTTCTGGTGTGTGGTGTTAAAATACCATACAATATCATACTGACCTGAATCTATAACTTTCACACTGTATTCCATTCAACTACATAATGTACAAAGGAACAGTGCTGATTATGTAACACTCTCTTTCTCATGAAGGAACACAGGAAGTCGCTCTGGTTCTCAGCGGTTCTCCATCTCTCAGGTTTTTCTGACCTCCTTTATTTTATTTTTTTTTTACCTTCTATTCAGACGGCTGTTTAATCCGATTTCAGAGCCACAACACAATGAAACCCAAACTTAGTCTAGTAAATCTAGTTCCTCATGTCACAGTAACCAGATTCTGTGTGACACCCTGTCATATGTGCACTGTAGCACAGATAACAATTGATCATCCAGTGAATTTAGACATAATAATGTAATTTACAAGCCAACTGTTAGAATTTATGAACAGATGACGCAAACCTTGAAGCTTAGCGCAGGAATTCAATTACTCATGGTTAAGTCTGTAGCTTGGCAAATAAAAGCAGATTATAGAGATATAGCATGTATAAATGCCTGGAGTAATTAAAAAAATGGCTAAAATGGATTCTAAGGTTATCACTCAAAACTGGTGTCATGGCTGATTGTACTACTGAGCCACACTTTAAAACCGGATAACTTCATTTAACTCAAAAAATTTGAGGAAACTATTTACCTCAAAAATTTTAAGTTGATAAATCACTTTCTTTAAGCTAAATACACTTAAATATAACAAAAATGTAACTAATACTGTGTAATTTAAAATTTATTTTTGTTATATTTTAAAGAAATTGATTTATCAACTTAAAAATTTTGAGGTAAATAGTTTCCTCAAATTTTTTGAGTTAAATGAACTTATCTGGTTTTACAATGTATTTAAACTACTCTAACCCTATTGTTCATCACAAGGTTTTGTCATTCTTTTCATGCGCACTTCTGATTTTTTTTTATTTTTATTTTTTTATCTATTTCTGAGTTCTCTGTGTTTGATCTGGTTTTGCCTAAGCTATTGTTTGCTTGTTGGATAGACCAGTGCCAATTTACTGATGACAAGTCTACCTGTTGACTTGGGTTTTAATAAAAAAAAATTTTTAAAAATGCCCTAATGCTTACTTCCACCTTCTTCCCATCCATGACTAGAAATGGAAATGACTGGACTGGAAATCTGTTGACACAAAATAACAAGTTCAGGTTTCTGAAAGGTTTTGTTGGCACGTAACTGAACTTAATGGAGGTTAGGATGGATGCAAGTGCAGACAAGAGCTTTTATTAAAGAGAGGCAGGCTAACAAATCCAAATCTTGAGACAATAGCATGGTCAAAAAATGGGCAATGGGTCAGAAGATTGTCAAACAGGCACAAAAAGGGAATCAGGAAACGTGGATGAGAAAAGGATCAAAACTTGGACACAAAACACGGTAAACAATTCTTGGTAAATTGAAACCCACGTAATACTTCACAAAGAGTGAATGCATTGAAAGTCCTTTTAAACTGTGGTTCTGATTGTGCTGTGAATTGGATGCAAGTGTGCATGATGAGAATGAAAGTGAGTGTTCTGGAAATTGTGGTCCATGGCGACCATGTTTGTAGGCTGCAGTGCAGGATGGGAAATGTAGTCACTGGTTTGCTGTGATATGACATTTGTTAGGTTTTTAAAGTGATACTTTCTTTACTGTAGAAGGTAGCATGTCAGACTACATTTAAACAAATTCCATTGAAGCATGTAGTATATAGTATGTAGTATGAAATGTTACCTTCTACAGTAAATACCTTCTAGCCTTCTAGCTAAAGCTTTCAATTTTAGCATTAGTATTTAATTTAAACCTATTCCAGTTGTGTCGCTTTTAAAATTCTACTCAATAAGATGCTGTAATCAGTTAATGTAATGTAATAAGATAATGTATTCAGTTCCATGGGAGAAAGTAAATGTTTTAAAAAAAATTTGACTAGAAATGACATTTCCACTGTAGTTTTGTCCATGTGACAGAGCTAAACACTGATCACTGATTCTAGGTCTAAATAAACAGTGCTGATGTGGAAATTCATCTATTAGAGAGCTGTTTATATACACAGATAAACTCCGATTTGGATCAGTAACAGATGTATGGAGGGAAATCGCTGGAGGCTCGAGTCTGCTTCACTGCTTCTCTGCTAATGTGCATCTACTCACAAATGACAGGGTGAAACAGTGAACACACTCATACATTTGAAGCAGCTGGAGTGTCTGAACAGATCCGAGCCAGAGAGAGAGAGAAAGCTGTCAATCACACAGCCGACACACAGGGGGCCATGTCCCTGCACAGTGCCGGCTCTACCAGCCTCATCTCTGAATGTCAACGATTGTAATCTCTACGTATGCTGACAAAAGAGCTGCCAAATGATGCTATTCTTCCAGCAACAAAAAAAGTACGTGTTGCTTTTGCCAGTATAGTGTTCTTTTCCACTGGGTTTTAGATTTACAATTACTCACTTGGCAAACACACACTTAACCGAAGCGATTTACAAGACAAGCAAGGAGCAGATGCACAGTGATAGAAATACACAAGCTATGTTCAGTAGCATCTGTTAAAACTGTGTAAATATAATTATAAATTGAGTTATCAGCTACGTAAAAGGACAATACCAAATTCCAGGTACAAACAGAGAAAAATAAAACAAAGGATTAAGATGTTCATCTGGATTTAAAGATGACTCATGACAGTAAACATCTACTGATGAAGGAGTTTAGGAGACACTCCAAAACATCTTAATTCATTTTAAATGAGGTTAGATCTCAGCGTTCAATTTATTGAGGTCAATCCCAGAATCATAGTCCATATTAGGGGTCAAAAACCAGGCAGGGTTAACACAAGATAATCCACAATTAAACACTGAGAGACAGCCCAAGGTCAAATAAGCATGAAACATGGAACAGCGATCAAGGAACTATGATTGCTAGGCTCATAAATGAAAAAGCTTTGTCACTTCATTAAGATTTTTTAATAATGCAGGAACATTAAACAAATAACTTCTCAACATCCTCGTAATCCATATGTTGTTTTTCAGACAAACCGATTTTTTCTGAGAGAATGAATGCAGGTTCTGTAAGACGAGCGGTTCAGTCAGGAGCTCTCAGAAGCAGTGTGTGTGTGATGGCTAACATCAAATAGGCAAAGTGCATGAAGTGTGAGAGTGCAGTCCTCGGGCCAAAGCTGTTAGGAATGAGAGGAGGCAAGCGGCCAAGCAGCAACTCATACCGAGACTGAGACATGGGCTATCAGAGATAAGTACACACACATACACTGACTCTCTCTCTCTCTCTCTCTCTCTCTCTCTCTCTCTCTCTCTCTCTCTCTCTACCTATCTATCTACAGTACACTTTGTTTTACAGTTCCCATTATGTTCAAAGCAAATATGCCTCCATCTGCAAACAGGTTTTCAATTATGGTGAAAGAGATGAGTGGTGGAAATTATTAAGCTCTTTCTAATTACTGTTACTCATAACTTCAGTGCTGTAATTGAGCTCTCAGACTGACACTTTATATGTCCATGGAGGAAATAAGAGATAAAAAAAAAAAGGTACGTTTACAGCATTTGGCAGACACCCTTATCCAGAAGAACTTACATTTACCTAATTTTCCCAAGCAGTTAAGAGCCTTGCAATGGCAGCACTAGGATTTGACCTCCCACCCTTCCAATCAGAAGTCTAGTGTCTTATCCACTGAGCTACCACGACATATATATTACATATAGTACACAAGACAAGAAAAAATTTCCCCGTTCAAAAGTTTACATACCCTTGACTCTTAATACCATGTCTCGTTACCTGGATGATCGATGACATGATGTGTTTATGTTCTGTGATAGCTCTTCATGAGCCCCTTGTTTGTCCTGAGCAGTTAAACCACCCACTTTTCTTCAGAAAAATCCTCCAGGTCCTGCACATTCTTTGCTTTTCCAGCATCTTCTCCATATCTGACCCCTTTCCAACAGCGGCTATATGATGTTGAGATCCATCTTTTCACACTGAGGACGACTGAGGGACTCATCCACGACTATTACAAAAGGTGCAAACGTTCACTGATGCTCAAGAAGGTAACACGATACAATAAGAGCCAGGGGGTGTAAACTGTTGAACAGTGTAAATGATCAGTGTAAATTGTTAGTATTTTGTCTTCTGGGAGACATGTAACTATCTTATTTAGCGTCTGAAGGGCAGGACTAAATGGAAAAAAAAGAGCTTGAAACAAAATACTAACAATTTACACTGTTAGTTATTGTGGACTATATGTAAACATCTGTCATGTGAAATAGTTTATTCAGGACAGGACTAAATAAACAACAACATGGGATTTTTATGATCTGTCTTATTTTGTTAACAGAATATACACTATGTATAGAGACAAAATTGAATTTAAAAGCAGTGTGAGAGGGGTGAGATGGGAATGTACCCTGGATGGGATGTCATTCCATTCCATTGGGTAGAAAGCCTTGCACCAGTTATCTTGCCAATCCACCTGTTATTGGAAGGTGGGATAAAAAAAGGAGAATCTGGTGTAAATCCACATGGACACAGGGAGAACATGAACAGAAACTCCATCATGCTGCCCCAACATGCTCTCAATCGATGTCAATTCAGTCATGAGGTGGTAGATGAACAAAGGCTGATGTGATTACTTCAGAGAAAGAAAGCCAGCAGGCCCTAACAATCTATTAAATGCATAGAGAAGAGCTGGCTAGTGAATCATCACCTCTAAAAAAAAGTGTAAAGGTTGACAGACATGTCTCCTGTAGTGATAAAGACTAGCACAGATAAGAGAATAAGGTCCTGCAGAGGTCTCCATAGGAATGTTAACTCCTCTTTAAATGATATAGCTTTTGAAAACAATTGATTTGTGCTGCAATATTTCTCTGTAAAAATTAAATTCTGGTGTTTTTTCTTAACATGAACATGATTTATGTAAGGCACAGATTCCCAAACTTGGTCCTGGAGCCCCCCTGTCCTGCACATTTTAGTGTTTTCCATGCTCCCAACACACATCATTCCACTAATCAGACTTCCTGAGTTGAGGTGAGTGGAAAGACATTAAAATATGCAGGACCGTGATGGCTCCAGGACCAGGATTGGGACCCTGTGATATTTGGGAATGTGCTGTAATAGGGGAAAAAAAAAAAAATCAGTGACAGGGTGGTGTAATGAAGTAGAGTTACTTTTATACACCAAAGTGATTATTTTCCTAAAACAACACATCCAATAGTGTTTTATATATTTCTCTTATACGACTGAGATTCTCAGATAACCTTTTAAGATTAGTCACTTTTTATCCATTTATAGTTGCATTTTGTGCTACTGATCATCTGCAAAACAAGTTAGTTCCTGTTTTCACTTTGTTATAGCCACTTTAAAGAGACATTCCCTCACCAGTCTGGAGAGATATGGCACTTGTCATGTTACAGAGAAACCACAGATCAGAGAAAAAATAAAAAAAAACAACAACTCTGCCCTAACACTTTCCTGTGGCAGAAAAATAAAACCGACAGCTTTACCTGTGACTGTAACAAACACTGACACTGGAGACGTCTTCCATAAATATTAAATACATGTCTTTTCACACAAATCTTCACTATATCAACGATTATAACCATTTCTATGTTAAATAATGTCTTTTCATTTGTTTATTATTAGTCTTAGATTATGTGGCGTGTCCACCATACAAGTCCATGTGTACGTTACTATAGAAACGAGAACATCGTAAAAACAATTTTTGGAATACACCACAATAAATGATCATATTCTGTAATTTAATGTTAATACAGAAACATACAAGATCTTTTGATCCATCCACTCTATGCACAAGAAAAATTCTTCTTCTCATGGTCTTTAAATGACCATATTAATCTTTTATACATATATATATATATATATATATATATATATATATACACACACACATACATAGGTGCATCTCAAACTATTTTTATATCGTGAAAAAGTTCGTTTTTTTTCCACAATTTAATTCAAATTTCATATATTCATATATTCTAGATTCATTACATGTAAAGTGAAATATTCCAAGCCTTTTTTTTTTTTTTTTTTTTTTTTTTTTAATCTCGATGATTACGGCTTACAGCTCATGGAAATCAAAAATCCAGTATCTCAAAATATAAGAATAAATAATTTATAATACAGAAATGTCGACCTTCTGAAAAGTATGTTAATTCATGCACTCAACAAAAGAGGTCTTCTCTCCTTGAATAACAATCACCTGGGTGGAGGAGTCAGTCAAAGCTTCCATAAATTGACTATTTATAAATAAATAACGAGACTCAGACAGGAAAAGTGTATAATAATACCAGAAACTATGCAACAATCCAAAAAAAAAAAGAAAAAAAGTTTGCACTCATACTACGTAAAATTTGCACACCATTTCAGAGAGTTGCTTTGAGATATTTATGATTTTTGGGGGGTTATAAGAGTTCACACTGTTTTTTAATAAAGATTCAAAATAAATCTGGCTTGAATGTAGGAGTAATGGTCTTTTAGAGACTTTAATTCTCCTGTAAGAGAGTTATTAGCATAATGGAGGTGCCAAGCTCTTAAGCCTCAATAGGTCCATCTCGCATTATTTCTTGAGGTGGAAATACTTAAAGTGCTTTTATATCACACTGCTGCATAACACATATGTAATACTGTTTAATCTGTGGGATGGTGTTTCTTATCACCTCATGAGGTGCATAAGAGTAATCAAGT
The DNA here is from genome assembly GCA_024331685.1 of Stegophilus panzeri. Taxonomy (NCBI): domain Eukaryota; kingdom Metazoa; phylum Chordata; class Actinopteri; order Siluriformes; family Trichomycteridae; genus Stegophilus; species Stegophilus panzeri. Next base: position 3,654,774 of record JANDJT010000169.1, on the reverse strand, counting down.
TTAAAGTGGTTCTGTCTAGAGAGACTTGGGCTGCTTGTGCTGTTACAGCGGTCCAGCCAAGTGTGTGGTATGTGGTGATAATGGCACGTGAGGAAATCCACATGAACACAATTACTGCAAAACAGCCTTATGGTGATGAATTAAGTGAACAGATGGAAAAAAATGGATCTGCTCCATTAGGTTCCAGTATGTGATTCCAATTCCATGGAACTTCAGTTTAACAGTGTACTGCACAATAAAAATGAAAGACTAAGCAATGCAAAACAACCTTGTAATAAAATACAGCATATATATTGTTTTCTATTGTCCTTGGACAGTCCTTGGAGTCACGACAAAACTTTAACCTAAAAACTTACGAATACAAATGTCCATCTACTATTATGAAATCAATTTAATATCAACATGAAAAAATATATCTGTGGAAAGTGTGGCCAGCAGTGATGTACTTATCATATTTAGTAGGATTCAAATTCCTTCTAGAGGAACGTTCTGAATTCTTCAGGTTTAAAAGAAAACAATGGAAAAACATAGCTTTCTTTCATCTACATATATACTTTCCTCCATAGTCCTGCGATGCAAAATATTATTCATCCTTGCCACGTTTTTGTGTGTGTGCATGTGTGAGAGAGATTAAATTATCCAATGTGCTCTTCATGCGTTCCCACTGTCAGTTTGACTCGTGCATTACCATAACGCATCTCTATGCTTTGACACCGAGGGGAATTGCAATTACTCCATCTCTATTCCTCTTGTCACTTTGCAGGCAAATGGAGGGTGAAGATAACATTCCTCATTTCTCTGGTATGACATAATCACGGATGGATTAGCACAGGATTTGAGGGGTGTCAGCTAAAAGAGCCAGAGGTTGGCTTCCCTCCTCCTTTCTGTTACACTCTCAATTATCATCACGCTATCTGGTAGTAAAAGCCAGACCTGGCTGTTGACTTCCTCAGACGGGATGAGTGTGTAGTCCGGCTCTGTGTAAA
>JANDJT010000169.1:3632072-3643650 GCA_024331685.1 Stegophilus panzeri | reverse complement strand
AAAGCTGCTTTGAGACAATGTCTATTGTAAAAAGCGCTATACAAATAAAATTGAATTGAATTGAATTGAATTAATTACAGTACAACTGCACTTGTAAACAAGGACAACTGACCACCTTGAGATAAATGAGGAACACCTTTCCTAAAGTTCACGTATTTTGTCCACTTTTGCATCTTTGATCTTTAAACAGTCTAATGGAAAGGCCAAAGCACATATCTGTGGTGTTAATCATTCTTATACTACTGCTCCAAAGTAGAAAATGATATTTAATCATTTTGTTGTTTTATTCATATTATAATCATCAGATCATGTTTCCACATTTGAATTCTTGGCCCCGCGGTCCATTACCAAATCATTTCTGTCAAATCTATCATGTCATTCTCTATCTGAATATACAACAGCTCGTTAATTACACACACCAATATTTGCCGAATGGATCTTAGTCCAGATGCTAACATCAGTCTAGCAGAGCTATTAGTCCTACAGAGAGAAAAGCAGCTGAGGTCAAAGTCACAGCATTGTGACTAGGGCAAAGTCACAGCACAGGGCTTGTGAGTCATGCTGCAGCATATAAAAGTCAGCGGACATACTTCTAAGTATGCATCTGTTCCGTCAACCTAGACTGCTACTTTGATTAGATGCACACAAGGACACTGAAACTCATGCCATATTAATAAGTGCTAGAAATTTGTTGCGTCATAGTTTCAGGGTCCACAGTTCAGTCTTGTGCTCAGGATATGGTCTATGCAGAGTTTGGCATGTTATCCCAACATGTTCGTGTGGGGTTCCTCCAGGTTCTACACTGTCCAAAAACATACAGGTAAGTGAAATGACTACACCAAATTAATACCCCTGGTGTGGAAAAGTGTGTGTGTATGGTGCCTTACACATTGCCCTACACATGGTGTCCTGTCTGGGGTGAATTTTACCTCCTTGTGCCCAGTGTGAACAATATTAGCTCCTGATTTTCCTTGACTGTGAGCAGAATAAAGCTCTTATTGAAGATGAATTGTTGGATTCGTCAGTTTAGGCAGGTTCGCATATCGCATTTCAGATAATATTATCATGAGCATGAAGCCGACTTGACACCAAAAGCATTATGGTTGATTAGATAATCTCCTGGAACCCCATCCACGATCCCACGTGAAGTCATGACCCAGAGGTTGACAAAGTAGAGTGTTAGAGAAAACCTTTAGAACACACTTGAATCAGCTTATCATAACCCTGCTTAAAAAACAATAGAAACCATCATAAAATAGTTTCTAAAAAAAAAAAAAATACCATTAGAGACCATCAGCTAACCATTAAAACCATTACCATTATTGGTCCTGAATGGTCTCCACTAGACATAACATGCTGCTAATAGAAGGAAACAAATTACCAGTAGAGACCCACAGGGACCATTACAGTTTCCATCAAAACCAATACAATTCACATTATAACCATTAAATCCATTACAAATTCTACCAGGGTTTCTATTGTTGTTGTTTTTTTCAGCAGTGAAGTAGGTAATGCGCTAACTACATTTACATTTATTCATTTAGCAGACGCTTTTATCGAAAATAACTTACAAATGAGAAAATACAAGCAAAGAAAAAAAGTAATCATGAAAATCAAACCGATATCTCACAGTAGAGTGAGAAACTGATGGTACCCAAACCTTTTCACTGTATTGTACCATATTCACAGAATTTTCTTGCAATTCTTTTGTTTCAGGTCCCTAGGTATGAGATTAAAAATAACTTTATCCTGGATCCAGACACTTCTTTTTCTATTTATGAGGCTATCCGTCACTGCTTTGAAATCTCTTCAGTGTTGGCCTGAATTCATGTCTGTTTTTTGGTTTTTTTGTTTTTTTTTTGTGTGTGTGTGTGTGTGTGTGTGTGATCCTATCCGTTCCTTCTTTACTTTTACTTGATCACTGTGTAATACAGGATTTATACAGAAGATTACTGACATTCTGTTCAGTGGAAAAGTGAAAATTGACACTTTCTGTGTTTAATGGAGTTCACTCCTCTCTGACTCTATGCCACATCCCTACAATATAAAGTGTCATCACTGGAGGATTTTTGTCTGAAGAGAAAGAAAATGCTAGTGGGATTACTGGTGTTTACAGGCAAATTGAACTCAAAGGGAGTTCCATTTGGAAAGTGTCAGTGGGATTAAAACATATTAGTTTATGCAGCAACCGGTATAAATGGAAGTTTTTTTTGCAGCAACAGCTTGTAGATGGAAGAAAACATAATCCAGAAGTTTTAAGACAGGATGAGATTATGGTTGAGGCCAGGATGATGATAAAGCCAAGGTTTAGCACAAGATGAGACAGAGCTGATGGGAGATGAAGAGACTAACTCCGACAACAGTAGTTCTATGTGGTGTACTTTAAAAGCTATAGCTCTGAAATAGCTGGAGGAAGTGGTGGCTCAGTGGTTCAGGGGCTAATGCTGCCAAGGTTTCCAATTAAACAGCTGAACAAAATGTGAATGTAGAGAATTTTAGAGAATACCTTGGAGAAAAACAAGCCCAGAGTCAGATCTACACAGCTTGGGAAGTTGAAGAAGGTGCAGATTATGAAAGAAATGGAACAGCAATTGTCCATCCTTAGAAAGATCCTGATTATGGAAATCAGGTGTCAACCCCATCTCACCATCCAGTCTTCAACCTGGTAAGACAGGGCTCCAGCAGAAACTTTCCAAATCCAGGAAAGCATCCTGCATAATCCCCAACAAGGGATAATCTTTCAGTGGACCCTCAAGATTTATAGAGCTTGTCGTAGGCCTGGTCACATGCAAAGACACTGTCTGCAAATTTGATTCCCCATATACTGACATACAAGTCCGTGGGCAAAGGTTCAAGTGAAGGGAGACATACAGCCATACCCTGATCTTATAAGCTCATGCCCTTGGGTAAAGGTTGACATAGGCAAGGTTACACTTCTTTAAATACCACTTCTTAGGTAACACTGTTTAGTGCAGCTTTCTGTCACAGGTGATTGTACCACCTAAGGGGTCAAAAACCTGAACTTCTGTGGTGGTATAGTGGTTAAGGCTTTGAGGTACAAATCAGAAGGCTGTGAGTTCAAATCCCCAAACTTCCAAGTTTCCACTATTGGGACATTGGGTTGTCACTTATATTGTTCAAGGTACTCAACCTTCAATTAAATGTAAGATGCTTTGGATAAATGTGTCAGCTCACATCACTGGGTTTTACTGTGATATGAACAGTCTCTCCTCTTTCTCCCTTCAGGCATTCTATGGAGCTTCATCAGAAAAAAATCTTCAGGGCGAAACGTGATTTATTTTAAAAATGCATTTTACTTAATATTGTTTTCTTAACAATAAATTTGTACTGCAAGTAACGCAATTTTATTGACATCAGTAATTGTAATAAAATTAAATCAATTTAAAATGTAATGCATTAAATTACTGCATTATCAGATAAAGTAATTAGATTACAGTAACGTGTTACACCCAACTCTGTCCATCAGACCTTCTTCAAGTTTTCAAAGGGCCACCCGTCATCACAGGTGTTTTCTTGATTTTAGCTCCTGACACCTCAGAAGGCAGTCACTTCACTCCTCAGCTCTGCCCTGCCTCTGTGCAGTTTGATTTTGCCACTGCTCTCTTCTCTTCAGCCATAGCCACTGGAATGCAGTTTCTGCCTGCCTACTGATGTTGGCTGCCAAATTCTTCCTAGCTGCTCTTTTGACACTAAGTTCTTCTAGGGCTCTTCTGAGTGATTGCTGTGGGAAACCGCTGAAGCCAACCATAACTTGGAGAGTCCAGGCCTTCCGACCCCTAAGCTGGCTCTTGAGGACAAGAGGCTAGTATATCCTGAGCTTCATCCTCTCTTTTCAAAACACTGTTGGGTCAATTAAAATCACTTGCTTTGTGCCTTTTGAGCAGTCTGGTTAGAAGTTTCCTCTGGGAATTTGATCTGCCTTCTGATGTCTACCCGGTACCCAAACAAGGAATAAAACAAACAAAAAATCAAGTAAATATCCATTTGTTCCTTGTTTGCTCCAACCTATCAGCCAGCATCTTGTCATGCCACCACCAAAACTTCCCATCCATCAAGCTTGTTTGGCAGGAAGAGAGAATGTGCTCCAGGCTGGCTGGTCTCTCACACATTGTGCAGCCAAGACTCTCTGACAGTCCTCAGCATTGGAGTATTTTGGTGTCTGTAGAACATCATTCACAGAGCAAAGTAGAAATTTAAGTCAATGCTATCCCATGCTCCACACCTTCTGCCAGTTCAGAGACCTTTCCTGCACCTTTTCTCATCATGCCCAGCATCTCTGTTGCTTCATGGATACAAATCTGGCATACCTTTCCTATTCCACCATCCAGATCTCTCTCTACACCATGCCTTGACACTCCCTTGAGTTTGCTATCTTCCAGTACAAGCCTATCCTGGTTCCCAATAATACAGCATGATGTAACTGCTCCTCTGCCCTCACTCAGTGCACTGCTGGCTGACCACTTGCAACCTGTCCAGATGTTAACATCTGCATGGTAAATGCCAACGTCATTGCTGTCACTTTTCATCAAGACCTGTTGTGCTTTAGCCACCTTGTACTCTTCCACCACTGATGTTATTAGGAGCTGTAGCTTGCTCCCTGTGCTGTAAATGCTGATTGAATGTAATGAATAAATGTAACTGGCTGCCACTGAAGTTCACTGAGTGAAGATTCCCTATACTGGCTGTGGGCCTGAATCAAGGTGGACAGATCACCTTATAGCTGCCTGGTGGTGGGATGAATAGATAAGGGAGTGGACTGGAAGATGCTAAAGATCCTGTCAAAGGCCAAAAACGATACGGTATTATTGCACTTTTGCATAACTATGCCACATTATTCGTGATTGTGCCTCTGTTTCTCATATTAGTTTAGCTATGGAGTGTTTAACTTGTCAAATTAAACAAAGAAGTGGTTCAGTTTGTCTGGGAGAGTGTTGTTTATGGTGTGGACTTGATGCCTTGTCAAATATAGCAGGGGTCTTAGTTGTATCTAAAATGCTCCTCTACCTACAGATTGTGGCAGTGCATCACCTTCCAATTGCTTTTCTTTAGGTTTGCCTGGTTGACCTGTAGGACTTCAGATCTCCTGCCCAAATAAATTCCTCATGGGACTAGCCATGATATGGTAATCCTATAATAGACAATTTGTTTGATTATGTTTAGAAATAACTGAGTGGCTATATAGTGACTTACAATTTATTAACACATGCATGATACAGTGCGAGTTTTTGTGTTATAATCAATATTATAATCATTATAATGATTATAATAATATTATAATAATTATAATTATAATCAATGCATATTTTGTGTTATAATCAATCATTTGGGCCTTTTGGACTATTTTGAGCTCCTAGAACTATCCTTTACCACTATTAGTTGATCGAGCTTGTAGTCCCTATAAATGTTGAGCTGTAGACTGACCTCCCAGGCCAAATACACTCATGGTCTACCAGTTGTTTCAGCTTCTGTGCTTCCAGCAGTCAACTTCAACTTCAAGATTTCCTTTGCGTCCTGTGGTATAAAAAATTGAGAGAGAGTTTAAGGGATTTCTCTGTCTGTATAAAGTCAATTGATCGTGCATAGGTTGTAGTGTGCTTTGAATTAAATTAATGTGAGAACTAAAGGGAGAGATTTGGGCTGACGTTTGTGCAGTTCGATTTATTTTTATGTTGGTCAGATTATTTGGGGAGAGAATTGAGCAACATGTCCATGCAAGTCCTTTAAAAATTAGATGAATGAAATAAAAATTGGGAGGGTGGAAAAACAGGAAACCATTTACCAGACACAGAACCAAAACATTTTGAAAAGGGCTATTAGGCAGCAGGCCAAGCAAACTGGAAGCTCAGGCTTTGTGGCATCATAAATAAATGCAGTAAATTTCACATGCAGCAGAAAAACAGAACACTGTTATTATCCGATTGACCCAGTCATTACTCTTAATTCCAGCATCTGCTCTGCAATGCAAACACAATCTCACAACAAAAATCCAATACCCACCTAAGCACTGCTGTCAAAAAATAATTTGATTTATGTAGATCATCCAACCACACAGGGAAATGACACTCCAACATATCAATGTAACCTTTTCATTGAATAATGAAGCTAAAAGAAAGAGAGCAGCCAAAATACCATGTGACGTGAATAAATGTGGTAATCAATTTCCACATTAATCTCATAGATTTGCCAGAAAAAATGGCAAAAAGAGCTGAATCAAATCAGATGGACCCTATATAGCAATGCTGAAGAAAATTTAATTGTCCTGGAGTGCTCTAAGTGCATAACATTTTTTTGTATGAAAACTCTTTTTATGGAATACCTAAACCGCAAGTTTAGGTAAAAAAAAAATATATATTAATAATAATAATAATTAAAGTGCTAATATCTAATCATTTCAAGATACAGTAGTGTGGCATTATTTTATTTATTTTACTTGATGTATCATTGTAACTCAGTATTTTCAGACATTATATCGATATCTCATTATTTTAACTTATTTCAAAATATTGTTATTATTTTGACTTAGCATCTCATTACTTTGGCTTAATAACTTATGTCAGGATTTCATTATTTTAAATTATCCATAACTTCAATGGAATATATTTTTACTTAGAAGTTTCTAATATCATTAGTTCAACATACATGTATCTCATTATTTCAGCTTATATGTAACACCCCACAATCTATCCAGTAAGACTAATTTATTATTATTAGCCCATAGCAATAATTATTAGCAATTTAAAAGCAATGTATTATTATTATTATTATTATTATTAGCTCATAGCAACAATCATTTTATTCAGTATGCTGTGTCCCAGATATAAGTAATCCAGATGTTGCTTTAGTGGAATTCAGTTCACATTTATTTACAGTTTCTAATGGCTGGTAAGTCACATTAATGGCGTGTTCTGGTAAGGTCAAAGTTTTTACTCTTAAAGAATTCTTAAAGAATTCTTTTTACTCTTAAAGAACAACTTAAAGAATTCCATCCTGGCCTTTTTTTTTTTCTTTTCACAGTGCTCAATTTAGGATATTCAGAGTTTTTGACTGCAATTTGATTCAATGTGGGGAAAAACTTAGTGAAAGTACTTTATAAAGTTAAATAGCTCCAATGTGGCCACCCAGTTCTTCATGCCTCTGCTGATATTAAAGACCTAACCAGCTGGCCTCAATATTCTACTTAAAGCCTCACATGCTTATGTGGATAATTTCATATAAACCCACACTCTCTAAAGTAGGCCATTATTTGATGTGGATTAAGAAATTTGGCATTGCAGGACCTGGAAAATCTTCTAGCAAAGAGCTGAGAATGCACTGAGCATGAACGATGAAGGGTTAATCTCTTTTATTTAAGCTGACCTGTCCTTAAGAGAAGAAGAGTTCAAATGAAGTCTGTTTTATAATGCAAATGTGGCCCCCATAAACACCCGGCTCATATATCTAGCCATTTATTCCTAAACCACTGCTGAAAGAAGGTGTATGTTGGACTGATTCAGTAAAGAGTTTAAATTGTACAGCAGTCTGAGAGGTTTAGTGTAAAAATAAAGATCCTGTAGGGAGTAACTTGCTGCCTGATGAATTGCACTGGCAAAGCTTGTGCTAAAGAAAGCTTTGTGCCACGATGTGCACAGCTCAAGGGCAGTGCTTTATTGGTTTTCTATTCGATTCAGCACTCGCTCATTTCCTCTTGTTTCAACCGAATACTATAATGTTGCTAATTAAAGCGCCTCGATAAATTATCAATCCGTTAATCAACTCTCTGGAAATAGCTCAATTAAAAGCACCTTGTTAATGATTAATAACAAAAAGGTTCTGTGCAGAAATATAGGTGTGCCGTGATAATTAATAAAAAGGAATGATTCTTCATAGGCAAAAATCATGATAATATATTTACACAGAGAAAGTTATGCATATTCAGAGATGGTTTACACACCTGCTTAAGACAATTTTCTGGGTGCCCCATTCAGTTTATGCAAATTAACTGTGTGTAGTAAACACATTTCTAAGGTTGCCAGATTTTCCTTCAGTAAGCATCTGAGACAGGGTTTTTAGATAGCGTCCAGACCACTTCGTTTAAATGCAGTCACTTGCATTTAAGGTAATAGCATTGTTTTCTTTGCTTTCAAATTTAACATGATCTAACATAAAAGTGCGAGGAAAATTTAATTATATATGAATGAGAGAACGGCAATCATTTAAATAAACATCTAAAATACTTTAGAATATTTCCCTCATATTTCTGCATGAATAATCCTGGTTATAATCATCACACTAAACTGAATATGATCCAATATATATTTAATGTATATATTTCTGCGCTTTATTTAATTATACAATGCAGTGTACCATTAATGTAAGCAAACACTACAGAAAGAAGGTTGTAAATATAAATTACAGTAACTGCCTGCCAGTTCTGCTGTTAGAAGGAAACAGGAAGTGATAGGTTCTATGAAAAGGCATGCAGTGATTCAGAATAGATGAAGATGTTTAATATATAACGGTAGAGAGCTTTGTAACATTGGGCTCCTTATCCCTGCTTCATCATTTCATCATCTCCTGTATTTCTCTATATTCACTGTTACACTGGTGATGTCCTGGGGTACCTGTAACAATATTACTGAACATTTCCAGAATTTATTTCAATAATCTGGCAGTGCGACTGCTTAGTGTTCAGTCTGATGATGATGTGACAAGATGTAGCCATTTGGTTTCTGGTTACAATAAATACAGAATGGAGGATCAGTCCAGGTCACTGTAAAGCATAAACACAGCAATTAGATTCTGGATGGGGTGGCTGAAAATGATTGCATTTCATAAAGGAAATGTGGCTATGTGTGGACTACAAGAATGATTATCACAATTATAAGAGGCCCTATGAGGTATTAGGTTTTAGAAATTGCTAGCTATAATAGGGAGATAGATAATGAAATAAATAAAGAGTGAATGAATAAGAGGAATGAATTAAATAATAATAATAATAATAATAATAATAATAATAATAATCAATCAGTCCATGTTCTGTGTAGGTTAGATCCTGTAATTTCTGGATAATCGTCATGTCCATGTCTTCAACTTCTAAAGTTATGGACTACAACTCCCATGATGCCACAACCTGATCACATGACCTCCAGTCAAGCACCTATCCCTGTTCACGGGCGCTTGATTACTAATGACATTCACCTGTCTTCAATCACACTACTTCCTTTAAATAACCCGGCTCTCTGCAACACTTTATCAACTTTTCACTTTTATGTTGTAGTGCTAATTTATATATGTTTCTAAGTTCTTGATTAGTATTTTGACTGGTGATTGCTTTACGTTTGCTGAGTTAGCCTTGACTAGTTTATACCTGCTAGTCCTTGAGATGTTATGCATTTTACTGAAGTTTAAATTAAGCTGCCTTTGATTGGATTTTTTTTTTTTTTAGATTTGTCAGAACTACAGGAAGACCGACTCAGTGCAAATTGGTCTCTCTGTTTATGAATTAAATTAAGGGCAAACATAAGCACTTAATTGATTGAAACTGTTTAATGTTAACTGAAATGTTTAATGATGACAACTGAATGCTTGAGACTCAATCTTTATTTTAGATTTACTTCATATTATTTTGTACTTGGGTTAAAATTGCCATGACCAAAACATGCTCAACTAGCCAGTATAAATAACATGTAATACACATAGTGTAAATGAGCTGTGTAAGTGATGAGACAGCAAATCCATTAAAACAATGGATTTTATATGAGAGATGTTGTCTTTTATATGAAAATGACGCTTCAGTCAGATGCAAAGGGTGAAAGGATAAATCTGGAGACAGGATCTTTACAGTAGATTAATTTTTCCAATGGACAAATATGGGAATGTATTGAGTCTGTTTCGGCCTTGTGACCCCACTTGTCTCCCTTTCTGTCTAAGTAAATATGTGAAAGCCTACTCGATATATAGCAAGTTTTTAGGTTGTTCATCCATATACGACTTATCATATACAGGGTAGGGTGAGGGGAGCCTGGAGCCTGTCCCAGGGTACTCGGGACACAAGGCAGGGGACACCATAGATGGGGTGCCAACCCATCACAGGGTACAGTCGCATCACACATTCACACACTACAGACAATTTGGAAATGCATGCCACACAAGGCAGAAGTGGGATTCAAACCTCCAACCCCGGAGGTGGCAAAAGTGCTAACCACTAAGATAGTTTTTAGGTCATTTATGCAATAACATATTCAGAGAGGCTTCGCTCATTGTATGATAGAGTCTTCACATGACAATGTGTACCACTTATCTATCTCCTTAAAGACATTCTATTCTATCCACTTATCTTATGGCATGACATATCAGGCCAGAACACCCTGGTACAGAATACACTCACAAATAATTAGAATCCACATAAAGAGATAGATAAAACAGATTTTAAGCATAAGAGAAAGTAAAGGAAATTAAATAATCGGGTGTAAAAGACAACAGAGGAAGCAAATATGATTCTGTAGTTCTACAGGAAAGACATGGAGAGAGAGCGAGAGAGAGAGAGAGAGACCTAATGAAGTCCCAGTGGACACTGTTGCCCTTAGTGCAGCATTACTCTAAGACAAATATACGTACTTTATGCAGAAAAAAATGGATTTACAGCTTTGTTGGGTGGGAAAAAGAAAGACAGAAATACAGTATATGTGAACAACATAGCTTCATTGTGAATTCTGATTCTTACACAAACAACTTAATAATAGAACATAGCAACTTTCTGGGTTTCTCACTACAGCAAATTCCTCTAGAGTGCAGTGTATACAGCTTATAACTAATTAATTTAGATGGAAATTTAATGCTCAACTTACATATGTTGGTTAGATTGTTTGTTTGTTTGTTTTAAAAAAAAAACTTTTTACTGACATGTCATGATTGGGGTCAGGGTTCGGGTCTCTCCTCATTCAGTGGTGTTGATTGGTTAGAATTCCAGTTCAACTTTTTGCATGTTCATAAAATGCTTAGTTCATGAACTGGTTGTGTTGCGCATTCCTGGAACTTACTCCAAAGTTCTAAGCACAATTTTTTTTCCAATGCACATGACACCAAACATGACCTAGTTACCGAGTTCCCTGTGCCTTTAAGAAAAACAAATGGATTATATACTTTAAGGGGTCATATGGAGAGTACACTCTCCATTACTCTCTCTGTTTTGCACCAGTGGACATGTCCGGGAAAGTTTGATGCATGGTAGCAAGCACATACACCATCCTCAAGCCTTCCCTGCCCTCCAGTTGCTATACTTATTACCCTCACTTCCTCCTTTTCTGCCTTTCTTTCCTAGAGTAAATAAAAACCTTTCTGAGACGTTTACCCCTTTAGGATTTACTGCATAAGAAAGCATAGTTAAAAAGTTCACACAATCGATAAATCATTTGATGGTGAAAACTCTCAATGTTTATGATGAAAATGTTGTCCAAATGGTGATATTTTAGGGCTTTCCAACCATGGAAACCAACCACACCCAATTCAATTAAATTCAATTTTATTTGTATAGCGCTTTTTACAATAGACATTGTCTCAAAGCAGCTTTACAGAAATA
>JANDJT010000169.1:3620925-3631972 GCA_024331685.1 Stegophilus panzeri | reverse complement strand
ATAATTTTAAAGTATAGAGATTAGAAGAATAGCGTCAGCTCGAGGGACACTGCTTCCTGCGACACTTCCTGCTTCCTGGAACACCCAGTGTTCCTAGGAACACCTGCTTCCTAGGAACACCCAGTGTTCCTAGGATAGGCCCCGAATCCATTGTGGCCCTGACCATGATAAAGTGTTGACTGTTTTGCAGCATTTATCTTCCCTTCCTTATACATTTAATATCTAGTAGAATATTTTTACTTTCCTGTGAGCAGTGCTTTGGCATTATAACTTGCATTTTCACTTGGATTTGGGGAAACCACTTGAAGCATTCGTTCTGTTGAACTATTTCAATAGCTTTTGTTTGATTTGTTCATTGCAAACAGCTGAAAATCTGTAAACTTTGACAATAAACCTGATTTGCAAAAAAAATTATAATTTTGATTGCAACTGTAAATGTACACAGAATTGAACAATCCATCACCAGCACCGCAAGAACATTTCTTTCATGGCCAATTTATTTTGTATGGTTAATTGGCAAGACTTATTAATAAAAACAAAAATACAAATAAAAAAAACAAAACAAGGACAATCAAACCAGCTTATTGCTGCTCATGGCTTAAATCATTTCTTATTGCGTATCTATCAGGATATAAATTGCCTGCTCTAATAAATTAAACATAGCTCAGAAAGCAATCACACAATGAATTTAGAAAAAAATAAGAGATTCATTGTGAAGCCTCGCATGTTCCATGTGCTTGTGTTTACACAACTAGCCCATGTTTCCTGATTTTATTATGCATGGTCTTGTCCTTTCATGTATTTACATGTAGCTTCATGCTTCCTGACTCTCAGTCTTAGCAATAACCTTGAGCTCTGCCAGTCCAGTTTATATCAAGGTCTTATTATTTCTAAGTCTGTCATCACATATGTCTTAGTTGTGTTACCTCTGGCTGTTCTAAATATCCCAGCCTTAGATGAGGCTCATTTTACTCATCTCCTTGTTACTAGTTACTTTACTGTGACAGGTTTAATATCTTATGTTTATTTTCTTCTTTCTGAGTGAAACTATTGAGTTGGCATCAAGCTGGTTTGGGAAGACTGGAGATCACCAGAACCTTGAGTACACTGGAGAACCAAGCATGTTATTCTTCACCAAGCCATTGGGCCAATTGTTTCGAATTTATCAGTACCTATCAATTTGAATTTTCAAGTTGGATCAATTTGGATATCAGTTTGGATCTCTCCTATCTATAAACCTGTTAAATAAAGGACTCTTCTCACCCTGACAACCACCGCTTCACTCTGCTACCCTCTGGAAGGCACTATCGGTCTCTTAAGACACACACCTCCAGATTCCTGAACAGTTTTTATCTGGTCGCCATCAAAGAACTGAACTCTAATTAACAGGGAGACTATACATCTTAAGTTACAGGTTGTGCAATAATAAAATTTTTTTTTTTTTTTACTTATTTTTATTTATTTTTTATTGAGTATTTATATTTTGATACTTTATATACATATACAATTTATATACAGTTTTGCAATGACAATAAAGGTATTCTATTCTATTCCCAAACATCCCAAACCAGACACAACTGACCCACCTACCTGGTTGGCAGGTCTGTTGTTAATACATTCTTCCTATGAATATTGTCTATGACTTAGGTAGACAAATCACCTCTCAGATGTGGAAGGCATTTATGGAGGATCTGTATGTACTGTAAATATTTGTCTCACCCTTGCCAGCATCGTGAGTTCGAGAGACTCCCGGTGGAGAGACTGAATCAAGAACTTGGCTGGTATTTCCCATACTTACTTCAGAGACCAACAGATGAACTGGTGTAACTTCATCCCCTTTGTCTAGAGCTCCTAAGTCCACTTGTCCACCAGGCGAACATCTTTCCAGTACATCCATGGCCACCAGTGACTCTGGGTTTCCATGGATCACTGATGCAGAATAAGCTGGTGGTAGCCTAGTGGTGCAGTTGCAGTAATTTGTGCAGTTGCATATGTCTCTAGAGAGCCATCAGAAGACGAAAAGAGCAACTGTTCACCACAACAAGAATCCTGGAATATAGGTTGGGGAATGTGGTTTTCAGACCCAAGGGCAAATGTTACACCAGAGCCCAAAAATCCATAGCCAAATGTTATCCTTGAGGCATTAATCAAAAGATTACCTGCTACCACAGCAGACCACCTGATGTAAACAATATACTGTATAGATATACTCTCATTCCATTTCAATAAGCACTTTATCCTGGTCAGGTTCATGGGGGATCTGAATGGAATGCCAGTCCATAACTTGCTGCTTCACAGCAGTTCAATCCTGATCTCAAGCCACTCTCTGTGCAGAGTTTTGCATGCAAAACATGCCAGTAAGTTGATTGGATGCACTAAACTGCCCATAGGTGTGCATGAGTGTGTGAATGTGTGTGCCCTGTGATGGACTGGTATCCATTCAGAGTGTATACCTGCCTCACAGCCAGTGTTCCAGGGATAGGCTCCAGATCCAGGCTCTGGGATAGCATCCTGACTAGGATAAAGCGGTTACTGAATATGAATGAGTGAATGAATTAATGAATAAATAAACATTTTTGTTCAGTTGACGTGTGTAGTCTCATCATTTTGTGATTACACATCTGGGTATTTTTGACTGACACTGAAATATCACACTGGAGAAATAAAGTATAACAAGCCTGAGGCCAGCGTGACAAGATGGCATCAGTTTTCAGCACTGGATTGTGAGAGAGGGACAAGGGAGACAATGATGGCATATTATCGACACACACTGATGGAAAGTGAATGCAATGAATGCACTTAGTGGTGCCAGTTGACAGCCAAAGGGAAGTTTAATTGCAGCTGTCAAGATGCAGGAACAGAACAAAGAGGTGATTATCCTTGATGTCTTTTATTCTGAAGCAATATCACATAATAATAGTGAGAGGTTTTAAGAGTGTCACTACGACGGTTTCATTTCAGAAAGAGAAACCTGATCATTTGGAAGCTTTATAATATATCTTAGTAGAGGCCGAAACCTATAAGAAGAGAGACAAAAATTGAAGCTGAAATTTGTATCATGTCTTTTGGGTGCTGGATGTTCTTATTTTCACTCCATTTATAATCAAACAATGATGTACGTATAGCTATTCACACCACAGTGCTTGAACAAATAAGAGATTACTATAGTATAAGTGATAATAGGAACTAACTTGTTTTTGAAGATGTTCCACAACATTACATTTACCTAGAAATGAATAAAAAGTATGATGTGTAACTGATAAAACACTTCAGGTTAATGGAATGATGAACGTCAGGGTGGTACCTGTAAATCTGCTTCATCACACCACCCTGTCACCGAGTATTTTCCTATAACAGTATGTCCCCGATTGTTTTATTATTTACAAAGATTTCAACTGTGTAGACACTTGGTCAGCATGATGTCTCCTTTCCACATTCTACCTTGACATTAAATTTTTTTCATACATACTGTATCTCTCAGTTACAGCTCTGTGCCTCTTGTGCTTGCTCAACCACTGATATTTGGTTTTAACAGGTCAGGATTGGAGTACAATCCATGATGCATGAAGAGCATAGCTGATTTCTTAGTTGTAGCATCTGGAACGTTGGAATATGGAATATGATGATGACAAGAAGGCATTAAGCATCTGTGGGAAAGAAGTTATTCCCTTGAAACTTTTCACCAAGTGCTCAGTGAATCTGTGAATGCCCAAACACATCTGTATGGAATTATGCCAGTCAATTTTGTTTCAACGCTGTTGGAGCAATCATTCAGATTCTGCACATGAGGCACAATTTGGCAGGTTGTTCACTCATCTTTATTGGGGGAAGAATCAAAAATATTTATGCCATGGACTGTTGGGAAACAATATGTTGTCATCACTACTTGTGATAGTATTAGACTTGTTTATCATCAAGTACCTGCCAAGAGTACTTCCAAGAGTTCCCCATAGAACAGTCCCATGGAACAACTGCATCCATTTTCTCTTTTATTAGGATTCTGGAACTGAATATATGTAGCTTATAACTTATCTGTATTGCAATAGCAAGCAGTTTCCTTCTGGTCATGATCAAGACCAAGCATTGTATACATGCTGCTGTCATTGATGGATTGTATTTACTTGAACTTAGAATTGAGGACGGTGGATGTAAGTGCAGATCTTTGGGATATTCATGTAGGACTATTCACAGCAAATAATAAGTCACTAGTGTAAAAGTAGAATATCAGAATAACCGTGCAGGTGCAGGGGGTGAGAGGAGCCACCGCAGTAGAAGTGTGACAGATCAGGCACTGGCATCACACCAGGAATACACTTACACTTCACCTCTATGTATGTCTTCCAGATAATAATATACACTGGGGAAACTCTCCAGTCCTGGTCCATTGTTCTTGGCAGCATAGTCAGGCTCAAAACAATCCCAATAAGCAGTTGGTTTTAACAAACAGCCCTGTTTTTCAGCCCTTTTTCAAACAAGGTGCATGAGTGTGTGTGGTGCATAGGGAGACATGTATATCTGACAAAACCATAGCTGATTTTTGTGGGTTTAGTGTAGTTTCAATGTCAATCTGTAGATCTGGGAGTATTGGACATGAGGCGGAAATATGCCCTGGATGGTATGTCGATTGCAGGGCACTGACCCCCCCCCCCCCCACACACACACATTCAACTCATTCACGCATGTATTCACCAGTACACCCATTGGTGTGTTTGGGGAGTTGGGTGGAAACCAGAGAAACCAGAGGAAACCCATGTGGACATGGGGAGAATATGTAAAACTCCACATAAACACCAACCCAGGATTGAAGGATTCAACCCAAGAAGCTGGAGCTATGAGATAGCAATGAAACTGTGCCCCTCCTGGATTGTATAGCTCTCTGGAAATCAAAGAATACCAAATCAAAGATCATCGAGAATCTTCCCCAGAACATTTATTTTTGACAGTGATGTGTGGCAGCACCGCCTCCTGGGACTCCATATGGAGCACAACTTCTAAATCTATAGTTGTGCTTTTGTTACCAATCAACCATTGCATGCATATGTACTTGCTTTTCCTGTTTTACTTCCTTACATTCCATCATCAGACTTCACTTTCCATCTGCAAACCTGTAAAAAGATGTAACCAAACTAAGATGGTGGCGCGTTCAGATGCAGCGGCTACTCAATGCTTATTAGGCTATTTATTTGTTCTATCCATTTTTAGCACTGTGTTTAGCTTAACCACTAATATGAATACTAGTCACACAGAATTACTTAACATCGGACTAAGCTGCGAACAAAGAGGTTTGAGCAGCTTCTGTGACTTTGACGGCATTGCAAGGGAGTTTGGCAGAATGGCAGCAATTCTGTGGATTATCTTGCCGGCTAGAAGAAGACGACAGTGGCGCCGAGAGAGAAAACAAAAATATGGTTAGTGCACAGGGGTGCAGGCCAGTCTTCGAATTGCTCTGCACAGGCCATCACTACCAAGTGTTTTCCTCACAAACGTTCGCTTTCTTATTAACAAGATTGACGAAATACTGCTGTGGCTTACTCCACAAAGATCCCTAAGAGACTGCTGTGTGCTGATTTTCTAGGAGACATGGCTCAGTGCACTGGTTCTGGATGCACTGGATGGGGCTGTGGAATTACCGAATTATACTTTGCATCACGCTGATCATACAAAGGACTCCGGTAAGAGCAGAGGCGGGGGGCTCTGTGTCTATATCAATAATGACTGGTGTACTAATCATACTGGAATCGAATGTTATTGTTCACCTGAGCTGGAATATTCGCTGCTTAAATGTAGCCCATTTATATGCCTTGGGAGTTCTCCAGTGTTATCATTATGGTCGTATACATCCCTCTGCAAGCAAATGCTAAGCAAGCACTAGCATTGCTGCACTCATTCTTTAGTAAACAGCAGGATGCTTATCCTGATGGTGCCTTTATTGTTGCAGGGGACATCAACCAGGTCTTCAAAAAGCTTCAAAAATATTATCAGCATGTACAGTGTACTACCAGGGGTTCAAACACCCTGGATCAGGTGTACACAAACATCAAAGACTCATACAGAGTTTTTCCCAGTATACCCCTGGGCACTCTGATCATCTTTCACTGTTTTTGACACCAGCATACAGACCTGTTATCCACAAGACGAAACCAGTAATAAAGACTGTCAAAATATGGCCTAAAGAAGCCACCTCACAGCTTCAGGATTGTTTTAATAGAACTCTGTGGGACCTTTTTGCACTGAAAGTCTCGTATGGCACAGAGGTGAACTTAGAGTACAAAGAGACTGCGCTATTTTACATGAATAGCTGTGTGGACAGTGTTACAACACACAAGTAAATCTTTATTGGAAAATAAAGATGTTTCCAAATCAGAAAAGGTGGATGGACAAGGAAGTCTTTTGAAAGCACACAATAATGCTTTTAAATCTGGTGACATCACAGCATACAAAGAAGGTAGGTCAAGCTTGAATAAAGGCATAAAAATGCCAAAATAACCTATAGATAATGGGTAGAAATTCATTTCAATAGTGCTGACACTCAGAGTATGTGGCTAATTGCTGATGATAAGAGCAACTCTGTCTGTCTCCATGGTGATGTTGCACTGACTAATGAGCTTAACACCTTTTCTTTTTTTTGCTCGATTTGAAGTTGATAATATCATGACAAGTGCAATAATCCCAGCAGTAGGGACTGAACAGACACTTACACTAAGCACACACAAGGTACAGTGTAATCCACGGAAAGCTGAAAGTCCAGATGGGGTTCCAGGACAGGTACTAACAGAATGTGCTGGACAGTTAGCTGAAGTATTTACGAGTATCTTGAACCTGTCCCTAGCGCAGGCAAGAATCACCAAGTGCCTAAAGTCACCTATCATAGTACCAGTACCAAAGAAATCAAACATCAGCAATTTGAATGACTACCAGCCAGTTGCCCTCACGCCAATAATAATGAACTGTTTCAAAAGACTGGTCCTTTTTCATATTAAGACTGTCCATCCTGCCTCTCTGGACTCACATCAGTTTGCTTATAGGGTAAACAGATCCACAGAGGATGCTCATCGCTCTGAGGTCCTAAATTTCCTGTCAGCATGTCCTCAGGTGGTGAGATTGGGTACACATCTGTCTTCCACCATAACTCTTGAACACTGGCACCCCACAAGGATGTGTATTAAGTCCTATCCTCTATTCCCTTTTTACATACGACTGTGTTCTTACCGTAAACACAGGAAAGACCAAGGAGCTACTTTGGGAAATCACAGAAGCCTGAATATGCGCCAGTCCTTATCAATGGAAATAGTATAGAGAGAGTTTCCACTTTCATGTTTTCATGCACTGATAAAGAAAGCACAGCTATGACTGTTTTTCCTAAAGATGCTGAGGAAAGCTGGTCTGCCCCAGCAGATGCTGACGACTTTCTATCAGTGCACCATAGAGAGCATTCTAACATACTGCATCTCTGTGTGGTTTTTCAGCTGCACAGCCAATGATAGGAAAGTGCACCATAGGGTTGTCCTGCGAGCACAGAAGATAATTGGAGTTGAACTGCCATCAGTGGAAGACATCTACAGAACATATTGTCTGAAGAAAGCTATCAGCATCTACAAGGACCACACACACCCATGCCATCACATATTTGAACTACTTCCGTCTGGCAGGCATTATACGACATTTTATGCGTGTACTTCGAGACTGAGGAATAGCTTTATTCCCAGCACTATAAATGCTCTGAACCAAGCCACCAAGAACTCTCTGCCCTTTTAAAAATAGTCTTTTAAAACTGTCGGCATAATCAGTAGAATTCACAGAGTATGTTATCCTGTCCAGAATGGTGTGGAATTGCCAAAACTGTTACGAGGTACTGTCTGAACAATAAACATTGACATCATTATATATTCTACAATTGTGTGTACTGGGTACGTTGCTGTTACTATGGATTGATTGCACACATTTAACATATATATATTCTTACTATTTCTTATTTTTAATTTTATTTCATATCTCTAGTAAGGAAGCTGCAAGTGTAATTTGGTTGTATAGGTGCAATGAGAGTTGTACATATACAATGACAAAGATTCAGATCAATTCAATATTGGACAGCATTACTGCCTTGACTTTTCTTACTGTCTTATTTGTGATATTGGCCTGTCTTACTGTTTTTGTAGCAGCACAATTGTTAAAATTCATTTTTTTTGGAAGCAAACACACAGCACTGATTGCTAGAACTTCCACTGAATCAGTAAGACTCATTAGCGACGGTCTCCATGGACACTGTGATTTTCACAGTCTTTTCGAAAACAAATATAGCCTCTATCAGCAACATTGATTTGTGTTTCTTCCATCGTGAGACCACACAATGTATCTTGGAAATGTCTCTTGACTTCATAGTGTTTGAAAACCGTTTTTGCAACTGCCATGCACAGTGCCACAGATTCCCCATATTGTTGTGATCTAACAAACGTAACATTGTCTACGATGGCCATATATATATATATATATTATAACTCAGATTTTGTAGTGGGTTATGTTCCAGACTGACCGAGACGTGTCCTAACGTTTTAAATGACTGAATTGATATACTTTTTATTTATTGTACAAGGGTAGATTATTGACAGACTTCTCATATTGTAACCTAAGTATAAATTATAACTTGTACTTGTGAGCTGTAAGTAAAGTGTGATATAAAGCACTATGCAAAGTGTGGTTGAGTTTGTTTGGCATTGGTGATATATATTTTGATACAAACAATACTTTATAAGAATTCATATAAAGCGTGGTGCTTGTTCATTAATAATTATAAACATGTGTCTAAAGCTTTATGGAATCATTATACCAGGTTATGCATATAGATACACCGTTCATAACAAGTGTTACCAAAATATCTCTGCTATTTCAAGTAGCTTTAGCAATAGCATATTACCACGGTTTTCAGTGTGAAATGTATGAAAATATGCACGTTGTCTTAAATATGAAACAAACCAGTCACAATTCAAAAAGTGCAGTCAAAAACGGGCAAAGGTCACTATAACGTCCAAGCAGGCAGGGATAATCTGTGAGAGTGGTTAAACGAATAACAAAACTAATAGCAAAAGTGAAAGTATAATAAGATGGTTCAAGGACATACACAAATAGGATATACTGGCAAGACTTCACAAAGACATACTGAAAACCACCTGCTTACATAAAGCTGCAGACTACTTGATGATGTCATTTTCGACCTCCGTGCAATCGAGCTACAAATTGGGGGAAAATCATGTACATCAAACATGTTGATCTGGTGTCACTTGCTGGAAAAACTTGGAAGAATTCGGAGTTGAGGAGACCAGCCTGAGTTCCTGAGTACGAATTACGAGTTGAGGGGGTGTTTTATGTGGGGTTTTTTCCTGGTCAGAGGTCAGGAAGTATGAGTTATGACCGGGATAATTAATGACGTCAGCAAGTGCAAACGGAATAAGAACAGGAAGTCAACAACAGGACAAGAACTCAGGCAACTGCCCTCTGCTGGCAGGGAGGGGAACCGTCCAGGGCTGTTGCTATAAGTCACAGGTTATCTGGAGCTATTCATCTGTACAACAGACCATATTGCAGCAGAACATTCATTCCATACGTTAGAAAACTTTAATGTGCATCTGTCCAGATTAGGTCCCTGACCATTTTTTAGTGATCCAGGCAGCTTTTTGCATCTTAAACAGTATGCTATTTGATTTTGACATTGATTTAATAGAGGCAAAACACTGAATTCTCCTTTCCATTTTGATTGTCAGGCAATGATGTATAGATCCATCAGCATTAAGCATGCGTGCCACCTAGTGCTCAGAAAACAGCACAACACATACACCACACCACGCACTCCCGCACCGTGGACAGTATCTCAATCAGACAATAATGATTTTATTTATTAAATAAGAGATTTTTTACTCTAATTAAAGAACAACACCTACAGAAATCTAAAAACAACCCCATCTGTGTTTTAAAAATGTTTAGGTAGTGAAAGGAGTCTGTTTGTCACACTGAGTCCATGTGGCTCTCTCAGAAACTCTCACTCCCACTTTACGTCCAAGTCTCTGAGCTGCAGAGCGGAAAATGGAGGCAGGAGGTGTGACATTCAATGAGGTTTTTGGCAGCACACACACGTGTGTGTGTGTGTGTGTGTGTGTGTGTGACTTTAATCATAACTCTCCAGATATCATCAGACATCTGGTTAAAAAACTGACACTGCAGTTGGACAGAGTAACCGAGGATGAATCTATAATAATAAACCAGATAACAGAGTCATCTCAGACAACTGATGCTAAATGTATCCGAATCAAAAATGTAAAAAAAATTCTCACATAAAAATAAATATAGCTAAAAACACATTTCCTTGTATGATTTATCTATTGATCCATTTTTCAGCAGGGAAACCCTGGACATCCCAGGGCACAATCATACACACATTCACACACTATGGACAATTTGGGAATGCCAGTCAACCCACAGCGCATGTCTTTGGATTGGGGGAGAAAACCCCCGAAGCACGGGAAGAACATGCATACTCCATGCACACAGGGCGGAGACAGGATTCAAACCCACAACCCTGTAGGCGCGAGGCAAACATGCTAAACCACTAAGCCACCATGGCCTAAAATGATTTACTAATAGTGTTATTTCATGCTGTCTTCTAATAAGTAGTAATTGAACAACTGAGAGTCAATTCATCAATGTAAGCATTATGATAGCAAAAAAGACTTTTACTACTTTCATGAAGAAATAAATATTCTATGAATATGCAAATTGGACACACCTTATTTGCCTTGGTAAAAGAGTGCATGCTGGCACATAATAGGCTCCTTTTTATGATGTAATAACACTTTCCTGTCACATGACCAATGCTAACGCGAATGAGCTTTCTCTATTTCTTAAAAGGCATGTGGTCACTACAGTTAAAACTTGATTAAAAAAATTAATCCCGCTTAACGAATTGCCTGGATTTAAAATGTACACGAATAAAGTACTAAGTAATGAATTAAATATTTGGTGGTGTGCTGCTATAGGAACATAATCAACTTCAAGTTGG
>JANDJT010000169.1:3606719-3620896 GCA_024331685.1 Stegophilus panzeri | reverse complement strand
AGTATCTTGGCAACACTAACTTTTTCATTATTTATAAAAAGAACATCATACCATATGTTTTATCTGTTTATAGTTACAATTAACTTCTATAGTTATTGAAAATGAATCAACACCTTCTGACCAATCAGAACTGAGAATATAAAAGAGCTGCAGTATTCTTAATCCCATTCTGAAAGACTAATATAATAGTTAAACCGATTTTAGTCATAACCCTGAGCTGATTTACATTTTTGTATTCTTTTTTTTTTTTTTACATTTGTTTATTTGGCTGATGCTTTTATCCAAAGTGACGTACAAATGAGATTTAGCTTGATTTAATTATGTACAGAGTGTGTAATGAATAAATCCCATGGCACCACTGGCTCCATTTGAATAGGTGATGATTGCAAAATGAACAGATTTAAATCTTAGTGATTGTGTAATATTGCACGTGATGTCACATTGCTGCGTTTCCACCCATGCTATAAAATACAGCCATGGTAAATGGTCCATGCTTTTGTAACCTTAGTGGCTCTACACTGGTTCTCATTCACCCATTCATACACACAGTAGCAGCGATGCCATGCAAGTCGCTAGCTTGCCCAAGGACACTTCGGCACGTGGAGTCATGTGGGCCGGGAATCGAACCGCCAACCGTACGATTAGTGGACAACCCGCTCTACCACCTGAGCCACAGGTGGTAGAACATGCATACTCCATGCTGTAAGAAGACACTGTAACCTATCTCTGTTTCTTCACGTCCTAAAACTGAAGTATGTTGTTTATGTCTTTAATTCAAATATGTACTGTGGTTTAATGAGAATCTATAATGCAACACTGATGAATGGACTAATGTAGTTTATTCGACTCCTGAGCCACACACACATACTTAAACACACTTCGGAAATGATCGCACCCAGCTTCATTTAGTAGCTCATAATCAAGGCGATGATGCCGCAGTTGGTCATTTTTATGCGCCTGTCATCAAAGTAAGTCTTCCCGAGTGTAACAGTGTGTCTCAGCCCTCGTAATAACACACACACAATGTTAAATCAACGCTGTTTGGACACATTAATTACAGGCTAATATTAAACCTCACTGTTGGGGCTTTACAATATTTTACACTCAGGCTTTTGAGTGGATAATTACAAGCAATAAATTTGTCATAACGTTTTGCATTTTAGTCAAATTTTGCAATTTATTGGTGCTGTTAAGCTAATACCAGTTTGGCTACGAAGCACAAAAATATATGAGATGGTCAAAAGGTTAAGCTAACGCAAGATTTTTTACAGCTTTTCCCTTTGTGAAGATGAGTAGAAATTCTACAATGTGAAAAAGGGCAACAAATATTAGAGCGTCTATTTGAATGAGTTAATTAATGAATACAGCGAGACTAACCTTGAAATTATCTGACAAGAACAGGCATAAATATGCAAAATACTGCAGTAAAGCTGACTCTGAATATGTAAATGACGTTGTATAAGACGCCTCAGCAGAAGGAACTGCAGCTCCAGGTTTAGGTCTCACTTTCAGACACCGGAATATTTCTATTGTTTCATTACCATTTAATCAAATGTCAGCTATCAGTGAAGCGGGATGAATTAGCTGCAGTGTCTTTGACCTTGTCCCCTTTTTCTCTCAACAGCAGTAAAAGCAAAATGGCTAGAATGACTTTTCAAATGGCAGCTTATAATTCACATTGGGAATTTGACATTACTTCAGTAATTGGATCATAACTCAGGCTGTAAGAGAACCGAAAGTCCCGACGCCGTCCTTTTCCCTTATCACGGCGAAGGCAGGAGGCTGCAGCATTGATGGGAGCAGCAGCTGGAAGCTTTCCTCTCCTCAAATTCCATCTCCACACATCTGTCCGTGCTCAGGAATATTACGAACGGTGGAGAACAATCCAAATTGTCATTTCGTTCAGTCGTGTTCATTTATTTATTCAAATTTGAGAACGGTTTCAACCGTTAATGAAATTGCAAAGATGAAAGTAGAAAGTAATCTGATCCATAGAAGAAAGGAAAGAAAAGCATACAGGGAAGAAAAAAAAACGTGTAGTTACAGTAAGAGTTATATATTTGCAAGGTTAGAAAAAGTACTGAGAAATTATTGTTTTATTTAATAAATACCTACTCAATGAACATATTCTGCCTAAAAAAAATGTAAAAGGAAATGTTGCTACTTTTAATTGTAATCTAGTATTAAACAGTAAAAAAGTATTTTTTTTTTAAGTGATGAAATTACGTTAGTCATGTTTCTATGTAAAAAGTCGTTTTTAGTGCTTATCTAAAATTGTTAGAAGATCGTTTATTAAACGATTTTAATTATTTATTAAAATTATTATTCATTATTAATTACTAATTATTTATTTATTATGATTTATTATTAAAACAACTACACTGCTTTGCCTGAAAACATCATTTAATCTCTGAAGTATTTACCAGTAGCTAGAATTTGACTTGCTGCCTAACCAATTACAGTATGTTAGCTACTGGAGTCGATGCTAGTTTAACCTGACATTAGCAAAGAAGACAGACTAACTTGGTTAAATATAGCCAGATAATGTTAGCAAATTATTGAAACTTACCTCAACATGCATTTTCAAATTAAATGGAGTTTATGACTTCTAATAATCTATAAAAATGCAATTTACATTACATAGCTAACAGCTAGTCCATATTGACCTATGAAGAATGTCTCTAAAGTTGGTGGTTTTCTATTGTTTTCTTTCTGATTGTGACTGTATGTACTGTATTGTACATGTTAACGTCACAGAAATTGTTAGTGTACATGTCTATGGAATAAAAGAAATGGACAGATTACAAATTTCAAATTGAATTACAGATCAAATAACAGATTTTGTTGGGTTAATAGCATGGATACAGAAACAAATACGATACAGGAATTTATATAAAGGTTCAACTTCAAAATGTTGAGATACACTCGTGTATTTAAATGTGTGAAAACTAAATTTGATAGATGTGTATTTAGAGAAAATGTAATGCTGTACAAAGAAGAAGGATAAAAATCAGATCAAAGTGCTTTACGGTGTGAAATATAAACCAGAAATAAAGAAAAAAATGATAGTCATAAGACTACAATAGGTGAATAATAAAAATGCAATCAATAATAGTAGTGACAAAGATTAAAATAACAACAATACAGTATAAAATCTAAAAATATATAGGACAAATGTGTTCTCTCTCTCTCTCTCTCATGTACACTACATGTAATATATATATATATATACATATATATATATATATATATATATATATAGAGAGAGAGAGAGAGAGAGAGAGAGAGTTTTACGGATTTGTTTTTTTGTTTTTATTTCATGCTTTCATCTTATTTTTTAATACATGAGCAACAGGGCCTGAAAAACATTTATCTGTAACCACACGAGTAGTTATATTATAGTTGCATGCTTAGTTTATGTGTAACTACACAGATATTAAAGACACAATATAAAAAAAATCTGAAATTGCAAGTTCTTTACTTAGTGCATTATTTTGGTTTCTAATTTGTAGTCTAATGGAAATAAACTAATGGAAATATTCAGTGCCCCTGGGCTAGATTCATGATGTAATATTTAAGATGGCTCAGTGTTACCTTCTCTGATGCTTATCCCAGATATGTGTAAGTGTGTATGATAAAACTGACTGAAAGTTGCAAAGAGAATCATTTGATTATGAGAGTTTGGGGCCATGAAAGAAGGCAACTTGTATTGATTTGAATTTTTAAAAGTGCTGCTATGTTTTAGAGTGATTAAATGAGAATAGATTCCTGTTTGTTTCTGTGAAGCTGACGATGAACTGCTGTCATCACCAAAGTCAAAGGACAGGGACAAAGGACACTGTGATACAGTGCAGAACATCCAGATCAATCAGTGAGAGTTTTTCTTTCATACTCGTGCAAACAATGAACTGTGATCTTTTCAGCTGAACGCTAGCATGACATATTGCATAATTAGCCGCAGTCTTTGCATTGAGTTTATGAATTTATGATGCTGTACATAATGGCTAATTAGGCTTGTCTGACATCACACAATGCTTGTAAAGCAATTCATTTGCGAATATAAATTAAAGATTAAAAACGAGGTTATACCACAGTGCTGCGGAATTGTTGAATCGGATTGGTCAGGAAGAGTAAATCACAGGTTTATATTAATGCACTCGTTCTGATACGTCATTGTTTCCATGGCAACAGCTCAATCATAGACTTCTATGCAGGATGGGATACATATAATCTAATCTTGCTAACAATCAGTGATATTTTTTCCACCATGGGAAAGTCTTCAGGATGGAGGAGTTTTGCACTTTCTGGTTAGTAAGATGTGTGGCGTTTGTTTGTTTGTTTATTTGTTTGTTTTTTAACTTTAAGAAAGAGGGAAAAAAAAAAGAAAGGCTGTTAAGAGAGCTGGTTCATAGCTTCTATAACATAATCTTCCTGGATGTTCCTCAGCCTTAACAATACCGGCGCTTCATCACACTACTCCCGTTGTTGATCGTTTTCCTATAACAGCATGACCCCATGTGTTTACTATTTAAAGTTACACCCTCAGACGGTTGTACATTTTGTAAGTTACATTTTCTTGCGTAAGTATATCGACCAGATGAGTGTTTATTTAATGCGTGTGCCCTGAACTGCTATTACAGTACACAAACATTACACAGACACATAATTTACCATCAGCAACTGATTGCAATATCAAATTGCTATTACACCACGAACATAGAATAACGCAGATTTAATGTTAATGCCGTAATTACAGGCTTAATATCCCAGAACAATCATTAGCTCACATTAAGCGCGGGACATCGTGAAAAGACGAAACCTCAACCCTTTTCATTTTCAACAAAGGACAGCTGACTTTCCATGTCAAGAAGGTTTGCTTTTAATATCCTCTTTGCTTGTGTGCTGCAGGGCATAATTAAAGCAATTTTCTTACTTCAGAGAGTCCATTACTTTGACTGTACTCGGTAAACAACACCTACGGTGCGGCAGCTCCTCTGTGGAAAAGCTCGAGATAAAGCTAATGGAAGTAAAAGCTTTTTATTTATTAATTTATTTTTTTCTCTGCAGTGAGAGCACTCACAACCCC
Organism: Stegophilus panzeri; assembly: GCA_024331685.1. Taxonomy (NCBI): domain Eukaryota; kingdom Metazoa; phylum Chordata; class Actinopteri; order Siluriformes; family Trichomycteridae; genus Stegophilus; species Stegophilus panzeri. Next base: position 3,615,810 of record JANDJT010000169.1, on the reverse strand, counting down.
TAAAGACATCATTATAAACAAAACATAGGATTTATTTCTGTATTCTGTTTAATAGATGCTTTTTGAAGCTCTCTGTCGTTCCATTCCGGACAAACTGTGAAGCAATGTTTAAGAATCGAAAATTATCATCATTTTTAACCTTCTGAAGTTCTTGAGCATGACTTGATGTTATCAACTGAAGCAGTGCATTTGCGTTGTTTTTTAAAACTTTAAAAAAAAATAATAAAAAAAGAAGAACAAACACTTCTCACTGCACTTAATTGATTGGTAAATCAAATTGTCATTGTTTTTTTTTGTTCTTTTTTTTCTCCAGAGTGACTCCTTAGTGCTACCAAGCGGATATTATATACTTTTCACCTTGGGAGAGTAATTTCTAACACCCCCCGCCCCCCCCACAAAATACTCTCACTCATACACTCACACTGCCTTGCTAAATATTTCCAATATTATTTTCTCCAGAATTAAATTGGCTTTCGATAGGCTTACCTTTCACCATCATATCAAACGCAGTCTTTCCAAGGCCTTGATGGGTGTGTGGGTCTGTATTAATTACAATGCGGAAGACTAGGCGCCAAGCAAGGAGGAAGCTGGGTATTTTTAGAAGCAGCGGCGTGCAATAAAATATACACTAACCCGAGGACAGATGAGCACAGTTTGGAACAGATGGTGCGCTCGTTTGGAGAACTGATTGAGTTGCAGCAGCTAAAACACAACCGCAAACTGCAGATCTTTGGGGAAAAAGATCCAAACACGGAACTACATGTATTTACCGGCAGACTTTTTTTTTTTTTTAAGCAAAGCTACTGACTGAGCTGGAATTCAATCCAAGCATAGACATGAGTAAGGCAGTGTTAAGGGTCTTGCTCTAGGTCTCAGGGATTTCAGGTAACAGCATCGCAGCATCAGCTTTACGGAAATCCGGATGTAGAGTTCGATCTCTAATGACCGGGCCAAAGATGATGGGGAAGAGGAAAAGCTCCGTGACGAAGAAAACCCAGAGAGAATCCAGATGCGAGTGTGATCCCGTCCTCTTGTGGATGGCGTTATTATAAATCTCTACACTGTTTATAAAACGATTCAGAAATGAAAATCACTACTGTACACATGAAGAACTGAGGAACGTTATGTCCACTCATCTCTATGTAAGATATGTATGAGGAAAAAAAACACTTAGGGGCACGTTATAATAGGAAAATAATCGACGGCAAAGTGATGCAAGGAACCACCCTGAAGTTGTTTATGGTCTAAAGTAGTCCCCTGCTGTCGTAGCTTATCAGTTGTGCATTCCGACATGCTTTTCTGCTCACCCCGGTTGTAAAGAGTGCTTATTTAAGTTACTGTAGATTCCATTCCCTGTTTCCCTCCAACAGGGAAGGGCAAGTGCTGCTCGCTGGATGTTTTTTGTTTTACGCACCATTCTGTGTAAAAGAAATCCCAGGAGATCGGCAGTTTTTAAAATACTCAAACCACCTCTAAATAATAACCTGTTAGAATGAGCGCATTAATATAAAGCTGTGATTTGCAGCTGCACTGCTGTCAGACTCCACGTGAAGAGGATGGTGTAGTTGTCTCCTCGCAGGCTTTGACTAGACAGTCTAAGAGATTTACAGCAGTTTAACCAAGCTGCACTGACTGACTCCTGCGCTGCAGGTGATTGATAATAAAGCAGAGCAGAGTTTTATGGCTCGTCTCCTCACAGTGTTTGCAGATTTATGGTGTTAAAATCCACTGCACAAGGGGAGATGTGGTACTGGTGTAACATTACAGCAGTAAAATGAAGCTGATTTAAATGCTGAGAGTTTGGGGGCGAATAGAGCTCAGTGAGATCAGTGATGAGTTTTGTGTCTCACGTGTCTCTCAGATGATGATGTAATTGTAATTGTACTGACTGCTTTTCTCTAGAAGACCGGATTGAAAAGATTTACACAGTGTTTGTTGACAATCTGTTCATTAGTATCGTCAGTAAGTGCGTTATTCTGGTCAGGGTAGTGGATCTGGGGTCTATCCCAGGAACACATCCAAGATGGGAGACCAGTGCGCGCACGCACGCATGCACACACACATTCAAGGTTTGCCGTTCTCTCTCTGCCCATCTCTATCTCTCTCTGTCTATCTCTCTCTTTCTTTCTCCCCTTCTCTGTTTATTTCTTTTTCTATCTCTCTTTCTATTGATGTCTATCTGTTACTCACTCACTCTGTCTGTCTATCTCTCTCCCACTGTCTGTCTGTCACTCCCTCTGCCTATCTCTCTGAATCTTTCACACTCTCTCTGTCTGTCTCTCTCCCCCCTTCTCTGTCTATCTCTCTTTCTATTGATGTCTATCTGTTACTCACTATCTCTGTCTGTCTGTCTCTCTCTCCCACTGTCTGTCTGTCTCTCCCTCTGCCTATCTCTCTGAATCTTTCACACTCTCTCTGTCTGTCTCTCTCCCCCCTTCTCTGTCTATCTCTCTTTCTATTGATGTCTATCTGTTACTCACTCTCTCTGTCTATCTATCTCTCTCTCCCTCTGTATGTCTGTCTCTCTCTGCCTATCTCTTTTTCTATTGATGTCTATCTGTTACACTCTCTCTCTCTCTCTCTCTCTCTCTCTCTGTGCCTACCTCTCACTCTCTCTGTCTATATCTCTCTCTCCCTCTGTCTGGCTGTCTCTCTCTGCCTATCACTCTTTATCTTTCCCACTCTCTCTGTCTTTCTCTCTCTCTCCCCTTCTCTGTCTCTTTGTCTGTCTCATTTTCTACAGATGTCTATCTGTTATTCTCTCTCTCTCGGTCTGCCTCTCACTGTCTTTTTTTCTGCCTATCTCTCTGTATCTTTCTCACTCTCTCTGTCTGTCACCTTCTTCCTATCTCTCTTTCTCTTTGCCTCTTTCTATCACTCTCAGACTATCAGACACTCTCAGACTATCAGACTATTTTTCTATGAATCTCTCTGTCCATCTCTCTGTCCCTTTCCTACTTTGTCTGTCTACCTCTCACTCTGTCTCCTGCTCTCTCTGTCTGACCATTTCTGTCTCTCTTTGTTTCTCTCCACCTCTCTCTGTCTCTCTGTCTACTATCGCTTCTCTGTGATCCCTAAAGGTTTTCCAGTGGACACTTGTGACCAGCATAATAAAACTGTTTAATCGGACATGCTTGTAGCTGCAGACAGGAATATCGACAGGAAAAGCCAGAGGATTTTTAATGCATGGCATGAATATAGCAATTTTCTCTCTGTCACTCACACAGCCTGCATTTGTGTTAAACTGATACAATTGTCTTGAGCCATGGCATTTACATAGACATGTTATATAACATGACACAACCAGACAGGATACAGTATTTAAATCGATGGATGATAATTACTTCCAGGAATCAAATATCAGCCATTTCGCCTGCTAATAACAGCGATCGATTAAAGTCGGTGGTGGGTGGAGGAGGTCAATTGAGTTTAATCTCTAATGCCATGAAAGAAACAGAGTGAAGAGGAGAAGTAACTTTTTTTATTCATCTAATCCCTCATGTGACTGAAATTTTGAATAAATGGAACATCAGGCATCAGGTATGGCTCGACTCGACTCGACTCGACTCTGCTCGCTTTTTGAGGGCTTTCCACTGTGGATAGTACCTGGTACCTGGTACTTTTTTTTAGTACTGCCTCGGTCAAGGTTCCAAGCGAGCCGAGCCGATACTAAATGTGAGCCGCGTACTGAGGGAATAGGGAATTCTCCTTAACGAGTGGTTCTGTATTGTGCCTAATAAATGTGTGCCATTTAATGCATACTTTGCGTATGGTAATATTCTATTAATCGAAAATGATGTATCGTTTATCTCATTACAGATCAAATTACAACAAAGGTTCGTTACCAATTTCCAAACAGGAGTTTATCGAAGTCGCTCCTGTCGCGTATCGAGCACTACGTAGCTTCTGGAACGCCGTTATTTTACATCCTTAATAGAGTCTGTGTTCAGTTAACAGGAAAGGCGTTTGGAATACGGCCTGACCGTGTATTTGTACAGGGCTTCGATAATACAACGTTATTCCTGCATGAAGGCGAGTGGAAGATTGCACCCACGTTGATGCGGCAATAAACTGCAGTGGAAAAGTAAGTTCGGAAAAGTAAAGCGAGCCGAGTCAAGCCGTACCGGGCAGTGGAAAAGTGCTTTTATTTAGCGCCACTTCACCTTAGAGAGTTCTATAAAGCACTTTACACTGTTCCTCATTCACACGCACATAAGGTAAACAACTTGGGGTTCAGGACACTGCGGAGGCATGTGGGTTGGGAATCGAACCACAAACCCTTCGATTAGTGAACAACCTGCTCTACCACCTGAGCCACAGCCATCCCAGTTAATAAGCGTTTGTAGTATTATACTAGAATTAACCCAAAGCATCAGGGGCTGAACATTGTTACTTGGTGGTGATATTAGATAGGAGATACAATCTAATACCTATCAATAGTTCAGCAATGATTCTATTAGTGTTGAGCAATTCATTATATCACCAGGTTTCAGCAATGGCATAATAAGAATGAAGTGAGACAAACTATTACACACACACACACACACACACACACACACACACATCAAGACAGATAAGCAGCTTTATTCGTTATTTCTATTTTTTTAAGTCTGTAATGCTCTGAGTTCATGCCGTGTTTTCTCAGAATACCAAACATGACAAACAGAAAGAAAAAAAAAAGTTGTAACTTTTTCATTCACACCAACAAACACCAAAGTTCTGTTGTCTGTCCATCTGCGTACTTTGTACTTTGATTGGACGACATGTATTCCGTCTATCTACTTTTAGTTTCTTCTCTAAAGTGATCTTGGTGGGAAAAAAAGATGATAGAAAAAATATTCCACCTCATTCATGTTCATGACATTCACAACTGTATTTCACAAGCAACTTCTCAAGCAGTGCTGATGACATGTTACAGGTGTGTATGTGTAGGTGGCTCAGGTGGTAGAGCGGGTTGGCGGTTCGATTCCCGGCCCACGTGACTCCACATGCCGAAGTGTCCTTGGGCAAGACACTGAACCCCAAGTTGCTCCCGATGGCGAGTTAGCACCTTGCATGGCAGCTCTGCTACCATTGGTGTGTGTGTGTGTGTGTGTGAATGGGTGAATGACACACGGGGTAAAGTGCTTTGGATAAAAGCGCTATATAAGTGCAGACCATTTAGTTAATATGGAAATTAAATCTAGGGGATGTGTCACATAGGCTGTGTGAATCTACAGTCTGGGCTAAAATGAAATCAGTCCCAGCTTCACTTCTTCATACTTCATTCGGTGTATTTTACTTACGACCGACCGATGGTGGTGCTATTGCGCCCGGTTCTACAAAAATCCCAAACAATTCTTAAAAGACATGTTGTTAATAACAAATAATCTGATCTGGATGCCAGAAAATGGAACCTTACTGTATATTGATGTTTAACATTTATAGTTATGTCAGTTATGTTGTATCTGTGGGAAATATCACAGATAAAACTAGCTTTGTTATTCGACTCATATTTATGTCATGGGAGTAAAAATAACCTGCTAATGGTTCTTTCAGACTGAGGAAGTTATTAAAAGGGAATTTTAAGCTCATATCGCAGACTGCATCGACCTCTCTCTCATAAAGAGTGTTGAAAGTACTTTGACTATACACTGATGTATGAAGACTGTGTCTTTGGATTTGTGAAGAAAAGCACCCTGTGAAAGAGGTGCTAACTTCTATTTAGGCAATATAGGCTGCATTTCGACATGTCCTTGTTTCTCCTTGGTTGAATCACCATCAGCATTTTAAAGGCTGCTCGTATACACACGCAGACAACTGATACTGCAGTTGTCCTACTGGGGTAAGCTTTAAAGGTTCTACAACAGAGTGTTTCCCTAGCATGACGGGATATACTGTAAGTGTTCTTGGAAGCTAAGAACCCTTAATTATCCATTGAATACTTTGTCTAAGAGTGTACATGTGATAGAATATCTTTTCAAAGATTAAAAAGAGGCTTGCTGAACTTGAATAATAAAAGCTAGAAGATGATACACTGACTCATTTTCCTTTTAAAACAATGCAAAACTGATCTGCATGATTCATCCTGATGCTCTATTTCGGCAATTGTGACTCACTTTCTTCTACTGCGAATGCTCCCACGTGGATACTTAAAATATTTTCACTTCCCAAATACAGTTTATATCCAAGTTTCAGTCTCGCTTACGTGTTTAATCTCATCTGAGTACTGTAGATTTGTAATGAAGTGCTGCTGTAATCATAAAAACTGTCCAGGAGACTTACTTACAATCTGCTCATACGTAACATGCCTTAAACACACTCGGTTTGACTTTACGATTCTACACCTGTAGAGTTTAATGAGTTATAATCTGGGTATACAGATGAGAACGGGTTCCCGTTGGAGACATGGTTTCTTCCTCATGTCGTCTCGGGGAGTTTTTCCTCGGCGCACTCACCTCTGGTTGGTTCATTAGGGATCGAAATTCATCCATCCATTTTCAATGGGATCCTACACAGGGTCATGGGAAGCCTGGAGACTATCCCTGGGGACTCAGGGCACAAGGCGGTGGACACCCTGGACGGGGTGCTAACCCATTGCAGGGCACACCTGAACACACTCATACACCCGTTCATGCACTCCGGACAATTTAGAGATGTCAGTCAGCCTACAGTGCATGTCTTTGATCTGGGGAAGGAAACCGGAGTACCTGGAAGAAACCCCCAAAGCACATGTAGAACATGCAAACTCCATGCACACAAGGCGGAGGCGAGAATCAAACCCCCAGCCCTGGAGGTGTGAGGGAATCGTGCTAACCACTAAGCCAGTCTAAGCCAGTCTATTTCTATATAATGAAGAATTGTAAATTGCAAAAATGTGCCTGTAATTACTTTATATACGAGTACAATCAAATTTGGGATTTATAAAATACACATGAGTGTGATGCTTTCTAGTTAGCAAGCTGATCTGCCCCTGTATAATATATGTAGCTTCTTTAAAGTAAAACTAAATAAAACATCTTTCAGTCCTCCAAGCCTGCCTCTGCCATTGCAGTAACTTTAACACGTAAATGCTGAAACACTCTATGAAATCTCTTGACAAGTCGTTCACTCGGGGCTGCAAGCATTCTGCATTATGGGTTTGTTCTGCAGATAAATTTTCCACTTCAACAACGAACTCAAAGTGAACTCCAGAATCTGATGTGTCAATGTGTATCTGAATATGTTCATAGCTGCAGGTGCTCCAGATGGATTTCTTCTTCATACTAACTGCATCTCTCTCTCTCTCTCTCTCTCTCTCTCTCTCTCTGTGTATAAGATTAGATGGACATGCTTAACAATATGAGTGACGTTATGCATGTTCATGAGCTCTGCTTTGCATTAAATAGTTACCGTTAGCTGTTAGAATGTGGGATGCTGCGTTAGTTGTAAATGGAGGTCCTCATTAACCCAGGCACTGACACTGAGCACAGTATCCTCTAATTACAGCTGATGCGGGTTCCACTGGGACACTCTGGGTTAGTCTAAGCCGTTGATGTTATCGTTTTTCGCTGCATCTGTTATTCAGGAAGAGTAGTGTAGATAATTGCATAATATAATGTCTGTGACCCTCAGTCTAAACATGATTTACAAATACAGTTGTTATAATGATTATGTAAACTGGCGTAAGTGAGAATCCAGAAACTGGAAAATCAAGGACAATCACTTAACTCGGAATAGTTTAAAGGAAATGTTTGCCCTGAAACCCATTAAATATGTTGATATTGAAGAATTTGTGATGTGCTTAATGATTCTGTTGCATTGTCGGTTGCTGTTGTGTTTTAGTGAGTCTTGTGAGAAGTTAGTGTTTGTGTGCCACGCTGAAGTCACGGGGTTATTTTGTTTTTTTTTCTTTAGCACAGTTACTCAAACAGAATCTCAAACAGAAGTGAAAGCAGTCAGGTTTCACTATTAGCTCCTAAAACCAAAAGAGCAAGACCACCATTTTCCAGAAAAGGTCAAGGTCATATTAATGAGAAAAGCGGTAAAATAGTGAGGACATTGGCGCAAACGCTGGAATCAAAGTCCCAGAATGCAATGCAGCTACGTATACGATGCAGTTATGACTTACGGCGGAGGCGTGGCTCGGCTAGTGAGATGACGAGAGTGATGGCGTTGGTGTTATTAGCGAGAAAGGCAAGCGACTAAAGTGAACACCACTGTCCAACACCAACAACCAGGACAGGTAGGCTTACCTTCACATAACCGTATATCTCATAGGAGCTCTGAAGAGATGAAAGACCTACTATGGACCTGGATAAAACAGACCGCAATCAAACTCCTTATGAATTGTTCACAGTTCTACAGATGTCTTTTTGAAAATATTGTCACAAAGTTGGGTGTGAGGTATCCAAGACAACTGTGTATACCTTAGGCTCAAGTAGTGCATCAGATCATAGGCTGCCACATGTTCAGATAATTCCACTGGATTTAATCAACCTTGGGAGATAAGCCAGAGGTCACAGCTTCCAGAGGACACTGGTTTATTCAGGAAATGACCTCTGCTGTGTTTCTTTAAGGAAGAACATTTCAGCCCGATGATACTCGGATTGAATCCAGAAGCCTGTTATACTGTATCTTCTGGCACATGCATATTAGTACTCTTTATTCTAGAGTGTAGTAAATCAGGGCTAGAGAATGTAGGAGTAACAGTATGAGTGCTTTGGACTTTAACAATGGATTCATAATGACCCGAGGGGGTTAAAGTGATTCACTGTGTTGGGCATGGTGGCACCAACTTCCTCCATCTTACAGTGATAAATCCAGACTAGCTTACACTCTATTCAGCCACTGAATTACACAGATTTACAGCACTAGTCATCTTCTCTGTGTTTCCATATTGATCTGCTTAATCCATGGTTGAGCAGAAGTCTTCTCTAACATGCAGGAATAGAAGGAAGGATTCGAGTGCAGAATAATACGTCATATTAAATGCAGGAAGTAGGCAGATGTAATAAATGTAGAAAGCACTATTCATAATCAGAAAATGAACATGAATGTACAGTACATCACGGGTCAAAGGTTTTGACCTTTTGATAACGGATCATGGTTGTACTGTAATTTGTTTAGAAGA
>JANDJT010000169.1:3591701-3602820 GCA_024331685.1 Stegophilus panzeri | reverse complement strand
ATCTGGGTAACAACGGATAGTGTGAAAGTAAAAGAAAGTTCATTATGGTTTTTATATGAAGTCTGTTTGTTGAACTATTCCACTGTTCACTAAAGGAGACCTGAGTGTAAAATTGCATGTGGTAATTGCAGTCCCAAGGCCATCGCAGCTACCGTAGTCCCAGCAACCACAGCGAGATTGTGGAATTGAGGTCCAAAACCATTTCCATGGTAGTTCAAGCGGTACCATCCTCAGCAATCTCCAGGCTGTAGCCTCCAGTTGATGAGAGAACAAACGCACCAGTAAATTCAGTAAGGCTAAGCCTTGCTAGCTAAAATCAAGTCTTTATCAAGTTTCTGGATATCTACGTGCTATTTCCAAATTCATATAGTCCTAATCAATTCAGTTCGTAATCAGATAGAGGCTGTTAAAATGTCCTCGAAGCTCCTGCAGCATTACATCATCATCAAAACAGAACAGAGCACTCACAGACTCTGTACAGAATACAGTGCACAAACTTTTAACATGTTTCATATGGGAAATTTAGCAAACAAGAGAGAGCTCACTGAATTGATCAGTGATGATTTCAGTGTCGATATGCGTGAGTGAAATTTTAGCATGTAAAATATTTGTATAATCATTTGTATATGGGTTTGCCTGCATATTAAATTAAATGCAAATTAAATCACGATATAGTACTTGCTTTTAGACAATCAGTGTGTTGGTGCTTTTTTATATAATGGTATAATGGTTTTTATACCATTTGTATACTGGGAATGAAATCTTTACAGTTCATTTTCTCCCTTTTTACTTTTCATCAGATTTTTTTTTTATGTTAGAACTTTACTTATGATTGAGATACGTCATACTTGAGAAAAGGTTACATTTTCTCTGTGTGAAGGCTACAACCCAATTTCAGCTGGGTGGAAATGATTTTGGCAGTGTGGGTTATATGAGCCTTGTGTCCTACTGTGAAAATGAGGGAATTCTTCACCTCCAAACCCACTGCATGTTTTCTCAGCACTGTGGGTGCGTGCTGATGTAATAGATGCAAACCATATGCAGTGTGTGTGTGTGTGTGTGTGTGTGTGTGTGTGTGTGTGTGTGTCTGTGTGTTTGTGTCTCCTCAGTGGCCAGGATGTTTTCTAGCCCCAGAGGCAGAGAGCTAGGAACGACTTCCACACTTCCGCATGCAGAGAAGGTGCGACCCAGAGAGGTACTGTAGGCGTGGGCTGAGTTCCTCTGCAATATGTGCACAGTTATTAACATTCAAGAAACCGTTCATTTCCAAACAGTCAAGTATTTTTTTTCAGCAGAAAGACGGGAGTGTATTTGAGATGCCAATCAAAGTGCAAATGGTGCATGCACCGTTAGAAATCAAGTCTTACATACTGCTTAATAATTTAAGAATTATTTGATGTAGAGAGTTATTGGGGGGAAAAAACATACAGATTGGATATTGAAGTGTAGCTTTACTGTTTATTCTGTTATTCAATCCCTACACCAATCAGAATCGAGGATACCGTGACAGGACATCGACATGTAGGATGTGTGAAATTCAAATTCTTTTCAAATATCTAGCACACCCCCCTGCATTTTTACTTAGAATTTTATGCTCTATATATAAAGTCGTCCATTTGTTTTCCCACTCACAATTAAAGCATAGTTTAGACCTGCCAACCTTTACGCATTTTGTGTAGGAGCTCCACAGTTTAACATCAAAGTGCTCTGCTGTGAGTTATCAATCAAAAATGCGCCAAAATCTCACTCTACTTTTCCCCCAAATAAAAATGACAGATGAGCGATTCGACATATGAATGTCGAACGCGTACGTGTTTTCCACTCTCCAATATTAACTGACCACCCTGGCTGCCCCGCCCCCTTCTTCATGTTATTTCGCAATTAATCGATCGCAGAAATGAACGCAAAATCAAGCAAATTCCGCGATATTCAGAGGCGCTTGCAATTTTTCAAAATTGCCGCAGATTTTCCACATTTTCGGGCCGAGACGTGTCACGAGACGTCGTCACGACGCGCATCCAGCCAAAGCCCTCTTCGATTCACGTGCGTAAAACATGAGTACAGCTAATTTGTTTTATTTACCAGCCAACATCACCGTCAAAGACTGTGCAAAACAATTTTGTGCAACTGCGATTTCACCAATTCAAGTAGGTTTCCACAAAAAAGCTAAAAAAAAAATTGTAAAAAAAACTCCATAAGTTGCATCGCAAATTTTTTTTTAAAAAGCCGCAGCAAAATAAAGCATTTTTGGCCGCAACAATCACAAAAAAAACCCTCTGTGAAACCCTCTGTTTCGAATTCATTAATGTGAAATAAAAGCTATCACTGTATGATTGACTTAGCTAACAGTACATAGATAGATAGATAGATAGACAGACAGATAGATAGATAGATAGATAGATAGATAGATAGATAGATAGATAGATAGAGGCAGTGAAAACCATTTCATGTTTGTGAAATGTTGAGTGACGATATGAGTGGCAAGCAGAGTTTGGTATAACGTGTTACTGTAATCTAATGACTTTTTCTGACAACGCATTAGTGTAACGCATTACATTTTAAATGTATATAATTTGATTACAGTTGCTGATGTCAATAAAATTACATTACTTGGGTTACAAATTTATTATTAAGAAAACAATATTAAGTAAAATGCGTTTTTAAAATTAATTCTGTTTCGCCCCGAAGATTTTTTTCTTTAGCCCCAAATAATTCTCCACTTGGAGTGGTTTGTCACTATGTAACTGAACGTCAATAAAAGAAGACCACCTGTAATGTTATATCTTCAGTGAATAGAGGCGAGACCAATCAGACGGGGTTTACAGGAAAATACCTGGAAATACTCGAGTCTTATTGGCTGACAGTCTCTCAATTCTGCCAAACGCTAGCTCACAGTGAGTGTGAGGAAAAATGGATATACGCCTGTTTTTTTTTTTTTTTAAACCAGTAAATGGGTTGAAACTGAAACAGTGACATCCTCTGATGCTGAGCAGGAAAACAAGGTGTGTACATGTCTATATGAGTTCCAGTTTACATGAACATGATATGAGCAGAGCTTAAGGAAAGATAATGTTCTTTGCATGGCACTGTAGTAGCTAAACCCATACAATGAGAGCTTAGCTGTGCTTCCCCTCAGCTAGCGACACCAAACTAGCCTAGTTAGAAAAGTTTTACATTTTATCGTTCTGGTAGTCCTACAAACAAACTGTGACATCACCCGAGGCACGTTTTATTATAAATCCAACTTTTTCTGATCATGTCATACACTGGCGCACGCTAATATCACTGAAAGAACTCTGAGCGTCACTTTGTAGTCTATTTTTGTAGGTTTGATAGGTTTTGAAAGTAACGTGAAAGTAAAGTAATTGGACAATCTGATTACTTTTTACATGCAGTAATCAGTAATGTAATCAGATTACAATTTTATAATAATAATTAGTCATCTGTAGAGGATTATTTTTTTTTGAGTAACTTACCCGACGCTGGTGACAAGTGATTAGTAATAGGATTATATTGAAAATGTTTGTTTGTTTGTTTGTTTGTTTTTACTGTTCAGTACTGTTTATATTTATTCCGAAATACGAGAGAAAGTTGAACTTTTGAAAAAATGCAAGCATGCAGAACTTTCTTTTTGTGTTCTTTCCTGCATGTATTCAGTGAGCCACACATTTGGTTAGCCATCACAACAAGAGTCTGGAGCTGCTCGACTTTCTGAAATCTCCGAGCCCAAAAACCATCTGTCTCTTTCAGATTAGATCCAGAATCCAACAGGATGAATTTTGGGCCAGAATGCAGGATTTTGAACCATGCTTTCCCTGAATAGTTAAACTATCTTCAATGCTCAATCTTTCTCTCTCTCTCTCTCTTTCGATAATCGTCTCGTTCGTTATCTCTTTATCCTTCAGATGTTCATGCTATTTAAAAAAAAAACCACACACACACACATTTCCCTGTTCTCTCCATTAGTATTTAGCCCCTGGCTTCAAAGCTGACCTGTGGATTTCAGTCTTACCGAGTAAAGATTGATGAATCCGGTGCTGTGGAAGTGCTTATCGATTGGCCGTGCAGCATTCGGATATGAATTCAGCTGCGGATTTCATCGGTGTAAAGTGCAACCACGGACAACCCTGAGAGGCACGGGTCCGATCGCCGTGAGAGAATTCAACAGGCCATACTAATCACCATGATCGTGTGTTACATGATGCAATATTTCACTCAGTCTCCATGATGAGAAATAACGGCAGAATTCCTGAAATGGCACGACGAGAATTCGCTGCGATCCGTTTCAGGGTCGCAGTCGCTTTCGTTTGTGAAAGCAGGGGTAAATGCAGGTAATGGCATTCATCTTGCTGTAAATGAATCAATCTCGTGTGTTTTCGCACGCCGGGTTTGCATGTGATAAGGAGGACTGGCATTTCAACGAGACTCTAGGCTTTACATATTTTACATTAGAGCAGCAGCTTACAGATTTGCAGCGCAGCTCAGGGGAAACTGAATTACATGAGACACTGGCAGCTGAAGGATGACACTGATGAGAAACAGCAGGCATGAACGAGCCCTGATTCTGTCAGAGTCAGTTTGAATCCTGTATGTGCTGCTAGGACACCGTGCAACTTATCAAGCTCAGCACTTTGGTAATAATACCCTACAGTACACAACAACTTATAGATACGACTAATTAGGCAACCAGTCCAAAACCAAAACAGATATGCTTACTGATAATTGGCATATTTATAAACTACCTAAGGATAGTATTAAAATTTCTCTCTTTTTTTTTTTTCAACCAAGCAAGCATGGTTAATTAAGCATGGAGGGTAAAAACATTGAGATTATTCAGAGTTCGATTAAAATGTACATAGGAAAATTTTCCTGAATTCTGAGTTGGGTTTTGTAGCTGCTTAAGTTGATTTATTTTTTAATTTTTTTTGGTTTGGATTATTAAAATGACCTACATGAGGTTGAATTATTTTTCTTCAGTAAAAGTGTTTGGGACTTTTTTTAAATAGTGTTTATTAATTGCTGTGAATTTCGTTTAAAAATATGGTTTCCAACCATAGTAGATTATAAAATAGCACTTGATCCAGCACATCCTATTTTTCTTCAAAAAAATTTTTCCATTAAAAGTTAAACTTTCGTAAATCCATTAGATACTAAACTGAGTTAAGGAAATCATAACATTTAAACTGGATATAGACGATTTTATTACACTTTCAATTTGCTATTTTGAGTTGGTGTCATGGTTGTGCCGAATACGCCACAGAACTATGATACCCATCAGCCCCTGCACATCACCTGATTCACGTTTATGTTTAATGAGCACCAGTATTTAACTCCTGTCCTGTTTAGCACCCAGTGTCTAGCTTATGTCCTCTGTAGTCGTGTCACTTAGCCTACACTGTGTTCATGTTCTTGCCATGCACATCTAATTCTTGTTTCTTTTGTTTCCTGTTCATTGTCTTTGTTTTGTGTGCTTCACTCTAGTAAACACCAATCTGCAATTTCATCTGCCTCCACTACCTATTCTTGACACAGTGGTTTTTAGGATAAGCCGTCTGAGGACTCATCTACAACATTTACAGCTCACTTTACGTGTTGTTCATAATTTTATCCATAAATTATTTCAGTATTTTGATTTAAGACACTATTTAAGATGCTGCATGCACAAAAAGGAAAAAAGGGATACTATTAATTAATTAAAGTCTGAATATGTTTGTAATGTATGTGTAAAATATAAATACAAACATTTATCTGAGTAGACATTTACTCTAAAGCAGTGGTCACCACCACTGTTCCTGGAGATCTACCTTCCTGAAGACTTTAGCTCCAACCATAATCCTGCCCACCTGACCTAGTACATCAACTTGGACATAGTAGATCATGATATCCTTTTTCAAAGACTGGATCATGTAGCTGGGGCCTGTGCTGGAGTGGTTTGCCTCTTATATCAAGGAGAGAACCTTTTCTGTTAATGTAGGGAAGTGTTTCTCATCCTGTGCTCAACTTTCCTATGGTGTTCCCCAGGGTTCCATTTTGGGTCCTCTTCTCTTTTCTCTATATATGCTTCCTCTAGGTCATATTATTGACAGGTACCACTTATCATATCATTTCTATGCTGATGACACTCAGCTTTATGTTTCTGTGAAAAATTAGATCTGCTCTGTATCTAGTTAGTTTGAATGTCTGCATGATATTAAATCCTGGATGGACATGAACTTTTTACAGCTAAACAACGATAAAACCGAAATAATCGTCTTTGGTCCATCAGCTCTGTCCTCTGACATTGTCAGTCAGCTTGGTCCCCTCTCTTCTAACGTGCACGACTGTGTCAAAAACCGTGGTGTTTTTTTTTTTTTTTTTGACTCCACACTGTGCTTTGATAAGCAGATTAGTGCTGCTGTAAAACGCAGTTTCTTTCAGTTAAGGTCTATTGCTAAATTCAAGATGATGCTCTCCAAGAAAGACCTCGAAACTGTTATTCATGCGTTTATAAGATCTAGGTTGGGCTATTGTAATTCGCTCTATCTGGGTTTGCCTAGAACAACTGTTGTTCGTTTGCAATTGGTACAAAATGCGGCAGCCAGATTACTGACTGGCAGTAAAAAAACGTGAGCACGTTACACCTGTGCTCGCGGTTCTTCACCGGTTACCAGTCAAGTTCCGTGTTGATTTTAAAATTCTGCTTTTTGTTCTTGAAGCTTTGCACGGACTTGCTCCGCAGTATATTTGTGATATTCTCGCCCCGTACACTGCTTCAAGATCCCTTCCACCATCCAGTCAATTACTACACTCAGTTCCTCATTCACGTTTTAAGGCTAAAGGTGACCGGGCTTTCTCGGTGGCTGCCCCTAGGCTTTGGAATAGTCTTCCTCTTCATATTAGGATCTTCCCTTTCCGTTTCTATGTTTAAATCCTCTTTGAAGACCTATTTGTATTCTTTATGTTTTAATTGAGGGTGTACATTTTAATTTGGTCCCCTTTTGGTTTTTGTTGACTCTTTTCATTTGTTTTAATTCTGTTTTATATTTCTTGTACAGCACTTTGGTTTCAACATCTGTTGTTTGAAATGTGCTTTATAAATCCATAAACTAAACTAAACTAAACTAATACAGGTGTGGTAGATTTTGTTTGGAGATGAAACCTGCAGTGAAGGTAGATCTCAAGGAAGAGGGTTGGTGACCAGTGATTTAAAGAATTCTGGTTGTTTATTTCTATAAGGATGGATGCATTTGTTTCTCAGTCATCACAAGCTGCATTTTTGTTTGTCTTATAAACGTCAAGAGAGAGGGTAAAAAGAGAGCTATATGTAAGTCAGAACAGGAACGAACTTGTTTTGCAGATGTTCCACAACATTAAATGTAACTACAAAAAAAAAGCTCATTAAATAAAAGAAAAACAATCTGAAACACTGGCAAATTGCTGTGGTGTCCAAGGAATTGAACACTTAATAAAGTGCTGTTATAGGAAATGAATCAACTCGGAGTGGTAACAGTCGCACCGCTTCATTGCACCACTCTGGTATTGATTATTTTCCTATTAAAGCACACGCTGAATTATTTTACTCCTCACTAGTCAATGTTTGGTGACATGTATCTAAAAAAAAGTGTTGTCTCTTGTTATTTACTGTAAGCCTGAATTCTGGAAATCAATACATATGCAGAGAGCGTTACTCAAAGTCACACAAAGTCGTTCCGAAGAAACAGGGTTTATCATGACTTGCAACAATGGCACGGCATCATAAACGTACAATTATCTATGCAGAGTCATGAGCAGAAAGTGTGCCAAATGCAGATGTGTATAAGAACATTAATATGCTCCTGTCTGTCTGTTTAAATTGGCAGGCATTATTTACACACAGCAGGGGGGTCAGGCAACAAAAACAATCCCTCATTCATATTTATATCTTCCACTTGCCATCACATCCTCTCTCTTGCTGCTGCTGAGTGTGTGTGTGTGTGTGTGTGTGTTTACGGTGTGTAGCTTAAAGCTTTCTACACATTACAGAGCTACATGGTGTCAGTGACTTGGGCCTGGTGTAACAAAATGACTGATTCTGCTCATCGTTTAACATGGAGTCTAGTAATTAAAGAGAGGAAATGAGATTAAATGTGCCATGTAGGAAACACTGCCGTTTGTTCTGAGGAATCCCAATTAGGCTAAGTCACTCTTTGAACAAGAAGAACAATCTTGATGCTCGGGATGTGTTGGATATCAGCTTGCACATGACTGCATACAGAACTAGCTTGTGGGTTCGTCTTACAATCATCCAGGCACTAGCACACAACGTTAACAAACAAGTGTTTTATTTCTCTTATACCAAAGCAAGTTGCTAACAGTTACAACGTGTATTAATTAAAGAATGACGTGATTGTTTTTTTATCTGTTTACAGTTGTATTTCATGTTGTGGAAAGCAAAACAGGTGCGCTCCTGTTCTCACTTAGAGTATGTTATAGCAGCTATAAACCGTTGTTCCCTCACCAGCCTGTGCTTTGTTCCACTCTCTTGAAGTTAATAAGACATGTAAGTGCAAACTCGTCCTCCATCCTGAACACTTTCCCATGGTGGAAAACTTAATGTTATACATCCCTGGCACTGGAGACTCCTTCCTTAAATTTTACCTAAGCACATCCTGACAGAAAACCTCACCATATCAGTAATGTACTGTATACGGTGATGCATTTTACTTCGTTAAACAACAATAAAATGAATCTGATTATTATTAGGTTTAGACTATGTGACGCTTTGCCTGTGTGAGCTGTTACTATAGAAACGATAACCTATTAGAACTAGTGCATTTACTGTATATAAACCTGTAATTTGCAGCAGGACTACTGTCGGATTTCTGCTGCTGTAATGGAAAATTAATCAACACCTTCTGACCAATTAAAATCCAGAATTCAACAGCGCTGTGGTATAAAAATGATTGACTGTCTGTGTGGAGTTTTGCATGTTCTCTCTATGTTCTGTGTGGGTTTCCTCTGGGTTCTCAGGTTTCCTCCAACCTTCAAAAACTTGGTCTGTAAATTGATTGACTATGCAAAATTGCACCTAGGTGTCCCATCCATGGTGTATTCCTACATGACCAGTGTTCCTGGGCATGGATCCAGGTCCACTATGACCCTAACCGATCATGGAAGGAGAAAAATACCATTCTGTAGCAAAAACCGTGACACTACATTTCATGTTTCAGAGCAGTAAACTTTTTAACAACCTTGCTGTGGGGCAGATTGTTGTTAGGTGTGCGAACGTTAAATGTGAGATTGGATTATTATTGGATGTGTTGCATTATTGTATGAAGTGCTAGCAAAGAATGTTTCCAAACCCAAATCTAATAAAGGAACCATCTGGTTTTCTAATCCAGCTCTAAATAACGAAGGCGACTCTTGGCTCCCAAATGCCAATCTGTCATACTCCTAATGACTTGAGCCAAAAAGTTCCAACTTATGCATCATAGTTTTCTCTCATGTCAGCCTTTTTGGTTGGAATAGCCTACATTACATCACATCTGTGTTGCAGATTTCAATTAGCTGTACGAAAAGCTTCATTAAAGGCCGTCCTGGCAATTTGTTCCACAGCCTTTCTGCAATTCTCCACTGGAATATGCTGATGGTTCAGTTAAAGCTGGCTCAAGGGAGGCATCAAATTTGGACCATCCGTTATGATTGATGTGAGCTGTCACAAGGCCCATCAGCTGTTAAATACAACAAGCCCCAATGCAGCGATGCCACCCTGCCTGCATAAATACCATAAATGCCATCTGGCATCAGATTACATTAACGATATCACATTACATCAGGAACAACATGAATATTTTCCTCCTTCAGGTTTTGATTATTCAGAAGACAGGCCCATGAGGATGCTTATTAGGTTTATAGGCATTTCTTTATTATTATCTCGAAGCATGATTATCCAGAAGAATCCTGCTGATGAAGTGCATTAGAGAACCGTAGCTGACTGGATATCGTAGTTCTTCGGTGGGCTCTGGTGCTGATGCCGTCATTGTGAGACACAAGAGAAGCACGGCACATCAGTATGATCTTCTCAACCCCCTGATTGGTGATTAAAATAAAACAAAGAGCCAGCAAAGTGGAGTTTTTCTGGGCCTGAGGCTGCTGTGCAGCTGCTCTCCTCCCATTAGGAATTGCGGCTTTTCAGCACCATTAAGCCTCAGGCGCATTACTGTGGACAGAGAGAAAACTGGCACTGGCAGCACTAATCCTGCTGCTAACCTGTTGGGATGAATAATACAACAGCCTGCCAGAGAAATGTTCAACAAAGCACGGGCAGACAACAGCTCACCGCAGGAGAGAATCAGGAGAATAAGTCATCCTTATCGGCCAGAGAGAGCACAAAGTCTCTTTCTTTCAAGAAAGATGGATTTCCAGACAGACACAAATCAGAAATGATGAAGATGCGAGACTTGACCTGGAGTACATCACCAAATGAGGCTCTGACCCAGACCTCAACTTCGCCAGGCAGGTGGTAAGCCAGAGCTGAACAAAAAATAAACTATAGTATTTATCAACCATACCAGTGTTACGGAGTAGCTAGATACATGTACACAGATTTAAGAGAACCGATTGAAATGAACATATTACACATAGTTCACATAAAAATATGTAAAAAGGTTTCTCAACAAAATGTGATTTCATTGCTTATACTGAATTTAATTGAAACAAGTTTCCAATTTCTAGTTTGTACTGTGTAGGGTGATTGTGATCAATTCTCATAGTATAAACGTGATCCATTACATTATAAAAGAAGTTGGTGCTGAAGACGAGAAATAACTATAGTAATAAATTAACCTGATTAAAGCATCTGGAGCCGCATCACAAACCCCGCCGACTCGGATTTGAGTGTGCGGGGTTTTGATTTTATTCAGGGCTTTGAAAATACATGATCAAATGTTGGGATGCACAAAAACAAACTGTGTTAATGTAACTCAGTTCATTCACATGGAACCGATGTATACATTTGAATGAAGTAAATTCAACATTAAAGTCCATAAATGAAGTTATGTGTAATAAAGAGGGATGACACGGGAAAAAAGTATTGAACACGCTAACTGAAATATATTTAATACTTAGTGGAGAAGCCTTTGTTTGTAATGACAGCTTCAAG
>JANDJT010000169.1:3557202-3577883 GCA_024331685.1 Stegophilus panzeri | reverse complement strand
TGTTTCACAGATGAGCGTGTATGTTTTGGATCATGAGCAGATCCTTTCTTTCTCCACACTTTGGCCTTTCCATCACTTTGGTAGATGGACGCTCATGCACTACATTTGGAAAGGTCTCTCACATTCTTCCTTTTCACTTTTAGGGGTAACCAGACTTTAAAATGCTAGAACTTTACATGTGATCAAGATACAAGCAAAGAGGGTTCAGTTCAGGAAAGTCTGTAGTTTTCAAAAGTATAGTCGCATGTACAAATACACCAATGTGAAGGGTTTTCACAGAAATGTCACCATGTAAAGGGTTTTTTAATCAGAATTATAGCACCTTAAAGTCACACACATGTGTCCTAACTAAATATTCCAAATATAGCCACACGATAACGCTGTTCAGAAACTGTGCTGTGGCTATCTTTGAGAAAGTGATTGGTTATTGTAACACTGGCGGTGTTGATCACCAGCACAACTAGTCGAACATCTCCTCACAGAAAACTTCACCATACCAACAATTATACACATTTAATCTGTTTATATGGAGCATCTGTTACACAAGTCAGGTCTACTGTACTATCAGAGCTGCGGTTATAGAAAATGAATCAATAACCCTCTGATCAATCAGAAATCAATGGCGGCATAAGTATAACATGTTTTATTCATTATGACCTACAGCACCACTTAACAATTTGTTTAAGTTATATACTTCAAGACAACCTGTAATCAACACTGACCATTTTTTGTATCTTGTTATTTCACATCTTTTACAATCTAGTCAGATTGTACACAAGTTAATTTCTTTCGATCACTTCGTTCAATTCAGTTCACATCAATCACTTAAATAATCAAATTCTTTCACAGTAATTTTCCACTAAAGTGTAGCGACTTGTGTCCACCTCTAAAAGGCCTCGGATTTTATTTTCTCACTATGTCAATGTGCACTCAATCAACTACTATCAAAAATAATATTATGATATGTTTTATCAGGGTGTTTATCTCATTTGGCTGAATCTTTTATCTAAAGTAACTTACATTTGAGATAGGATACAACTGAACTTACAACCGCTCACTCAGTAGCCCAATGCCTTACCCACTAAGCTACCACTGCAAGCGCTTGTCTATGTATAACCCCAAGTCAGTTCAATACAGATGGATAAACCCAAAGTTCTGCCTTACTCTACATTATTCCATCTGAAATTAAGTTTCACTCAGAAATGCCTCATACCGTGGACGAAAAAAATTGTTCTTTTATTAATTTGTCACTTGTAGCCTTTGTTTTGTTGATATAGTCTAATAACTATATATTCTACCTTCTACTTTTCCCTCAGACTGCAATAATTCTGTACAGGCTCGTGTCTCAGTCCATCCATATCTCACCTCCTGTACGTGGTCGTGTCTCATTTGTAAATCACTTGACCTGCTCCACACTAATAGTGGCTTATGAAAGCAATTGAAAATGACAATTATTCCAGCAGTGAGTTACAGGGTGCTAATGTCCAATTAGCACTGTCTTCTCAGGTTTAATGACTAGTTGTAAATTTAAAATTTCCATCTCATTTTAATTAGCTATGATACGTGGTGTGGTCTGACCTTTCACAGTGGTCCCTGTCTCGATGATTTACACGGCCATGGCTCTCCTGATTCAGACCTGAGGCTGTTGAGTGAGCATTGTTCATGACCAACAAAGTGCTGCAGTTATAATATATGACACTGGATCATATAATTGTTTTGTATCATTGATCACAATGTCAAATTTCATGGGTCACCATGTTGACGTTAAATTTATACTGAGTCTGGAGTAATGAAACTGGCTAATGATGCAAATTACTGGCCTTTGACTGGCTTCTCTTGTAAATTAGTTCATTTTATTTTATACAATTTTTTCTGCGTGTGTGTGTGTGTGTGTGTGTGTGTGTGTGTGTGTGTGCCGAGTTTGTATTCAGGAAAGTGAACTAAAGTCCTGGCTCTGTTTCTGTGTTTGTGTTTGTACATTATATTTTTTTATGTTTCCACCCTAGAGAAGTAAATGATGAGCTCATTAGCAAACTTAGGTGAGGAAGCTGGAACAGCAGAAGCTCCTCTATTTATCATCATATTGTACATATACCGGTGATATGTAACACAATCCAGACTAATTAAGAGGAATTCTGAGCAACACACACTCAAACTTACCTGGGAAGAAAAATTATACAGTAACAGTAGCTTCTGAACATGGCAATATGTGCTTAGGCTCCGCCCATACCTATACAGATATTTTTGAAAACATTTTGTTTTCTCTGCATTTTTGGTCTGAAGACTACATGAAAACACCGTTTTGTGTCACTGAAAACAAAAATGCTATGAAACATGAGGAGTTTTTAAAACTCTTCCTTAAAACGAAGAAATTTATTAAGAAGTAAATCTGACCCTGCTAAAAAAAAAAAAAGCAATAAAAACTCTCATAGACTTTGTAATGGATTTAATGGAAAATGGGAATAGTTTTGCTTTTAATAGAAACTTTTATGGCCCCTGTGGGTCTCTACTGGTAATTTCGTTGCCTTCTATTAGTGGCATGTTATGTCTAGTGGATACCATTGAGGGCCTACATCCTTAATACATCCTACTACATGATGGAAACCATTTGGTAATGGTTTTAATAGTTATAATGGGAATTGTTTTAGTTTTAATAGTAAAATTAATGGCACCAATGAGTCTCTACTGGTAATTTCGTTGCCTTTTATTGGTGGCATGTTATATCTAGTGGATATCATTAAAGACCTATATCCTTAATACAGTATGCCCTACTGCGTAATTGAAACCATTTGGTAATGGTTTCAGTGGCTAGCAGTTGATGGTTTGTAATGGTATTTATAGTTTGATGATTCCTATTGATTTTTTCAGCAAGGGAGCTAGGATTGTTCACCAGGATACTTTGTGGTCTGTAATTTCTAATTTGATAACGTGATTTTGGTTGAAATTGTTGTGTTTCTGCCTTCTCTACTGCTCAATACGCTATATGTTATCCTTGAGGCATTTGATGTAATAGTTTATGGCATACTATCGCCACCTACTGGGCTGGCATGTGCATTTTCAAATCGTTTTTTGGGTTTGGTTCGGATTTTTCTGAAACACTGTTTGTGTGGAATGGATTTTATTTAAAGTGAGCAATAAAATACTAATTAAAATTCCATGCCGTATACGTATGGACGCAGATGGTCTCAGAACTACATTACCTCTAGTCTAACCACACAAGAATGCAGACATGCTCAGTGACGCACACATTTCTCCTTTTATCTTACATCTGAGAGTGAGCCTGTAACCTCAATTTACATATTTTTCATCTCTGAAACCTTGCCATCTTTTGCATATCTATATATAATATGTTCCTCAAAATATTTCTGGAGGTGTTTGTTAGTCTCTCCTGTCCTGGTGCGATGTCTCCGAGCCTCATAGAGGTATCATTTCATTCCTGGAATGTACTAGTGTCAAATCTCCTACCCTCGGGGTGTTCCTTCCCAACAGAAGGAGAAATTGAAATTCAATGGATTTCCCACCTCTAAAAAGGTTGAACAGAGCACGGAGGAGAGAGAAAAAAAGCCCAGAGGGAGCGCTGTCACGGCGAGAAAAATGGTGCCAGACATTTAGTTATTCATCCATATCTATTTTCAACCACAAAATTGGAGCCATTTGCCAGGCGCTGTGTGTCTCGTCTTTCTGCGAGGGATGTTTTATCAACCTTTAGCTGCTCCTGCACAAATCTGCACACAGTGTTAGGGATATGAATAATGCACACTCCCTGAGTGCAACCAATTAAATGTTTGTCACATTCAACCAAGGCATTTTAAACTCTATATTAGATTAGAGTAACATTTTAGAGAGCGACACAATATTTTATTACCAATAAAACCTTCTTAATTTAGTTCTGAGCATGTGACAAAATGGCCACTGATGCACATTCACACTGCATATACACATAAAATTTGATTATCCACTATCTACTGAGTGTTAAGAGATTTTCTGTCAGCTATTTTTCAGAGCATAAAGATGTTCAAGTAGCTGGAATGTGGCAACAGCTCATTTCCTCCATTGTTCCAGTGATGCACACTGGAAAGTCTAATTCGTCATTGTAATTGTCATCTGGATAATATAATACAGTGTCTAGAGTGTTTCCATTCAGAGACTGTTCACCACTGCCGAGCTATTAACACATACAGTTAACACTTTCTCACCATGCATCCTGTTTTATTACATCTTCAGATATTAACATTATTCACACGGCTGATTTGGTGCAAATAGTATACCTTTTTAGTCATTAAAACCACTTGGTATTGGTTGTAACTTGTATTAACTGATTTTTATTTAAAATAACTCACCAAATAATCCTCCATTAAACAATGTTCATACCAGCGGTCAGTAAAATGACACCCACAGTGATCAACGCCTGTTAAAAATGGGGTGGGGGGTGAGGGGGAGGCGGACTTTCGGACATTTTAGAACCTTTTAGCAGGTATATAAAAATAATCAACGATGCAGTGGTGTGATGCTTCAATTATGTTCCTATAATAGCAACTCAGGGTTTATTCATCTCATACCACAGAAATCTCCAACAATTCAAATTATTAAAGAACGTCATACTTTTTATTCATTTATAGTTGAGTGTAACGTTATGGAACATCCATGAAACAAGTTCCTGTTCTCACTTACGTTATAGTAGCTATAAACAGTCATTCCTTGTAACTAAGATAAACAAAAACGCAGCTTGTCATGGTAGAGAGAAACCCCAAAGCATAAAATTCTCCGTCCTGACTTTCCATGGTGGAAAACTTAAAGTTGCAGCTGACTTTTACAAAGCGCTGACACTGGAGACTCCTTCCATAAAGCTTAATAAACGTCTCCTCATACAGAAAACTACACCATAGCAATGATTATACAACAGCTAGCTCTGGTCCACTAATTTGATTGGTCGAGCAGTATTCCAAGAGTGCCTATATTTCCCATAACCGCAGTTTATTCCACACGTTCCACTGTGCGTATCACTCCGCTTGTCTGTGTTCACCACGTAACATTCCGCTTACTAGTTCGAAACCTATTACTACAGTACAGTTAGTGACGTCATCAGCGGACATGGCAAACGATACTCTTCAGGAATATAACGTTTGACTCGTCAGATGACGATGAAAAGGAAGAAGGGAAGACAATTTCACCAGAAGCTCTTTTAATGGGAAGGTACGAATCATTGTGAGCAAGCTAGCCATAGTGTGTCCGAATATCACTTACGCGATATTAATTTCTTGTTTATAGAACTGTTGTATAAAAGCAATATCGCATGAGCAAGACTACGGTTATACTGAAAACAGCATGGCTGTGATTGCCTACTACACTCCTGAACCCTATGGGGCCGATATTCAGTATTCCCTATTGCTCGCGAGATATTGCTTAATAATACACTTATTTATGTGTATTCCATTATGTGGAAGTCTTTTTAGTATGGAATTTCTCTATTATTGCTGAAGTTTATTGTTTGCTAATGTTAATGAATGCATTAAATAATGTTAGTTAAGGGAAGGTCAATGTAAAGCATCCCCAGTGCACTGTGTGATGTTAATGATGTGTAAGCCATCTGTCGTTATGATATTAGAGACATCACTAAGGAGAAAAGATTTGCTTAAATTTAGGAGAAAATCAAGATTTAAAAAAGCACCATGTATGATAGATTTGCCCAGCTTTGACTGCACAGCTTTATCCTTTTCTCTTTGAGCTCCTGCCAAATAATTCAACACCCCAAAAGGAGGATCGTGCTCCTTAAAAGTGTCACACTGAGCTTGATCAGAGAGTGTCAGCAGGTGTTTAGCATCTTAACCTGGGGTATAATGGCTTATTCAAACCAAGACAGTCCCTCAGATACACAGTAAGACACCTTTATTGGCTTCAGCTGGGGGTCTCAAACGTTTTGTAGCCAGGGAATCCTTTAACTTAAAAAAATAAGAAAAAAAAAAAATGAAAGAACTCACAGACCACTCCGCACTGATTAATCTTATAAACGTATCTTATTAACTTAATACAACTATTCAGATATCGTTATTTAAATGTGTACAGTAATATTTGGGATATTGATTGAAGCATAGACCTTTTCATTCCTGAAGTCTACATTGACAGAACACATTCTGAATTAAAATTTCTTGTTGATATTATTTATAAGCCTATTTGTTATTTAGATTTATTAAACAATGGATAAAGTTACAACTGAAGGGAACATACAACAAGGGGGACACTTGGCCGGAGCTGGGTCACTGTTACTGGCTTGGGATATCTGCTCGCCCAGTGTCCAGTGGATGGGACTGACTATGATGGAAGAAGGAAGGACTGGTTCGGAAGTGGCGAGGGCTGGCTCAGAGGAGCGAATCCAAGCGAGAGCATCGGCTTTCATATTTGTTGGACCCTGGATGATATGTAACAAAGAAGTTGAAGCGGGTGAAAAACAAGGCCCATCAGGCCTGGCGAGGGTTCAACCTTTTTGCCTCATGGAGAGATTCCAGGTTCCGATGATCCGTAATTAGTTGGAACAGATAAAGGGAACCCGCCAGCCAGTGGTGCCACTCCTCCAGTGCCATTTTGATCACCGACAGTTCCTGGTTACACATATTATAGTTCTGTTCTGCTGCTGAGAGTTTTTGGGAGAAGAAAGCACATGGATATAGTTTAGGAGGAGTACGTTGCCGCTGTGAGAGCACTGCTCCTACTCTGGTGGTTGAGGCATCAACTTCCACCACGAATGGGAGCTTGGGATTCGGATGTCGAAGTATGGGTGCTGAGGTGAACCTTGTTTGGTGTTTGGAATGCAGAGGATACTTCCTGAGACCAAGGTAAAGTCGAAGGCTTGTTACGGAGGAGAGAAGTCACTGCAGCTACGATGGAGCTGAAGTTCCTGATGAAGTGTCTGTAAAAATGTTCAAACCCTAGGAAATGTTGAAGTTCCTAAACTGTGGTAGGATTATGGCCAAGACAGAATGACTTGTACCTACCATCTCTACCCCCATGGGGCTGATGTTATACCCCAATAACTGTACAGAGGGTTGATGGAAGGAGCACTTCTCCACTTTAAGGAACAACTGATGGTTACGGAGACTTTGGAGAACTAGTTGTACATGCTGTTGGTGCTCAGCCAAATTGGTGGAGTAGATAAGTATGTCGTTGATGTAGATAATGACGAATCTTGTTCATAAACCCTGGGAACACGCGGTGTCAGTGTGACAGTCGGAGAGGAGGATCCCAGTGACATTTACAGCAGTGGAAAGAGCTTTCTCCCTATAAATTTGCCCAGCTATGGAACAACCGTCCTGGTAGTGTTCAGGATTCAAACTTTATGACTAGGTTGAAATCCTATTTGTTGAGTCAGACATGTTGTTAAATAGTTTTTCTCTCAGGTAAAGTGCAGATCTAGGGGATTCATTGGCTTACAGAGTTGGTAAACTGGGACGTTTTTATGCTGTCATCCCTTACTCTCACTGGTTCACTCAGGTGTGTTGACAGTAGAGTGCCGCAGAGCTTTATGTTCCAGGGTGCCTTCATGCCAGTGTTACCGTCTGGCTCTCAAACTGAGTTACACTGACATAGAACTGAGTTATACTGCTGGAGGCCCACTTGCACTCTGATCAAAAGGTACACCCATTTAAACAACTATAGGACAAGAGTATACCTAATAATCTGCTCTCTCGCTCTCTCTCTGCTGAGCTGTCCATGTACTCCTGCTGCCAGATCCTGATTCACTTCGTTCTCTCGCCCTCTGGACCTGCCTTATTCATCATGACGCTCCACTTCTGACTGGAGCTTCTGTACCCTGCGCTGTGACCCATCTTCTGTTGCTGTGTATTCCCACGTGGATAAAGTTTTCACGAACCAAGACTCACCCATACTTCAGTGGATGATCATACTAGGATGCTGTAGACATAATAACTGACTAATAATTGGTGCTGTAATCATAAAGACTATCCTGTACTTATCCCAGGACTTCACAATGGGCCATATTTAGGGTCCAAATATTATACATGGAGAAAGTCAAGTTATGCACATGCTTAAGCTGATTTTCTGGGCTTTCCATTCAGATTATACAAATCACTTGTGCATAGTTTACACCCCCAAGGTTGGCAGCTTCTTCTTGAGTAGGAATGTCCGAAACCGGGTTTTACAATACTGTCTAGATCAAAGGTGTATAATCTTGTCCGGAAAGGGCCGGTGTGGGTGCAGGTTTTCATTCCAACAAGCAGGAGCCACACCTGAGTCTATTGAAAGCCAAGTTCAACTGATTAAACATGTGGAATCAGGTGTGGCTCCTGCTTGATTTGCCTTTAAATAGAAGCACCTGCATTTTTTGGTAAAAATTAAAAACCCGAGGGTTGCAGTACTTGCACCCCATGTTCATATCATGGTTTAACGATTCAAGGCACAAAGTAAATGATTTTGTTTCACCTTATGCATGTAGATTTCACACCATTGTATTATATTATATTGTATTAAACTGCACTACAGTAGACTGGGTTTTATGACGTCTGGGGTTTTGTTACATGGTTTGCTCGTAAAGTTACATCGTCTCACCTTCTATAGAAAGCAATTACTTTGCTTTATGCCTTTTTCTCAATAAGTCATAAATATGACATGAGGTCCAGCTAACATAAAAACAAAGTCCAGACTGACCTTGTGAACCATGTGAACACTAAAAAGTGTTCACATGGCTCTCTTCATATGGTCTTTCAGCAGATGCTGTGTTTGGTGGCTAATAGGTTCAAAGTCTTACTACTGAAATTGGCTTTAATAACTCTGAATGCTGAGGTCACACACTTCTCTGCGCTGAATACTTTGCCTTGTACTTGGGGTATTTCATAGATGAAAGAAAGAAATCTTTATTTCTTAGAAATGTTATTTGGAATTTTCTTATCTATTTTCAAACTCCACTACCTTTATCCTTTCCCCTATGTGCTGTGATACTGAATACAGTGTACTAGTACCTAATTAAACGATACTGCTCTCAACGTTGGCCAAATGCTGGAGAAATAATAATGGTACCAGGTAATTCCACACTGTAAAACCGGATAAGTTCATTTAACTCAAAAAAATTTGTGGAAACTAATTACCTCAAAATTTTTAAGTTGATCAATCGATTTCTTTAAGCCTAATACACTTAAATATAACAAAAATTTAACTCAGACTTGTTATATTTAAGTGTATTTGGCTTAAAGAAATTGCTTTATCAACTTAAAAAAATTTGAGGTAATTAGTTTCCTCAAATTTTTTGAGTTAAATGAACTTATCCGGTTTTACAGTGCACCAATAAAAAAAATAAACAATGAAACTTGATATACATGCCCAGATGGAGTCTGCTACCTATGCCAGCATCCTCCTTCTACTTGGAACATTTGATATTAAAAGATATATTTATCTTGGAAACACCACTGTGGCCAACTTCAAGTTAAAGCTAGTAGTAATCATTAAGCTTGATTTAATTTACAAAATGCTTCTCAGTCCCACCTAGCTTTCAATAATTATTAGCAATATTGTCATGCTGAGGGAAAACTATTGCTTTATCAGTATTGAGTGGCTCTGCTGTGTAAAACTCAGTCAGGAGATGTGCTTTCGATCAGCGTGTGTGTGACCTGTAAGTTCTTCTCCAACAGCTCTGCAGGACCAAACACTCTCTCTTTATCGCAGCACATGCAGGAAGCTGCAGAGTCGATGGGAACAGCAGATGGAGGGTTTATCTTCAGATTTCTCCTATACACGTCCATCTGTGCTCGAATGCAGTGGAGTTGTTACAGTTTAGCAAGTCATCTCGTTCCAGCAGTGCAGAATGTCTCAGCATTAGCAACTGGGATTACGCACAGACGCTTATTTCGACTTGGAAACTAGTTGAGGGTTTGTTTTTATTGAAAATGTTTATACTACCGGGTGTTGCGCTGATTAATTCAGATAGCTGTCCATGATATGATGACACACTGACGGTGTGACAGAAATGGCTAAAACTTTCTTCCAGATAGCTAAAATGAAGCTTAGTGGGGGGGAGTGATGTTATGAAGTTGTCATTTAAAAAGATGGATTTATACCAAAGTATCCATGTTAACAAACTAGCTGTAAATAGCTCAAACCAATACACATAAGGCTAAAAAAAAGAACGATCCTACTTTAGACGCCTTATTAATGCTGGCTTTCTTGTGGAAGACTGATGAATTGCTTGTGCCCCTGGTAATGAGGCTAAAGCATAAACAATAAATGCCTCAAAGGGCATTGAGCCCGAAGTAAACAAGGCAAGCAACCCATATAATTTCAGCCAGATATGCATGAAGAAAATGCAATGCTGTAGATTATATCAGAAAACCACAAAAAAAGGCATAAAGGCTAAAAAGGCAGCCATGCTAGCAGCAGCGGAGTGTGTAAGGGCTGATATCTTCGTTGTGGTCAGTCAGCATGTGATTCGAGATGTGTGTTCAGTAGAATGGTGTGGAATAGAGAAGCCAGGTTAACAAGCGTAGCAGCAAGTCTCTCACAGGTCAGAGAGATTAAATGGAGTTTGGTTGATTCTGCTTCATGGAGACTGAGGTGAAGTGATCAGACTACAAACACACAGCACTGAGCTCTGGGAGCTGTCAGCAAAACGGTCTTATGTAAATTCCATTAATGTTAATGTTCATTTTAATGTTAATGTGGTGTTTAGATTTGGCACGGAGCAGCATAGTCTTAGAAGTGTTATCATTTATAAAATATGCACTCTAAAAACACTGGCTTATTTTACAGCTCAGTTGCTGGGTTTAGTTGGTAGGTGGTTGGGTCACTCTGACCCAAATTGGGTCGATAATGGACAATCCGGTATGAGGGATGTGGACCTGAAAAAGAACAGTCACGATGCATTAAGATTCATTTTCTGCAATTTTCCACTGCACCTGTCGAGACAAAGTCTGAAGTAAGAAAAAGTGGACGCACCTTCTCCCCCCCCACACAATTTTCTCCACAATTTGATCTTGCCAATTCGCACCCAGCAGCCAGCTCTCCACTATCTCACTACTAACCAGGGAAGGGTGAGCACGTGCTAACATGTTCTTCCTCTGAGACACATGAAGCCAGACAAACACATCATTTCAAACTGCTGCTCATGCTGCCCTACGTGGTAGTGTAACATACTCAAAGGCAAGTGCTATCTATCTACCCTCATCTGCATCTATGAACTCATACACATCCATAATTTACTAGTGTCACTATGATTGACAGGGGAGAATGTGTATGTCATCCCACCCAACCAGAGAACGCAACCAATTTTGTAATGCTTGGACTCCACTGATGGCTGTGGGATCATCGAAATTCATGTAGCTTGACTTGATTGCCAACGGTAGCCTGCTTATAAAAAGTATGCTAGCTATAGTTATTTGAAGGGAAAACATGTCTTAAGTTGACCTCTTGCAATAAATAAGACAAGTTAGTGTTTTTAAGTGTTTTAACTTCAGGCTGCGATATAACTATAACTAGGGTTACTTCAAGATAGTTAAAAATGACCTCGTGTTTTCTCTGTAACATTATCTCAGATTATCAGCTAGCTGAGATGATTCGTTGTCTGTGGTTTCAAAATGGATACAGATATAATAGAGCTGTCGTTTTTAAGTTGAATAACGCAGCTTCGCACTCAGTGTGAGTTTTGTAGAGAAAAGGTTCTTCCTGAAGAGTCTTTTGTGCTGATACAAAAAAAACAAAACAAAACCACCAACAACAAATAAATAAATAAATAAATCTGCTCATACACTGTAACCATAAAGACTTGAGTCTACAAACCCAGACCTGTAGACATTTTCACAAAATCAATGCAGCAGGCTGGCTCAACATCCAAACTCAACCACACTGGGTTAAAACAGCCCATGCTAGGTTTACTGTTAGTCTGTTTCAGTTTGACATTACCTTCTCGGTAAATATGCAAGATGTATTCTGCACTGGAACTGAATTTTTTAGCCAAAGTGAAGCGCATTGTGAACTGACTTGGGTCTCTGTGAAATGAGTTATTAATTCATGCAGTCCCTTAGCTCGCCTTTTCACTTCAAAAGCCTGTCTAATGAACAAAGTCTGCACTCGGCCTCAGGTCCCTCATGATGATTTTCCGATCGAATCAGAACCTAATCCAGGCATTTTTCTACACAGTTTAACCTGTCGTTTTTCTTTCAAGCTGATTCCATTAGAAAAATATTCTCTGCCTGAATCGATTAGCGCACATTATATCTGATATCGACGGCGTTCCAGTTCTTTTGCAATAATTTTGAGTCATGCATGAAGACAGGGACGTGTAAAGCGTGACTGCATTTTATCATTGTTCACTTTTGGACTTGTGTACTTCACGCTTCACTTATGTTCAATCTGTCCACCCTAGCTAATGTGTTTGTGTGCATTCTTGTGTGTTTGTTTGGGTGCGTATCTGTAGCTTCCCTTTTTGGGTTTTCCAAAAACGCTTGAAACGGTCCTTTTCCCTCAGGTGCCAATTTGTTCATCGTCTCGTCAGATGAGCGCTGATGTGCCGCATGTCATCGCTCAGCCTCCGTGCGATGTTTAGCTCAGTGTTTGCGTTTAGAATAACTAATTGTGTTTGTCCTCCACATCATTTCCACGCACGACTGCGCACTATCAACACACACTCTCTGACACTTCATCACTTCACAAATGGCTAAATTTAGATGACGGACTGTTTTATGTGCCTCAGCTTCAAGATTATTGTACATGGATTAAACACGACTGGATTGGCATTTGGTGGTTTTATTTTTCATTCAATTCATTTTTTTTTTTAGCCCAGATGTCTAGGCCATCAGTAATGACAGGATTTAATGGATGCATTAATGGAATATTACACTGCTTTCACACATTCAGTTTGTTTGACTGGATCCCTGGTGTGCTTTCTCCTAACTCTCTTGCAGTTCGATTGCGGTAAGAAAGCGACTCGACTCTGAATTGATTCAATTGCAGGAAGTGAATCAAACATGCCATGAGTATTTTTGTAGATGTGAGGTGCAAACCTGAGCCAAGAACAGATGCCATGTGTTCTGGAGATTTGGACAAAAAAAAAATACACAAAATGTTTAAAACTGGTTCTTTATATAATTATATCATCATTTATTTAGTACCAGCTTCATGTTCTCTACTCAGACTTGCCAAAGGTTATTATTTTCCATCACTAATTTTCTGACTAAGAGTTTTATGAGTATGTATTCAGCCCTACATGCTACTCAGCCAACCATTTTTCTTTCTTTTTTTTTTTTGCTTTAGGGTTTAATTATTTGCAGCGTGAAAACAATATAACAAACCAAATAGCTAACAAACCAAAAGTGTCAATTTGGCTTTGATTCAGACTCAGCAAACGGACTACTAGATATGAATATGCCCTTAAAGATACAGTTGCTGGGTTCCTGAGATGTGCAGTAGAAAAGAGATCGTGAGTTTGAATTCCAACGGTGCTGCAATCATCCGTGGCCAGGAGTCCAATAAAAACAAATTATCCATGTTCTCTGGGTGGTTCGGCCAATTCTATTGTTTATGCACTATACATTGAAGACATTTACAGTTACATTTATATAGCGCGTTTCTAGACACTCAAAGTGCTTTACATTGTATGGAGAGGGGGGCGGGTTCTCCTCAACCACCACTAGTGTGTAGCATCCACCTGGATGATGCGATGGCAGCCATAGTGCGCCAGAACGCCCATCACACACCAGCTATTAGTGGAGAGGAGAGGAGAGTGATGTAGACAAATCAGGGATGGAGGTTATTAGGGGGTCATGAAAGAAAAGGGCCAATGGGGGAATTTCACCAGTAAACTGAGGTTATGTGTCCTAGGATTTTTAATGACCACAGAGAGTCAGGACCTCAGTTTAACGTCTCAGCCAAAAGACTGTGCTGTT
Source organism: Stegophilus panzeri (assembly GCA_024331685.1). Lineage (NCBI taxonomy): Eukaryota > Metazoa > Chordata > Actinopteri > Siluriformes > Trichomycteridae > Stegophilus > Stegophilus panzeri. Next base: position 3,564,003 of record JANDJT010000169.1, on the reverse strand, counting down.
TTCACAGTAGTGTCCCCATCACTATACTGGGGTATTAGGCCCCACACAGACCACATGGTGAGCACCACCTGTTGGCCTCACTAACACCACTTAAAGCATCAACCTTAGTTTTCCCCAGGAGGTCTCCCATCCAGGTACTGGCCAGCTTCAACCCTATTTAGCTTCAGTGGGACACCAGGCAAGAAGTGCAGGTTGATATGGCTATGGCCAGGTTTAGGTTTGAGATCAAAAGATGAGACAACAGATCAGAATTTCAGCTTTCGTTTCCTCATATTTACATCTAGACGTGTTGAACAACTTAGAACATGCCACCTTTTGTATGAACCCACCCATTTTTTCAAGTTATTAAACATATTGGAACATGCGACTGATAGGTCTTTCTTGCTGCCCAGGTGTGCCCTGAAATGCATTTAAATTAATCAGGAGGAACTTCATCATGCAGCAAGACATTGATCCAAAAAACTCTGCCACCTCAACAAAGGACTTTATCAGGGGGAAAAAGTCGAACGTTTTAGATTGGCCAAGTCAATCTCCAGACGTTAACCCAGTTGAGCAGCATTTCACCTCCTGAAGAGGAGACTGAAGAGAGGACAAGTCCGAGACAAGCCATAAGAAGAAATATTGGCGTATAAGTTCATGACCCTAAATGAGGAAAAGTAAAAAAAAAAAAAAAAAAAACAATTAAAAGATAAAAGGAGAGATTAACCAGTATTTCAGACATCTCAAATGTGGAACTTGGTCAAATTGACCCATAATAAGATGGTCAAACATCTTCTTAAACAACTCATGCAAATGGTCCATGAAACAGCTCATAACGAAGATCATCTCCATGAACAGAGAAGAATGTTCAATCCTCTAAAGCTCAAGGTGAGTGTACTAATAAGGTATGATTAGACTATATTTATTGAAGGGCTTGAAGTCAATCACAGCAATGTCAGAGAGGATAGATAAAACCCACCTAAACTGATTTCCCCCCTTTATTTATGATGCAGAGGACATTATGGAGCAGGAAGGTTGACGTTAATGTTCACCTTGAAAGCAGGATGCGATTTTGTTCTCAGAATTTCACCTACAGATGCACTGGTTAAGGTTGTGCGCCGGTTGTTTGTTCAAAAACTAAAAATGCTGTTAGAATTTTAAAGAAGAGCCTTAAACCTCAAGCGCTCAGCTACACCTAATATGTTAACTTGAAGTTTTCTGACGTCTGCAGGACAGAGGAGTTTACATTGTTTGGTTTTTGACAAGAACTTAACAAGAAGCGTTTTATGGCTTATTATCATCAGGAGAGAAACAAAGAGAGGCTGAAAGGGAATGAATGTTTACAGCTGCTATAACATAAGTGATAAGAGGAACTAACTGCTTCTGCGGACGCTCCAAAACATTAAATGTAACTATAAATTGATAAAAAGTATGATGTGTCATTTTTTAATGCAATTGTTGGCAAATTCCTGTGGTTTAAGAGGAATAAAACACACATGCTGTAATAGGAGCTCTTATATGATATAACACACGGGGAGAACATGCAAACTCCATACAAAGGCGAGAATTAAACCCCCAACCCTGGAGTTGCGAGGCAAACGTGTTAGCCACTAAGCCACTGTGCCCCTCATAACCACATGGAACACAAGTAATATTAGAAGTTGCACATGTAAACTAAAAAGTACTTAAAGAGATGTAACTACAATATATTTCAGCACTTTTCTTGGAGAGAATATGATGAAAGATTTAGAAAGTTTTGGCGCTGTCCATGGTGCTGACAGAAACTGCTCTCTCTCTCTCTCTCTCTCTCTCTCTCTCTCACACACACACACACACACACACACACCTCTTGTGATTGAATGTACCCTGTCAAGTGAGGTAGTGTACATTTCTAAGCTACATGGCATCTCATCATGTCTTAATTTACCCAGAATCCCACTTGCGTTCGGATTTACAGCATTCGCTTCAAGGTTGAGCTGAAATGGTGTAGAGCAGAGGTACTCTAAGTTGGTGCAATGACAGAGCCCTTATAGAGAATATATAAATAAATAAATATATATATGTCAGTGCACGCCCTCATGATCACAGCAATCTGACTGTTCAGATATTACGCACATAAGGAATAAAACACTTGGGGATGAGCAGTTATAGGAAAATAATCCATGTTACTGAAAGAGCTGACACTGGAGACTGCTTCCATAAATATTCACAACATCAGTGATTATGTTTTTCTTTTTTATTTTATGTCAATCCTCTGCTATAAAAGTCTCTGTGAATGATTTGTTACCATAAAAATGATTAGCCAGAATTCCTGCCACAGCTGCTGTTATGGAAAATTAAGCCACAGCCTTGTGACCAATCCGATCAATTGAGATCTGAAATTCTTTGAGTCTATGAGTCAGTTTAATCATTGGAACAATGGGACCTTTTTACAGAATCCAGAGCAGTTACACCATATTAAAAATATATTTGAAAAAAAAAAAAAAAAAAAAAGACATTATTTGAGTGTTTTCTTTTAGGTTAAAATGAAGGTTAGGATTAAATGATGTTTAAAACAACTTGATCATGAAGTAGACCACTGTATAAGATGATTTTAATATTGGATTCCTTTGAGAACAATGAGTATAACGGATTAAATTTTAATAAAAAGTAAACATTAGCCTATATGTACTGAATATACAATCAGAATGCCCGATGATAAATTTGACTTCACGTGCGTGTTTTGGCATATATTTTTTTTTACTTTTTTGTTCATTGGGTGGGATCACTGCCCCCCCTGTTGGTGGCCATGGAAAATCATGGAAATTAAAGTATTTTAATAGTTTCTGACTTGCTGAAAGAACATTCAGTTAATAAACTTATTCTAACAGATATCCCCCCCAACCCCCACATGCACCTTCAGTAAATACAGCAGGTGAGCACGCTCAGGAAGGAACTGAATCGTATAAATAATGTGTATATGAAATCATGAAGCAGAAGGAAGTGATCAGTCTGAAATCTGAAATCATTCCAAAAAAAAAGAAAGAAAGAAAGAAAGAAAGAAAGAAAAAATGTGGATTTAAGAGATTGTGCGCGCGTGCGTGGCGCGTTGAGTGCGCGCGCGCGTGAGCATGCCAGTGAATGGATGTAGGCGCACGCTCTGAAATCACATCGTTTTAAATCTGCGTAATAAATAAATAAATAAATAAATACATAAATAAAAATATATATAAATATATTTTAAACAACAAACAAAAACTAAAAACCACGAGGAAATGAACATGTGATCTAGGCACCTCACGAGCGGTGCGTCCCCCCTCACGCGCGGTATAACGGCGAGTCTCGCGCTCTCTCGCTCTTTCTCTCTCTCTCCCACAACACAACAACCTGCACTCCGGGGTCGGAGAGGAATCGCCCGCGTGGTTGGGAATGTTTTCATACGCATGCACGTGCTGAATAACGGATTTATCAGACGGGAGCTCGTGCGAAGGAAAAAAAGGCGGACAGAGAGAGAGAGAGAGAGAGAGAGAGAGAGAGAGAGAGAATACTAATAATAATAATAACGGAGACCTGTACCGAAAACGTTGCTCGCTCTCTCTCTCTCACGCACACACACGCGCACACACACACACGCACACACCGCGCGCCCGCGCAAAATCCTTCAAGAGATGAGCGCGAGGCTTTTTTTGAATCCTTGCGCGAGCGCGTAGCTGTCGGCGCAATCCGACGGCCGTTGGGGAATTTAAACTGTAACGGGGAAAAAAATCCGTTTTTTTTTTTTCTTTTTAAACATACATGTATATATTTTATTATTGTTTTGTTTTTTTTGTTTTTTTAGCTTGGCGACCATAAAACACACAGAAGGACTACGGAGAAACGCTCTTTGTGTGTCTCTGTGTGTGTGTCATCATGAAAATACGCCTCTACAGTAAGTCATTATTAAATTAATTTCTTATATTTTTGTAACGTCAGCGTCTTTTAGGTAGTCTAAGCGTTAAAATAAAAAAAAAAACAAAAAAAAAACCCAATTAATTACGTTATGAGTATTTTGGTCCTAACGCTATATTTAAAGTGGCAGAGAATGACTAAGCTAGGGTCCCAAATTATTATTATTATTATTATTATTATTATTATTATTAAATCCGGTCTAAACTGTATGAGTATGTGTAAACAGGGCTTTGTGCGCGCGTGAGGTGCATAGTGCGTGGTAACATACTATTCTAACATACTAGGTTACTTAGTGTAGTGTGCGGTTTGGAACTTGTCCGTTGTTTATACACTGATTCCTTTTCAGCCAGCTGTCTCTGTGTGTGTGTGTGTGTGTGTGTGTGTGTGTGTGTGTGTGGTGTTTCAGGTGAAAGTTTGCCCTCACCTGCCGAACAAGCAGCTTGTTGTGACTCCTCAGAGCTTATTTTTGTCCCCTATCTGAACTGATATAAAGAACTGGAACCGGAAGTTTTCACGATGAAGAGGAGGCAGAAGCGCGTGCTGCAGATGGCGTTTTTATTCACCCTGGCTCTCATTTTCTTGCCCAACGTGGGTCTGTGGTCGCTGTACAGAGAGAAACACCTGATGAAGGCGCACGATGGAGACGTGCAGGTAAGTCGGCGTTAACTTCCGGTGTACGCCGCTGTGTAAGCACGTGCAATGGAACAACAATAATAAAATAATAGACAGTCATTTCATCCAGTTTGAGTCTGGATCACTGTGATCTACTTCCGTTTTCACGTATTGAAGGAAAGTGGTAGAAGTCAGAGATCATGTGCCGCGCTGACGTCACATGGTGACTTCATGCTAGTGCAGGTACAATGGAAGAAAACAATTTCAGTGATAACAATCAGGTACCGTTTTTTCAGCGAAGTTCAACATCAGTTAACGTAAATCCAGTGTAGAAATAGTAGAGATGTTGGTGCATGTGCTGAGCTCAAAATCCCAGAATGCAATGCAACTATACAACGCAGAGTTACGCCAGAGACTAGTTCGAGATCACGAGTGTGACGCTTCGGAAGCTGATCTGTTTGAGCAGAGTGTACAGATGAGGAGGTGAGAGAGCCGGAACGGATTAAAGCGTCGCTCTCTTTAGCTAGAGATGAATAAAGTGAGGCAGTTGAACTGCATTATGGGTAACTCCACGGTTGAGGGTTCGAGTTGCGTCACTGCCCTGTGTGTACGGAGTTTGTATGTTCTCCCCATGCTGTATGGGTTTCCTCCTGGTACTCCGGTTTCCTCCCCCAGTCCAAAGACATGCACGGTAGACTGATCGTCATGTCCAAAGTGTCCGTAGTGTATGAACGGGTGTGTGAATGTGTATGTGATTGTACCCTGTGATAGATTGGCACCCCGTCCAGGGTGTACCCCGCCTTGTGCCCGATGCTCCCTGGGATAGGCTCCAGCTTCCCCATGACCCTGTAGGATAAGCGCTATAGAAGATGGATGGATGGATGGATGGATTATAAGTTGTTCAGGGTCTATATACAGTAGATGCGTCCTCAAAAGACGTAATGTAACGTTTCGTTGGAAATGTAGGTTGAGGATACTTATCTTTAGCGTCTATTCTTACAGCGTTATTCATCCAACACCTAATCACCTTTTCATCTAACACCATTACTGCTACCAGTTCTCCGTAATAAAATTCTCATGAGCTTGAGTTTGTCTCATCAGCTCCTGGCAAAGATGTCTCTTTTTTTTTTTTTTTTTTTTTTTTTTTTTTTCCAGGGACACGTGAAGTCAATCGAACTGCCACTCACGGGGCACCGAAACACACTCGGAGGAAAGCGCTATCCGCTCTCTTCTACATACACGAGCACACAGATGCCCATGATTGGCTAGTGTCGCTGCGATTGATAGAGGAGAAAGAGCATAAGCCCCGCCCACTCTGAGAGCACAGACGATTCTTGCTCTCTTGGATTCCCCTGGCTACGGACGGCTATGCAGTCCCTCCAGGATTCCGCGATTTTGCGATCACAGACATTAACGCAAAATCAAGCAAACGCCGCGATATTTGGAGGAGCTTGCAAATTTAAAACGAAAATTTCCGCAGATTTTATAATCAGACAATATTTCATATGCAAAATAGGACCTGTCATTCACTGCATTACATCACCCAAAGTCATATTCCTGCACTTTTCTTGGGACTGTTATGGACCACCTAGCGCTTAGTTCACCTTTACATCGTGTGTATATTAAAATCTTATAGAACATAAAGAAATCACCGAGAAGGTATACTCCACCATATCACAACATAATATCACACAGTGTGTCTTAATTCCCGGAAAGTTCCAGCATGCCGTATAACTTGCTCTCTGCTCACCGTGGTGTTTGGCGATTCGTAGAAGTTCGTTTCGTATTTCGTCGCCATGTGATACAGCGCTAATGCTCACGGAAGGAATACCGAGTCTGTTAATTGCGTCTTGTAATCAAATTTTTCCTCATTCGTTCTCGCACGGGTTCCGTGTCGCTTCGTCCCGAGGCGAGCCGCACAAGGCCAGTCGCTCCGGTCCATCCGAATTCCGTGAGCAGAAGCTGGATGTTGACAGCGACAGAAATATCAGAGGCCCTTGTACAGGGATTTGTCCTTTCTGCGTCTGCTTGTGTTCGGCGCCTTTCCTAAGACGAATCAGACGGATCCGACACGCTCGCCTGGGCAGAAATCTAATGCAATTAGAGGCAGTTTGACAGGTAGGCCTTTCTGCTATTAGCCCTTTACCCTGCTTTTATTCTCTGGCTGGAACATTCAAAAGGGCTTCATAACCATCAGAGCCACGTTGTTAATGGTGTTCTCTGAATGTGAAATGTCCTGTACTGACTGTAATGAAGTCAGACAGCAATCTATTAAATCTCCAA
>JANDJT010000169.1:3545518-3556923 GCA_024331685.1 Stegophilus panzeri | reverse complement strand
ACTTGTGATTGGATCAGTAGAATCCTGTGTCATTGATACTGGGTGAAGCTTAGCTGCATAGCAATCCTGAGGAAATGCCGGATGACGAGAGATCCGAATCCTTCCACTAGAGCTCCTGTTTCCTAAGAAGTGACTATAATTCTTTGTCGTTTTCTCCTCTCTTCTTTGCTCCGTTTTTCTTATTTTGCAAGCATTGCACAGGACCGTCTCTGACGGTTCACTCGTGTATCACACAGTGCTGTGGTTGCACACAGTGCCTCCGTTATGAGATGGACAGCGTTGATAACCACGCTCCGACACCGATAACCTTTTCCCGATGTTTTAACGAGGACTGAACTCAGCAGGAGGAAAGGCGATAGAGTTTTACACAGAGCCGGACTACACACTCATCCCGTCTGAGGAAGTCAACAGCCAGGTCTGGCTTTTACTACCAGATAGCATGATGATAACAAGAGCGTAACCGAAAGGTGGAGGAGGAGGAGGAGGAGGACCAGAAACAGTGCTGCACAGCCTCATGCATTTTCAGCTGGCTCTCCTCAGATCCTGTGTTAATCCACCCGCGGTTACGTCAGGCCAGATAAATGAGGAACGCTTTTGTCACTTTCCATTTGCATGCATAGTGACAAGAGGAATAGAGATGGAGTAATTGCAATTCCCCTCGGTGTCAAAGCAGAGAAAAGCGTTATGGTAATGGACAAGTCGAACCGACACTGGGGGTGATTTTGGGATGATTTGAATAGAGCACGCACGCACACGCACACACATACACACGCACACACACACACACACACATGCTCAAAGAGACCAAATCCCACATCGAGGCCGAGTAACGTATTGTGTAGCAGGAGTTTGGATGAAATTATAGAGTGGAAAAAATGAAGTCGTGTCGTCCCTGTCACAAGAAATTCCATCTTTCCTCACCAAGAGTTTCAACTCACTGTGACACTGCGGTAGTCTTCAGTAATGGACTGCTGTCTATGAGCATTTTAACAGTAACCGTATTATCCACTGGAAGAATGAGTTCACGCACAATTTCCATTTTTTGCTTAACGTGCGTTCACCTGTGCAGACCACACGTGCAGTCCGAATGACACAGAAATATCGTTTTAATGATGTGGGGTAAAAGGGAATGATGAGACTTCTTCATCAGCGATGTGTAGAAACAAGCTCGGATTTGAATGAGGTCTGAAACCATCAAAATCAGCCTTAGATGCATGGAACTTCCTTATTTACATATAGATTTATGATATTTGACAGACACCGTTATCCAGAGCAACCTACAATTATCTCATTCATACATCTGAGCAATTGAGGGTTAAGGGCCTTGCTCAAGGGCCCAACAATGATAGCACTGGGGTTTGAACTCATGACCTTCTGAGCAGTAGACCAACACCTTAAACACTGAGCTACTCCTGAGCTGAGCTCTATACCACATATAGCCATACAACACACTCACTTTATATATCACATAGGCATATATGTATACCACAGTATATGGTCAAAAGTATGTGGACACCTGTTTCACACCCATATGTGGTTCTTCTCCAAACTGTTACCACAAAGATAAAGCACACAATTGTATAGAATGTCTTTGTACACTGTAGCATTATATACAATTTCCCTACAATGGAACTAAGAGACCCAAACACTGTTCCAGCATGACGATGCCCCTGTACATAAAGCAAGCTCCATGAAGATATGATGTGACATGGTTGGAGTGGAAGAACTCGAGTGTCCTGCACAGAGCGCTGACCTCAACCCTACTGAACACCTTTGGGGATGAACTGGAGCACCGAGTGCACCCCAGACCTCCTCTCCAAACATCAGTAACAACAGGGGCGGCTGTGGCTCAGGTGGTAGAGCGGGTTGTCCACTAATCATAGGGTTGGCGGTTCCTGGCCTGCATGACTCCACATGCTGAAGTGTCCTTGGGTAAGACACTGAACCCCAAGTTGCTCCCGATGGAAAGTTAACGCCTTGCATGGCAGCTCTGCTACCATTGGTGTGTGAATGGGTGAATGAGACCCAGTGTAAAGCGCTTTGGATAAAGGTGCTATATAAGTGCGCCATAATAATAATAAATAATCAGTACCTGACCTTACTAACACTTTTGCACTGTCGCTGAATGAACACAAATTGTCATTGCGATGATAGCTTTAGCACTGCAATTTCCACAAACAGTTTTGCACTCAAGTCCCCATCAGTGATCAGTGGAGAAGTCCAACAAAACAGACTTCATGTAAAAACTGTAATGAATTTTCCTGGTTATACAACTGCACTATTTGAGCATGTAGAATTTGAGCATGTAGAATTTATAGAAGGTTTGTATTTATTTATAATCGCACTATCCGGTGTCACCCAGATGAGGACGGGTTCCCTTTTGAGTCTGGTTCCTCTCAAGGTTTCTTCCTCATATTGTCTCAGGGAGTTTTTCCTCACCACCGTCACCTCTGGCTCACTCATTAAGGAAAAATTCGTACATTTAAAATCTACATCCTGAATTTATATATTTCCGTAAAGCCGCTTTGGTACAATGTCCATTGGTAAAAACGCTATCCAAATAAAGCTGAACTGAATTGAATTGAATTGAAATCCCCACAGCCACGCTCCAAAATCTAGTGAAAAGCCTTCCCAGAAGAGTGGAGGTTGTTATAACAGAGGTCTGGAATGGAATGTTCAGCAAGCACATACGAGCGTTATGGTCGGGTGTCCACAAACGTTTGGTCACACATTGTGCTGTTTTTTTATTTTTATTTTTTAAACGACATCCCGAGCTTCCAGGTGTTGAGATGCCTCATAGGTTCTGCGTGGTTCTCATTGGAAGAAATCTTTTGCGCAAACGTGCTGTAACTGGAAATAAACAATTCCTTCATAAAAAAAATAGAAATAAAAAAAAAAAAACCTCTGAATATTTCTGCCATGCTTTAGTGTTAATTAGAAATTATGGAATAACCACAAGCATGTTTTTATAGAGCACCGAGCCAGCCAAGACGATTTAGCAGATCTTCACACGTCTGTGCTTAAATTTACACGCCCTCCAACCACACGTGTGTTTGATCACGTAAAGATGAAATTGATGAATGACATTTTTATTTTTATTATTATTATTATTATTATTATTATTATTATTTTTGCATTCCCTTGTCATTTCCTTTTACTGTGCAGCACACTGTTGCTCAGGCAAATGAACAGGCCACATGGAGTTACTGAACTAAATATCTAATTGAGCCGTACAGGGATGGAATCACATGCTGGAACCTAATGGAGCAGATTCATTTTTCCATCTGTTCGCTTAATTCATCACCATAAGGCTGTTTTGCAGTAATTGTGCTTTTTCTCAAGAATGGTACTAAAAATGATAATTATATTTCTTTATTACGAACGATTTTTTATTTTTTTTTGGCTCGCACTCTATTCACATTTGATATTTTAACACGTGCAGACGTGTGTTGGAGATTTAATCGTGCGCAAAGCATCATCAGCACATAGCGCAAACCCACCTCGACCGCAGCAACAGCAGCAGCATCACTCTGAATCTCTCCAGAGAGAAACAGTTAAAGCCTGATTACTTCAATTCGCCTCGTGAGGCGATAAGAAACACCATCTCCCAGATTAAACAGCATTACATACGGGGTGTGTGTTATGAAGCAGTGTACGGTGATATAAAAGCACTTCATCACCACCTTATGAAACAATGAGAGATGGACCTATTGAGGCCCATGAGCTCCATTAAGCTAATAACTGTACTACAGGAGGTGGAAAACCTCTTAAGGACCCTTATTGTTCAATCACTCCTGCATTTTAAGAAAGAGGTCTGACCCAAAGTGTCGTGCATGTACACGTTAGCGTGATCTTTTTAACCGTCAGCATTTTATTTTAAAGCAGCTGTCTGATCCTCGTTGTTTATCCTGAACCTAAACGCATCGAAACGCCGGGGTAAATTTATAGCGGCTTTGACTGACTCCTCCACCCAGGTGATTGTTATTCAAGGAGAGCGGGCCCTCTTTTGCTTTATGGCTCCTCTCCTCATCGAGTGCAGATTTATGGCATTAAAATCCACCGCACAAGGTGATATTTGTCATCGGCATAACATAACAGCAGTAAAACGAGACAGTAGGTTTAACTCCGACCGAGACTCACGAGTTTCACGCCCGTAGGATGGCGAGTCATGACTTCATTATCGGCATTTCGTGCGTAACAATCAATCACGATGATCTCAGGGCTATTTGTTTGCTGTTAATAGTGCTGAACAGGAAGTGTTTATGATCTTTGTACTGACTCACAATGTTTCATAAACAATTAGAACCATTGCGTTGAGTCCTGGGGCTGGGAAACAGTGAAGGACCTGGATAGCAGGTAAGGGAAATACAGTGAAATGCAGTTCACGGTGAAGTCAGAGAAGAAAGAATATTCGATGGAAGAGAATATACAGAACTTGGTGGTTTGCTCTGACAATAATATGAAGTCATGGAGTGACGATCAGTTTTAATAGTACTTTGAATATCTTAAAGGAACGGTGTTGCATTTGCTTTGAAATGCTATATTATGACATTGTAATAAAATAAATCACATTTTTCATACATTTTATTATGAAACATTAGATAGATGGATGGATGGATGGATGGACTTTATTGATCCCTATGGGGAATTCTGGGATTTCCTCTCTGGGATCAGGTGATCAATTGGAATTAGGTGAAAAAGATGAAACGGTTATTAACTAACCCTTTCGTCTCAGTTAGCCTTCTACCGTGTGGTCCGTACAGGATTTGGCAGATTGTCGCTGCGTCTTTGTTCAAAATCTGCGGAGTCTTTTGCTGCTTTTTTTTTTTTTTGCGGAAAACTACTCGACTTAGCACGGTCTTTCACGGTGATGTTCGTTAGTGAATGAGACCTTTTAGCTGTACTCACTTTCGACCCACGTGAATCGAAGACGGCTTTGGCCTAACGCGCGCTGCGGAGACGTCACGTGACGCGTCTCGGCCCGAATCTGCGGTAAATTTTGAAAAATCGCAAGCGCCTCTGAATATTTTCGAGTTCGTTTGTGGATTTCGCATTAATTCCTGTGATCGCAAAATCATCGAGGGACCGAGTGTGCACTCCGCACGCTGTGTCTTATTAGCTGCGATTTTAATACAGCGGGAACCATGGCCCGTGCCCTTTAGCCTTTTTCAGATGTAATTGTTCACCGGCAAGCTCTTCCATCTGCATTCAATCGATTGCTAGGGCCTGTTGGTTTTCTTTCTCCGAACTAATCACATCACCCATTGTTTATCCTCCACCTCATAACTGAATTGAGATCGATTGAGAGCATGTCTCATACCGTCTCAGTCGTAACCCTTAGTCTATGAATCAAACATGAAGGAAGACGCTGGAAGATTCGAATTAGAATTGCAGATCATGCCTTGCGCTTGGAAATGGTATAAATTCTACGCATAAAAAGTTCTTATGAAATTTCTTTTTTTTTTTTTCCTTTTATCTCTTATTTTCTCTGTGAATATAACGCCAGTCTGAAAGCTCAATTATAGCAGCGAACCAACAATCTCTGAAATGTTCTTGACAGTAATTAGAACGAGCTTTCTAATTGTCACCAATCATGTCTTTTACCTTAATTGGAGACCTATCTGCAGACAGAGGTATTAAATTTGCTTAATGTAGAACGTCGAGTATTAGCTGTTTTACTGATCTGTGAAAGCAGAGCTCGGTATACCTCGGGCTTCCTGTTTGACTAGCATCTTTCTTCTTTCTGCCCCTGTAACACGTTCAATATATTCATTCCCGTTTTAAAATGAACTCTGCATCTCCGTTCTTTTACTCCATGTGGGTCAATGGAAAAAAAAAAAAAAAAAAAAAAAAAAAAAAAAACCCTCATTCAGTGCATGCAGCTATCAAGGCGCATTAAAAGTCCCTAGTGTTATTAGCATATTTGCGAGTCGTTTTTAAGAGAGTGATCGGGCTTAATTAAATCCCAGCAGAACACATTTGAATCCTTAATGGACAAAAAAAGAAAAAGGAAACCTGAGCCGAGTTTTTCAGCGATGCTCAGTTTGTGTTCGGTGTGTGAACTGAAAGAAAGAAGTAGATTAAATATTTATGAGAGGACTCAGCACCGCAGGACGGATCAGCCGACTGACCTGGGAACAGTGAAAAGGCAATATTCCCGACACACACATGTTATTCCCTAAGCGCAGAATAATTTTTTTAAAGAATCACCTGGGCTGTGTGTTTGTGTGCCAGCGGGTATAGAACGAGGAGGTGTGAGGAAACAAGTTTTAGCTCTGAAAAGTGCAGTCAGTGGATAGATTAGTGTGTGTGTGTGTGTGTGTGTGTGTGCTTCCTTATCTCTGATAGCCCATGTCTCAGTCTCGGTATGAGTTGCTGCTTGGCCGCTTGCCTCCTCTCATTCCTAACAGCTTTGGCCCGAGGACTGCACTCTGTCACACTTCATGCACTTTGCCTATTTGATGTTAGCCATCACACACACACTGCTTCTGAGAGCTCCTTCCAGGACCTGCATCAATCCCTTAAAACAAAAAAAAAAAAAATAAATAAAGGCTTTTTTTTAAAATGAGATTTTTATTATTACGCTTCAGTACGAGGATGATTTAGTCGCTGGCTTTAATTCAGGTTGTTATTTTGGTTAAATCAAAACAAGACCAGACGTAGCGGGCGAGACAGCGTGGTATAGCATATAGCAGAAAGAAATGCCACCAAAGCAGATTTACGAGTGGTTCTGACATGGCGGACGCTCCTGCTGTTTGGCGGGGGTCATTAGAAGACAGGCTCTTCTGCGTTCCAGTTTTTTTATGGCGTCTTGGCCGCTCATGCAGCTGATACTAATTACACATGACTGTAAAGATTAATGGAGGACCTCGGCCCGACGCGTCTGCCAAATTTACCTTTATTTGACCTGACTGATGGATAGGAAGCTGCTTTAAAGATTTTTTTTTTTTTTTTTTAACGATTTGACAGCTCTCTAGGGTCAGTGAAGATAAAATCTGATTAGCCATTTAGATTCAGCTTTTTGAGTTCATATTGCACATTTATAATATGCATATATGTGCAGTTAAAAATTCTGTTTAGATATATTTGATTTTAGCCATGAATTTCACCTTCGTTTATATATGAAATATTCATATTTCTGACCACAATATTGAAAAGAAAATGATTCTGATTTACAGACGTTTATTTCCCCTTTGTATTTCCGAGTGAATTTATTCCTCCCTCATGACTAATGTCACTTATTTTTACCTTTTGAGAGCGATTCGACTCACCCTGACCCCGAAGTCCTCTATAGAGACTCATTAAATCGTGCGCGAGTGCAAAACTCAAAGCTGTAATGAAAGAGTGCCATATTTCAGTCTTATTAACACCATTTGCATGCTAATTGTCAAATCGGATGGTAATTGCAGGATGAACATTTTTAATGTCTTCCTGAAGCACCGTCTCCACTCTCCCACAGTTGCGGGGAGTTGTGATGGAGTTTTAATTACTGCATTAAGAGTTAGATTGGATTTGAATCCTATTTGTTAACAGAGTGGTAACAAGTACCACAGCTACATCTGTCTGGACTTCTTTCCATGAAGGGCTTAGAAGAATGTTTTGGTCGCGCGATTCTTGTAAGTCGTGGTGTGTAATACAGTATATAGTAAAGATGCTCCACAGATTCGGTTCATGGATTTCTACATCATTATTTTCGTATAACAGCACGGTCTGGAGTGTGTTATTCCTCGTATATCACCAACGATTATACTGTTTATTAACGAACGAAACGTCACACAGTGTAATGGTTTGGTAGAGATTTAATGTTGTGGAACGTCTGAGAGACAAGTTTGTTCCTTTTCTCACTTACGTTAGAGATGTGATAGACAGTCATTCCCTCACCAGCCTCTACTTCACTCTCTCTCACTCTCTCTCTCTCTGTGTGTGTCTCTCTCTCATAAAGTGCTTACAACTATGACTCCTTTCGTAAAAGCTCAATAAACGTCTCCTTCACCCCACCAACAGTTATATGTTATGTTAAATAACGTTTATTAGTATTAGATTATCTGGAGGGTCTACCGTACAAATCCCCGTGTATGAGCTGTAACTATAGAAGCAACGAGCGCATTAATATTAGGGATGGGCGATACGGACTTAAAACTATATCACGATATTTTCAGGTATTTATCGCGATAACGATATCAGTGACGATATAAACACAGTACCGTGCGCCAGTCTTTTCAGCTACAAGTCATAACTGTGATCTTGAGAGTCTCAGAAACATAAACATTGATCTAAAAATACAACTGATTTTCTGTAAACAAACCAGTTCCAGATTGTAGAGGTAGCTCATTGTTTAGTGATAAACTCCTCCTCGGCTTCACGTCCGCCTTAATACTGCGCACCTTCAGACCAATCAGATTTGAGCATTCACCAGAGCTCACGTAATGTAATAAAGTGATACACGCTAGTCAAGTGCATTAATACTGACACATTCGAGGTGACTGTATGTAATAAGCAGGAGAGTCGCGTGTCAGCTTTACACTGGATTTTATTTTTATCAGTGTTTCAACACACCTGCGTGTTCCCGATCCGGAAAAGGTCATATGTCATCTGTGCTGATTAATCTGACGAGTAAAAGCGGGTGCGTGGGTGCAGCAGGTAGACAGGATTAGGGTTGTCAGAAATACTCGATTCTAAAAATAAAAAATAAATCCTTGATAACAATTTCACGCTTGACAGCTGTCAGAGATTTCCCCTCTTCTGGGTTTCTGACTTTGATTTTGCCCTGTCTCCGCCCCTGTTATGTTACTGATCGTCTCGTAACGTGTCTCAGCTGTGTACGTTTTTTCCAATTGATTACGTTTAGTATTTAAACCCCTCGTGCGTCTTTGTACAGGTGTGTTTCTGTGTTTTTTCCGCCAGACCCGTTCCAAGCCTTGATCTTTGTTCTGTTTCATGGTTTTCAGTGTTTTGTCCTCACGTTTCTGATTCTCGTCTAAGCCCCGTTTTTGCCGATCGCCGGACTCCTCGCTTGTTTCTTGACCATGTTTTTGCTCATCGTTTGGATTTGTTCGCCTGCGCCTCTTTGAATAAAGCTTTTAACTGCACGTCAGGACTGAAAAACTAACGATTAATTTGCTAATCGGTTAATCTGTCGATTATTTCTTCGATTTTTTTTTTTTTTTTCTATAAAAAGAAAAGAAAAACAAAAGCACAAACTAAGTGTTAAGTGGTAAGAGGTTGAATGTTCTGCAGTAACACACACTTCACTCATCTGAACACAGTAACGTGTTCCTTTATCCTGTAAATGTACCACACTTCTTACATTTATATACAGTGACATGTTATAACCCCATTACATATAATACTCTATTAAAAACACTATTACTTTTGTTTCTAAATATTGCTTAATATAGCATCAAACAACATATTTGATCAGAATGAATATTTTACTCAGAGTTATTGCGCTTCCTTTCTATCGCGTACACGTGATATGATTGACGTAATCAGGTCAATCACCATGCCTGATTGACGCGTACACGTGGACTCGCGCTCGTTCAGTGAAGTTTAACGGAGACTCGGTCGCTGTCGGGACGAGCCTTTATGTAAAATGGAAATACCGGTGTGAATTTCTAAAGTTTACAGATAAGGATATAAAGGTAAAAACGTCATTACTGCGCTGAAGAAAACACGTGTGGAACACGTTAAACAACACACGTATGGGTCGCAGCGTCCGACACGACGAGCCACGTTAATACACTTACGAGTTTGTTTGAAGCGCTTAATATACAACATTCTCACGTTTTGGACGACCCGGATCGTGCACTTTTCCCGCTCACTCGGTGGCCTCCGCTGATTTTCAGATGGGTTTTATTCATAGAAATGCGTTTTTCACCGTCGTGAACTGACGTCACTGACGGGGGGTTATTTACAGAGACGTCACAGACCCGACTAATCCATAATGAAATTCGTTGTCCATAATTTTAATGATAGATTATTATCGATGTGTAACTACGTTACGTGACAACAGCAAATCGTGAGGAAGACCATTCAGCTTCATCACGGAAAACAACATCCAACAGGCTAGGTCTAAGCAAGAAAAGGCACAATCAATTACTACAGAGAAATGTATATTTACTCCATTACAGCATGTTTAACATTGGTGTGTGTTTATAAATACTCTCTAATTGCTGAATGAGAAAAGAAAAAAAAATCGAATGTACTTATTCACCGCAACTATGAATAAAAAACTAAAAGGCCAGTCATGTTATCTTCTTGTGATGGAGGGTCTTCTTCTTCTTTGTCCATCCCTGTATATTATTATAATTCACTTCTCAGTCTTTTATAATGTGCTGATAAATGTTCCTGTTGGATTTAACAGATGCAGATTTGACGTCATTAAAGCATGATAAGAAACCAGATCAGCATCTTTAACAATGTTTTGAGACTAAATTTCATCCAAAGAGCTTCAGTAGAGTCTACAGAACAGTGGGAAGGTCCTCACTATTTAAACACTGTGTGGTTCACACACCTGTGGCGTCGTGAGATTGCTTTGACATCAGGGTCTGGAGGTGTGAATTGCCGTGAATCCACAGGGGTAAGTTTTGGAGGATGCTGTTGTTGTAAGTTGGTGATATTTGGTGCCGCAGAAATCCCGCTCTGTTTGGAAATGGTTGGTCCTGTTTGACTCCTCGATCAAACTGGTTGTCTACTCTTTACAAAGTGCTCCTTAGTCGGACAAGCGAGTGAGGAATTTGTCCTGTGTTGGGACAGGGTCTAATAAAGCCACTGTTTTTTGTTTAACCAATGTCCCAATCTCTACATTCATCACTAAGTCATGTCCTGGATGAAATTTACATGGTCCTCCGCATCATGTGTGCTTGTTGAAGATCCTATTCCAGATTTATTCCCTTTGCTGTTATAATAAGCTCCACTTTTTCTTTTCTGGGAAGGCTTTCCACTAGATTTTGGAGCGTGGTTGTGGGGATTTGTGTTCATCAAGCAACAAGAGCATTACTGAGACCTGGGGTGCAGTCGGCGCTCCAGTTCATCCCAGAGGTGTTCTTCCACTCTAACCTTGTCACACCATGTCTTCATGGAGCTCGCTTTGTGCACAGGGGCATTGTCATGCTGGATCAGGTTTGGGCCTCTTAGTTCCAGTGGAGGGAAATTGTATATAATGACTTAATGGAGATGCCAGTGATCCTGACCCTTTCTCCTCTCCGGAGCTGACTGATACATCCTGATGCCCTACCTCTAGAAGTAGCTCTCATCAACTGGAGGCTGCATCCTAGAGATTGCTTAGGATGGTACCGCTTGAAGTACCATGGAAATGGTTTTGGCCCGCAGTTCCACATGGACGTTCTCGCTGTGGTTGCTGGGACTACGGTTGCTGCGATGGCCTTGGGACTGCAATTACCACA
>JANDJT010000169.1:3525127-3536877 GCA_024331685.1 Stegophilus panzeri | reverse complement strand
AGCCAGAAACTGCATCTTTTCAAACTCACAAGGTAGCTGAAAACAATCGGAGGAAAGCTCTATCTGCCCTCTTCCACATACTTAAACTCACAGACGCCCACAATGGGCTAGCGTTGCTCTGATTGACGCGGAACATCGCCATCCCTGCGTTACAATATTGCTCTGCATTGTGCTGGGAAAACTTCTGATGTTCCACTTAAAAATGTTATAAGAGTGTCATAATTCTGTAATAACAGCATAGGTTTGAGATCACATCATTCTTTGTCATGTCAGACCAGTCCAGCACTTTACAACAGACGCAGCTTGAAATGTAAGAATGTACCGGATTTTTTTTTTTAACCTGCAGTTTTGTATTTAGAGGTACTGACCTGCTTCAGAGTACTGACCTGGAACAGCAATAATGGTAAAAGTCTTTAATAGCACAGCGCTGCAAAACAGCATGTTTCTTTCCATTTGAAATACACAAAGCTCTTATTTTTCTGAGTAAACTAGTAGTAAACATCTCTGATTCATAGACATCTGATTATATCTCCTACGAATGGAGAGCTTACGTATAATTTTAAACGTCTTAGAATTTCAACGCAAACAAAAACAACCCTACAGTTTCAACACTCGGTATCATTATTACAATTTCATATCAGTATTCACATTATACGTGAATTCGATTTCTTCAGTATCTCCTCATCTTTGGGCGATTTCCATCTCTGAGTTGACCTGAAAATATGAATGTTCAGCAGTGTTCCGTTTTAATATCCGAGGTCTCAGGTGCGTTCGCATGACATGACCCGCGCGAACGAAGGTAACAGCCCGTTCTTTCATTCACCTTTAATCTAATTGTTTTGTTTGTGAAAGAAGGTCTTTCATCTCCAGATGAAGTGCGTCCCTTGGCTCCTCTTGTCAGCACACACAATGGCATTAACTTTGATAGCGTGAGGCATTCATTAAAGGAGAAATATAGTAAACATTTATTATATGAGAAAGAGCCGTGTGTGTATCATGAGCCGGACAATAAGCATGTCACAGTGATGAATTGGCTGCATTGCCTACAAGACCTTTTTCTTCCCTCCTTCAACCAGCAGAAAAGATATCGAGGAAATAATATTTTCTAATATAACACCTGGCCGGCATATAGGAATACAGTTTGTTTAATGCTTCATGGGAAAATAGGATGCACTGCTGCCACCGGAGTTGCTCGTTTATTAGTTTACTAAAACTGGCAGCTCAGTGCATATGTGTATAATATTACAATCCAGAATAATGTAGTAGTTACTATTCTACTTTTATAGACATATGCACTGAGCTGCTAGTTTAATAGATATAACGGTCTGATCTTTTTGCAGAGGCGTATCCCTAACCAAATGGTTCAGATTCATTGATATTAGTTGATACTGATGCGGGACATAAGCCTAGTGTCAGACTACAAACTGAGCTCTGTGAAAATATCCAAAGGCGGAAGACATTAAATCAGAGACAAAAAAACAACAACAATGCCTACAGGCAATATTAGGTGAGTGGAAATAACAGCTTTTAGCCAGTGTGTTGTTCTTGGCGATCAGATCAGAATGTGGTCATTGACGAGGAGGGATTCGATGAAAACAAAAAAATGTAACAAAAATGTGTGTGCTTTTTATGGCCACTGTTTAAAGCAGGGAAAGATAAACAGAGCTTGCTCCATGACGTCCCTGATTGATCAATACGAAGTAGGTTACTCATTTTAGTATTAAAGAGTATAACGATGCAGCGAAAGGAAAATTCTGGGCCGAAACCGAAAATTCATTTTTATTTTTTAAACCCATTTTAAAATAGTTTTTTTTTTTTTTTTTGGATAATTGTACTAATATTAGACTTTTTAAATCATTTCATGAATTTAATGAATCTGAATTGAAAAACTACAGACCAAAAAAATGATCACATTTTTATTAAAATGAATACACCAAAACAAAAACAATACAAAATATAGCTGCAAGCAGCAATAACGGGGTCAAGCCAATTATTGGCATGAACATGAGCAGCAAAAGAAGCTTTATGAGATGTTTTTTTGTTAGAATCCGATGAACAGAAATAGAAAAAGTTAGCTTTCGAACATAAAAAAAAAAACATGTATTTTAAAAATAACTAAAAATGGCTACTTCTTAGAAATTTTGTCCAGTATGTGGTGCTGTTCTGAAACTGCTCAGGTAGCATCTGGGCATGATGGTTATCATGCAGGAAAGCATTCAAGAGTTATAAACAAACAAAAAAAAAACCGTTTTTGCTATCTCCTGACCAGTAGGAGGCAGTGTCCTGAAACTCTCCAGGTAACCTCAGGGCCTAATGGTGATGATACGTACCAAGTTTCGTCACAATCTCTCGAAGCGTTGCGGGATCAGCACAATTCGTTGAAGCGCGATTCGAAAACAGTAGGGTTTATCAAAATTCTATGAATAACTTTTTGCCGTGAGTGCCTCTAGATGATGCAGGCTAATTTTCGTGCAAATCAGACAAACGGCGTAGGACGAGTTCGAAAAAGTAGGTTTTTCAGAAAATTCAAAATGGCTGTAAAATTTTCATGACAGAAAATGACATCATAGGGTGCAATCGAATCGTCTTGAGCCAAGGGAAAAAAGAATTTTGTTTCTAGGACTCGCGGTTCAAAAGTTATTAACATAAACAATTTTGTGCAATTTTGGACAGTTGATGGCGCTAGAGGGATTGAGTTAGAGACTCAAAATTTTTGGAATTAACACAGCAGACTGTCCTCTATCTGTGTGCCGAATTTCATAACTTTCCTGTAAGCGGTTCTATGGGCTGCCATAGACTCAAGAACAGAAGAAGAAGAAGAAGAAGAAAACTAAGTAAAACAATAAGGGTCTTCGTCCCTTCTGGGCCTGACCCCTAAATATATTATTCTTCATTCAGTTCTGTAACAATCAAATTTAACAGATTATTTTATCCAGTTATCCAAATAATGTAAAGCTCTGATATGCAAAACAGCAGTCAAGTAACGCACTAGGCCTCTATTCTGTTTATGTAAACGTATTTCCACATTAATTAAAGATTATTGTGCAAAACAGCAGCAATGGACCTAACACCCACCTCCAAATGTAAACTACAGATGTAGCCTCGAGTCAAGAACAAAGTTTTGCAGGGCTACACGAATTCGAATGTAATTTCTATACACGATAGCAAATTGGACTGCTTTTTATTTAAGCAAAAGTAGCAGGTTTCTCTTCAAGAACAAAAGTTGCCCGGCTTTCTGGCGAATAAATACCTGTGTGCGATCCATCCACGCAAGCAAAGGAAAGCGTATCTACGCTTGTTGGTGCTGCAAGTCGATCCTTCAGCAGATGCATTCCTCCAGCTCTTGCGTGTATCGTTTCCCGTGCACGCTGCTTTTTCTCCAAGTCAAAGTAATGTTCTTTAAATCGCGGTTTTCGTAATGTTGCGATGCAACGATAAGCACCGAGCACCGAGGGACAGGGTGTGGCGGCATATATTTTCGTCTTATATTGTCGGCCTTTTTTCTCTTTAGGCCAAAAATCGAAATTGGCCGAAATTTTGGTGCATCCTTAAAAGAGTACCATAAAACATGCGCTTGTATTCATTGTTTGTGTGGAAATAAAAGTGGTATCGGTGCATCCCTTACAGTAACCATTACTGAGAAGAGAGCACACATGCACAAAAAAAGCAGACAAGAACCACCAAGGCTTAGAACCGCTGTATTATTATTATTATTATTATTAGAAGCAAGAATTTGCAAAGCCAGGCCTACACACAAGTGACAGTAATGATCAGGAGAAGCCGAAGAAGGCACTGAGGAAAACGAGCCAGGCTGCCACTTGCCAGACTTGCATTCATGCAAATGTTGAGCAAATTTGAAGCTGGAATCATAATTATTAAGCATGTCTGGCACACATTTCCTTACATTAGATTGAGCATGTAGCCAGTGAGAAAAAGAAAATTGTTTACAGAAAAAATATTATTTAGTACTGCCCTAATTTTTTATTAATGGCTGCACTTTCAGATGTGTTCATTTAAACATCCTACATCATTTTTGCACTACTGTTTTTTCTTTTCAGTATTCTGACTAGCTGTGGGCAGTAACAGAGCCACTCTTTGTATGTGCAGTCAGTCAGGATTTTGTTGGCGGATGAGGTCAACATCAGATTAGCGAGGGATCAGCACCCGTCTGACAAATGACATTTTCTCAAGAGTAATGGCGCTCACCTCGCACGCACACACAACCTTTCACTTACAGACAGTTGATTTTTAATTTGTTTCATCTTATTTACCTCCGAGAGACTCCACTATTGAGGAATACGTATTGCGATAAACTAGGTGATCGACTACTTTTGTAGACACTTTGACTTAGAATGCGTGATTACTACATGCAGTTTGCTTTTATAGTCTTAAATATACAGTGAGGTATGACAGGCGAGAAATCTTGTGTTGAGGCAGATTTCTTAACCAGAGCTGCTGAAGAAGCATCACTTCCATCACCAGAGCTATTTCCAATATCATGTACAGTCCCCTCCAAAACTATTGGAGTGGCAAGGCCAAACATGTTTGTGCAATGTGTCTGATTGATTTTCCTCTCTTTTCTCCCATAGACAGCTCTCTGGTCTTCGTGTTGGCTTATCTTGTTTAACAACAAATGCAGCCTTGGCAGGTGAAACAGAAAGCTAAAACCAAGAGTATATGTTCAGAGCTATTTACGGTTTTCTAACAGGACACACCTTGTGTGTGAGTCAGTCACATGTTCCGATGTTCCGATATTTTTGCTCGCCTACAGATTGGGCGGTCTGATACAAATGTTTTATGTTGTGTAAAGCACACCTATTATGGTCTTGAAACGTGCCTAATTTTGTTTTAAATGTCTCATACAATAGAATTACGTGCATCCGTGGTCAAAAAACACTTTAACGTGCTCATCATTTAAACTGCAGCATGACCTTTTCTCCCCCCAGGGTCACAAACGACTCGTTAAATGATTCGTTCTAAAGGATTCGTTCTAAACTCCTCTTTTCAGAGAGCATACTCTGCTCTGATTGGTCAGACGTCCCAGTCTGTCATGATTGGTCTACCTCTGTCAGCGTGTGTCGAAAAGGAAACGCCCACTATCGTAACGAGCTTCAGCTCCGTCTGTCAGTGAGCAGCCGATGAAGACCAGAGGCGGGGCTTTTTTGTTACGAACCTACGTAGGTTAATAGGAAGTAAAGGAAGTAAACAGGAAGTAAAGTCTGGAATCACTAACGACTCGTTTCAGCCGTTCAGAATCCATTCCTTCTTTTGGGAGTCGATAACTCCGTTTGTCGTGCGCTTTGATTTTTGAAACTTTGCAGACGTTTTTACATTCACAAACAGCTCTATAACACACTACATGAAAGGTGGTATGTGAAAAAAACATAATAGGTGCACTTTAACACATCTATATATAAATACCAGGAAATAAAAGCTGAAATCACAAACTCTCCTCATATTCACCTTTTGATCTCAAACCCAAACGTCTTGTGGTGGTGTACAGCACAAACAAGTGAATTGGCCTTGCCGTTCCAACAGTTTCGGAGGGGACCGTATATGAGCACATATTGTATAACGATGCACAGGCCATATATTGTTTCATCTCATTATAATATGTGAGCATTGTCATCAGAAATGTACAATGCAGGCTGACACGGTAACACACCCATCATCCATAATCGCCTACCAAGAAGACAAGGAAGAACAAGTCGTGGAATTGAACATGAAAAACACAAGGGTTTAATGAAAGCCGAAAACAAATAGGGTTACACAAACTAATCAGTGGAAAACAAGGGACAGGCACGCACAATTAGAGAAACAGACCAGGAACGAGACCTGGCAGAGACAGAAGTGAAACCAAACAAAAGTAGATTCGTGAGGGCTTTTATTGTAAATGATTTATTCTGAATAATTGAACAGTTTGGGTAATTGCGCATGTTATATTATAAGTATTCAGATAATCCTGTCTGACAGAGAAATTCTGTTCGGGCTTGAAATAACGTTGCATCATTTAGTGGTAGGCTGTCTTCTATAACTGTATATACAGTGTACCGTACATTTATAGAAAAGAGAAATGTGCTTCATGTTCTGTTCGTGTCTGTGTGGGTCTTCTTCAGGCTTTCTGGTTTCCTCCTACTTCCAAAAACATACCAGTAGGTGGATTGATGATTTTTATTTGCCCCTGTGTATGGACGAGTGTGTACGTACATGTGTGTGCATGGGTCCAGGGTGTATTCACGCCTTGCACCCAGCGTTCCCGGGATAGACTTCAGATCCACTGCCATCTCGACCAGGATAAAGTGCTTAACACAGATGATGATGATGATGATGATGATGATGATGGCAAATGTGCTTGACTGTTGTCTCTGAGCAGGAAATCGATTCTTTCTGAGGTGTATGTTAAAGAAATGTTCTCACGTGAAGCCTGGAAATAAAGTTCCTTCAGGAAGACACTAGAATGCTATATTTTATTTTATTTTTAGTCACCTGTCCTGATCTCACCTGTTTTCAGTTCACCGTTGATTAGTTCATGCTGTTCTAAGGTGAAGTCTTATATTGTGCATTTTTGTCATCAAGTCCAAGCTGTGATTCCTAGTCGCATGTTACGATCCATATGGATCACCCATGGATTGGTTTGTTGTTGTCTGCCTGTGTTTTGATGCCTTCCATAGCTCACTCCAATGTTCGGATGCGCCCTAATTAGGGGTGTAACGATACACTCCGGTCACGATTCGATTCGATTGACGATACTGGCGTCACGATTTCGATTCGATTCTCAGAATGTTTTGAGCAAAATTTGAAAAACAACAGAAAAGAACCCCTTTTTTATTTCTGTATAATTAATGTGCATTTTGTCTGTATTAAACTTAATAAATCACAAATTGCTACAAACAGAGGTTTAACATTGTAAACAAAATGGTTCACGTTCTTTTAAAAATAAATAAATAAATAAATAAATGTGTCAATTCTCCCACAAATTTTGCTTGAATAAACAAAATGTCTGAGCTGGGGACTTTGAAAATGATCGATTAGAACGTAATGAGGTCTGTAGGCGAATTATAGAGCTCCAAAGACGGCTAAAATGCCCGGATTCCACAGCCTTTGGTGTTGTTTGAAAGCTACCGAAGAGCTCATTTTAATTGTTGTAATAACGCGTGTTGGTGTTGGTCATTGCAATTCGGAGCTATCGGTCAATTCGGAAGTGTAGATCTTGCAGACTCTCCACAAAAGAATTTGATCATGTGACCTGTGTGTGCTCTGTCTATTTTCTTTGTAAAATAATTGTGAAACAAATCATAAAAACTTAAAGGAATTCGAAGGAAATAGTCAGACTTGTGTATATAGAGGCTTGTACAACAGTTTTCCTCCCTACTCCACCTGCTCTCAGACCTGACTCTGAAAGGCCAGTGGGACGGCGTGAGATTGAGCTGTAGGAAGCCTGCATCAATCTGGATTTCAGCCTAACAGACTGACATGGTGGAAAACAAACCAGGCATCAGTGGATAGCAGGTGAGAAAAACATCCAATCACTGTCACCCGCAGAACAAAAACTTGCAGCCATGACAAGGTGGGCACTTGCTGTACGACTTGCAGTATTACCTCTCGGGTTGTCCATTTGACCTCTCCACCCCTCCAGTGGATTAAGCGAAGGACTCTGACCTCCATGTCACCTAATGTTTCATGACTCTGCAGGATGGCTTCACCTGCCTGTACCATCTCAGAACGCGATGAGGTGTGGAGCTGTGATCCAGGGCCTCAGCAAAAGGTGTACCAAAACGCAATACGCAACAGAATCAGTGAAAGGGACTGTTACAAATGCACATGCACAAGGCAAAAGCATACATGGCTGGAGGCTGATAAAGATCTCAGGCATCCCTGGTTGGTGACTCACTGGGAAGAAAAAAAGCATGTCATATACTGCAGCAGGAAATGATAAAGAACACGCTAGTATATAAAGTCATGCAGATACAGGTCAAGAGGTTCAGTTAAAGTGCACCTATTATGGTTTTTCAAATATTACCTTTCATGTAGTGTGTTATATACGTAGCTGTTTGTGAATGTAAAAAGTCTGCAAAGTTTCAAAAATCGAAGCGCACGACAAACGGAGTTATCGACTCCCAAAAGAAGGAATCGATTTTGAACAGCTGAAACGAGTCGTTAGTGATTCCAGACTTTACTTCCTATACTAACCTACGTAGGTTCGTAACAAAAAAGCCCCGCCTCTGGTATTCATCAGCTGCTCGCTGACAGCGGTAGACCAATCGCAGCAGACTGGGACGTCTGACCAATCAGAGCAGAGTATGCTCTCTGAAAGGAGGAGTTTAGAACGAAACCTTTAGAACGGATCATTGAACGAGTCGTTTGTGACACTGAGGGGAAAAAAAGGTCATGCTGTGATTTAAATGATGAGCGCGTTAAAGTGTTTTTTGACCTCAGATGCATGTAAATCTATTGTACGAGATAAATCTAAAAGAAAATTAGGTACATTTCAAAACAATAATAGGTGTTCACATCAAACTAGGGCTGCAACTAACGATTAATTTGATTTAAAAAAACAAACAAAAAAAACGATTACTCTATCGATTATTTATTTGATTAATCGATTAGTTGGATTAAAAGGCCAATTTTTATTTTCTGTATTTGTATAATTATAAAAACAGGTTATTTCACATTCTGCCCGACGTTGTCCTTCAAAACACTGTGCAGATTGAAGGCTATGAAAAAGGTCTTAAATGTGTCTATGTGGGCTATGCTATACATTGTGCAAAGGATTTAAAAAAAAAAAAATATTAACATTATATTTTGAAAAGAAACAAAAAAGCAATTGTCCACAAGCTTTAGAGCAGAAGTTAAATCACTATATTAAAAATGCTAAAAAAGAAAAAAGAAAAGAAAAACAAAAGCACAAACTAAGTGTTAAGTGGTAAGAGGTTGAATGTTCTGCAGTAACACACACTTCACTCATCTGAACACAGTAACGTGTTCCTTTATCCTGTAAATGTACCACACTTCTTACATTTATATACAGTGACATGTTATAACCCCATTACATGTAACTCATAAAAACACTATTACTTTTGTTTCTAAATAAGCGAAGTTTAACGGAGACTCGCTCGCTGTGAGGACGAGCCTTTATGTAAAATGGAAATACCAGCGTGAATTTCTAACGTTTACAGATAAGGATATAAAGGTAAAAACGTCATTACTGCGCTGAAGAAAACACGTCTGGAACACGTTAAACAACACACGTATGTGTCGCAGCGTCCGACACGACGAGCCACGTTAATACACTTACGAGTTAATATACAACATTCTCACGTTTTGCCCAATCAAACATCAGAATGGGCAAAAATGTCACCTCAGGGACTTTAACTGTGGCTTGGTTGTTGGTATCAGATGGGTTGGTTTGAGAATTCAGAAGCTGCTGATCTACTGGGATTTTCACACACAACAGTCTCAGAGGAGAATGACCAGACTGGCCTGAGCCACCAGGGAGTCTATACTGTAGTAACTCTATAATAACTCTTTACAGCTGTGGTGAGCAGAAAAGCATCTCAGCATGCACGACACATCAAAGATTGAGGTGGATGAGCTCCAACAGGAGGAGACTCCGTCAGGTTCCTCTCCTGTCAGCCAAGAACCTGAGACAATCACGGGCACAGACTCACGCACACTGGACAGTTGAAGACTGGAAAAAGTCTTCACCAGGTGTTTTTTTTTCTTTTCTTCTAATCTTCAACTATCCAGTTTGTGTGAGTGTATATATAATCCTACTGCACAGCCCAAGCAGTTCACCATCACACACACACACACACACACACACACACACACACACAAGCTCAAACTGCCACGTGTTTAGTGTTTGAGTGTCTGCGTTGTGCATTCAGATGAATACTACACCACGACAGATATTAATGTATCATTACTATGCAGGGCTCAGCCTGCAGACATGCATAATAATACGGTTGGTATTATTATTATTATTGAGTTTTCTGATGAAAACTTAAAAAAAAAACAAAAAAAAAAAAAACCCAATCCCTGTTATATTAGTTTATCTCTGTAAGAGAGTTTTTATTTTATTGTAGTCTGGATAAGTTCCATAGCACTTACTTGAGTAAATCAGATAGCTCATCGTGGCATGATAAATAAAACATGCAAACAAACAAACCTCTCATGCGCAAAACAAGATGTGGAGTTTCTCTGCGTGCGGCCCTTTGAAGCATCAAAAGCGAGCGAGGTGCACTCTCTCTCTCTCTCTCTCTCTCTCTCTCTCTCTGTCTCTTTTCTCTTCTCTCTCTCTCGCTCTCTCTCACTCTCTCTCTTTCTGTGTCTCTTTTTTCTCTTCTCTCTCTCTCTCTGTCTCTTTTTTCTCTTCTCTCTCTCTCTCACTCTCTCTCTGTCTGTGTCTCTTTTTAACTCTCTCTCTCTCTATCTCTCTCTCTTTCTTTCTGTATCTCTTTTTTTTCTTTTCTCTCTCTCTCTTTCTTTCTGTGTCTCTTTTTTTCTCTTCTCTCTCTCTCTTTCTCTCTCGCTCTCCCTCACTCTTTGTGCTGGCTGTAGCGTCACAAACCATGAGAGAGAGAGAAAGAGATAGAGAGAGAGAGAGGCAGCATCCTTAGCAGCTCTTCTGAGACAGAAACACTCTCTACACAAACGCTGCTTTGATCAGGCTTTAATAATCTTCACTCGTCCTCTCATTGTGTCTCTGCTCAGGAATAAAATCTCCCCCACTCATCCATACGTGACGTCTTCCTTTTTCTAAGGGAGCTTCTCAAAGTTTAGTTGGTTGTTTACATGTTTTTGTCTCTTTCTGTAGCCTTATTTTATTCTTCTCTGTTTGTTTGTTTGTTTGTTTGTTTGTTTGTCCCCCCCTGTGTTTGTTGTTAAGGCATCAACCAGTATTTGGTATTCATGATGTCTCGGGGTGTTTTAAGCACTAAAATAAATTGGAGAATACGTTTCGTCCCAAAGCTGTTTTTTCTCCCCCCCCCCCCCTCCATTGGAAGCTCGTTATGCATTAGTGAGAGGAAGAGAAAGAGGGAGGGGGATGTAGCAGTGTGTGTCATGTAGCTCAGTACTCGGTGTATTTGCTCAAGCCTGGTGTGGAGAGACGAGTCTGTTTCCAGAATCCATCACTTCGAGTAATGAAGCTGCTGAAGAGGCCGTAGTGCTGCTGGACAGTTTTCACCTCGCTTTTTTTTTAATAGAAGGGTAATGTCACGGCTAGTCGATAAAATAGTCCAAACTTATGAAAAGCGTATGCGCTCGGACGAGGCGGATAATTAATTTTTTTTTTTCATTCGATAAGACGACTCGTGAGCATGAACTACGATGGAAATGCGATTAAAAATGCCATATGATCTTGCGTCAACAAATCATGCGATTGGATAATTTGATAAAAAATAAAAATGGCGGCGAGCGAGAGGTATGTTTGGATAGACGACTTTGCACCAGTTTCCCTGGATTTTGTTCTCCTGAACACGCGGGACGGAAACGGTGTTTTATTCGCAAAAATGTTTTATGAGATATTACAATTTTTCGCAACTTGGATGGAAACATAGCTAATAACATATTAATATTCACTAGAGACGCACCGATACTAAATTTCTCAGCCGATGCCGATAAGCGATTATTCCGAGTCATATCGGCCGATACCGATAACCGATACCGATAGTTCTGCCTTTTATACCTTCTTTTAAATTATTAATAATTAATTCCACAATTCTGAAGGAAATGCAAATAAAAACTTT
>JANDJT010000169.1:3509387-3521823 GCA_024331685.1 Stegophilus panzeri | reverse complement strand
ATGTTCTGCTGGGAAACCTTGGGTTCTGGCATTCACGTGGATGTTACTTTGACACGTACCACCTACCTAAACATTGTCACAGACCAAGTTCACTCCTTCATTTTAACGCTATTCCCTAATAGTAGTGGGCTCTTTCAGCAGGATAATGCGCCCTAAGACACTCCAACTATAGTTCAGGAACGGTTTGAGGAACGAGTTGAACCTTGAAAGAGTTCAAGGTGTTGACTCAACCTCCAAATTCCCCAGATCTCAGTCCGATCGAGAATCTATCGGATGTGCTGGACAAACAAGTCCGATCTATAGAGGCCTCACCTCACAACTTACAGGACTTGTAAAGGATCTGCCGCTAACGACTTTGTGTCAGATACCACAGCACACCTATAGAGGTCTTGTGGAGTCCATCTGGGTCAGAGCTGTTTTGGATAAAGATTAATAAAAGCATTGTCATTTACACATAGCTGTTGGTATTTCACACTGAGATGTTCAGTATGTAGAAATAAGAAGTAAAGAGCTCAGAAATCTTTATCATGACCCACCACCTAAAGCCCTGAAGCTGTTCGAATCAAAGACGTGAATCGGTCCAGCGGGTCATGTTTACTCGCTTCAGAACAGAACAAAGAAGGCTAATGAAGAGAGGACGGGCACAGCACGCTTAAACATGCCTTTGAGCTGCTGTCAAACTCTTCATTCAATCTCTTAATTAGATTTTCAGGTTGCACAGTGTAAAGCTTTTGTCAAATCATGCCACAACAAAAGTCAATGTTTATAATCTAATGACAAGCCTTATTGTCTGTAACTAGGATCGCAGAAGGAAGCGTGAAGAAGCTTGTATTGTGAAATGATATTGCCTCGCCTCAGCTCTGTTGCTGGAAATCAATATAGGCATTTAGGAGAGTTTTACAGCACAGCATCCACACCATCAAGGATCAGGATCATTAACCACCTGCTTACTACGTAGCTTAAGAAACAGAGAAGTGGTGATGTGATGGGGTTTCGTGCGCTTTATTGGTTTCAAGACCCATAATGTTTTAAAACCTGGGTCAGGTACAAGAGATAGAGACATTGTGTGTGTTTCATCTCTTTCCACTGCTATTGTGCCATCCAAACTACCTTATAAAACCCTGATGTTAGCTAGACATGACAGTAAGCAAATGTTTTCTTAATGACAGATGTTAAATTGGAACATTTTTCCCACTGAAATTGCTTTGTTTGTACAAGCGCATAACATTATGCATTATAGACATAGAGGCTATATCTCTATCACCATGGAAATAGTCCTTTTTTTTTCTTTCTTGAATTTCCATGCACTGGACTGATTCATTCCACATAATTGAGTGTCTATTGAACTCCCATCTATGTTGCCTTAGTTCCAAGAAAAAGGACTCAGAAAAGGCTAATCATGCAGCTTGGAGCAAATGAATTCTGGTCAAATGAAAAACATCAAAAGAAAGAGAAAACTACACTCAGCAGGCTTGCACCGGATTCACAAACCTTAATGCTGATTTAGGAGAAACGTGTTCAAATTGTCACGTTAATCTTTATCCGTAATATTACGGCTTGCACCACGGATTAGCGAACGGGCGTACAGTAGAGTGAAACCTTGCATTCGGTGTCGTGAGCTCCCAGACACGGCACTAGCTATGGTATCGTCACGCTCCACTAATAAGGTACGAGAGGGTTGGCTGGCCATTGGACCGTAAAGTATTAGCCTACGCGTTGTAGAGTCTCAGCTCCTGGATAATTGATTGCAAAGGAGCCACGTCTCTACCGAGTCTGTGTTCGACTAAAAACATCCCAAAACTCCGACATTCAAACTGTTATTGCTGAATTACAATTTCCTCATCCAAAAGTTCTTCATAAGGTCAATAAAACAAATAATTAACAAAATATTTCACGCGTGATTTTATCTTATGTGCTCTGAAATAGGCATTCGACAAAACATTAAAGCTACAATTATAATGATAATGAGTCTTTATTGATCACATATACATTGCAGCACAGTGAAATTCTTTTCTTCGTATACCCCAGCATGCCAGGAATTTGGGGTCAGACATGATACAGCGCCCCCTGGAGCAGAGAAGGTTAAGGGCCTTGCTCAAGGGCCCAACAGTGGCAGCTTGGCAGTGCTGAGGCTTGAACCCCCAACCTTCCGATCAGTAACCCAGAGCCTTAACTGCCAAACCACCTCTGCCCCCATATGAGACTTATGGCGATCATATCGACACATAAAAATGTTACATTTTAATACATTTATTTTGTAATGACGACAATTTGAACCTCTGCATTATCAATATATTGTAGATCAAGATTTATAATATAATATAATGTACTTTTCCTCTATTATTAACATGTTTTAATCATTTTCACTGTTATAAATGTATTTCACGGATATTAATATGAAAAAAAAAAAGAATTTGATACAAAATAGCGCCGTCACCAATAACAAATTACCGAAATCCACCTAAAGTGTGGCCTAGAATGTACCAGACTTACCAGTGTAATTGTAGAGATGAGATAAATGGTAGTATTTTGTATATTCGCTCATCCATCCTAAATTACAGTAGTTTCCGCTTCCACCACGGAAAGCAACAATGTGCTTCCGAACCATTTTTAGACGCAAGCGTGACTGACATCAAGCACAGCACAGAGGAGTCAAGCCAGCCGCGATAGAAACCGGAATGATGCATACCGTATATGGCTGTTTACGCTAATTCCCTTAGGATAGCAATACTACAGAGCTGCTGTGAATTCCGGACAGTGTGGAAACATTGAGCAGTAGTGCACCACGGGCCGTTTCCATATTACTTTTTGCCGAGCTCACGTAGGCTAAATGAAACGAGGCCGTGGGTTCGTACCAAAGCGCTTCCTTCTGATTAGCTTAACTTTTTGGGCTACTAAGTAAACATGCTTCGAGGCAGATAGGTTCCCACTTGCAAACTTAGTGCACTGTATGCTACTTCCTCTGGTGAAGCCGCCAGTGGTCTCGCCAGTGTTTTGTATCGCAATATTTGATCGAGATATTCTGTCTCGTTCCTACTCTAAAATGACATGGAAAAATGCCACAGAAAGCTGACCAATTGAGACCTCAAGGACAATACAAGTGTCACAAGCTTTGTGAGTTGCTACACAGGAAAAGGTATTAATAATATTTTCAAGGTTGTGATGCTTGTCAGCCAAATTTCCTCACGTTGAAGGGATTTCTAACAGCTTTAGCGTACTGGGTTAAACTGTGCCTGTCTATGAGCCTGTCTTTTTCCATTCGCTGAAGGCATGAAATTTCTTTTCTTTCGTCTGGGCACTCGGCACTCAGGACACATCGTGCATACGAGTTAAATCAGCATCCACGATTTCATTCACAGATAGGCAAAACACAACTTCGAATGAGTGGAGACCTGAGCTGAAAGGGTTTCATAGTTATTTGGTCTGTGAGTTCATGCTACTTTGGCATCTTTTGTTTTGTAATTAATTTCTACACTATTTCATGTATTTCAAGCACATATTAAAAATCAGATTGAGCCTTGACCTTAGAATCGACCCTAAAAACACAACACTCCTGCTCATTAATAGCGTGCAGCTGATGATTAATGCACGGGTAACGCTGCACTCCAGATATACACTACCGGTCAAAAGTTTAGACACTCATTCCTTATTTTTATTATTTTTTTCTTCACATTTTAGAAGAATAATAAAGTCATCAAAACTCTGGAGTAACACAAATGGAACTATGGGAATTATGTTAAAAAAAGAAAATCCAAAATAATTTCATATTTTAGCATCTTCAAAGTAGACACGCTTTTTCGCCTAGAATTTCCAGAAATGTATTCTCGGCGTTTTCTCACCCGATTTCTTGAGGAATTTCCCTGAGATGCTTTTTTAAAACAGTATTAAAGGAGTTCCCGCCTACGCTAGACACTTATCGGCTGCTTTTCGCAATATTTCTCTCCGAGTCGTCCGTTTAAAACGAATATTTTTTTGTAAATAAAATGTTAGTTTTAGTCTAACGAAAGACACGAATACATCGGGACAATCATATTTTTTGTCTACGACACCGATTTCACACATTTAATCACACACCTTCAGATCAAAAGGATTTGAAGATCGTGAGAAACATGTCATATCACAGCAAACCAGCTACTCCATTTCCCAGGAAGCACCACGAACTACAATCATGGCCGAAGAGGACTACACTTCCCACACACACACACGTTCACTTTCTCCATAGTTCTAATCACACACACCTGTTACCAATCTCACACACACACACTCACTCCACAGCATATAGAGACTGTTTCTACACAATGACTTTGCGAAGTATTACGCTCATTTGCTCAGTCTCTGCCGTTATTCCGAGCCTCGATTCTCTGCCTTGCCTAGTTTAACCTGTTTGCCTGATCGTTTGACCCTTGCCTGCCTATGTACACTGATTTCTGCCTGATCCTTTGGACTTGTTATTTTATTAACCTGCCATACCTGCAATTGCTTCCGTCTCAGCCTGTATTACGTGACAGAGCGTCCCCAAACTTTTGACCCGTAGTGTACGTTACATCTAGTTGAGAAACGTTCACACAGCTCACACAGGCTTTGCGAATGTTCACATATTTTATTATTAATCTCCAAGCACTTAATTCTTGACCCAAAATACAAGCGAACACAACCCATCTCCATCTCGAGGCAACGTGAAGTAAATTTATTCACGAGCCGTCCGAAAGCGTCTCGATTCGGTGCATTATTCCAGGAAAACCGGCGTCCTTTAAAGACGAGCCGATTCATTTCGAGTTTCTTTTGTAGCTGTTCGAAACAAGAAAATCTGACAGATGCTGATATCATAGCTTTAGAAACACACTGACAACACTGTTTCATAAGAGCTGCTTAAAAAAGAATTTGTAAGTCACCCATGTTCTCATCATTTATTTATTTATTTATTTATTTATTTATTTATTCTTTTTTTTTTTTTACTTGGCTTTCAGCAGTAAACTGGCATAGCCATTATTCTTCCAGATTTTACTGTAGGTCATTCAGGACGGATTTTCTTTACCCAGCACAACACGCCTCACAATACAGCCTTCTGTTTGAAACCAGATTGAATTCAGGGGTTTGTTTTTTTTTCTTTCTTTTGGTGAGAGTTAGAAAGCATCACTGGATGACATAATTAGACGGCAGTGTTGGGAAAGGCACTGAAGAGCTCTGCTTGTAAATCTTTAGAGAAAAGAACTACATCGTTAACTCTCGTTCCCTGAGTGTGTGTACTGTATGTGTGTGTACCGCATTTCTATCCAGGCTTGTTTTCTTTATATCCAGAAGAGTTACTTGTTGGTTTTTTTTGCAGAGGGTGGAGCTTGCAAAAAAAAAAACCAAACAAACAAAAAAAACACAGGCGTGTCTGAGTCATGTGCGATTCCATCCTCAAACTTAAAGCCCGTTTTTCTTGTCCAATATCGGCTCGGAGTATTAAGTCCAGCACCGCTGACAGTTTGGTGTATCCATAATATGTCATGCTGAAATGTCGGCTATGTTCTGGCTATAAATACACAAAAAATATTAACTTCCAGTCAAGGCCAATATTAAATACATACATATGACACTATTATTTAATTAATAAATAGTATAATCTGTGTAATCTGTGTAAAGTCCACGTTTCGTTTTTTTTTTTTTTTTTCTCTCCACACGGAGGACATTGGAGAAGACAATCTTGACATTGCTTATCTCAAGCACTGAGTTGTTTATAGATAAACTTATCAATTAGCATGAAGTGAGCTGTAAGAGTAGCAGATGAATGCTAGGTCAGATTATCCTTCAAAACTCCTTCAAAGCACATTTTTTAAAAAAATAAAATGTATTCATTTACAGTTGAGTGCTGTAAACGAACAAAAATATTATTTTACATTTAAAAAATTAATATAAAAAAATAAATAAAACTGATTAAATAATCCTGCGTCTGACTCACGTATTGCGATTTTACGCACTCGATTTAGTATCTCGTGGCTTAATAAAGCCACGTGCATAAGTAACTTTAGACGCAGAACGCACAATAACGGGATGTGCTGGATCAAGTACTATTTTATTTTATAAGCAGCTGAATAATGAGGGTGCAGTGGAAGCAAATGTGCAGTGATAAATGCGATTATATCTAGTAACTAGTAATATATTGGCAATATGCTAGACTCTTAGTAGATTTATTTTGAGCGCTTGCTATCTTCTCATTCATACACTGTTTGGCCAAAAGTTTGTGGACACCTGACCGTCACACCCATATGTTGTTCCTCCCCAAACTATTGCCACAAAGTACAGTATGAAGTACACGATTGCATAGAATGTCTTTGTATGTCGTAGCATTACAATTTCCCTTCAGCGGCGCTACGAAACCCAAACCTGTTCCAGCGTGACAGATGAACTGGAACACCTTCTCACCTTCTACATCAGTGCCTGACATCACTAATGCTCATGCACATGATTGGGAAGAAATCCCCACAGCTACACTCCCAAGGGTTTTCTACTGGAAAGCCTTCTCAGACGAGTGGAGGTTATTACAGTATAACACCAAGAACGGTCGGGGAAGTTCAACAAGCACACATGGGTGTGATAGTCAGGTCTCCACAAACTTTTGGACGTATCATTGTATTAGCCTTTTTTTTTTTTTTTCATTTTAGAAAGAATAAAAAGACACGTTATCTGCATGTTCAGTCTGTATTTTCCACTTCAGATTTCTTGAGTAAATCAAGCGCTTGTGTTTAAAGGTGTTGGTATTGAAAACCCTGATCTAAAGTTTGCGTCACTCATGTGTACTAGTACTCAATCCAGCGATTGTGGTTTTTTTTTGCTGCTTCTCCTTCCTTCATCTCTCTTAAAACAGGGGCAGGAGATGGATACTTAGCCCTTGTATTATTATTATTATTATTATTATTATTATTATTATTATTATAACTATGTTTCTAAAAGGCCAGATACCTGTATTTTATTCAGCCTCACTTGTAAGACACTTTAAAAAAAAAAAAAAACGTCTGCAAAATGAAAAAGTACGAACGTAAACGTAAGACACGAACGAAGGTGGGTGAGGCATCGTGTAAAACGCAGGGTTAAAATGCGCAAACGTTGCGATTATTATTTGCAAACGTGATCCCCGCAGCAGAGTGTCACTCTGATTTTTATTTCTTTATTTATTTATCTTTTGCAGGTCGAGTTTTTACAGTATGGCGCGCGAGGACAGCCAGTGTGTTTTAATGTGAGCGTTACAGACAGAGCGTGTGACTCACTGCCTTTTATAATGCAGCCCCATTCACACCGGCTGCTGGAGGAACGAGGACTCCACTGAGCCTCATGCCTTAACAATAACAGCGGAAGACAGCTGGTGTGTGCTTACAATATGGTAATGCTGTTTAGCAGATCATGAAATTGCTTTTGCTTTAATGCTCCAATCAACAATCGCTGCAGTTACCAGGGCCATTTTAGTGCTGCTGTAACAAGTGTTTTGCCTGACAAATACATTACGACCTTTTTATTCTAACGACTAATTGAAAATACTTCTTTGTGTCTGTGCTTTGCAGTCGCTTGAATTATAAATTGTACATCCTCACCTGGAGTCATTAGAGATTAGTCAGACCGTGTTTTGTAGCTAATCCCAGGTGAGTTGTTATTTTATGTTATAAATTTATATATTATTTAGGATCTGTGTAGTGAAAAATTCGAGTCAGTGAAGTGTTGAAAACTACAGTGAGGTTTAACTGAATTTAAATATGTTTTCTTTTACACATACAGCGACAGTATCTCCTGTGGCTCTGATGGAAAAAGAAGGGGGCGTGGCCAGAGATACGTGACACGTGTCGTGCAGACGTTACATCATTATGCCATAATACTACCGTTATATACAGTATTAGTCATTGACTGCGTTTACATACACATCGATATTCCGATATTACGTAATTTGAAAATATTCGAATTAGCACATAAACACCGCAGTCTGATTAAGACAGTATTCTGATTCCTCAAATTCTGATTCGCACCCCTGGAATATGCCTGTTTTAATCGGAAATTTGTTGCATGTAAACATCTTATTCGGAAAATATGTGCGCACGCTCGGTCCACAAGGAATCGTGGTTGCTGACAGATGCTTAGCTGTACGCTAGGTATTTAGGAACGGCAACTCAGGCATACTTACAACAGCCACGTATACAGGAATATTCCGATGCCTGTACGCATATAAACGTCATATTCGGAATATGGCTGCAACCCGAATATAGATCTTTAACAGAATTTGATGTGCATGTTTTTTTTTTTTCTTAATTAGCCATTAACAAGGACAGAAAACTGAAATCAGGGCTGTACGTAAAAGTAACGAGCTATTAGTTGCAACTAAACGTATTATAAAGTTTTAATAAACTCCCCACGCTTACGCTCGACGGCGAACAGCAGCCGAAGTTGCCCCGATAAACGACGCGCCGTTTCGTTCTCTCGATTCAAACTGCGTTCGCGTTTTGAGAGCGAAGACATTCACGGATTTATCTGTTCGGCAGCGCAGCCACGGGAAGCTAAGACGCATCAGAGGGAGATGTTTTGCTGCTCCGGTCCACAGTCAGAGAGCAGGTTATTAAGTCTGTATAGGACACACAGCAAGCGGAAAAAGGAAAAACATATTACGAGATACGCCACGCTTTATTTTTATCGATCTTCCAGCTGCAGACACGGCGTTTTCACACAGACGTTTAAAATCGTCCGACTCGACAGCTATTCGTGATTCTACCGTCAGTCTTCGAAAGCTTACGCTCCACGTAATCAGCCATTAATAAGTTTTTTTGTGACAAAGGAGACGTTTATGTAGCATTTAAAGAAGGAGTCTCGAGATGTTCCGCCACATTAAATCTAACTATAAACTCTTAATTCTTAAATAAATGAAACATTGCGATTGCTAGCTTCGGAGTGTGATGCTAACGAGGGGGGAGACATACACATTGTGGTGGTCCAGCCAAATAAATGGATTTATTTTCAATATAAAAGTCTCATGTAATCTGGATTCACACCACATAATCATTTCTATTTTTAATTTTTAGTAGCTGAGTTTGTTGTCACGCCTTTTTGCACTTTATCCCTAACCTCCCCAATGTGCCCTTATGCACTGGTGTGTTTATTCAAGTACTTGTCTAAAATATGATATTTTATGCAGATCTTTGCTTCTTGGAGTGTAACACTAAAAGGGATTACTTATATAAAACTTAAATGAAATATTCTCTCTCTCTTTCTCTCTCTCTCTCTGTCTTTTTTTTTTTTAAAGAATAACATGACCATTGCGTCAGTAGCCGGTCACCATGACAGGTGATTTGTTGTTGTCAATTGAAAATAAAAACATTTAGCAAGCTATTTAGCCATGAAAGAACTTAACCAGGGTGCACGGTGGCTTAGTGGTTAGCACGTTTGCCTCAAACCTCAAGGGTTGGGGGTTTGATTCCTGCTGTTGCCCTGTGTGTGTGTGTGGCGTTTGCATGTTCTCCCTGTGCAACACCCCGGGGGTTTCCTCCAGGTACTCCGGTTTCCTCCCCCAGTCCAAAGACATGCATGGTAGGCTGATTGGTGTGTCCAAAGTGTCTGTAGTGTATGAATGTGTGTTTGATCGTGTGCCCTGTGATGGATTGGCAACCTGTCCAGGTTGTGCCCGATGCTCCAGGCTTCCCCATGAAAAGGATAAAGTGGTATTGAAGATGGATGGATGGAAGAACTTAAGCACCCATTTATCTGCAGGGTTTGTTTTGTGGTGAAGTAGGCAGTCAAATTCACACGATCAGTTTCGGTTTCGTTTGTGGAGAAACCAGAGAGGTGAACGAACGGCCAGCGTGCGCCTAGACTGTAGGCTTTTGTGTCTTATTAACGCAGCTTTTTCTTCTTTTTTTTTCCACGATGCCAGAAAACTTTTGAAAGTGTCAGTTTATGTTCTTTCCTCTACGTAAGAAGGGAACTAACTTGATTTGATGTCGGATCAGGACAATCGCTTACGAGAGACCTGATCCAGCTTAAAAAAAAAAAAAAAAAAAAAAGAGGCACGCGGCCATATTTTTTCGTCTCGTCGGGGACCAAATGTCCCCTGAATAGACAGGACTGTCTGACAGTTTTGACTCGGCGGGGACATTCGGCTGGTTGCCGTAATGAATTTTTTAGCTACATTAATAATAATGTCAGTGGAAGGTTTGGAAGGGACGATAATACAAGTGTGTGTGTGTGTGTGTGTGTGTGTGTGTGTGTACATATTTATCCCTTTGAGAAAACCAAAATGGACCTGATGTCCTCACAATGATGGGAACGTGTCAGATGTCCTCACAGCGTGCCCTTCTGCAGGGATTTTACCGTTACCGTAGCGACGATAATCACGAGGGACTTTAAGCAACTAAATCTGCATTCAGGCAGAAAACCAGAATCACTAAGCAACAGCTCTAATGCTACAGTGCTTAAAAAATATCAGAAACGCATTACGATATCAAGTTTGACTTGGCACGAATGCTTTGGGTCTCCGAGTCTGATTCATCTTTATCAAAACAGATTAGATCACTGTGTAAGTGTCTTTGACCAAAGTGCTCTGAATTCGTTAAAGGAAAACGCCATCGAATTCACACCGGTGTTTCTGCTGTAGTAGAAGTGTGGGCTCTGGCTGCAGGAAGCAGCGCGTCAAATTCATACTCGGCTTTCCTGCCTTGCTTATTATATCAATGGAAGGGCTTCACAAAAAAGTAAAACGCGCGTGTGTGTGTGTGTGTGGTCTAGCCTCACAGCTGGTAATGGTGCTATTTCTGGATTTTAGGTGGCAAAAAGGAAAGCAAAGTGTGCAAGAGTTCCCTTGTCAGTATCGAACCTCTGCTGCAGTCCTGCTCCTGGTTCTCCTCACGGTTACACACGCCAGCCTCACACGTGTCTCTATAAACCTGGATCCTCACTGCCTCCTGCCAGTGTAACGTGTTTTCTGGGTGTCCTGTTTGCGTATTAATCCAATAAAGATGTTCGGTTAAATCTTAAAACCTTCCGTTTAGAGAAATTCTAAACATCACACCAGCGCCAATTACCCTAACCCTAACCCCCTAACCCTAACCCCAAACCCTTATCCCTAACCCTAACCCCCTAACCCTAACCCCCCTAAACCTAACCCCTAACGCTAACTCCCCTAACCCTAAGCCCCTAAACCCCTAACCCTAACCCCCCTAACCATAACCCCCTTACCTTAACCCCCCTAACCCCTAACCCTAACTGGAATGTTTTGTGTTTTTGTTTTACTTCTCTGTATCTATTTTATTTATTTATTTATTTTGTCATTTTGTACCGATGCATGTGCTTGCATCCAATAACGTTCTTTCGTAAGTTTAAGTACGTTCGCACTAATCGTTTACTCGGCTGATCCGTACACTGACGGGCTTCTTTGCTATTGCGGTTACGTCAACATCATCTCGCTCCCAGTGCCGTTTTCATTTTGTTTGGCTTGTGTACAGACACCCCTCTAAGATTTTTCTATTTCAGCACACGGACCCGCGAAATATATCAAATAAAGCACCACGGTGGCAGAATCTACAGCAGGTTTCCGTCGGACCCCGAACCAAGCAGAACATCGCGCAGACGGTCGCCCCACCGCTTTCTGTGCCGAGTCAGTAATTGCTAAATTTACTGGAATCAGTATGGAGGAAGCAGAAGGACTACCAGAGAACCACCAGATGTGCCAGAGACCACTGGAACGGAAGAAATGTTGAGGAGAGAGAGAGAGTGAGACAGAGAGATGCTCAGCTTTAGATGAACTTTTGAACTTTTAAGTTTAGTCCATGAAGTGGCACTTTTTATCAATGCTGGCCTCGGCAGGATTTCTCAGGAGACCACGGGCAGATGACTGCAAGGTCATCCGTCTCACACAAGACAGAGTGTGTGTGTGTGTGTGTGTGTGTGTGTGTGCGTGCTGTGGAGCTACAAAAGGATCTCATAACATTTGGTGGTATGCTGTGAATTGTTGATGAGTTTTCTACAACAGCAGCTCTGACAGTAGTGCAGCAGCAAATTCACAGTACTCATTCTAATACGTTATCGTTTCTATAGTAACGGCTCAATCATATGGGCTTACATGGCAAACGCTCATAATAATGTACGTTTAATAATAAACATTATAAATGTGCTGTTTTTTTAATAAAGAAAATTGTTGAAACTGTGAATTTTTATCCAAGAAGATTATTATTATTATTATTATTATTATTATTATGGGGCAGTGGTGGCTCAGTGGTGAAAGGCTTTGCGTTATTGATCAGAAGGTCATGAGTTCAAGTCCCAGCACTGCCAGGCTGCCACTGTTGGGTCCTTGAGCAAGGCCCTTAACCCTCAACTGCTCAGTTGTATAAATGAGATAAATGTTAGTCGCTCTGGATAAGGGTGTTTGCCAAATGATGTAAATGTAAATATTATTATTATTATTATTATTATTATTATTATT
>JANDJT010000169.1:3478564-3499583 GCA_024331685.1 Stegophilus panzeri | reverse complement strand
TTAGACATCAGAATATGAAACCAGGGGATTTAAATAATGGATTTGCACCAATCTGCTCTCATTTGATCAACAAATTGCTTTCTGGGTGACTGTAGTGTAGATGATGGCAGTTTAACCACTACACATGAGATGGAACGGGATTCCAGCTTGTATTTTTGTACATATTACACAACATAGAGCCGTAAACTAGAACTGTATTTTGATTGTGCTTTTATAGCCGTTCAGTAATGACGCATAAACAAGCTTCAGTGCACTGCCTCACATTCCAACATGTTTAAACTAGTTTTGCCGTGATCCACAGCACTGTTCAATTCTCAGAATGAATAATTATTGAATCGTTTCCCATAACAGCAGCCCTGGCAATAGTGCGGCTGCAAATCCCAGGTTTATATTAATGTAATTGTCATAATTGTTATCATTTCGACAGTAACAGCTCGTACACGGTGTATAAGCATGGATTACGCTGACGTTTTCTGTCAGGAGACGTTTATTTAACGTTTACGGAAGGAGTCTCCAGTGTCGGTAAAGCAAAAACGTTACGTTTTCTGGCAAGTTTGAAAGGTAAGATGACAAGCTGTGTTTTTTAGAGAGAAAAGAAGAGAGACTGCTGGGGGAATGTATGGAAAAAAAATGATGATGATGTTATTGTGTCATTCATTAATAAATAAGCAGGAATAAAACACTTCAGGATGTGTTCGTATTGGAAAACAGTTCACTTTCCGGTGCTAACGGTCACTCCGCTTCATCACACCTCCCAGTCACTGATTATTTTCCCATAACAGTTGTGTTTTATTCAGTACAAATTTCAGTTTAGTTCTCTTTTCGTTTCCACATTTCAGTATTTCGGCGTACTCTACGAGGCCCACAGATGAAAAAATATGAAATGATATTTTCTTCTTGGGTCAGTGGTTCTGAGAGAATGTGCCAAGGAGTCTGGTTATTGTAATTGCATACACACGCAGACACAAACACACACACATAAACACTTGTGCCCTATTTGGATTGGATTAGTTGGATCAGTGGTATGTCTGTAATATATATATATATATATATATATTTTACCTCAGTCTCCTCAGTGATAAAACTCTCTCATCTGGACTGCAATTCAATTACCACAAAACATTTTCTACGAACCCAGATGTTCATTTCACGTGGTCATATGATCACGCTCTATTCATAACATGGCATCCAAGCGGTCGAAGGGTCGAAACCGATGTTCCAGCAACAGTTTACAATTTACAACGAAATACACTAAAACAATAATAACAGAGTGTAGAAGAAGCATCCGTCTTTCGTTTTGTGATTTAGAGAGTGTTTACGAGACTTAATACGCCCGGTAGCAGCACTCAAACATTCCCACCCACCCCCCTTCGCCCAACAAGAAAATCTGCATAGAAGATTACGGACATGTGTATCCCCACGGGACTAAAATGATTAGACGCTGAGTTTGGAGAAAAACAGAAGGTAATTCAGCTTGTAATTTTCTTAGAGGAGGACAGAGGAAAAAAAAGCCAGATATGGCTGATCTGGACGGAAATAAACTCCCAGAGGAGCACGTGTAAAAGAGGAACTTACCCCAGGACATTAGACAGAGAGAGCACAAGTGGGTGATTCACATTGCAGAGAGTGCGGAAATGTTAACTAAGCTCACTCGGTTGTATGAAACATTTATCACTGAATTACTAACAGAATGTGTTGGTCGACCTGTTTATAAAGTATAAGGAATTAAACACTTAGGGGGCATGCTGTTATAGGTAAATCATCAATGACTGGGTAGTGTGATGGGACCTGACGCAGAGCAGAAGTGAATTTTGTTCCAATAACAGCATGTCCTGAAGCGTTTATTGCTCTTATACCTCAGCAATTTGTTAATGATCGCAATGTTTAATTTATAGGTTTTTTTAAAATAATTATTTAATGATGTGGAATGCCCACGAGACAAGATATTACTTATAGCAGCTATAAAGAGTCATTCTCTCATCAGACTTTTTTTTTTCTCTCTGTTGAAGTTAATAAGACAAAAAGACCAACCTTGTTCTGGAAAGTGCAAGCGTTATTGTCATGGTGATATCGAAAAACTGACATTGGAGACTCCTTCCGTTAATAACAAATCAAAGTCATTTTACTGAAAGAATAACGATGTTTTTTTTTTTTTTTTGTGGGTAAATGACATGTTTATTTTTAATGTTTATTATTAGCCTTAGATTACGCAGATTGTCCGCCATCCAAGTCCCATACATGTGAATGAGGTGTTACTATAGCAACGATAATGTATTAGAACAAGCCCATTAATATAACACTGTGAGATGGCACTACTGTCAGAGCTGCTGTTATAGACAATTAATCACCACTGTCTGACCAATCAGATTTGAGAATTCAGCAGCGTCGTGCTGA
Organism: Stegophilus panzeri; assembly: GCA_024331685.1. Lineage (NCBI taxonomy): Eukaryota > Metazoa > Chordata > Actinopteri > Siluriformes > Trichomycteridae > Stegophilus > Stegophilus panzeri. The sequence goes on along the minus strand of JANDJT010000169.1, from coordinate 3,497,189 downwards.
ATAGCTGAATCCTGCTTATCCTCCGAGTCAAACTTGATTTTTTTCTTCACTTGAAAGGACAGGCATTGCTGTGATGTTTATTTAGTACAGCCCTAAACACAAATAGAGTTCAGAAATACAGGAAATTCTGAACTTAAAAAAAAAAAAAAAAAGTTTAATTGTTTGTCGTTTTTTTTTTTTTAATGAGCCTTCTTACCTGGGTTTGATACATTCGCAAGCCCGCATTATTTTAGTTACACTTTGGCATTTAATATTTAGTCAAGCTGTTCTGAGTCTTTTTAAAGGCCAAGAGAAGGGAAGTATGCAGTGTTATGAATCATATTTTCTGTTTGAGTCCATGGTCCTGGGAGAATGCAGTAAGGAGTGGGAGTGGGGTTTCGGTAATTATGCACAGAGAGACGACATTCTGCACACAAACAGTGAGAGAAGGAATGATTCTGTGAGAGAGTGTGCATTAAAATGTGCTTTTGTGATACCGATAATTTCCAGAATGCTGCCTTTAAATTATAGACAGCATGCTCGAGTTAGCAATGCTGCAGAGATCCTTATCTGTAACATGAAAAAATGTCAATAAAACAGAAAGAAAAGAAAAAAAAATTGACGCCTTTATTTGTTAGATACATTACAGCACAGTGGAATTCTTTTCTATGCATATCCCAGCTTTTTACCTAGTTGGGGTCAGAGCTCAGGGTCAGCCATGATATGGCACCCCTGGAGCAGAGAGGGTTAAGGGCCTTGCTCGAGGGCCCACCAGTGGCCGCTTTGTGGTCCTTGGACTTCTGATCAGTAACCCAGAGCCTTAAAGTGCACCTATTATGGTTTTTCAAATATTACCTTTCATGTAGTGTGTTATATATGTCGCTGTTTGTGAATGTAAAAAGTCTGTAAAGTTTCAAAAATCAAAGCGCACGACAAACGGAGTTATCGACTCCCAAAGAAGGAATCGATTCTGAACCGCAGAAACGAGTCGTTAGTGATTCCAGACTTTACTTCCTGTACTAACCTACGTAGGATCGTAAAAAAACGCCCCGCCTCTGGTCTTCATCGGCTGCTCGCTGACAGACGGAGCTGAAGCTCATTACGGTAGTGGGCGTTTCCTTTTAGACACACGCTGACAGCGGTAGACCAATCACGACAGACTGGGACATCTGACCAATCAGAGCAGAGTAGAGCAGAGTGCTCTCTGAAAGGAGGAGTTTAGAAGGAATCCTTGAGAAAGGATAATTTAACGAGTCATTTGTGACACGGGGGGCGGGATGTAATGCTGCAGTTTAAATTATGAGCACATTAACGTGTTTTTTGACCTCGGATGCACGTAAGTATATTGTACGAGACCTCTAAAACAAAATTAGGCACGTTTCAAATCCATAATAGGTGCGCTTTAACTATTGAGCCACCACTTCAACTTTATTCATTGAAGATAGTAATTTTAATGAACAGATTGAGGAACAGATGTGAATACAATGTTGTTGTTTTTTTCTTCTTCTCAATAGCACTGTAGCAATATATTTTTTAAACACAATGTTTTTGTTTGGTTGTTGATACAGCGTTCTATTTTTCTGGATGAGTGGAATAAACGGTGTGTTTTGAAATCAGTCTTATATGACAAAATGTATGTCATAATAATAATAATAATAGTAATTAAAGCTGCAAGCAGCATCTTCAGGGGCCTAGCATGCAGACTCGGTGAGCCGCACATTCACGGAAGATGTGTGATACAGTTGTTGCCTAAGAAATCACAGGAAAGCAGAGCCATAACTCTTGGCAAAGGGATTCAAGGGTGATTTGTAGTTTCACTCATGATGTGTATGTTTTGACCACGGACAGTGGTGGAATTCTCTGACTGTAAGAGGAAAGGTCTTGATGAACAAATGGGCAGTAAGGTGGCATTGCTGTTGCGTCTGGCGCTACTGCTGTGACCTGTGGTGTTGTCTGTTGCTACTTTGACCTGTGGTCATGATTGCTACTGCTCTTACCTGATTTATTTTTTCTCCTCGTATTTTAAATACATCTAAGATATTTATATTTTTATCTCATCTGTCTGGGCCTTTTTTCCCTCTTTGTACAACTTTAGACAGGTCTCAAGATGATGTGAGCCAAATTTGGTGAAGCTTGACAAAGTTTGGCAGAGGAGTAACAAAAATGGCTCTTAGATGGAAGCATTTTCGGCATGTTATTGTAAATATTGACCAGTAGTCGGTGCTTTCACGGAATTTGTTGCATAGCCTCAGGGCATGGTCCTGAAGTTGCCTACCAAGATTTGTGTCAGTGTGCAAGGTCGTTGCTGAAATTCAGCCTCATGTCCTGTTTGGCAGCTTCGCTGTCAGATATATTTTTTGTGAGGCTTACTCTGAAGATGTTCTGAAGACATATGCCAAATTTGGTGATGATTGGACACAATTTGTAGGAGGAATAGCGAATAAACAGTTTTTGACACAATCGAAGATGGCAGAAAATCTTATTAGGCGGAAATTGATGTCATAGGGTGCGTTGAACTCGTCTCTGCCCGGAGAATCCAGAGATGCCTGGCTTTTAAACTTTGGACACACAGTTCAAAAGTTATTACCATAAAGGTACTTCCAAATTTGACCCGAAGGTGGCGCTAGATCTTTGACAGCACTTGGCCCAAATTTGGTCAGAATGTTCCTTAGACCTTCCCTAATCAGTATGTCAAAGTTCACAACTTTTTAATAGACAGTGCTATGGACACCCTAGCCAGAAGAAGAAGAAGGAGAAGAAAGGTAGAATAACAATAGGGTGCATAAGTACCTTCTGTGCTTGGCCCCTTAATAAAACCATCCAGCCCTCATTTGCTGTTGCTATATTGCTCTAATGAACAATTTTAATAAAATGCCACTCACATCAAGTTCTTGGTTAACTGCAGGTGTTTTTTTATTTATTTAATTTTTTCGAAAATATTTTCCCCTCAAATGACGTGAGACAAAAACGTATAGAGTTTGTCGATTAGCTATTCTTGATTGATGGATGTCAGCGAGCCCTTTTCCTTGATGCTCGTAGCATTTACAGTGTTTAATGTTGGCCGGTCACTTAATCGAGTTTTATAAACGTACACTGAATGAAAATACTTTGATCCAAAATCTCATGATTAAATGATTGGCGGTGTTATTATCTCATTTTTTTTCTCCCCCAAATTTGTTTCGTATGAGTAACCTTGAACAAACCGCAATAAGCAGCAAATGTACTGTACATCATGGAGATACACTGCTAAACGTTCATCATTCTCACTGTTTACACCAAAATGAAAAGCCTGGAATTCTAATTACCAAAGATTTCCTGCGCACACACACTCAAGCACATACAAAAGCATGCACACTTCGAAGATGATGTTTATGTGTGTGTTGTAGGGAAAGGAGAGCAGGGGAAGCCGTACCCGCTTGCAGAGGACGAGTGTGATGATTCGGTGTACAAAGAGAACGGCTTTAATATCTACGTGAGCAACAACATCGCATTGGATCGCTCGCTGCCTGACATCAGACACCCCAAGTAAGTAAAAGATAAAAAAAAAAGAAAAAAATCTATCCTCCCTATGGATCATCTGTATTAGTTTTGAAGAAACTTTAGTAAGTTAAGTTACGTAAATCAGTTATACATCTGTTTATTAGTAACTACTGTAGATTGAAATACTGAATACATGGACAATGTCTTATATATAGTTATATATATAGTTATGTAGATATATATATATATATATATATATATATATATAGTTTAATTGAGGTGAATATGTATGCCGTACACTGTATATCAGTCTTGTAACTTGTTGTATATTGCATTTGTATTTACCTTTACATTTATTTATTTGCCAGTCACCTCACGGTTGAGTCCAAAGTGACTTGGCTGAGTCCAGAGCATTCAGCGGAATAATTGAGGGTTAATTGCAATTCTCTAGGGTCAAACAATTGTTCTCTAGCAGTCATTAGATTTAATCTAACAATCTACCAATCACTAGCTTCGAACATTAAACACTGACCCTGTTGCCATCTCTGAGTTATTCTATTTTATTTCACTTATCTGTTTATCTACTACACTTTAATTGGATTTTCACTGTATTTTCAACTGCATGCCAGTCACCTCTGTGTGACTTCTGCCTCGGAATCGTGAAACAGACCATTATTTTATTTTTTTTTTTTACCTGTGAACAGACTGAAGTTACAAAGGAAGCCATTTTTAAACTTTTTTCTATGTCTTTTCTATGCGTAGCATCATTTTCATGCATGGCAATTGGCAGACGCGCTTATCCAGAGCGACTTACATTTATTTCATTTATACATCTGAGCAGTTGAGGGTTAAGGGCCTTGCTCAAGGGCCCAACAGTGGTGGCTTGGCAGTCCTGGGGTTTGAACTCATGACCTTCCGTTCAGTCACCCTAATCTGATAGTCTAATTCTTAAACAATACGTTTCTATACAAAAATCTCCCAACAGGGTGAGCAAAGATGGCGGAAAAATAAGCTGGTGGTCTTCAGAATACAATAACATGGAGGAAATGTACCAGGAATTTAGTTTATTTATTTATTTATTTCGCGTCTGAGAGAACACCAGTTTTAGGATTATCAGTATGTAAATGAGCACATGATCGGATCATTTATGTTTTGTGTTTTTTACATCCTCTGGAGCTTGGTATCGCTGTTAAGAATTTAATTAGAAAACAGAGATAAGGGTTAAAATTTTCATCTTGTCAAATCATTGAATTAACAGCAGAACATTATGTACTACTCCATCGTGTAATGTTGATAAACCTGGTGGCATCATAATGCAAGAACGTCTCGGTGAGTTTAGTTTTAATGGGTATAACAAGCTCTGTCCTATGGAAGCCCATTTCCACCACGGAGAAAAAATAAATAAAAAACGCAATTGGGAATTTATACCTCGCAATTCCGACTTTATTTCCAACAATTGCGAGTCACAGTTCTGACAATACTGACTTTATTTTCACAAATTTGAGTTTACATCTCACAATACTGACTTTTTTTATCGCAAATTTGAGTTTACATCTCACAATACTGACTTTTTTTCTCGCAAATTTGAGTTTACATCTCACAATACTGACTTTTTTCTCGCAAATTTGAGTTTACATCTCACAATACTGACTTTTTTCTCGCAAATTTGTGTCTGGTGTTCTCTTTGTTATTGAGGTGTGTGGTGTCATCATGCCATGATCTAAAGGGTTCTGTAAGGCTTTCAGAAAAAAGATTGTGGATGCCTATGAGTCTTGTATTTGAAATGCATTATTCCACTGTAAGGAAAATGATCTAAAAGTGGCGCAGATTTCAAACGACTGCCAATTAGTCCAGGACTGGCCGTCCCAGCAAATTCAGCCCAAGAGCAGACTGTCTGACGCAAAAGCAAGTCTCCAAGAACCCCAAAATTTAATTTAATAAAACATTAGAGCAAGACTACAGTTTGCTAATGAGCATATAGGCAAAGACCAGGCCTTTTGGAATAATGTGCTCTGGACAGACGAATCAAAGATAGAGTTGTTTGGTCACAGTAACATCAGACATGTTTGGCACAGCTTAAAGACAGCTTTTCAGGAGAAGCAGCTCATACCAACTGTGAAGCACTGTGGTGGAAATGTTATGGTTTGAGGTTGCTTCGCTGCCTCAGGGACTGGACAGCTTGCATTCATTGGTTAAACTATGAATTCTGCATCATATCAAAGAGTGCTTGAAGATAATGTGAGGCCATCTGTTCGAAAGTTGAAGTTGAACCGAAAGTGGACTTTTCAACAGGATAATGATCCTAAGCACACTAGCAAATCCACCAAGGAATGGCTCAAAAAGAAGAAATGGAGGGTTATTGAATTGTCTAGTCAAAGCCCAGATTTGAATCCCATTGGAATGCTATGAGGGGATTTGAAACGAGCAGAACATGCAAGAAAACCCTCAAACATCTCGCAACTGAAAGAATATTGTATGGAAGAGTGGTAAAATATTCCAGCAAGCCTAGTGGACAATTACGCAAAAGCCTACAAGAAGTTATTTCTGCTAAAGCGGGCAATACCAGCTTTTGAGACCATCTGTTGTATAAATGATTGAAAAAGCTCATTTTCCTTGTGGTTTTGTTCAAGTATCAAGTATTAACTCTATTAATAGGTACTGTTTCAAAGATAATCAAATGTTTGCTTGCCCAAATATGTAAAAAAAAAAAAAAAAAAAAAAAAAGAAGAAAAAAGCTATTTCCAACAATTTCCATGGGGTGTACTTACTTTTTCACACGACTGTATGACATTTAAAGCTTTAAACATTTTTAAATCCGGTGTATCGTTCTGTTCTCCTGCAGTAGTACAGACCATTCCGATTGATTAACTGAGACAGGCTTTGCCCTGAAAACATTCAGAACGCCAGCGCAATAGATTTTAAAAAATACCTCTGAAGGTTATTGTTAGCTCTTTGTTGAATATAGGTTTCATGGTTTGTACTAATTCTTACAGACTTGTAGTCAATTCATTACTGAGTGTACTTTGGTTCTTTAATGTGCTCTATCATAAATACTGTGTTTTAAAATTTTTATTGTATATAGTGCTGCAACTAATGATTATTTTCATAATCAATTAATCTGTAGCAATACACAGTATCAAATTACACAAACTGCGTGTTACACATAGAAACTTCAGACTAAAACTTTACATGAACACAACTGTTTGTCCAGTTATCATATATATAAATTAAACTACAGTGCTAAATTAGTAATAAAAAGCTCACTTTCACTGCACCTTATGGTTTGTGTTCCTCACTGACTTTAGTCATATTGTTTTAGTTATGTTTACTTTGATCGTATCATTTTAATTAGACATTACAGATCTAACTTGCGTTACACTGTTTATCACCGCATCTACATTGCAAGTGAGGAGCAACGCGGCCTCGTTACTAACAAATCTCTTACAGATCGCTCCCGTTGTAATAAACGTCAGAATTTACACTGTAAGTGCGCAAATACAGCATATAATGACAATAAACTTGAATTAAACTAAACCTTTAAGCAACGCTCACCAGTCTCCCCAAGCCCTTACATACAGTGGAGCATTTTGGTTATCAACATAAGTTTGTGCTCGTGCATCACTGTTGTGCTTCCGTGCTATACAAGCTCCACTTTGTAAAGTTTGCAGGTTACAATTTTCTTCATGGTATTTAATATAAATTGCTCCCATATCTTAGAGGACTTGGAGGTCGCACACTTTTTTTTCTGCTGTTACTTGACAATTCCGCCTCCGTCTGATTGTGAGGTCATGTAGGGTATAAAAGGTAATGCTGACATAAATAGTAAACTGAAGGAATTTATTTTGGTTGACTCTGTCTGGGTGTTCTGCTAAAGCTAGCGGCATCACATTACGTGCGTTTGACGTCATGTGCCATTGACTGGGAAACAGCGTATATGTCCGGTGAGTAAAAACCATAGTTTTCAATTTTAGACGATACTACCCTTCTCAAATTCATACACTAGACGGTAGAGTACATAATGCATAATGTAAGTGCATAGTGTATTGTATGTCAGTTGGTACACAACTTTGGTCTGTCCTCTCTGCCATTTTTCCGATAAGCGTTATCCGAACAGAATTAACGCAGTGAGTAAACATGCCCCGTGCTGTGCGCAGACCGACTAATCGATAATGAGATTCGTCATTTCATAATCGATTATTAGCGCTCTATAAATACCTACAGTTGTCACTTCTTTTGTCCTTTCAGTGCACTTCACACTATTGTTCTGAGTCTCTTTCATCTAGAGACTTCATAGTCAAAAGTAAAGGCCAGGTGTGGATTACTGTGGAGGAGATCACCTTGTTTCGCACTCACTCCTTCAATAGATGAGCTCTTTGATGGACTGATCATTAATTGTTCTCAGAAGACTAACCACTCTGCACCATTTGCTGCCCATGAAAGCGTTTTATTTTTTTATTTTTTTCATGGATTTTCCCCTGGCAAGAACAAATCCACTAATAACTCATGTAGCCGAGGGTCAAGCAGTTCCATCAATAATGAAAGATCCGCTCTGGCTTCTTATGTGACGAGTGGAAAGCCAGGGATGGATCAAGAATGGAGTCCAGTCCCACTTTATCTTCAGGAAGGATAGTTTGCAGGCTTTTGAAACACAAAGCACCTTTTGAGACTAGATCACAGCTGTGCTATTGCAAGTCCCAATTCAGGCCTTGTTTCTGGTGCAGGTCTGTTTATTTTCATGCCCAGTGGATGCGTGCAGCTCTGCATGCTGGATGTGGAACACTGCTTTCAGACAGCGGCCTGCGTTTCTCAAAAGCGGCTCAGAACGGCAGCGCAGACTGTCCCGCGTCTCGTCTCGTTGTGCTGATAAGTATCTGGGAAAAAAAAAACACTGATCCAGAAACAGGAGAGGGTGTGTAAAAATGGCCCACTATGTGATTCAGTAGCTCGGCACGGAGGCTGGAGTGAGTGGGTTTTACTATGGCAGGTGACACACTAAGAGTAATGCAGCTATAAATTCAGAGTTGGAAACAGCGGGGAAATTGAAACATTTGTCATTCAGTATGCACTGAGCTGCCAGTTTATATATCGTTACATCTGAGAAAAAAACAAAACAAAACAAAAATAGCAGTGTACACATCTAGCTATATCCAACTAGCTAAAAAAAAGAGGAAAAATCCCCTTTAAAAGTATACTATTTCAGACATAATATTGTGCCTTGATTAGCCACCTGAGATCTCCAAGACAATTCACTGAAATTACATAAAAAATACCTACAGTACAGCAATGCTGTAACTTGCAGTTTGTTTGAAGAGGCATAATGCAAATGTGTAACATCAGCGTGTCGTTTATAACGGGCAAAACCAGTAATCATCAACATAATCCGAAGCAAAGGCAGACAGCACGAAAACGGGATAATCGCATAATCACAACAAAACCAGCGAGGGTCTAAATCAGGAAACAGAGCACAGAAACAAGAAAACAAAGGCTCGGACTTAACGACAAGAACGCACGGTATGACTTCGCACTCCAATAATGAAATATCAGGGCTTGATTCTTTAGAAACGACGCACAGAGCACCTGGACACAATCAGAAACCACACGGACGACGGGACGGGACGGAGACGAGACGGAAAATCAAAGCGAAATGTCGATTATGGTGTGAACAAGGAAGAAAGGAAATGTGACAGGAACGTAAAACAAATATGAATGCTCCATGCTCAGAGGGGAAATCCTGGACAATATACACTATATGGTTTGTGGACACCTGACCATCACACCCCTACTGTACATGGTTCTTCCCCAAACTGTTACTACAAATTGTATAGAATGTCTGTGTATGCTGTAGAATTATATACAGTTTCTCTTCACTGGAACTAAGATGCCCAAACCTGTTCCAGCATGACAGTGCCTCTGTACACAATCTGAGCTCTGTAAAGATATGGTGTGTTAAGGTTGGAGTGGAAGAACTCGAGTGTCCTGCACAGAGCCCTGACCTCAACCCAACTGAACACCTTTGAGATGAACTGGAACGCCAACTGCACCCCAGAACTCCTCCCCCCACGTCAGTACCTGGCCAGCAAAGGGAACGCTAAATGTGACGTTCAAAAAGCACATATGGGTGTGATGGTTATGTGTCCACAAACATTTGGACATATAGTGTAGTTATGGATCAAGGCCTGGAATTTAAATGGTCTGCACTTCTCATTCACCCATTCACACACACACTCACACACACACACCAATGGTAGCAGAGCTGCCATGCAAGGCGCTAACTTGCCATCAGGAGCAACTTGGGGTTCAGTGTCTTGCCTAAGGACACTTCGGTATGTGGAGTCACGTGGGCCGGGAATCGAACCGCTCTACCACCTGAGCCACAGCCGCCCATAATTTACATACAGTTTTTGTAGAACTGTGTTAAAATGACTTCTGTTTACCACATGCAAGCCAACAGTCAATTAGAGCACACCAACAAGATACTCTGGACGTTTCTAAAGCCTCGTAAAGTGTATAGAAAGCGGACTTGCTTCAAACCATTGCCTCATTTTTTTTTTTTCCGGAAGTACTGCAGTCAGACGCCGTTCCCATCATGGTATAAATGGTTCAGACCTGTGGAAAGGATATGGCAGGAAGCAGGGGCGCACGTTTTCAGCAGGCAGTCAGATGAAAGAACCAACAGACAGATTGTCGCCACAGGGATCAGCTTGATACTCTTCACATCGCACCTAAACCTCTACCTCTGTGTACTGTCTGTCCACGTCTCCCTCGTCAGGCTGGTGCTTAATTGGATCATGTGGAGCCTCCTTTTGACCTAGATTGTGGATCGTGTCCTGCTTTTGTTCTCCGTAAATGTTACACACTTGTCTTTAAACTTCTCTCCGTGTGACACTTCATACTGTAGAATTATGACACCGGATAGTCACAGAATTTATTTTTATTTACTTTTTGCTCTCCTCGGAGCACTTCTGTTCTCTGCCATCAGACCTGTTTACAGTACACAGTAGCATATGTTTCCATTCCAGTTCTACTCACTGGGGTTCGTTTTTGCAATCAACCTTTCAGAGAGGCTGTTTCTATTTATCTTTTAATTTACTGTGTGATCGTATTAAAGGCAGAGCTCTTTAAGACTGCCGGTACCGTGGTTCCGTGCGAGCTATAAATAATGGGCCGTGTGTCAGCTTTGTCAGGGCGGTGAATTAGAGACTGGTGTGAGCTGTAAAGCGTTGCTTCATCTGCCACTTCAATCTTTGTTGAAAGAGAATTAAGGCGCAGATTTCTGAGTGCTTTATTAGAGCAGGGGGAGTGACAAGGCTTTTTAAATGGTGATTTATGATCAGACTTGCGCTCAGCTCTCTGTATACTCTGAAAGCTTGCTGGGGTACAGCGTAGTAGATCTATCTATTCATTACACGAATGACAGTGCCTTGGCCAAACAAACATGTAATCATGGAACGGTTGATGGACTGATAATGCGCTGATAACAGCCTCGCTCGTTCTCATCTTTATCTGTCTCGTTTTCTCTTTGTCTATCAGCTGTAAGCAGAAGCTGTACCTGGAGAATCTCCCCAACACCAGTATCATCATCCCGTTCCATAACGAGGGCTGGAGTTCTCTTCTCCGTACCGTCCACAGCATCGTAAACCGAACTCCAGATCACCTGATTGCTGAGATCGTTCTGGTGGATGACTACAGCGATCGAGGTAAGCGCCAATCCGTCCATCTCCCCCTCATTCCCATCTGCTGGGGTTTCCTGCGATACGAGTAACCACAGGCGGAGAAGAATCTGAGAAGTAGCTTTGATTATGTGTAGAGCTAGAACGTTAGAGATTTAGAGCACATTATGCTAAATTCCTTGAAATGTTTTGAATCAGAAGCAAGGCCTATTCGACCAAGGAGAAACGTCACTCACGTCACGTGACTTAACGGCACGCAGTAGCACACCGAGTGTACGATGTGTGGAAGAAGATGTCTAGCTGCTTGCATACTGTATAATACATTTTCCCTGTTGTGTTTGTGACATTTCACAAGATATTTGCCTGTGATCTCGAAAATTGTATTTCATGTTTTAGCCAATGGCATGAAGACAAAGTTGAATGGGGGGGGGTAAACGAACAAAATAGTTTTGGTTCATTGCAATTTACTGGGAGGTCAGCTGTTACATTTCTCAGAAGCACAAAGAGAACCACTTGGCATTGCTAGTATTTAACGTTTTGTCTTCTTTCTCTGATTGAATTGTTGTTGATGGTAATGCTGTAATCATCGTGCTATAAAAATACTAGATACTCTCAGGCTAAAAAATGAATCGAAATAGCCGTATTGAATCCAGTGAATTCAGCTTCAGGCTAAATGAATGAATGCTATAGGAAGTCATTCATGATGGCCGCTAACAAGCTTTACAACTCATCCACTTTGAGCCTGGACTGGGACGATAAAAGAAAGGAAAAGTCCAGCATAAAGTGTGTTAGCATAAAGGTCACGGCAAGCCGCCAGAACAGCTTTAATGCTCCGTAGATTGTATAAGTGTCTGGAACCATACCGGAGCCATGAACACGGTTCTTTCCAAAGATCTTTCCTCGGTTAGTGTTTAGATGACGCCAGCGGAGAACATGTTGCTCCAAAACCTCCCACAGTGTTCAAACAGCTTGAGATCAGGTGAGTGTGAAGGTCATAACATAAGATCCTCAACAAACCGTTCAGTGCGCCCTCATGCCATGTCTCTTCATCCTGGAAGAGAGCACGCCAACAGAATAGAACACAAAGACGAGAGGAAGTGCAGGGTTTCATTTTTTTGCAGCGACTCTTCTCTCTAAGGGGCGCAAGTGGAGCCAAAACATGCCTGAATAATAAATAAAACATAACAGAGCCACCGTTGTTTTATTTATTATTATTTTAATTTATTATACTGGGTTTATGTGCTATTGCTTTATTTATTTCTTCATTTTTATTAGCGCGCACGTGTCGTGTGTGTGTATACTGCTCATCTGAATTGAGATTATTCACAAAGAAATGCACAAATGCACCCAAGTGATTATCCACATAAAAAGGGATAAAGACGCATTTAAACCAGATTAAAAATGCTATTGCTAAATTAATTTAGCAGGTCTGAGATGTCATTTTGTACATTTGACTACCAAAATCTCTCCCAATACACCCAGTTGTAAATACTTTTCTAATACCTGTTGGAAAAAATACATCAGTAATTACTTAATTCTAAACATATTTATTATGTGTTAATGGTGAAAAAGCATCAGATTTGATGACATCATTTTAAACGATGTTTACCATAAGGCACTGTATGTATATATATATATATATATATGGGTTTTTTTGGTCCCGTCATTTCTTTTACTCAGAAGCCCCTGGTATACAGAAGCCATGGAGGTGATCCCCCGCTGGCAGGTGTCACGCTGTCCTTATCTAGACAGCACCTCTAAGGAAGGCTGTCCCGAGCCATCAATTCCAGCTAGAGAGAGACATGCAGAAAGGAAGGGGAAGTGAGAGAGGGAGCGCTCTTGTTAGTGTACAGTCTGGGAAGGCACTGACTGACAGACTGTCAGAATGTCACCCCATTCCCTTCATCCTAGTGTGATTGATTTTCCTCTGACTTCTTCTTCCTTTTCTTTCTGCTCTCACTGTATAGGTCATTGTTTAATCATCACATTCCCATTATTAAATGGGAAAAGGGTCAAAAATGCGTTGACGTGATGTCTATTTGTCTTCCCTGTATCGTGACTTTGAGACTCTTAATGCATGAAGCACTAACGGGGCTATTTTTTTCTACTCTTTTCTGAGCTGTTAGGAGAAATGAGTGCATTTATTTATTTATTTATTTGCCACAGCAAATACAGATATCAGATTTCCAAAAACACAACACGAATATATCACTAAAGCTACATTTACTACGGGTAAATTTTTAATAGTCGAACAATAAATATTGTTTTAAAGGACTAGTCAGAGAGTCGTCTTATTTTATAATTAAAAATCAGAACTTGGTTCAGAACTTGGTGCGGTTTTGTCAATGTAGCAGGAAACCCATTAGTGATGAATAGGATTGGATAGTGACGTGCAACCCATGGCACCGAATATTCTACGCTGTGCCACAGTGCAATGATTTTATTTCAGGTGTATTTGCAAATTCACAAGTTTGACAAAAATGTATTTGGGATTGGGATTAGACAATCACTCATTTGGGCTTTTCCCATTCTACTTTCTTTACCACCTACCTCAATGTTTTTTCCACCACCCCAACTAGTCCACACCCCCACATCCACATTAGTCATCTATTTAGCCAGCCTAAGCAACACAGGTTATCAAAATGTGGGGCATTGCAGAGGGCCATGGGTGAGGTGGAAAATACCAATAAAAAAGATCTAATCAAAAGACTGCATCAGACCTGCCAGCCTTTTGGAGTAGGAAAGTCATTCAAATCATGCCTGATTTTTTTGATTATAAAAACGCCAGATGAGCCAATTGACATTTGCGTAGGTGTTTTGAACATGCTGATATTAACTGTCACTCTCTGGAGAACGTTTTGGAGTTCAGAAAGTTTGAATACGTCTGCCCTAACATTTAGAGTACATCTTGTTATGTTGTTATGCTCGCGGTTTTTTGTGGAAGTGAAAGCTTATACATGGTGCAATACAGATAATATTGTATATGTTGGCAGATAAAGGATAATGAAATTCATGTTTTATAGAGAGAGAGAGAGAGAGAGAGAGAGAGAGAGAGAGAGAGAGAGAAACCTCTTGGTTGGATCCTGTGGAAAAAAGCATCAGGTAAATGGAAACACGAGTGATATGAAATACACGAGTGATATGAAAGCTCCTGCCCCATCCGATTTCTCCTAGACCAGCGTGATAACACATTTCCTTTGATGTACATGAAGTTCTGAAGAGGTCATGAGGAAGAACAAGCAGCATTCGCTCATCCCGCTGACACATATATCTGCTGTTCACGTGGAACTTGCTCCACTTTTGGCCTTCAAATCTCTCTTTTTAAATTGTGTCTACTACCACCACACCAAGACGTACAAGTGCGACCTGAACGTTCTGCTATTTTGCTTGGTTGGACATTTTCAAAAGGTAAAATGTTCAGAAACCCTTAATCCGAAACAGTCACGCCAAGCTAGCGCATCGCTCTCATTAAATCTCTCATTATACTCGGGCTGCAAACCGAAATCCGTTCCATTCGGCTCCAGGTAATTGTCCTGTAATTAAACGTCCTCTTTATTGAAGCTCACTTTACCCCAGAAATTCTCTTTTTTATGCTCACTAGTCTGATCTATTTAAACGTTAGATGGATGTAAAACTCCGCACATCTACACTAATATGCCTAATTTAATTAGAACAGTTGCCGGGTACTTCAGCTTAACTTCACACGACTTTCCAACGGATATGGACTCTTTATAAGTATACCACAGCGCTGTTATGCTCAATTCTGATTGGTCCGAAGGTGTGGATGAATGTTTTATAACAGCAGCTCTGATGGGAATGCAGCTGCAAATCTCAGCAGGGTTCGTACAAGGTGCTTGAAGTGCTTGAGTTTTGAGATTTAAGTACTGGAAAACGTTCAGCTGTGCTGAAAAAAGAGCTTGAATCATAAAAGGTCAATAAATACGAAATCGCTAAATAACTTTATTTAATTTTGATAGAACACCAATACAGTGCTCTGACTCAATATTTGAGCCCCCGCTGCAGCCCCTCCATCCCCGTCCTCTCGCTATTCGCTCACTCGTTTTAACAGAAACAGCACTGGTCCACTTTTCAGGCTCCTTTAGTGGCTTTTTTTCCCGCCCCCCCAAAAAAAGTACCTATTGACATATCTAGGACTTTTTTGGACAAACCTTAGCTGCTTTTCTGTAGAAGAGAGTCAGCAGTACTGCCCCGCCAGCGTGAGGTCCTGCATTCCCCCCAGAGGTACACCTCTCTCTTCGGCTACGCTGTTCAATGAGAGGCAGGGAGGAGCAGCACATTCTGTGCAAGAGAAAGAATAAGACAGTCATCCCGTCACTTCTGACTTTCTCACCGAGCGATCACGTTACACGTAAACGTAGGCGTGGCAGCAGCTCGGACGTGGCTGCTGGTTAACACGTAGCCTTAACAGGCCGCGTTTCAGTCACTATTTCATACTCGTTCCGTTGTCCGGCAACAGAAACAGAAAAATATGTATTACTGCATTAAAATACAGTACGCGAGCACAGAGAGTAGGAGAGAAGTAAACAGACGTAAAGGGCCAACACTAGGCAGAACGCAAGTATGCAATGACGTAATAATACGATAATGTTAATTAGCGCGTACATCATCCAGTGACTTTCCATGGAAAGTTGTTGACAACAGTGCTCCTGTCACTCACCTGGAGCATATCGACATTACGGTGAAGACGAAGCTGTCATGTATATCAGAGAAGGAACTACAGTTCCCAGCAGCCACTGCACCTCACTGCGTCAGTCACATGCCCACCTGGACCTGAATCACATTCTTGTTAACTCATGTATATAGCCACAGTTTGCTGTTGCTGTGTTTAAGGTCTTTGGTTTATGTTTAGTCTTTGCCTTAGTGTTTTGCCACAAGGTCATGGTGTCTTTTTTGTGTTTCGTTTTGGTCTTTATTAAAACTTATTCTCTGCGCTCGCACCCGTCTCCGCCTCCAATCGTGACAGAAGCAGTGCCTGGGAAATGCAAATTTAGTCCAGTGTGGCTGGAAAAGGCGCCGTATAAAAATCGGATGTGTTTTAATTATTATAATATATACGAATATGTTTGAATGACATGTCTTGTATAGTCCTTGAAAACAAAGTGCTTGAAAAGTCCTTGAACATTCTGGAATTTCATTACGAAGCATCTGTACAATCCCGGTCTCAGGTTTATATGAATGTGCTCGTTGTCATTTATTTTTGTTTCTGCAGTAAGAACTTACCCAGGGACGTGCATGGAAAATAAACAGGTTTGTAAGTGTGTGATGATTGATAAGGTGAAGGAGATGCTTATTTAACATTTATGGAAGGAGTCTCAAAGGTAGAGCTGTAACTTTAAGTATTTAGAGGAATGTACATTTTGTGCTTTTTTTGTAACATGACACGTGTGTGTGTACTCACATTCCTATTAATATGGGGACATACCAGAATAATAGTGTGTGTGTGTCCGCTCGTCCTCACAAGTTTGGTCTACCAGAAATTGTCCCCAGAATGTGGAAAAATGTCACATTGCTTTATCTTTGGTTTGCTCCTAAACCTTTTAGAAATACGGGTCCCCGCATTTGAGGATCCAGCATGTAGTCCCCGATATAGACTTGCGCGTGTGTATGTGTGTGTGTGTGTGTGTGTGTGTGTGTGTGTGTGTGTGTTGTTTTTGTCTTATTAAATTCAAGTGAGAGTTAAAAAAAAAATCATGGAGCATCTGTTTACAGCTACTATAACATAAGTGAGAACAGGAACTAACTTTGTAGATATGCCGCAGCATTAAATGGATCAAAAGCGATGATACACTGGCAAACTGCTGTGTTATAAATCCATAAACATTTTGTGTGGGTTGCGCCTTTTATAAGAAAATAGTCCGCTTTTGGTGGTGACAGTAACTCTGGGTGTCATTACACCACTCTGTCATTGATCATTTTCCTATAAGAGCACACCTCTGAGTGTTTTATTCCTTAAATGATTATGGATTGAAACGAAGCCATCATGGAAGATCTCCATGCGTCCCACTCGCAGCGAGTTCATATTCTTAAAACATACCTTAAACACGAGGACTGCTTCTGTTTGAGCAGATTTAGTAGCTTTAATAGAGGAACTACTCTCTCAGGACTTGGTGCTCTGGGACTGTCTTATTTTCAGGAGAGAAATATCAGGAGGAGATGAGCGTCTGACTTCACACCGTTTGTGTTTTCACCTTAAAAGAGCAGAATGTGTGCGGATTATTGATTAGCTTCCGTGTGCCCTTTTAGCTGCAGCAGTAGGCATTAATTAGTGTGCTGTTATGGATTCTCTGATTATTCCTTCATAAGCACAACCAGAATACATGCATAAATGCACTGTATGAATTCACACACACACACACACACACACACACACACAATGGCAAACCCAGCTCGACAGTGAGTGATTGCTTTACATTGTTGTACGTTTGTTGTGTGTATGACAGGAGTGAATCTCACAGCCTGGCCATGTTTCCCACCTGAATGTCCTTGACTCGTGAATGAAAAAGGAAAAAATCTCTGGATGATAAAACGAGCTTTCCGGGAGCGTCGGTTCCGCGACGCTGTTGTGACACAAACAGCGGGAATTCAGGTGATTTGCTCCCCGAGACACGTCGAGCGGTTCACAATTAAAGACAGCATAATTACTACAATCGGGCCAGCTGAGGCTGAAAGCTGACACCTGCACTATGTGAGTCGCTTCAGTCTTTCAGCACTTTTTCACGAGTTCTTGTTCAGCGGCTTTCGTCAACAGCTCCTGCAAAAACACGTCGCCTATACATTATACCAGTGCACAGTGGGAGATCTGAAACATTTCACTCTTTCAAAGGTGCTTTGAAAGAAACGATAAGGTTTGGCGTGAAGAAGTTTTTCAAGAGTTCGCCACTGAAAACTGGAATTTCGTTATTAGCTGTGGGGAAATAACCGCAAAATACAGAGTGCGTCTGAGCAACAATATACTCGGCATAAGGAAGGAACTAATGTGTCGTATGCTGGCTGGCTCGGGATCAGGCTGATCGATGTTTGTAAGCTTAAGCAAAGTCATTATTTGGTCAGAGTCATTGCTTGGATTGAAGTTTTACCTGAAGAGATTTATGTCTGGAATAAATGCTTTTCGTCTCGGTTTATTGATCAAATGAGCGCCCAGTTCCACTGAAAGTGAACACCGGGGCTCTAAAATCAAGCACTTTAATAAATAAAATGTGAAAACTGGAGATGCACCGATACTAAATTTCTCAGCCGATACCGATAAGCGATTATTCCGAGTCATATCGGCCGATACCGATAACCGATACCGACAGTTCTGCCTTTTATAACTTGTTTTAAATTATTAATAATTAATTCCACAATTCTGAAGGAAATGCAAATAAAAACTTTATTCTCTCCATTTAATCAAGTTGTTTCACAGTAACTGGTCTCATCAACACAAAACACATTACTCTAATTAACATTAACACATGAACTCAATTCTGAAGATTAAA
>JANDJT010000169.1:3443010-3472306 GCA_024331685.1 Stegophilus panzeri | reverse complement strand
CCACGGCTTCAAGCAGTCGTCTATTAGCACGTACAGCACGACAAATAATTAACCGCACTTGAAGCGTTCGTAAAATTTAAAATAAAAACACCCAAAACTGTATACGGTACCATAACGAAGACCAACTGTACGTGGATACGTGAAATTCTGGAGGGACGTCGGACGGCGTGGCGTGGGGACGTGATGACGTGTGCCGTTAATCCATCTATGTTCTATAACACGTAAAACGGGAACATGAAAGGAATTTTCTAAAAGCGATTCATTTAAACACCTTAATCACAATATTATACGTCTTATTCAGAATAAGGTCAATAATTAGATTACTGCTGTCCATGTAAACGTCGTCATGTAAATGTTTTGAATTGGGAAAACAAAACAGAGGAAACATGAAGTGCAGCACACAGCTACATCACTTCACACTTAACATACTGTATTCATTTGCAGCACCACATTTCATAGTTGAAATTGGCCAGTAACTTTATCAGGAGAGAACAAGGACTACGGCTACACAGTCATCCTCTTCCCAGGATTTCATATACGCTTTTGTTTTCCTTAATCTATATTAACACAGTTAAATAGTTAACTAGCTAGTCATCCATTCTTACATTATGTTAGCTACCACTTTTTCTTCTTTTTTTTTTCTTTTTTTAAATCTAGTGAGGTCCAGGCTATCAAAACATGTGGCTGTACAACAACCCTGAATCTTCCACATGCTCAGAGAGCTAGCTAAAGAATTTACGATTTGTCCACTCTTCTCAGTCTTAGGTAACTGTAGGACCGCAGAGTTTACACACAGTTGATTTCACTTGTCCCAGGCTAGGTAGTGTGTAAAACCCTGAGTGCTCTGACTCCAGTTTTACAATGCTACATTACTGCAGAGTTACAGCGCGCGTTCGTTGCTTTAACACGTCTCACTAACCATAATATCATCTCGAGGCAGGAGCAAAAAAAAACAAAAAAAAAAAAAAACAAAGTTAGCGATCAGCAAATCTTCTCGTAATAGCTCATCTCTTTTTAAAAAAAATCAAATAAAATTCTGTCTGTTCTAGTTAGTTGTAGTTACCAAAAGTCTGTATCAGATTGCTGTGAAGTCGTACTGATGGCATCACATACCTCCAGCGCTCTAATCATCATAGTGTTGAGTCAGTCAAGGACAGCGAGCCGGAGGAGCTCAGAGCAGGTAAGTGCAGGACCTAAGCGTGACGTTGGTCTTCATTCAGCCGATTCTCATCAGGAGGTTATTTGAGATTTCCGGATATTTCGCGTTGGTCAATCAAATTCCTAACCATCCAAAGCCATTCTGGTGGAACCTAGTAGGGCTGATTAAATACTGTGATTTAAATAGGAAGGTAAAAATGTCCTGGATGGAGCGCATTATCACTCCCAGAATGAAATACTCATGTTTAGATGAGGAATTAAGGTATATAAAGGTATTCTCTCTATACTCTTTGATCAAGGCCATTCATTATTTGATTAAACCGATAATACTATTGTTTTACTCTTCCGATACAAGAGATTTGATGACGTCGGTCAGTTTATCCCTTCAGCTAGGCCTCAAGCTGCTAAATGTCTCTCATGCCTTTGGCAAGGTTTTGAATAAATACCGAAAAACACTTAAGTCGCTTAAGCCGAAGGTCCCGAGCAATGAAATGCTGAGTAAGGAAAAATCCGGTTCCAGTTTGTGATTTACACTCAGGACCGTGTGCGAGCTTGATAACACCCATAAAAAGTAGCGCAAGTTGAATTACTAGCAGGAGAACTGCGTGTTTCATCTGAGCGAAATCGACAGCGCACAGTCCAGCTTTGCTTTTGCCTTAGCGAATGTGCGATTTAGAACCTGTTTTTATTTTCGTTTTAAAACGTAAAAAGCGATTTTGCATGTGCAGTTTAGTAGGACCGAAAAGCAAGTATTATATTTGCACAAGTCTGCTTCTGCTGGTGAAGATGAAATTACACTAATATTTATTAAGATGATTTATCAAGAGTTTTAAAGGATTTAAAAAAAAAAAAAATGAAAACGTGAAAAGACAAACAAACGTTCCCCCCATGTTTGCACGTGACGTAATTCAGACGTTTATTCTTAGTAAATCCCTCACACACTTTTTGAGTGTATTTATCCTCTTGCGTGTTATTTACCATGTTAAACGAGGGCCTCGGTGTAAAGCTTTGATGGCAATCTGAGAAATAAAGTGCCTGTAATGATTATAGAGGTTGTAGTTATTGTTATTTGGAGACTATTAATCATGTAACTTAAACCTGTTAAAAGATAGATATTAGTGAGTTGATTAAAAATGGGCCTGAATAAATGCTGGCGTTTGACCAAGTTCTGACAGGCCATTACGATATGATATTCTGTGGCTGAATGTCAAATCTGTTATATTGAGCATTATTATATTATACTTTATATATATTGAGCTCTACTATACTGAGCATGTACTGTAAGGTATATGGCCGAAAGTATGTGGACACCTGACCACCGTTAACGTTCTGAGAAGAGTCAGAGGCAGTTATAGCGGCAAAGTGGGGGCCAACTTGATAGTACTGCCGATGGTTTTCGGAGTGGGACGTGGAACAAACATGTGGGTGCGACGGGCAGGTGTCCGAATACTTTTGGTCACAGTGTGATAACGCCATTGCGGCTCGTGCCATTGCGGTTTGTGTCTTCTTTGAAACAGTAAAATGAAATATTCAGCAGCGAGACTCTTATGAAAATCAGCAGATTTTCTCTTAAAGGGGAAAAAAAAAAAAAAAGCTGCAGCAATTAATCAGCTATTAGCGCAACACCAGCATTGTCATCACTGCAGCGCTACTTCATTTCAGCTAGCTGCGGTATAAGACAACACGCTGGGCCTACAAGTCCCAGAGACAGCATGCTGGGACTCACGCTGAGCGTTTGTGATGTGTTCAGGAGAACAGCAGGTTTGGTGTTTGAGATGGTCAGCGGTTTTGAATATTCAGCGGCACACATTCGTGTGCTTATTGATCATCCTGATTGATCGTGATGCCGTGCGACGCTTCAGGTGAGCAGTACTTCCTTAGAATGACAGAAGCTAGTGTCAGAGTTTCTGTCTGGTAATTGTAACTGAAATCACTGCTACATTTTTTATCAGAACAGTCCTTCCTGATAAGAGACGATAAGATGTTGTACCCACAGTCATCGTTTGGCGAATCTCAGTAGTCTCCCAGCTGGTGATTTTTAAAGACAAACCCCCCCTAATAGGATTCTCTACAATTTCAACTTCAGGGCAGGTTATCACCAAGACCAGCCGGCTAGGAGGAAAAGCCATTACAATTATCTTATCGATTGCGTCCATCCTCAGAGCCAAAAAAGGGGTAACAGAAGAATGTCCTCGTTCCAAACAAACAGCCCCGATGATTTACCAAGTCTCCTTGTTCCCCAGTCAAATTCATCACTATTTAGCCATGCAGAAGCAAAGCTAGGAATGATCCTCCATTTAGAGCAATTTGTGCTGCTGCTCAATACAAAGCCATTACGGCTCGAGAGAAATCGAGTGACATCTCAGCAGAGAGAAAGCCGCCGTCATGTAGGAGTGTGAAAGCAGCCATGATGGATGTTACTCAAAAGTAATGACTGAACTTGAGGGCTTTGCTCCATCGACGAGGACGAGGTTGAAGCCATTGTGTGGTGATATGTCATCGAGGGCTTGTTTCACTCTCTATTGTCAGCAGAAATCGAGCAGGGAGAATACATTTTCTGCTACGTTTGCAGCCCTGAGAGGAACTCCCAAATTGAATATATCAAGAAAATACATATATTCAGTTTACTCCCATTTAACATGGCCATGCCTGGTGCACTTACCTTTTTTTTTTTTTTTTTTCTTCTTCTTTTTTTCTTTCTTTCTTTTTTTTTTTTTGAGGTAAACAGATGCCCAGTAATAAATCTCATGCAACTTTTGAATACGGAGGTCGTTTGTTTCCGCCATCTGTTCCCAACTCTGTCGGTCTCAAGATGTATCGTGACCTGCCCTGAACACTTCTGATTGTGTAACGAGCTGATAATTATAAAGAGCAGCAGCTCCATTCAGTCGAGCTGCTAATATCACCGTGGTAAAGAAAAGAGTTTCAGCCCGGCAGTACGACACACAAGTCTCTAGTCTGTCTCTAGTCTGGACTAGAGACAGGTAACGTTAAGGTTTTAGCAGTATAACTACTCTTAGCGATACTGCTTATCGATCCGGTACTTTAACGGTACTCTTATCGGTACTCTGTGTTGTGCCACTGAGATAACTTCTGGACGGAGGGGTATATTTCGGGTTGAATGCCTTGCACATATCCGTACAGTAAAAAAAATATATATATATAGTTTTCATTTGTTATATTATCATTATTAAATGATTGTGTTGTTGTTTATTGTATTGTGGAGTGATGGGACTAATATACAACCCTTTTATAATACTACTACATCCTAAAAATGAATACAGCGATATACTGTGTATACTGACAGACTGTTATGTAAAACAGCTGGACTCCACTGCTGCAAAGGGGTGTAGGTCTTTCACTATGTACTTAGTCAAGGCTAAGTGGCACTCATTCACCCTCTCCTCAGGAATCCTCCCACTAGCTGCCAGCATGAAGGGGCTTTGGGTTTGTCTTTGACTCGGATCAGGGGTATTAGGAGGAGTGGGGTGGTTCATTATAGCTGCAGCTTTAAAAATAAATAAAAATTAGAATAAAAAGTTAACAATCAGCTGTGGCTGATGTTTAGGTTTGATCATGAACCCGTGTTCACGTGATTTAGTTAACTCCGTGTGGGCTTAAAACTGTAGCATGATGAGTCATAAGAGTGGAATGCTGCCACAGATCTCTGAATGAACTACAGCAGAGCAGTGTATATTTTGTTTATAATGTGACAAATTGAAGGAAAAACTCAAATAAATGAGCGGAGAAGGAAATATGCTTTCAGACAGGTGAGAAGATTAAGCGGTTAAACTCCTAACATAAGGAGGCTAAGCGGTGGACCTGGGAAAACCCTTCACATGGTGAAATCTTCTGCTAAATATAGTTTATATTTCCATCACAAGTTATAAGGACTTAAACACTTCGTGGTGTGCTGGTATAGAAAAGCGTTGATGACGTCGACGTCGATTATTTTCCTATAACAGCATGTCCCAACGTGTTTACGTTTAATATCGTGGAGCATTCACAAAACAAGTTCTCCCTTACGTTATAGCAGCTATGAAGAGTCGTTCCCCTCTCCAGCCTCTGTTTTTAATCTCTCCTGAAAAAAAATCGAACCCCCGGCCCTGGAGGTGCGAGGCAAAGCGTGCTAACCGCTAAGGCACTTCTGACTTGCTTACTGTTACAACACCCACACCACCTACATTCCTTTAATACACCTTCTATTCATTCATCTTCAGTAACCACTTTATCCTGTATAGCCTTTATTTATAAATATTTGTTATACAGTGCCCTCCACTAATATTGGCACCCTTGGTAAATATGAGCAAAGGAAGCTGAGAAATATTGTCTTTATTGTTTAAAATATTATATATATTTTATATTTTGCACAAAAGGAGTGGAAAATATAAAATACAAAATACTCACTTTTGTGAGATACTGTATGTACTTTATACCAATTCTAGTCGGTGTGCTGCTGCCACCCATCTTTACATCCTTACATTATATTTTTATCCTTTTTGAAAAATACTTTTTCCTAACTCTGTGTAAGTTCTGTTTTTATGTCACGGACGGTCGTGTCACTACACGACGTACTGTGTAGGGTTGTGTGTGTGACAAATAAAGTTCGAATCGGTTGTTTGTCAGAATCCAGCTACTGTACATTTCCCGAGATTTCCACACGAGTCTAAGAATGCCGAGTCCACCCAGTTTACCTTGAATTCAATGTTGGATTAAAATAGCGAGCGGAAAAGGAAATCGAGTCCATTATTGCGCGTCGGATAGTCGCGTAACAAATTCTATTCCACTGGCTCGTGCTTCAGTAGGAACAGGGAGTGAAGTGATACTGTATCTGTATTCAGATCGGTGGGAAAGACGTGAGCGAGTAAACAGGGCTGGATATTGTAGTGGGAAGTACATATTCAGTGCATGCGATGCTCGTGTATTGGTGTGATCTGTAAGGAAGAAACGGTTCGGGTGAAAAACGTGATCTGCGAATGAGAAAGGCGTGGAAGTCCTTACAGTGCTTTTTTAGTTTGCATGCATGCGGTGCGTATGATATTCGGTGTGCTGTAGCTGCACGCCGTCCTGTACGTCACGGTTCGCGGCAGCGCGTGTGATGTGTTGCGTTAGGCTCGTGTGCTGCTTCGGTGTGTCAGAGTAGCCGGTGTGTAAGTTATAGTTAGTAGGGAACACACACATCACTAGAAGCATGACTGGACTTTCTGCACACTGAGTAATGAATGGACCGCTCCAGAGACATGAGCTCATTTGTTCCAGTCCTACATAACAAATCATAGCTCGAGTGTGTGTGCCAGAAGACAAAGACATAAAGAACTCTAGTGGCCCGTGTGTGCAACATCGACTTTTAGTGTAAAAGAAGCTTTGCTTCCTGATTCTAATTGAATGGGCAGTTTATGGAATTTTATTCATTTTTATTATTTTGTAACAACGATCCAATTCCAATGCATGTCTTTGCATGTTCTCCCCATGCTGTGGGGGTTTCCTCCGGGTACTCCGGTTTCCTCCCCCAGTCCAAAGACATGTCTCCAAGCTTCCTTCTCATGTTCTCCATTGCCTCTCTGTGAGTTTGCTCTAAGTGCTGTGTTCTTTAACCAGACACAGCCTTTTCTCTGCTGTTTTGTGCGATTGTGTTCAGCAAGGTTATTCTTGTGTGTGCCTGTGTGTGTGTGTGTGTGCGTGCGTGTGTGGAGGCTAGGTTGCCGATGATCTGTCTTTAAACCTTTCCGACGTAGATCGGCTGCTCCTTTCAGATCAGCCACCCACAGTGAAATGTGTTGTGGACTGATTGTGCTACTTAAAGGTCTTGCTGATTGGATTTTTAATTAAGTTCTCAGATGCCAGATGAGCATAATAATACAAGTGGACGAGTGGTATTTTCCTGCAAGTCTGGTAATTAAAAAACCTTGTGTTAGGCTTGTGTTACATAACGATCGCACGGTCTTTACACAGTGTTGTGCAGTGGCGTTTATTCTTCTTCTTCTACTGGCTGGGGTGTCTATGGCAGCCCATAGAACTGTCTGGTGAAAAGTTGTGAAATTTGGTACACTGGTTGGGGAGGGTCTAAGGAACATTCTGACCAAATTTGGACCAAATGCTGCAAACGCTCTAGCGCCACCTTTGGGTCAAATTTGGACATCATTTGGAAGTATGTTTACGGTCATAACTTTTGAACCGTGCGGGTGGGCAACATTTAAAAGGCCGGGGAATTCCTGGATTCCCTGGGTCGAGATGAGTTCAACGCACCCTATGATCACAATTTCTGCCTAATTAGATTTTCCACCATCTTAGATTTTGCCAAAAACTGTTTGTTTTTTTTTCGCTATTCCACCTACAAATTTCATCCAATCCTCACCAAATTTGGCACACGTCATCTTCAGAGTAAGTCTCACAAATATTAGCAAAAGAATTTTGAATACTCGAAATGGTTTGTCTGTAACGGGCTAACGAATCTGACAGCGAAACCGCAAAACAGGAAGTGAGGCTGTATCTCAGCAACGACTTTGCG
This sequence comes from Stegophilus panzeri, assembly GCA_024331685.1. Lineage (NCBI taxonomy): Eukaryota > Metazoa > Chordata > Actinopteri > Siluriformes > Trichomycteridae > Stegophilus > Stegophilus panzeri. The sequence continues at coordinate 3,464,640 of JANDJT010000169.1, read as the reverse complement.
TACTGACACAAAACTTGGTAGGCATTTCCTTGACCGTGAATTTTGTGCCAGTGCCACCTACTGGTCAAAAGTCACAATAATATGCTAAAAATCGAACTGCCATTTGCAAACTACAAATCATTCTTGAATCCCTTTGCTTGCTTATAGGTATGGCTCTGCTTTCCTGTGATTCCTAATGCAACAATTGTAGCACATCGGTGAATGTGTCTGGGTGCTTGGACCGCGGAAATACTGCTCGCAGCTTTAATTATAAACAATGTTAATGGTGATGATAGTTAGAAAAGGATTATAGGCGGTTTTCTCTTTACCTTTACTGGTCACTGCAGACACGGTCGAACTTTGAGAGCAGAACAGAGAAAATATTGACCATGTGATTGAGCAGGCTATCGATTCTAGATGACGAAATAATTTATTTACCATTTTAAAAAACCGCGAGCAAGAAAAAGAATCAATAACACACAAGCCTGGTTCTGCTGTACAAAACAACAGGATGTTCAACCTTTTCTTGTCTGTCACCATGGCATGAGAACGCAGATACTGTGTTATATTTTTATATTTCTTCTTTGAGGAAGTAGACATGAGTCAGTTAACACAATTCCATTGTTTTAGAACAGTGTGTGATGATACATAAAGGAAACTATGGGAATAATTTGTCACTCATTACACATGAACATGTCTTCTTTTGTAAAAAAAAAAAAAAAAAAAAAAGTGCCCTGCATGCCCTGACCTGATGTTCACACCTATTCTGCTGCTCTGTATTTAATGCAACGCTTATAATATTTCTTACTACCAAGGGTTAAAACACCTCAACCTAACTGTTTTCCAGTGAAAGGATAGGATTTTGACAAATATACAGTGTTTGATATCAAATTTAGAACAAGCCCTCTAGAAAAACCTCGACAACTCTTGCACTGAATTTATCTGTGACGTCACACACGTCACAGTAGTGGTTAATGGCTTATATGAAAGTAGACACTCAGGACTTTAAGAATTTTTCCTTTTTTTTTTTTTTTACCTAGCCTACTAGGTTTAAATGTTATAATTTTATTGTGGCAGTTGTATACAGTGGTTTACTATCAAAAACGTTTTAGTTTTTAATGCTGTCCGTTTTATCTCTATACCAGTGTTATTGTGGAGAGGTTTGAATGGCTTGCCCAGCAGGGGGCTCGCTCCCACCCCTCCCGTTTCCCATCAACATGCTCATGTGTAGAGTCATGATACTCTACACACAGAAACCCAACAGTGTCCTGATTAATCTTATAGCAGACTTGCAGCGATAAAATAATTCATTTGTTTATACTGATTGAAAAGTCGAGCATGGAACACCAATGTGCTGCTAGAAAGGGTTAAAAATCAAGGAGAGGTAATGGGCAGACTTTGCTTGGTGATTCTTCTTAAATATGTGTGACCTGTGCATTTAAATGGCTTTGGCAGAACCGGCAGCGCTAATCAAACCGAGAGTAGTACATTTCCCAGCATGACCACAGCTCCAAGTCACATCAGATCAAGTCACTGTCAGCGCTGTTTGTGCGTAGTTGCAAAATGCAGGCCGTTAGACTGTAATATGCTGACGTGAGCACACCTCCGCAGTGTCTGTGTTTCTGATGATAGCTGTGTATTCCCTGGCTGCCATATAAACAGTGCGTCCCTGATCGAAGCAGCTCTGGTCCTCAGATTTCATAACGCTGCCTCACTCTGCATCCGAGTCCTTTAGAGCTTCAGTCTTCTGCACCAGTCTTTGCAGCTTTTTTTTTTTTTTTTTTTTATCCTTTAAAGGGGTCAAAATTTTATAACGTTCTCTGAGGTCCACTTATAATGTTAGCAAGATTTTTAGATCAATTTTTTTTTTTTTTTTTTTAATCATAATTTAGAAGTAATAGGCGATTTTCTATCCTGTTTTCGACCCTCTCGTTGAAACACTTCGTTTTTATAGGCATGCCGCATTCAAGACTTGGAAGTAAACGCCCACTGCTGTGATTGGGTCATTTTCAACGCCCCCGCCATTTCACGTGTGGAATTGTTTTGAAAACTTCTGATGACCGCTTTAATGCTGTACTAACCTGTCCAGGGCCTGTTGCTTTGCCACGTTGGCTTTGATTTAGGGCTTTTTTAGACTTGGTCTGAATGCACGTGTCAGCACCCAGGACTGATTCTGGACTTGTTTGGGGGCGGGGTTTATAATCGCAAGTTTTGGACTGATGCATCAGTTTAAAAGGCAGTGATTTAAAAAGCAATAAATTGATGTAACAATCATAAATAAATGATTATCGGTGGATATCATCAAGGCCTACTACAGATTCTGAAACAAAGTTGGTCACATATTGATCAGAGGCTACTAAATCGTACCGTATCGCATCGTAGCAGCTTCAGCGTTCTTGTCAGATATCAACTCGTTGCTATTGTCTCGTGTAGAAGCCTGAGGTTTACACTCCTAGTCCATATAAGGCTAAGTAAGTATGAAGGACTTGATTAAAAAGACTGAAATATATTGCGCACAGTTCAAACAGATTGGAGGCGTGCTCCCCAGAGAATCATCCTCCCTCTGCGAACACGCTCGCAGCACACGGAAAGAAGTTTTCTGCTAGATAATGAGGAGAAGTGAAATCTCATCTTCTGATCCTCTCCTGCAGCGCACTGTTTTCCGCTCGTACCCTGTTCAACATTTATCTCGCAGGCCAATTTATTATTCACCCGGACAGGTTAGCTGCAGGATTAGTGCCACCAGCGTCTGTTTTCTCTACGTCCACAGACTTAATGTCACCGCGGTTAGCGGTGAAACCTGACAATAAGGAGCGACTCCTAATGGGAGGAGAGCAGCTGCACCACCACCTCCGGTTCAGAAAATCTCCACTTTGTTTTACTTTAATCACCAATCCGGAGTGTGAGGTTATCAGACCGAAGTGCTGTTGCTGTCTCACGGTGGCATTTCTCTCTTGACCTGAGAGACGGCTGCTTTCACAGAACGCCACTCTTCTTCTTTTTTTTTTTCCTCTTTTCTCGTCATGTGTCGTTTTGCTCAGAAGTGAGTATGGACGCGTATTCCTGCAATCTGCTCAGAGAAAGAAACTGAAAATAAGGAGACAAAAATAGTGCAGTGGTATTTAATGATTTATTTATTTGTATTATTATTTTGTTGATGCTGTTGTTTTAAATAACACAGATGGCGAGTCCATGGTTTGGTGGCATTTTGCCTTTGTAACTTTTAAACATTTTTCTCCTTTTTTTTTTTTTTTTTTTTTTTTTTTTTTTTAAATCGCTTTCCAACATTAATTTTTGAAATCTATTTTTTTTAAGCAAAGGTTTTTTTTGTTTTTTTTTGCTGCATTTTGCTCTTCAATTAGTAACCGGTTTGAACCTTTATTTAAAAAAAAAATATATATATATATATATATATTAATTAGCAAACATACAAAACGTGCTTAATATTCTAATTTACTTACATTTTTTTTAATCAATAATTTACTTTCCGTCTTGAACTCCCGTACCGTGTTTATACGACAACAACATGATTACGGGAAGAAAAAAAAGCAAAAAGCAGAAAATACATACTTTTTTTTCTTCCTATGATCTTCAGAAAGATTCAAATGATGCAACTTCCTGTTGAACAGGAAGCGACTTGTGGAGTATACCGTGGAAAGTGTTTCAGGGTTGAGTGAATGCTTTTTTTTTTTTTTTTTTTTTTTTAATCAGTTTTCCTTTTTGCAATTTCATGTACACTACTTTGCTATTAATAGTTTTTCATATTTATTTTTTAAACAAAGAGACAATTAATTCATGAATAATTATATATGAATAACTTTTTGACGTGTGTATTATTGAGTGGTTTTACTGTAGGTGGTGTACGGCATGTGGTAATCTAGCGAGAACTTTACACTAAAGCATGGTACATATTATAATCAAATGATCGTCCGTTTCGTATTTTTGGTATTTTAGGTGCTGGTGTAAAGCGGCATCGGTAATGTAACCTGCTGCTAAATGGCACGTATGTGAGAAGGGCGTGTCGTATTTAACGGCCGATACGCCTCGTGACAGTTCGTGACAGTTCAGCCATCCTGGATGTTAAAACGTGCCCGTCCCTTAAATTGACCTTCCCGTGAAAGAAGCAGCAAAACCGCAGTGGAAAATGAGGTCAGTGCTCTGATAGGAGTCTCTGTGACCCAGACAGACTGTAGCCGAGGCTTTTTAAAATCCACCAGCAGGATTTTAGTGGAAAAGTATGAGGCAGGAAGAACACACGACGTATCCGGCACTGTGCTCTTATAGACAAAGCGTTAGGACTTCACCTGTCATTGCGGTATTTACGTTTTAAAAGCATTTTTTTCATCCACGTAGTTTTAATCCCAATTTTAAAGATCAGTTATTACATTACTGCAATTACATTACTCGGCAGGGGCAGACCGTGGTGATTCGCGCTTCTCAGAAAATAGTTTTGAATCGAATCGATCACGGCATGGACACGATACGTTAAAAGTCCTAATGTGCAACTACCTTTAAAAAAAAAATGATGATGAGAATAAAGGGAGAAAATAAACGCATTCGTTTCGACCACATTAGAAGCGTACTGCTTGACTGAAGCTAGTTTCGCACTCAGAGAGTACAGTAGGACAAGTCTATAACGCGTTATTATTTTACATTTACAGCATTTAGCAAAAAAGTACACCGTGTGACCAAACGTTTGTGGACACCCGATCACCACACCCATATGTGCTTTTTAAACATCCCCTTCTGCCGTTGTAATAACCTCCACGCTTGTCTTCTGCGAAGCGAAGGCTTTGCACTTGACTTTGGAGCGTGGTTGTGGGGATTCGCGTTCATTCGGCCGAGAGAACATGAACGGTGAGATCGGGCGCTGATGTTGATCAGATTCTGAGGAGGCTCCAGTTACAGTTCATCCCAAAGGTGTTCAGTTGGGTTGAGGTCAAGGCGCTGTGCAGGACGCTCGAGTTCTTCCACCTTCTTCCAACCTTAACGCATGGAGCTCTTCATGGAGCTCGCTTTGTGCACAGGGGGCATCGTCATGCTGGAACAGTGTTTGGGCCTCTTAGTTCCAGTGAAGGGAAACTGTAATGCTACAGCATGCATTCTGTACAGTTGTGTGCTTCAAACATTGTGGCAACTACATATAGGTGTGATACTCAGGTGTCAACAAACCTTGTGTGTCCATCAGAAACATCCTCATGCTAGGACAAATATGTCAAGGCCTAAGAAAGCAGGCTGTCCAATATAATTATCCAGTTATCCAATATAAACCGTCAACCAGGAAGTGCGGAAAGTTCTGACACCGCACCGGCCTTGTTTGTCCATGTATATCGGAATAAGACATTCCCAGACTGGTGGATTGGCCCTGGAGGTGACAGACATTGGTGATCTGAAGGCGAGAATCAAAGCTCCTATTGAAAGCATTGATGTGTTGATGTTTGCGCATCACTAGCGATCTTCATTGTATCTTGAGGGATGGTGGTGAGAAGTCGAGCTTCTTGTAGCTCAAAGGGAGAATGCTGCAGAACGGGGTTTGATAAGTGCCTTCAGGTAGATGGGGTTGGTTTTTGGCTTCGTAGGAAGTGTTTTTTTTTTTTTTTTTAATCTGATACGGGCAGCTACAGGAAGCCAGTAGAGGGAATACAGCACTGAGTTTTGTGGGAGAACGTGGAACATCACACAGCTGCATTCGGAATCCATGGTACGCAGGGGAAGACCTGCGAGGAGACGCAGTAGTCCAGTCTCAAAATGACAATGATCCTCGTGATGTTTTCAAGGAGAAAACCTGCAGGTCAGCAACATGAGGAGATCAGGAGTCGGTCGGATGCACCGATAGACGTGCGTGATCTGAGACTCCTGTAGGGCGACGACAAGATTTTGACGTGCAGATGCCTCTCCAGGCAGCGTCTTGTTGAGATTTCATTTCGAGTGATGAGCTGCCATCCATGCTTGAGACCTGTGACCGAGTTGAGTGTCAACAACATAGCTATGATCTAAAAAAAAAAAAATGATTTGGTTATGATGGATTCTATACAAAGCATCTGTTCAAGTCACTGCAGAACCAAAAGTCCAGGAGGTGCACTTTTTTTTTTCTTTTTTTTTTTTTTTTTCCATCTGTTTCATGTGAGATAACACTGAAGAAAATTTCAGACATGACATTGCATCGTGGTGTTGCCTTAGCCTCATCTGCAATAAAATAATTCTGTGCACCAAGCTAATCCAGTTTCCCTCCAAAACCTTTTTACCCGTTCATCCGTTCACCGATTCTCATCCGTTTATTCACACAACACACACACACACACACACACACAGAAACACAGTACATGCAGATACACTTTGTTATTCTTACACTCCAGTGCTAATAAAAAATCATTGTTCTGAAAAGAGCGTTTTTTTGTTGTTTTTTTTTTTTTTTTTTCATTTCAAAAAATGGCCATTAATATGACCGCGCAGGAATCCGGATCCTGTACAATCATCTCGACCACATTCATAGAGAGCCTTCACTCAGAGCGCAGCGGACGCTGTAATTTTCATCACGCCAACAAAGGAAGGTGATGAGATAATTCAGGTTGCAAGCACACGGTTGCTCTGGACTCCACTGAAGCATTTTTAGCCCCGCTCTCTCATTCTTCATCTAAATACCGTGTTTACCCGAGAATAAACCACTCGCACTTTGTTCGGGGGATCCAATTGAATCATGGACAGCTTCTGGTTCACGACCCTTTAACAAATCCTTTGTGTCGAAATGTCAGAACGGTGAACTTTTGATAGAGTGGATAAACTATTAGCTTAATCATTCCTCCATCACTGAGAGCTGCGTATACAGTAATGTCTACGTTTTCTTCAACGCAGCCGTTCTAAACGGTTTCCATGGTGGCACTGTTGAAATATTCCGAGGGAAAACATCCAGAACTGCGAGCTGCTAAAAGTAGGGATGTACAACGTGTGCGTGTTTTTTTTTTCTTTCTTTCTTTTCTTTTCTTTTTTTCTTTTTTTTTTAAATTTTTTTTTTTTACTTTACTCACTTGAGTCTTAATAATAAGACGCATTGTGTCTAACGAGACAGCAATTACAGTGACTGCCAAAGAAAGCCGCTCATATGCCACTGCACATTAATTTTCCTTTTCTCTTCTAATGATTATGTTCAGTCTGGAACACTGTCGAGAAGTTCATTCGTGGATTATTCTTAGATTTGTGTATCGCACTTTTTTTCTTTTTTTTTTTTTTTTCCATTTTGTCCTACATGTGAAATACAAAAGGGATGCTCAAACCTCACAATAGAAAGTCAGTCATGTTTCGGCACGTAATATAAGATGTCATGACATCGTGGGAAACGTCCGCTATCGGCTCGATCCGTAACGAGTAACCCAGATGCGACGTTGTGAGGAAGAATCCTTGAGAAGATCCAGAATCCAAAAAGGGACCCTGTCGTCATTTGGGTGACACCAGATAGTGGGATTATAAATGTAGAAGAGGATGGACAAACAATACCGAGTGTGTGTACTGGATGTTCAGTATGAGCAGATCGCGAGTGTTTATGATCACAGCAGCAGCCCTTAGGTATAAATCTACAGGATCCAGGTGAGACGTGGACTTAAACCGACTTCCATGTTTGTCGATTTTAGTCGGAGTGAAGCCTAAAGCCGGAGGTCCGCTTGCCTATTAATCGTCCAGCATGTCGTCACGAACGCCTCCTCAACACGTGCGATTTACATTCATCCTCTTAAAACACTCTTAATTTTCCGAAGCCGTCGACGTGTCTGAGGTTCAGCGGGAGATCCTCTTTATTCGCTGTGAACCCAGGCTTTGAAATGGGTTACCAATTACCATTATTCATAACAGCATGCAGACAGAAAGCACTTTAGCGCCTTAGCCGAGCCTCACAGCTTTCCTGGTTGCAGATGGATGACAGTGTGCTGAAGCTCGGTGTTGTCTGTGGTTGTGGCAGCTCGCACTCTTCAATCCCTTTTGTGCTTAGCGAGGCTGACGAACACCTGCTGCTTTTTTCTCGGAGATTTCTTAAACATTTGTCTTGAGCCCGTTTCATCTGGCACTCCCACATCATCCCAGTCTGAGTAAAGCCGCCCGTACAATTCCACTTCTACACGTCTAAAGCACGGATGAAGTCTGTTTACCTGGTGGATCGCAGACTTCACAGCTAATGACGTCGACACAGCCGCTCTTTCTGATGCGCACGTGTGTGTGTGTGTGTGTGTGTGTGTTTGTGTGTGTGTGTTTGCCCTTCTGTTCACTATTTAGCAGCGGACAAACTGTTCATGGGTCATATCGCCTTTAGACAGAAAATAATATACGAACATATTGACCACATTTACAGAGTACATCTATGTTTTTTGAGAAAGACACATAATCTCTTCTTGTGCCTGCAGATGCTCCGGAGCCTGTGATCATCATGAGAGCAAATAAGATATGGAGGTTATGTAACACAGAGTACGGTGCCATAAAGGGCTCATTGTGATCCGGATAGAGCGTAAGGGTTAAGGACGAGTCAGGTCAGCGAGTCCCTGCGCTTTAAATATCTCGCGCACACGGTGATTACAGAAGCGGCTCGCAGGCCTCGCAGGTTCAGAGGCAGCAGAATTCCACACGAAACAGCACATCAGCTCAAACCTGCACAGATATCCGGCACCACGCGTACAGCTCAGCTCATAGACTCGGCTTACAACGTTCCTGCTCGGGGAAAATACAGCGCTCAGCTCCGTCCTTTATGAAAGGCAAAGCTTAAAATCATCGCCGACGCTCAGAAAGGTTAAATATTAAGCGTCGCACGATGATCCCTTCTCTCAGAATTTAATTAAATGACAATCCCTGCTCCTTGATTTCCGCTGTGTATAATATCATATCGTATAATAGCACAGGTTTTCGGGGGGCATGGCGGTTTAGTGGTTATCGCTTGTACCTCACATCTCCAGGATCGAGAGTTTGAATCCCGCCTCCGTCATGTGTGCGCTGAGTTTGCATGTTCTCCTCGTGTTTCGGGGGTTTCCTCCGGGTACTCCGGTTTCCTCCTCCAGTCCAAAGACGTGCGCTGTAGGCTGATGGGCATCTTTAAATTGTCTATTGTGTGGAGCTCAGTGGTTAAGACGTTGGGCTACTGCTTGGAAGGTCGTGAGTTCAGAACCCCAGCACTACCAAACTGCCACTGTTGGGCCCTTGGGCAAGGCCCTTAACCCGCAACTGCTCAAATGTATAAATGAGATAAACGTAAGTCGCTCTGGATAAGGGCGTCTGCCAAATGCCATAATGCCGGGGTGCCCTGCGAAGGGGTTGGCACCCTGCCCAGGGTGTCACCCGGCTTGTGCCCCGGTTTCCCTGGGACAGGCTCCAGGCTCCCCGCGACCCTGTGTAGGATAAGCAGTAAGGAAAATGGCTGGATGGGACCACAGGTTTTTATTTTCCTTTTTTTAGAATACAATTCGGACTCATCCCTCTGTGACGTGTCACTCAACTTTGCCTACATGAATCCTACCATTTTCTACTGAAAGAGCTGTGATGCTCTCAGATGTTCACATCACATCTCGTCTTTCGGAGAGACTTTGCGGCTTGTCGCCACCGAGTACGATCAGTCTCACACGTTTGATTGGCCGGCTTCTGAGAGTGACAGCAATGCTCTCTTCAAGAGGTACAGCAAAAACTCTCACACTCACTCACTCACTCACTCACTCACTCACTCACACTCTCTCTCTCTCTCTCTCTCTCTCTCTCTCTCTCTCTCTCTTGTGTGTGTCTGTGCTGCTGGTAGGTGGCTCACACTAACGAGGACTCCCACAACGGTGCACTGGGGCAGTGACCGGATGAGTTGGCAGCCTTGTCATTTCCACCCTTGTTGCTTGTTTTATTTATTTATTTATTTATTTATTTATTTATTTAGCTTTGTTTAAACTCTGTCGACTCCACATTGCTCTGCTGGTTTATAGTCACGGAAATGCTTTTATATTTGAAGCAATGGCAAGAAACTTCAAGAGTAAAGGGGGGAAAATACAAATCTCCTCCAGTTCCTGAGGTTGTGTGCTCAGATTCCAGATGTGGTGCGCTGTGCAGGCAGAATCACGATCTCTCTAATATCCCAAATCCAAAAAGAGCAGCATTTCATTACGCTAATGAAGCAGGCGGTAATTAATGAGGATTATTGTAATTTATGTGAAGATGGAAATGAAATTTTATTTCTAGGACAAAAAAAAAAATAATTTAGTTAATGTGTGCCTCAGTTGTTGTGCAAAGGAATACAATATGACATGGCACGCTGTTGTAGAAAAAGAATCAACAATGGGTGGAATGTGATGTTGTTACCCACCCCAAAGTTAATTATTCCCCTTCTATTTTCGATGCAATCTTTCATTTATGAAACATACTTTTATCCGTTTATTGTCGTGGAACATCGGCCATTATAGCGGATATAAACATCATTCCCTCACCGGCCTCTCTTTTATTTTTTCCCTTTCTTGGCTTTCTCTCTCTCTCACTCTCTCTCAAACCTAATATGACAAAATCACAGCTTGTCAAGATAGCGAGAAATCACAAAACGCAAATCCAACAGTGTGCAGTATTATAATAGCTCACAGCTCACGGTACACGGTGTGTCTTCTTGAGTGAGTGCAAATTCAGTCTCTCGCATTAATAACAGCAAAGTCCACATAAGAATTGTTTAGAATTCAGTGCCGGAGTCACTGGACTGCTCTGAGGTTCGATTTACATCATTAAAGTGCATAAGAATGATAAATACCATTGCTATCAAAGTAAAGTCTGATATATAATGATCCAGTGGTGTCTGATCCAGTGGTGTCTGATCCAATGGTGGCTGATACAGTAGTGGCTGATCCAGTGGTGTCTGATCCAATGGTGGCTGATCCAGTAGTGGCTGATCCAGTGGTGGCTGATCCAGTGGTGGTTGATCCAGTGGTGTCTGATCCAATGGTGGCTGATCCAGTAGTGGCTGATCCAGTGGTGGCTGATCCAGTGGTGGATGATCCAGTGGTGTCTGATCCAATGGTGGCTGATCCAGTGGTGTCTGATCCAATGGTGACTGATCCAGTGGTGTCTGATCCAATGGTGGCTGATCCAGTGGTGGATGATCCAGTGGTGGCTGATCCAATGGTGACTGATCCAGTAGTGGCTGATCCAGTGGTGTCTGATCCAGTGGTGGCTGCTCTTGGCACATCAAGGATTCGTTAAAGAAATAATTGCATAAGATTAAAAAAAAAAAAAGAGGGAAATAGCTACTAGAATCTGAAAGAAACCTGGAAGAAAAAAATGATTAGACTTAGAAGGATGAAGCTGCCACCATGATATTAGATGGAGAGGGAATTGAAGAGGGAATGGAGGAAAATAACCCTATTTGTACCACAGGCTTTGTAGGACATATTGAATCTCCCGAAGCCCCTTGACTGGTTCATACTGCAATTGCACGAGTCGCATGTTGGCGCGTATCCTTTGTCTTCCCAGCCAGAGGAAGGACCTGCACTCTCATAGTAAATAAGTGCTCATTTTTCTTGACATTGCCAAGGTAAAAAAAAAACACAGATCCCGTGGAACATCCCCCTTCGCAAAATACGATTTGCATTTTTTTTCCTCCTCGACTCCAGATCACATTTCACGGAAGGAAACATTCACTCAACAGCCTCGAGATGGCCATGTCTTTCATTTGGGAGAACACGCAGTCACCATAAAAATGACAAAGTATGTAAATGACTGTGGCTGATTGCCCTCAAGTGACTCTGAAAATGCAGTAACAAGTTTCCTGCCTTGTACTGCACACTGGCCTACGGTTTGTGGCTGACTGAGATAAATATTGCCTCTGAGAAGGATTCTTTTCGGTGATTTCTGTAATGACAGCCTACGTTTAGTGTCAAGCGAGTGATCTGCCTACCGTTTGGGCTAGTTATTTTTCTTGTTTTGATGTCTTTAAACGCCTTTGAGTGGTGAAAGTTTGTTTTTAACTACATTACAGGAAGAATATTTCACATTTGTCTCCATGTAACATCGCCTGCAGAGATATGTGTTGTGTAGCGATTTCAGGTCTGCGCAATCTTTGAACTCCACTCCCCAGAATGCACCGCCGTCTACAAACATGACTACAACTCCCAACTCCACGCACCGGCACGCTCTCAGTCTCCAGAGTACTAATGACCATCAGCTGGTACCAATCACACACACACACACCACCCTTTAAAAAGTTGTTCTCACTCTGACTTACCAAGCCGTTGTATATATCTTGCTGTTCTGGTTTTTGTACTCTGGTTCTCCTCTGATATCCTGTTTGCTGATCGCCTGACCCTTTTTGCCTGCCTGCCTTGACCTTGATTCTGCCTATTGAGCGGCTGTGGCTCAGGTGGTACAGCGGGTTGTCCACTAATCGTAGGGTTGGCAGTTGGATTCCCGGCCCACGTGACTCCACATGCCGGAGTGTCCTTGGGAAAGACACTGAACCCCAAGTTGCTCCCGATGGCAAGTTAGCGCTTTACATGGCAGCTCTGCTACCATTGGTGTGTGTGTGTGTGTGTGTGTGTGTGAATGGGTGAATGAGAACCAGCGTAAAACACTTTGTAGAACCGCTAAAGTTAAAAAAAAAAAAGCGCCATATAAGTGCAGACCAGACCATATTGTATTGGATTTGTTTGCTGGACATTGTGTTATTAAACGGTCTCAACTGCACTTGCATCCGTATCCGCCATCCGTCTCCACCATCCGTGTCCCCATCATGACAAGCGATAGCTTTGACCCTAGTGATATGGAATGGACTTCTGACTCTGAGAAATATTCTCGTTTGAATTTTTCATCATGTTTGCAATTGTATTTTATTCTTATACTGATGTAAATCTTCTCTGGATGGTTACAATGCTTCAGCTTCACCAGAAGTAAGATGTTTGGAGAATTAGGAGACCAAGAGCCAGGGTATAGTCAAAGAAATGGTTTATTATGCGCGCAGATACACCTTGGGCACTACAGCGTATCATAGTCTCAGTCTTAAGTTGGTATATAACATAAGTTGGATACAGTTGGCTTTTATACTCAGCTGTACGTGCAAGCAACATACCCAAGGCTAGTTAAGGAAAACATAAGACAAAAGACAAAACACCTTGACACAGATATAATCAAGGACAGAAACCCAAAAACTTAAGACCATGAGTGAGCAAAAATCACATTGAACTGATCTTAACTGATTGAATCATAATTATGGAAAATAAGGAAAAATATTCCACAATACATACTTTATATCATGTATGCTATATTTGACTGTACTTATTCATATTAATCGTGGTGACATTTAATTCATTAATTCACTTCCTAGTAAAACGAATTTTCATCCTGGACTGGACAGATCCTTAACCAAGTCCAGATTATCTGTTCAGTGCATCGTTTGAGTCTTGAGATTTTCTTTTTTTTTTTTTTTTTTTTTTTTTTGATCTCTGAGTAAACTTCATCAACGTTAACATCGTCCTTCCGTAGTAGGAGGAGTCGCACAACTCGAGGGAGTGTCCACTTTGTGAAACGTTGAAGGATATGTAACACATGTATGTTTCGGCTTTGCGACTACATCAACACGTTCCACATTACGATAAGTCCCTATTCTACTTCCCCAACCTTGAAGTAGTATGAAGAGTGAATGATTTCCAAGATTGAGTTTGACCTGCTCTCCCAGTGGAAAGATAAATTAACCCTGTTAAAATCAAAGCTCATGTCCTACAAATGCATTGACAAACCCAGCCAGGCACTGGTTCACCAAGGCAAGGCTTTCGTTGCCACTGGGAACTGAAAATAAGCTTTTGAATTTAAATGATATGAAAATTGTGGCCGGGATAGCTTTCCAACAGACCTCTATAAGAGACTCAAAGCTCTTATAACCTCTGGTAGTTACAACCAGATGAGAAAGGACTATAAAGGATACGATTTCCGAATGTTAAGATATCAAGCCAGAGTGTTAGCTCTTTGTGTTGAATTAGTGTTCGCTACTCTTATTTCCCCTGACGAAGCCAGACTTATTCGACAACACACCTGTTGTTAATTTAATGTTCTTTATTTTCACTCCTCATCTTGGCACGCGAAAATACTCCTCATTTTGCACAGAATTGCACAGTTGGGTCGAATGGGATCATTTGTCTTATTCAGTTTGGTTTTTAGTTTTACTTTTATTTCATTGATTACCTCTGGAGGGGGGGGGGGATTCAGGGGGGACTTGGGGCACAGTGAATTAGTGGTTAGCATGTTTGCCTCGCACCTCTGGGGTTGGCGGTTGAAATCCTGCCTCTGCCCTGTGTGCGTGAAGCTCTCACATGTTCTCCCAGGCTTCCTCCGTGTACTCTGGTTTCCTCCCCAGTCCAAAGTCAGGCGTTTTAGGCTGATTGGCATTTCCAGATTGTCTGTAGTTTGTGAATGCGTGTGTAATTGTGCCCTGCGATGGGTTGGCACCCCAATCAGGGTGTCCCCGCGTATAATAAGTTTATTCAGAAGTTCCCCAACTTTTTCATCAGCTGAACCCTTTCAGCCTAAGTAACCCTTTGGGACTTAGTAGTTGAACATTATGTGAAAAGTTTGTTCATTTACATTTGACTTTGCACCTGTAAATATGAACCAAAAAGTATCATAAGCATAAACAAAGATACGTTTAAAAACTGAAATTGATTGGGGAGAAAAGTATTCAAACACCGCATGTTGCTAATACGGTTTTTACAGCATTGTGTATTAATTTTGTTTCATTCCTTTTGGCCAATCATCTTCAGGGTATTATTGAGCCACTTGTAGTGACAGGGAAGTGTAGAAGAGTTTATTCATTTTAATATATACCTTTTCTTTAAATCATTTTTTACACAAAGTTATAGTTATATATGTATATGTATATGTATATGTGTGTGTGTGCCCCCTTTGCTCTAAATTCTACTGAGAAATACTTTATTTGTCTGTACATCCCTCTGCTATAAGCAATATTCTGTAACCTTCATCTCATATAGATGGAGCGTTTGATTTATGGTTCCAAAGGGGTATTCTGAACATTGATTCAGTGCACAGGGAAGATGTTTCTTAATATGATTAAGTCCGGCTAAGGACAAGTTTAATTTGTCTTCTTTTAACTTATCTAGGTAACATTTCACCCATTTGCCACATCAAACATTCATTGAGTTCATTAAAAAAAAAAAAAAAAACGTATATAATTATCACTCGGATTAAAAAGGTTTCTGTGCGAATAATAAAGTCAAACTGTAAAGGAGAGCTCGAGAAAGACTTTTCTACAGTTGCTTCTGTAGAGTCCATACGAGACATGGGCTTTTCTCAGGCTTTCTTATTTGAAGTCTGTACCCAGTTTATATGCCGTCTCTTCTTGGCCTTTTTAGTGTCTGTTCTCCAAGGAACAATCACACATTATAGCTTATAATTCCCTCTGGGCCAGGCATTAGCTCTTTCAGAATTCCCTCAAGCTTCTGGTTAATGCACATGAGACGCAATGCAGTTTTTAAAAATGAGAACAAAGTAATATAATTTATAATACGGTTTATGAATCTTTTCCACGATTACTAGTGAAGGTTTTAATTGGGATTTTTTAATTTATTTATTTATTTCACCATTTGATTTACACAGTATGTCTAACGACATTGTTTTTTATCATGGAACAGTCATTATTTAAACTATTTAAAAAATCAGAAATTTGTTGGATGCATAAGTATTCACCCCCTGGATTGACCCACCTTTGGCTGCATGTATGCAGGTATGTTTTTTTTATCAGTTTTGCTCATCTGGATCCCAATATTTTTGCCCGAATATCTTCTTGGTCAGATTCAAGCTCGGTCAGATTGAACGGAGCGTGTTGGTGAACAGTCATTTCATGCCACAGATTTTCAGTCAGATTGAGGTCTGAGCTTTGATTGGGCCGTTCTAACACATTCAGGTTTGACTCACTCCAGGTGGTATTTTCAGTCTCGTTGTCCTGGTGGATGACGGAACTTCTGCCTCAGTCTCAAGTCTCTCGCAGACTGGATCAGGTTTTCTTTTAGAATTGAACTGTAGTTAGCGCGATCCTTCTTGGCCTTAACCCTGACCAGTTTCTCAGGCCCTGCTGATGAGCACGATGCTACCACCATCATGCTTCCTTGTGGGCTTGGTGTTCTCAGGCTAGTCAGCAGTGTTGGGTTTCTGCCAAATGTAGTGCTTCATGCCAAGGCCAAAAAGCTACATTTTCAATCCAACAGGCCTTCGGGCATGCAAACAGGCTTTTTTTTTTATTTTCTTCTGTACTCTTCCATAAAACCCCAGCTTTGCGGAGTAACCAGGCTACGATTGTCCTGTGAATAGTTTCTCACATCTGATCTCTCCAGGTCTTTCAGAGTTACCCTTGGCCTCTTGGTTGCTTGTCGGACTAATTTCCTCTTTACCCGGTCACTGAAAACTGGCTTCCTCTAGGCAGAGTCATGGAGTGCCATATTCTTTCCATTTTTTAATAATGGATTTAATGTCGCTCTGAGGGATGTGCAAAGTTTTGGATACTATTTTTTTTTTATATATATAACGAAACCCAAAGTGCAGCATCTGTATTGCTTCTATTGTGTGTTGTGAATCTTTTCCTTTTATTATATTATCTCTGGTTCAATATATATGTAATAATTGTTAGTCAGTTTGAATTATTTTCTTCTTTCTTTACATTGTGTGTGTGTGTGTGTGTGTGTGTGTGTGTGTGCTGTAGCTCTGCTCACACTGATATGTTCCAGAGGGGTTCAAAGAACCGACTGCAGTTTGTCTCACAGCTAGCATTCAGTCAGTATGGGCCTAAAAGCTGCTGTAGTACGTCAGAGGAAGAAAACTGGCAGCTAGTGTGCTAATGTAGTTTAATAAATGTTTGTGTTGACGGGCATTAAGAGTGTTTAGCTCTTGTGGTTTTTGTTCAGTGCTGCTTTTTTTTTTTTTTTTTTATCCCAGAGGGAAACCTTGATCTCCTTTTACACCAGTCTGTGTTACGCTCGTTTCCGGAAAAAAAAAAAAAAAAGGAAGGATGTCATTTGTAATTGCTCCATGCGATATTCCTAATAAAACATAACAAAATTAAGTGTCTGGATTTTCTTGGGTTGTTTTTTTTTTTTTTTCTTCTTCAGACGGTGTGAGGTTTTTCAGCAGCGTCTAGATCTGATATGAGAAGAGCTTTGCGAGTTTAGTGTAAGTTTGTCTAAAGCAGCCATAAATCTATTGCACACAGAAAAAAAAAAAAAAAAACCGAGGGCTGGTGTTGAGGTAAACACTGAGAGTTGATAGATGGCTCTCATTAATAGACGAGCTGCTGGCTTTGAGTAATGGCCTTTGATGCCTCCCTCCATGTTGGTTAATCTGTGTGAGTAAGAGGCTTTTGAATGCGTGTTGCATGCTAATACGAGCTAAATTGATGTTTTGCCATGGAAAAGGTGCATCGAGGTACCTTTGAACTGTAGAGTTTTAAAAAAAAAAAAAAAAAAAAACATCCTATTGCTTTTCTTGGAATAAATGTAAACAGAGAACGGGATTTAATACTGTAGATGAGCTTTGCAAAGAAAGAAATCCGGAGTTTATGATATTAAATAACAACAAAAAATGAAGACACAATACATCATAATGTTTACTTTGTCTGTTTAAGAGTAGCTCTATAAAAGAGACCAAAATACACACACACACACCATTCATAAAGCTGAATTTATTCTTAATTTTGTGTATTCCATTGTTATTGTTTGGATTCTCACAAAATGAAGACCCGTTTTTTGGCCATTATTGCTTGTCACTTTATAACCAGATGCATTTGGTATAAAGCTAATCTGAGAATACGGGCACTTAATCAGACCATATGGAGATTAGTCAGCTTGAGCGTCTTAATTATTTTCACTTGGATATCATTTCACTTTTTGGGCGCAACAGTAGATTAGATCAGCTCGAAGCATTCGCAGTGCTGTGACACCGGGTCTAGTTTTAGCAGTAAAGATAAGCTTTTTTTCTCTGGAATTATTGGCACCCTGTATAAAATGAGCAAAGATAAACATATGTAATTAATAGGGCATGTAGCACTCTAACACTTTTCTGTCATACATTCTGCAATACATTGGTTTTTAAAAGTATTGGCAACCCCCACCCCTGATTCAAAATGGTTTAAAAATCGTGCAACACCAATCAAACATAAGAGGTAGTACCACTTAAAAACCGTAAAGATGGCTTCGGACCTCAATTCATATGAACAGCTATGCTACGATAGCTTTAGCACTGCAATTAACACAAAGAGTTTTGCGTTCAAGTCTCCATCATTGAACAGTGGAGAAGTTCAACAAAACAGACTTCATGTAAAAACTGTAATGAATTTTCCTGCACTATTTGACCATGTAGAATTAGCACATTTATAGAAGGGGTGTATTTATTTATAATCGCACTATCCGGTGTTACCCAGATGAGGACGGGTTCCCTTCTGAGTCTGGTTCCTCTCAAGGTTTCTTCCTCATATCGCCTCAGGGAGTTTTTCCTCACCACCGTCGCCTCTCGCTCACTCATTAAGGACAAATTCATACATTTAATATGTATATCCTGAATTTATATATTTCTGTTAACCTGCTTTCGGACAATGTCCATCGTTAAAAGCGCTATCCAAATAAAACTGAATTGAATCGAATTGAGACTTTGAATCATTGTGTATAATGCGCTCGTTTATTCGTTCTTCTACATTTCTCAGTGTAAACTGTTTCCCAAGGATGACCGCTCAGTGCTTTCTGCTCTGCTGGCCTCGTGATGTAGAGCATAACGCAAAAGTTCGATCTTTCGACGACCCTGAATGCTGACCCGTTTGCCTTTCTCCTGCCGAGATCAGAGACGCAGCGAAGAATCTCGTCTCGTTATAGATAACGTGCTCGAAAGCTCCGTGAATAGTGCGAAACCAGCTTTATAGTTAAAACTCCAAAAATTACACTCCATTAGCAGTCCATTACTACCATGGGAACAGATGTCGGGAGACCTCTATCTTATTTTACATTAATTCTGCTGCGTACACAAAGGAACATTAGGGATTGGTGCACATCAGAACATTCAAAGGGTTTATGTTTGCTTCAGTGCTTATGTGCAGAGGAATAAGGAGATCACCATCAATACTTTATCCTTAATGGTTTTAATCTGTGTTACTTATCAGTATGCAGAACCCACACTTGTGCTCCCACAGTTTCAGTGCCTTATTTGCTCAGGTTTATCCGGGTTGTGTGTCAGAGCCGAGGAGTTCAAAAATGTAATTCTGGAAACTTGAGTGAACAGAACTAGAGGAAGCAGTGAGGATAAATGTCATGGCGTTGGGCACATCCCAAATGTCACCCCACTGGCCACATGACCTTATTTCAGTGCAGAAACATAGATTAGCTCAATATTTGATTCAGGGATTTCCTGACAACTGGGTAATACGTTCGGTTGAACACTATGGATGTTGACAAGCAATCGTTTCTTTGTACTCGTCTTACATTTGAATTAAAATACTTCTTGCACATCTAAGCGACTGATTTCGGACCCGCTTGCAATACGTTATGGAGATATGACGCAGGACGATGCCGGTCTGCTCCCGACACCTTATTATTCTTAGCATGCAGGCTGAGAAAAAAATGAAGCGTATTTGGTGCATTGATCCTGTTATGCTTATTGTCGGCTGTTGTGTGCTTCTTTTGAAGTTCTGAATTCGGAATAGACGGAAAAAGCAGAGATTTTTACGAGCCATCAAGCTCATTACTGCACTCTACAAAAATAAAGACCGACCCTTGGAGAACTGCTTGATAAACAACATTACTTTACTGAGACGTAGCATACCACTAATGACTCATGCTAGTCATCTTACGAGTCTGTAAGAAGAGGAGTTTTACCACTTTATCATTTTAACTTGTTTTGCTGCTCCCGTCTTGTTTCGATGTAATGGGGCTATAGAAGAGAAATGAAACACAAACAAATAGTATTACCGCACCGGCTATATAGTAGAAAGGCATGTACCTGGCTCTTCATAGCGTAGTGTGGGATGCTCCTCACTGGCTTTATCTGTTTCTCCTGTAGGGGTAACCCATGTTCTGTGCCTCAGCCAAGCTTAAATGACAGTTTTCTTGGTTGAGTCCATTCCCTCTAAGCACCTCCATCACCTTCTGGATTAAGACCTCATATAGTCACAGTGGATGAAGGATGATATCCATGAGCTGGCTGAGAAGGTCTGTGGGGAACCCGAAGGAGAACTATACTACTATCGACCAGTGAATGTACTCATCAAGGCTTCAGGCGCCTCCGAAGGCCTCGGCATACTTCAAAACCACATTCGCAAGCTCACATACTGTACTCTTTAGAGTTTCGTACCAGTGCACCAATGTTGCAGATGGTGCTATGAAAATGTCATGACTATTTATTTATTTATTTATTTTTTACGACAACACAAATAAGATTGCCTCCTGCAAAGTGCTGACAGCATCAACTCTGGTCACGGATGGCGAGTCTAACATGCCAGTGAAAATTATGAGATAATTGGCATGAATCAACTTGGAAATGAAAGAATCACCTCTATGGAAACTTATCAAAGGCTTGGTCGCATTGTACATGTGGTGACGAGGTTTTCCTAGCTCAAGACAGTAAGCAAAGTCTATGCACACAGTTCCTTTTACTCTTCAATTACTGTATATTGTTCATGGAACCGAGCTGAACATCATCTCATCATGAAGAATGCTGAGATCTTTAGGGATGTCTATATATCAAGGGTTCTTTGAAGGTTTAAGGGTTTCTGAAAGGGAATCGTTCTGTTATCGGGGTCTAGATAGAACCGTTAAGGGTTTACCCAGAGGCACAAATCTTTTCACATGAAGAATGTCAAGGTCTGGATTGAATATACTACATCCTTCCCAGGCATTTCATAAGTTTATCCAACTGGTTCGTTGTCAAATTTCAAAAAGGGATTCATCTGGATTCATCACCATAACATTAAGAGTAGACCATGGGCTTTCGAACCCCAACTATAGTAGAGATGCCGCCAGGTCTCAGTTACATGTCTGGATTACAGCCAGCAACAACAACAATGTTGGTCTACCCGTGGACGTTGAAGTGCACGTATTGCACTGGTCCTCCATCGTAATTTCCCTATCACTCTGGGACCATGAGTTCAGGGCCAGGGCTCCACTCTAGCACAGTGTGTCCTTGTGGAAAGTACAGGCAAAGAGACTCAGTCCACTTTTAAAGAAGATCCTAGCGATTTGTTCAACCGGTCTCCATGTCTCTGGCACACTTTTCCAACATCTTGCTTAACTGCCGTGTGGTTTCACCCAAGCAACACGGAAGTGCCCAAACTAACACAGATGCTCAGAACACATCTAACAGCTTCCTACTCACACATACACACCACACTGCGATAAAGACTGGAATCCATCTGTCTGTTTGCACATGCTGATGTTACTTGTTGTCACTGACAGGTGTGTGAGCTCCATGTCATGTAGAATTTTCTTATATTGCGCAGTAGGGTCCCTTTAGTGCATCTCTGAATAATAAATGTGGAGTCGAGCAGGTGTTTCTGGGCAGCAGGGACATCTTAAGGGGATAGAAAGGGGACTGACAGTGGCACTGGCACGCGCTCTCTCTCTCTCTCTCTCTCACACACACATATCCTCTTTTTACCTTTGCACCGAGTTTTAGCCTCCTCATGATTTA
>JANDJT010000169.1:3417725-3429777 GCA_024331685.1 Stegophilus panzeri | reverse complement strand
TTAACTTTAACATCCAGCACGTTCAGTACTGACTAATATTGACTACAGCACCTTTAACTTAACATCCAGCACATTCAGTACTGACTAGTATTGTCTAC
The DNA here is from genome assembly GCA_024331685.1 of Stegophilus panzeri. Lineage (NCBI taxonomy): Eukaryota > Metazoa > Chordata > Actinopteri > Siluriformes > Trichomycteridae > Stegophilus > Stegophilus panzeri. The sequence continues at coordinate 3,429,679 of JANDJT010000169.1, read as the reverse complement.
AGCATCTTTAACTTTAACATCCAGCACGTTCAGTACTGACTAATATTGACTACAGCACCTTTAACTTAACATCCAGCACATTCAGTACTGACTAGTATTGTCTACAGCATCTTTAACTTTAACATCCAGCACGTTCAGTACTGACTAATATTGACTACAGCACCTTTAACTTAACATCCAGCACATTCATTTTGCAGTAGCTTAAAGGGAAAATAAGCCTTCTTGGCAGGAAGATCTCCTTCTGTAACTGGATCCTTGTCTTCCTGAATGAAAGAGCTAAGTTAATCTAGAACGGCAATAAATCTGTGGCCGGGACATTAGTGTGCTATGTGTAAAGACCAGTGCTGCAAACGTTTGTCGACAATACAGCTCTGGTGAGGAAAGTCATATAGAGAGGAGGTGGAGAAACAACAAGCTGTTTCTTAATGTGGACACAACACAAGAGATGGTCGTTGACTTCAGCTGGCCCTGTTACACCACACATTAAAGGCAGTCAAGGGCTCCATGTTCCTTGATGTATACATCACTGGGGACTTTTTTCCTCGGACCAATCATTCTCTTCATTCATTGCTCTGAATGAAGAGAGCAAATCTCCACCAGCCTCAGCAGCTGTATCACTGGCACAGGGAATTGCAGCACCCTGTGGCGGATTAAGAAATTTAATGAAAACATTTGCAAACCGTTCATCCACTCTTAAACCGATCCGACAAAATCTTTACTCCCCTGTTGTCTGGCCAAATGTACCATTTATTTTAGTTTTTTCCATGTGGTTTCTTAACCTCTTTACACTCCCCAGTGTCTACCTGACGCAAATCCCCTCATGCACTGCTCATACTATTACCGTCTGCTGTATAGAAATTCAACCCGCAAACATGGCGGACGAATGTAACGTAGTTCATGCGTCTTCAGTATTTAAGTGTAAGAACTTAAATGTTAAGCACTAACCAAAGTATTTTATTGTCACGTAAAAAAAAAAAGAAAAGAAGAGTTGACAGTGTCCGTAACTAGGCAACGGCGTTCTCCTCCGTTACAAGACGTGTTAGTATAGCTGCGTTCACGCCACTTCGTGATTGCGAGATTCCGACTTGAAAAAGTGTTCCCATCCTCGTAGAACTCGTAATTACAACTCGTAAACTAGGAATTTTCTGAGCTGCATGCGGAAACACTCGAATTGGCGGCGGCTTCAGCAGTAAAATGTAGCTAAGTAGCTATCTCGTAATATTTCTGTGTAATAAGTCATATAATTGGCTATTATTAATGTCTCAATAATGCAAGATTGATTATCCGGAAATAGACGAAAGACATACAATACAGTTTAATGCAATTTTGAAGTTGTCAACAACATCATCTCACATGGACTCGTTTAGTTCCGTTTAATTCTCGCAGGAGTAGAACCTCCAGGTTAACGATAATGAGTCTTTATTGGTCACATACATTACAGCACTATGAAATTTTTTTCTTCACATATCCCAGCATGTCAGGAAGTTGGGGTCAGAGCGCAGGGTCAGCCATGATACAGCGCCCCCTGGACCAGAAAGGGTTAAGGGCCTTGCTCAAGGGTCCAACAGTGGCAGCTTGGCAGTGCTGGGGCTTGAACCCTCGACCTTCCGATCAGTAACCCAGAGCCTTAACCGCCAAGCCACCACTGCCCCTTACCAGGGTGGAGGGTTGTCATCTAGTAATTGCTGTAATTCCGACATGGCATGAACGCAGCCTTTGTCCCAGTTCCTGCATACTCTTTTGCTACACGCTCAGAAGTACATACTTTTTCCTCACAAAATGAGTACATACTTTTAACGCGTAGTGTAAGTAGGCGAACTGGGACGCATTATTATTGTGATGTTTTGCTTGTGCTTCCTACTCCTGTCTCCGCCCCTATTTCATTATCCGTGTGTCAACTAAATGTGTCCAGCTGTTTTGTCTTTGTTTTCATTAGCTTGCCTATTTATACCCTCGTGTTTCTGTATTTCTCCGTGAAGTCTTGTTCATTGTTACTGTACGTTTCTACGCCTTAATCTCATTCACGTTTACTCTACTCATAAAATTTTTTTCGAAAAGTAAAAACCGCCAGTTCCTGCTACGTTTACTTCTACCACATAGGACTAATCCATTCCCCACGCCACCCTACGCCCACCACGCCCACCACCCCACACCCCAGACCTGGTATATGTACGTATCTCTATTCTCTCTATACTGAATATCATGCCAATTATATATGTGTATACAGTGGGATTCGAGGTATACAACATGGGCAACACAACAAGGGAAGTGACATGTGATTTGATTGATTTGAATGCTGCCAGAGAGAGAAAGAACAGGACAGGGGAAGAACGGCGGACACAGAGGAAGAAAACAAAAATGTGTGTGAGAGAAAGAGCAAGGCGGGGGAAGACAATAAGCAAGAGAGCATGGGAGATAGAGAGTAAGAGCGGGTGAGTGACACACTGCATCAGGAATGAGAAATACATCCTGCCTGGCACACTAATAACATCAGGATGATTTTCTGCAGTGTACGGACCGTGTGTGTGTGTGTGTGTGTGTGTGTGTGTGTGTGTGTGTATGTCTCTGTAATGATTAGGCCACCAAGCTTAATCCTCAGTTATGAAATAGTTTCTGAGCAGTCATTTATTAAGTCATTGTGTATTTCTTTTCACACACACACATACACACACACACACACACACACACACACACACACACACATACACACACTTTTTTCCCCCTGCTAGACAAATCCAATTTCTATCTACTGCTCTTTCACATTTTCTAATATATCTCTCTTGCCTCACATTTACATCACATTTAATCAAATAAATCTTACAGATGTTCAGGAAAAACAAAGAGCTAAATACATTCCACATCATCTCATCTCCTCGTCTAATTTCGAATGGTTTGGTAGAGATTAGACTTTAGTGACTCCTGAAAACCGAGCTTCAGCTCAGTCTGACTACCGAAACGCGCTCCATCTTGCACGATGGCAATTCCATCCCGTTCTCGAGCCGTGCGTCCGCCGCAGGATGTTGAACATCCGTGTCGTCAGATATTTACCCGGCGTGACCCGCGCAGACTCGGATCCGCTCGAACCGAGCGGTATATTCGAAGTGTGACCGGCTTTTTTCTTCACGAAGGATTAGCAATTTCAGCTCCCTATAACACCTCTGGCTAGCGTTTTCACGATCCAATCAAAGTTCAATCAGGTGTGTGTTCATAGTTCTCCTGTCACTGTGTATTGGATTACTCTCTCGTTTTATTCTCAGGTGAAGGGCTCTCAGGAGCAGAGAACGAGGGGTTTAGAGCGCGTGTTCGTACTGTATCTGTCGAGAGTTAGAGCAGCCGTGAGGTAAACCTTCACCGGCACGGAGTTATAAAAGTTTTTTAAACTCCACACTCAATAAAAGAGCATTTTCAGTGTGCAGAGCATAAAGGAAAGCGAGCGTTAACTGTGACTCTGTGAGTCATCTCTATGCCGTCTAGTTTTTAACTCCCCGAGGCTCAAACAACCCGGCGTATAACATAATGAATCACTGGTAAGATGCGAGCTCAAGCGTGACTCAGTAAAGTGAAAGACAACATGGAACTTCTTCGCAGTTTAAGTCATCTGCAGTTATTTAGTCCTTTTTTAAATGAAACTTTTATTGTTTTATTTTAGACCAAAGTGCTGTTCAGATCTCAAATCCGATTGGTCGGTTTTCTGGGACGTTTATTTAAGACCTATGGAAGGAGTCTCCGGTGTCAGAACAACAAAATCGGCTGGCGAGGGAACGACTGTAACGTCCTACAGCTACGTTAAACGTAACCGTAAACGGATAAAAAGCACGATTTGTCATTCGTTAATAAACGAACGACGTTATTGAAAAGAATCGCGTCTTTTCACCGCCATGTCGTATCGTTTCCGACGTGTTGTATTCCTTACTTAAGCCCCGCATCTCCGCTCCTTCTCTTCTGTCATAACAGAACGGACAGATCGTCCGTCTGTTCCTCGCACCCATTCGATTTCAGTCTGAGAGGGTTTGTAAGACAGCTTGTTCTGACTGGGCTAATATGGTACCGGACCTGGTAATTACCAGAGAAGTGATATTACAGCCCGTGGACCTAGCTGTTTCCTTACAGGATGTAGTCCTGCATCGGGACAGACGTGAGCCGTAATGAGAATACGTGTTATGTTTTGTTTTTAAAGCGTGCTAGCGAGCCTTTCGTGTTAAAACCAGCCCCGTTTAAACGTTTACCAGAACCTTGGAAACGATCATGAATTTTAACCGCATGTGTAATCCGTCCTCAGAGGGCTTGACTCCGAGATACCAACATAAGTACGCTTTATTCAGCGACTTTTCATCCATTCTGGTTTACAGTACATCCACGATACCCCGCATGCTTTTTGTCTTTTTCAGTCGCCTCGCATTCTTTGCGCCTCGACCTCCACCTCCACCACACCAGGATTCGTTCCCCACCCCTACAGAACTGTGCAAAGGTTTCAGACACATGCAAAGAAACACCGTAGAGCAAAGATGCCTTCAAAATAAAAAAAATTGAACTGTTTCTACATTTAAAAAAAAGATAATAAAAAACACCGTAAAGAGCAGTAAACAGTAGTAAATGGAAAAAAGTCAATATTTGGTGTGACAAAAAAATGAAAATAAAAAGAGTAGTCTCAGGTAGAATTAGTGCAGTTTTATAAGGAAATGAGCTGTAAGTGTTGTTGAGCATCTTGCAGAACCAGACACGGTTCTCCTGGAGAAGAAGACTGAGACTACGCGCTCGCTTCTTATTTTTGCAGCGAAACCCAGCAGCTTTCGTTGTGTTTTTTGTCTGAAAAGTCTCTCTTACCGCTTAATACGCTGCTTTCTCTACTGATATACACACATTTTTCTGTAACATTTCCTTTTGTGCTGGAAAACTAATGTTTGGGAATCTAATGTTTTTTGTACTGACTCGATAATGTAGAAATCATCAAATAAAATTTTTAAAAAAATCTATAACAAAGTGTGTACTAAAAATAAAAACAATAGGGTGCCTAAAACTATAACAATTCCGGGAACTTTTTCTGTGGCATGTCATTAACAAAAAGTCATGCCGTGTGGTAAGATTTAACTGGTAATTATGCATGTGAACTATTCACTTCTTGGTTTTCTTTCAGTAGAGCAAAATAAACTTCTTGTTTTGATGATTTAAAAAAAAAAAAAAAAAAAAAGAATTCGATTTTTTTTTTTTTCACCCATCACACACCACGTCGTAATCACGACTTACGAACTCAAACGCACGAACTTCTGAGGACGAACTGAAGGCAGCGTAAGACGTCAGCGGGTGATTTTGTATTCCCCCGCCCCCCGCCAAAAAATAAAACCATTACTGAGGGTAAAAAGAAGTCAAATAATTCCTTCTGTCACGAACAAAAAATAAAAATCATCACTCGCATTTTGTTCCTCTGTTCTTTAGCGCCCCCTAGAGAGTAATGCTTTCTAGAGCTTAGCAGCCAATTGACCACGAGTTCAGCTGTAAATACGGGTGTAAAGTCCGTCCTAAACCAGTCAGAGGAGTCCAAACCTTCAAAGTAGTTCGTTTAAAAGTAGCATGGGTTCTCAAAAAATCTTTTATATATATATGTCCATCTTTCTCAGAGCAACCTTGCTTCAAGCTGCCTGACAATAAAATATCCTATTTGCAGTGTATCCCATGATCCCTGACGTTTATACGTGGCATTACAGAGTATTTCAGCGAGGTGACCGTGTCGAGTGACCACAGACCACACAAACACTTCCCACATAAAGAAATCATTCTAGTCCTCACACAGTAAAAGGAAAAGAAAACACATTTATCATGGGTTAAAAATGCCCTCTTCACCCTGAACAAAATGACTTAGTCGTCCTAATTATGACTAGCAGGTAAGTGTAAGTTTTCAGTCGTACCCTACGACTATGTCATCGGTGCGATCGTTAATGTTTTATTTGTACGCGTTCTCCAACACGGAGGTGATTCATGCTCCACCTAGCTTATGTTCTGCTGATGCACGCAGCTGCAGCTCTTTGGAGAAGTGCCATTGTTTGCTCTCAGAAGTGGAAGTGTGATCAGGAATGTCTTATCTCAGGACTATTAGCTGTGTTAATATTGTCACAGGTGAATAATTGATGAATCTTGATGGCATCGAGTTTCTCACGTATTTTTTTTTTTTTTTTGGGGGGGGGGGGGTTATTCGAGAGTAAAAGCAGTGACTGGAAGTATCACAGATCCTGAGTGACATACGGGTCGTGCGTAATTAATTCCGTCCGTCCCCCCGTCAGTTTGCACGTCAGTGTGTCCTCATTTACTCATCTCAAAGCTGTATGGATGATACAATATATCCCGATGAAACAGATGCACACGCAGATACACGTTCGGGACTCGCGCTCATCTCTCCGCTCATAAATATTCACGGAAGGTTGGACCTTGGAGTGTTTTGACTGTTCGATTGACAGCTCGGATTGTTGGACAGCATCGGCAGACTGCAGATTTGTAGTCTCTCTCTCTCTCTTTCTCACTACACACACACACACACACACACACACACATGTTTGAGTTCCAGGTTGTAACACTACAAACTGTGAGAAAGGGGGTGAATACTTAAGCAAGCCACCGTACATCTGTACTTCTTCACAGCCTTCTCAGGTGTTTAGAGTTTTGTGTAATCAGCACTTCAGCTCAATTCGAGAGTGTTTCTGCTGCAGGGAGTTTCATCATTCTGGATTTGGAGCCGCATGAGGTGTGTGAGGCGCCTGATAGAGCTTTGCTCATTAATATACACACACTCCGACTTCTGAGCTACTGCTGAACGAAGGCATATAAGATGCTGTTTCCTTCACAAGGGTGTGTGCGTTGTGTGTTACAAAGCGTGAAGCTTTTGGGTTTTTTTTTTATCCGAATCTTTACATTTGTAAAAACAGACCCCCCCCCCCACTCATCAGTCTTCATTTATTGTAGTAGATATTAAATAAAAGTATCATCAAACATCATCATCAGCGCTAAGTCTTTGCTGGCAGTGTGTTATACACAGTATACGCATATCACGTATTGTAAAAACGTCTTGAAGTATCATTACATGACATTTTTGTCACAACACCTACCTCGGAATGAACCCAAACTCGACCGTAGTGTTCTTTTTTTTTTTTTTTTACAGCAAAATATAAACATATTTATGAGTAGGCAAAGTCATTTGGAAATTTGAGTAAAGTGGACTGAGATTGACATTACATCTTCAGTCTTTCATGAGTATTCACCTTCTTCATATTTTCAACCAGGAACTGAAAAAGGACTTAATTGGGATTTGTTTGAGTGTGTTTGATTTCCATGGGCAAAAATGCATCCAGAATCCAGATGTGCAAAACTAATAGCGATCATATCTCAGAAGACTTGCAGACAAGGGGGTTAATACTTATGTAACCACCAAGCGCCTAGTTAGACCTAGACATATGGGGCGGCTGTAGTTCAGGTGGTAGAGTGGGTTGTCCACTAATCGTAGGGTTGGTGGTTCGATTCCCGGCCCACGTGACTCCACATACCGAAGTGTCCTTGGGCGAGACACTGAACCCCAAGTTGCTCCCGATGGCAAGTTAGCACCTTGCATGGCATTTCTGCTACCATTGGTGTGTGAGTGTGTGTGTGAATGAGACATAGTGTAAAGCGCTTTGGATAAAAGCACTATATAAGTGCACCATTTACATATTGTGTAAATCAAATGGTAAAGTTCAAGGGGACGAATACTTATGCAACGAACCGTGTGAATCAGTCAAACATGGAACTGAGGTATCTTGTTTCCACACTTCATGGCTTTGCTACATAATCACGCACACATGATAGCTAGCTACTTTACATTTTACTTTCTACTCAAAAAGTGCAGAATTAGCCATGCTCGGTCCATGGGAAGGACGCCATTACTTTGTCTCCCCTGCCAATCACAGCGAAACCAGCCAATCGTGGGCATCTATCTGTATGTATAAGTGGGCGGATAGCTCTCTCTTCCGATTGGGTTACTCGGTCCTGTGACGCAGCATGAGCAACGGTTTGAAAAGATGCCACGGCATGACGTATTTCAGAGGAAGCATGCGTTAGCCCTCACCCTCTCCGGCTGCTCGATCACGCTCACTTTGTATACTTAAATCTTGTAATTAGAAGCGTATTTAAATTAGGTTCATCATACGTTTTGATGAGAAACGTAATATTTTTATGTGAACCGTTCGACCACACGCTCCATTTTTATTGTACTGTTCTCAGCTACAAGTAAGTTGGTCCATGCGCCACCTGGTGGTTATTGTGTGAAGCACAACAAATGAATTGAAATTCTTAGAACCTCATCCGCAGGATACCGCGTGATCGGCGAACGTGACGAACGTGACGAAGTGTGCACATCCTTTAAGTAATAATTTGTTAAAGCACTTTTGCTTGTAATATATGTATAAACATATAATTTTGCGAGGGCATCTCCCGCCCACTTCAAGTAATTCCACACGTTTTCAATAGGCCCAATTTACATCTGGACTCTTTTTGTTCTTCATGTTGAGCTTCTTCTTCTGAAGCCATTCCTTTGTTGGCTTGGGGTTTTTGTTAACATTGTTTTGGAAAATTATAATTTTTTTTTCAGCTGTCTAACAGAGGCCTTTGGTAGTCAGATCCATCAATCCATCATTCCATCATTTGCTCTATCTTGACTAGAGTTCCAGTTCCAGCTGAAAGGAAGCAGCCTCACAGCATGATGCTGCCACCACCATGCTTCACTATGGGCATGGTGCTCCTTGGGTGGTAAGCTGTCTTGTTTTTTTTTTTTGTGTGTGTGTGTGTTTTTTTTATGCCCAAAAAAAGATCTACCTCGGTTTCTGTAGACCATAACACATTTTTCCAGAATTTAGGCGGGCTTGCGAGAAAGCATGCCACCCTCCATCATAGCCCAGACATGTGACGAATACGAGAGATTGTTGTCCCGTGCAGGGAGTGCGCAGAACTTGTCAGATATTCCTACAGCTCCTTTAATGTTTGTAATGTCTTTCTAATGTCACCGTGGTGCCTCATTTTCTCCACTTTATTGATGATGACCTTTACAGTGTTCCCTGGTCCTGTGCATCTAATGTTTTGGAAATTCTTTCTTTTACTGCTTTCCTTTCAAGTAAGTACGATCCCGTACACGCTTCGTAAGCTCGCTGCAGTCGGATGAAACCAAGAAGATGTCAGGAACACTCCAGAGAAGCAGCTGGTCTTTATTTGGAGTTCATCAGAATCACTTAATTGGTGACAGGTGTGTGATAATTACTTTTGAACATGAGTTGGACAAACCAGCTCCAACACCGCAGAGGCACGTGCGCGTTTGTACGCGTTTACGTGATTAGACGTGTCTGTAATGTTTTAGTACAGATTTTGGTTTCTGTGTGTGATGTCACGTTTGTGTGTGGAGTGTAACTGTGTGTGGGCGTCACAACTCAGCCACATGTGGATATATAATGTTGCTTGTTTATGTTTTGTGTGATCTTTTCTTCTTTTGGAGTGGTCAGGAACGAGTATTTCGGGGATGTATATCACATATCCAGCGTTGCCATGCGTTGAGTTTTGGTAACTGCCACTGGGATTGCCTAGTGCAACTTGAAGATAGAAGTATTGGGCACAGAGTTGTTGTTTGCTGTGTGTGTGTGTTTGTGTGTGTGTGTGTGTGTGTGTGTCTTGCTGATGCCTGATGCAGTGAGACAGGTCTTGTTGTTCTCTTTGTCAGTCATGCCATCTCTCTCTCCTCCAAATCCCTCCTTATCCCACTCATCCCCAAGGTTCTGAAATAGCCTGGAGACTCTCTCCCTCCTTCTCTCGCTCTCTCACACACACACAAAATCTTTACCCTGCAAAATCCCTCCATCCACTTCTCTTCTTTCCCCTCTCTCTCTCTCACTCTCTCTCTCACACACACAGAGGCGCAGAAGTTCAGTGATGTGTTCAGCACAGTGATGAGTGTCTGCCCTCCAGCTCCACCCTGCAGCCTCTGCGCTCCGTGCGAAATAATTCCGGCACTCGGTGTAAAAGCGTGTTGCGGTGTTCTTACGTCAGCGTGTGCCTCCTCGTCTCTGTGCCGTTGCACGTCTGAGACTCGGCCCGAGCCAGCGGAGCTTCGAGAAGAAAACAATCGGAGGCGTGCTATTTTTGGAAAATAATCAGCGATGAGCCGGTTGTTGAAGCCGTGACCACCTTGGAGTTCTTTCTCCGTTCTTTTTTAGTGTAGAAATTGAAACAGTAAGCTTTATGATTATTATTTTTTTAAACGTTCCAATCAGACGGCTGTGCTCTTGGTGAGCGTGGTGATTGTTTTTCCGTACTGCACTGTTTAAAGGTTCCTGTGCAGGTTTACAGGCTGAGCAGCATCTTATATTATATTCACAATGTATTATTTTTCTTTTGTTGTCTCTCCGTCACACACACAATCACTTTACCCCGAGTTCATGTCTCTGTTTCCTCTTCTGAAGTGTCTCCATCACAGCACAGACTGTAAAACCCTGCTGTCTTTGTGCTCTGTGTGTGTGTGTGTGTGTGTGTGTGTGTGTGTGTGTGTGTGCGCACACACGCTTGAATTTCTGACTCTGTTCCGCTGACATGAACACTTCATTTCTTCTTCTCCTCTCAGCCGCATCATGTCCTTATTTTCCTTTATTCCCCTACGCTGCCTTTTCATGCACCTGGACCTCGTTTATCCATCGTTTAAGAAATCAGTGTCACAATTCTCACCAGATTTGCAGACGTTCCGGTAACGTTTCCGATTCCCTTCGTACTCCCGTGCACACGATACATTCCAGCCAGACCGTGATACCAAGCGCATTCACGGCACAGCGGATTTACATTTAGCCACGCCCACAAAGACCCATAAAAGGCAAAATCTGAAAACGGCAAAATGACTAAACAATAAACGGTGAAAAAGCGCCTCTTAAGCTCTTAAGCACGTGCGCTAAATCTTCCAGTAATGCAGCTCAGCCATTGAGGTGCTTCGTCTACCATAGAAACACAATGCCTCTTTCTCCTTTTGTAGGGCGCCATTATTTTTCTTTTTCTTTTTTTTTAACTGAAAGGACAGCTCAGTTCTTGTGTAAGCGCTCCTGCAAACGATCTACACTTAAACCTATTCGTTTTCAGTTTGAGCAAAGAAGCCCGACGTGTGTAATCATATTATTATTATTATTATTATTATTATTATTATTATTATTATTAACACAAAGTGCAAAGCCCTGTTTCTCTGTATCTGTAGTAAACATGACACAAATTTGGTAGTGTAATGAATTCGGAGGGGGGGGTGGGGGAGGGGGTGATGCAACATTCGTTTCCAGTCAGACTTTCCACATTCATTTGCTAGCACCGAGCTAACAGTTAAAACTCAAAGAAATTCTAAAATATGACCGTAATTTGTTCCGTGAAGACCCGATAATTACATGCCCCCGTCACTTTCCTTCAAGCGGATAAACAAACATGTCTGAATGAATTAAAACAAATAAACGATACAGCAAAAAAAAAAGTTGGAAAAAAAAAAAAATAATAAAAATCTCATTAAATCCTTGATTGTTTGTCTTCTGACAGAAAATACCATCTTTTGTATCATCAGCAAGCAGTGAGCTTTCAGAGCCTTCAGAGCTTTGCAGCTTTGATTCGCAGGAAAACAACACAGACAATTAAGACACAGCTTGTGGGACACAGAAACGCAAATACACTCCAGTATTTAATCAGAGACACTGATAGACAAACAACCATATGGGATTTGTTTTTCTATAAAATACGAAACTGCGTCGGCATCACGTTATCGAAGCGCAGGATGCTAAGGGTGATGTTTCTACCATCCGTGCTGAAAAAAATAAACCCTCAGCTCTCCTTCACCTGTTCAAGCTGAACTCTAAAGCTGAAGGTGTTTATATATTACAGCATTGTACGGATTCATCCTCTGAGTTCTGAGCTGTGACCAGCTGTAACTATAT
>JANDJT010000169.1:3395528-3409390 GCA_024331685.1 Stegophilus panzeri | reverse complement strand
CATCTGGGTAACAACGGGTAGTGTGAAAGTAAAAGAAAGTTCATTATGGTTTTTATATGAAGTCTGTTTGTTGAACTGATCCACTGATTTGACAAGTCATGACCAGGACTTTAATAACAGTCTCGTTAACGTCCACCATTCCGTTTCAGACTCCAGACAGAGTTGACGCGATTATATCTCTGAGAGCGAATTCAGCACTATGCGCGCTCTATTTTAATTTACTGAAGTGATTGTCAATTTGCGTGTGGCCACGAGACACCCACGTCAAATGGCTGATTTAATAGCTGTCACAAACACACTGCTATACTGATAAAAGCTCTTCGGAACATCAAACCGAACGAGCGTTAGTGGTGACAACGCTTCCATTACAGCTTCAGATAGCTACGACCTGTGCCGCTGAGATTCCAGCAGTGTATTTTTATACAACGTACTGAGAGTTTGAAATGATTAAGTAAGAAAAAAAGACCGTATCTTATCATAAAGATTGAAGCACATCATGTCTTCTTTATGTGTCGATGTGTATAGCACAAACTACAATGTGTGAAGGTCCAAGCTGCATGAAATCACTAGGTCTGGATAATCAACTAGCATGACTGAATGGTGACTTTTTATTGCTTTTAAGTATTAACGAACAGCTTGGCTATAAGTAAGATCATTTGAAGCGGTTATATGCCTCACTATATGTCTCACTAGCGCATGAAAATCGGAGAAATGGAATCTGTTGAGCCTCCATTATTCTGCTAAATAATTGAAATAAATTCATGTGATTGGCTGCAAGAGAGGATCTGCTTTAAAAAAAAAAATACAGCTTTTTTTTTTTTTTTTTTTTTTCCATACGTTCATCAGTCCTGCTTGCAGTATTTTTTTTTTTCAAGTGCACAGTTTGATCCAGTGAAATATTTGATCTGGTTCACATAGGAACCAGGGGTCCTCCGTTGATGACCCATGGTAAAACCGAATATAGAAATCACACTGGTTCATCTTCTCTAGATGGATTTGCCGCACTAGCAGAGCTTCTCCGAATGAAAGACCAGCTGGCCTCAAACGCCAGCAATCAAACGCCATCTTATTTCATTTATTCATCTCGAGTAAGCACTTTCTTCTGGTCAGGGTTGCTGTGAATTTCCTGGGAACACTGAGCACACGGCAGGCTGGGAGGCCAGGGTAATCTGCAGGATTGCCATCTGAAGCAAAACTAAAACTCTGTTCTTATATGTGACTTTAAAAAAAGAAAGGCGGAGGGGGAAAGAAAAGATCCTTGAGACAGGGGCAGAAAAGGATTTTTTCTTTTTTTTTTTAATACAAAGTAAAATTTGCCAGTAAGAGGATGTAAAGCAAACGAGAGCATAATTACTCTCTTGAGTGAAAGAAAGCGTTCTATGCCAAAAACACTTAAATATAAGAACCAAGATGTGAGGATGATTTGGATCAGACTGTCGAAAGCTAAAAGTAGGAAACTAGCCGAACCAGAATGTTAAGCGCAGAAGTTTTAGCACAAAAGGAGATCATTAGGAACGCGTACAAGGAGCGTCGGTGCTTCAGCCTGCATTTATTCATAAATCACTCGCAGGAAGAAATGTCTTGCTTGTAAAAATCCAGTAGTTCTGGTTCGAGAAACACTCATATCCTATATTCCGCTCCTGATATCGTGGAGACTCGGTAATGTGAAACACGATCGATCGGCTTCAAACCGTACAACTGGGGAAGAGTTACGCGATTGTATAGACGGATCATGCCGTTACGTTTAAATCATTTTATATTAATAGCAGCATTACAGAAAGATTTAGCGCAGCCCGCGCTTAGATAGAAGCTGCGTTTTCGGGTCCCTCTGAACTCGTACGATTTGAGCATCGCGAAAGAACGTGACTCGACCGTACCGTGGACGTGTTTGGTTATTTACAGGTGTGTGAGTATGAAGAATCGGTTCAGCTGGCTACTCGAGGATCGGTGTAACCACAGCAGTTTGAACGGGGAGAGGAACGTGGCCAGATTAAAAGGACTTGTTAATGAGGTGTGAGACGGAACGAGAGATAATAGTTGCGCTAGCCTTAAGCGACGAGTTTAGAGCGAGGCCCAGCCCCCAGGTGGAGGGATTCGATTTTGGAGATCAGCAGACACGGAGAATCAGGAAGGGGAGAAGAGTCAGAAGATTGATGGCGGGTGTACACCATTGAAGGCCTCGTTACCTCGTTAGCACGACTTATATTGACATTGAGGATAAATAAGAACGTTTAATGCGGCTAATCATGCAGCTACGTAATCATTCTGGGATTCAAGGTAGATGGAGACAAACAAATAGAAGGAAAGGACTCGCATACATCAGTAACGTTAGAGAAATGAATAGCGTTTAGCACGTTTGCCTCGCACCTCTGGGGTTAGGGGTTCAAGTCTCACCTCTGCCCCGTGTGTACAGAGCTTGCATGTTCTCCCCATGCTTTGGGGGTTTCCTCAAGGTACTCCGGTTTCCTCCGTCAGTCCAAAGCACTGTAGGCTGATTGGCATTTCCAAATTGTCCATGTGATTGTGCACTGTGATGGCTCGGCACTCCGTCCAGGTTGTCGGGGTGGATGAATGGATGGATGGATGATATCTCTGAATGGGAAGTATAGATGGCAAGAATGTTTTAGGGTCATCTCACTTGTTTTTTAGGATGCTAGTGCAGAAAGAAATGAGGGCAACAAGGAGACATGCTCTAGGCATTGAGGTAGTCTTGTGAATGAGATCTTTTCTTTGAGAGCGAGTTAATAGAAATGTCTTTTTTTTTTCCTTGAATAAATGTATAGAATGTCAGATTTCTAAGTGTTAACAAACATGGTTGTGTAAGCTTTTACATGCAAAGCACCTCATAGACCTGGCATGTATCTCATTCACATTCCACACAAAAGGTGCCCTTGCTGGAGTAGCGTTTGTGCGTATCGTTACTGAACCCACACCAGATGGATCTGGAGAAATAGTGCATTCGCAGGTTGGTTATTTATGAAGTAAATGTTCGTTGGTAATGTATATCCAATAAAAATACACTACCTTTCATAAGATAAAGAACTGCTTCCTTTTTTTCCCAGAATTCTCTAAGGATAAACATCCATGGCGAGCTACTTGCATGTGATATTTTGAGATACAATGCACATTTTTTGTGCAACTCCAATGATTTACTAGACATGTTAAGCAAATGGTGTTTTCTAGCCACTTCAGCTTTCCCTTTCTCTGTTCAAAGTGACGTTGAGATTTCTCCATGTGCTTGGAGATTTAGTCATGGAAATCCAGTGTGATGTGAGCAGTGCAAGAGAACAAAAATACTCTAATGGAAGGTAGAAGACCTGTGTTACCTTTTCACATTTTCCAGGACTGATTCAGTTACACTGCAATAGCTCTGAGGCGAGTTTCCTCGCCCGATAGTGATTTACAGTCCGCTGTCTTTAACTAACATTAATGACTGCATTAGTTAACATTAATAAACCAGGAGCCTAAGCAGTAATAAACAATATTTATATATGTGTTCGAGTAACAGAGAGTAAAAATCTCTCTCTATCACTGTCTCTCTCTCTCTCTCACTCTCCCTCTCTGTCTCTCTCTCTCTCTCTCTCTCCCTATCTGTCTATCTCTCTTTCTATCTGTCTATCTCTCTCACTCTCTGTGTCTCTCTCTGACTCTCTCACTCTCTGTCTCTCTCTCTCTCTCCCTCTCTCTGTCTCTCTCTGTCTCTCTTGCTTTTTCTCTCTCTCTCTCGCTCTCTCTCTCTGTCTCTCTTGCTTTCTCTCTCTGTCTCTCTTTCTATCTGTCTATCTCTCTCTGTCTCACTCTCTGTCTCTCTCCCGATCTGTATATCTCTCTCTGTCTCTCTTTCTCTCTTTCTATCTGTCTATCTCTCTCACTCTCTGTGTCTCTCTCTGTCTCTCTCACTCTCTGTGTCTCTCACTGTCTCTCTCTCTCTCTGTGTCTCTCTCTGTCTCTCTTTCTATCTGTCTATCTCTCTCACTCTCTGTGTCTCTCTCTGTCTCTCTCACTCTCTGTGTCTCTCTCTGTCTCTCTCTCTCTCACTGTCTCTCTCTCTCTGTGTCTCTCTCTGTCTCTCTTGCTTTCTCTCTCTCTCTCGCTCTCTCTCTCTGTCTCTCTTGCTTTCTCTCTCTCTCTCTGTCTCTCTCCACATCTGTCTATCTCTCTCTCTGTCTCTCTTTCTATCTGTCTATCTCTCTCTGTCTCACTCTCTGTCTCTCTCCCTATCTGTCTACCTCTCTCTGTCTCTCTCCCTATCTGTCTATCTCTCTCTGTCTCTCTTTCTATCTGTCTATCTCTCTCTCTATCTCTCAGTCGTAAAAGCTAAGTTTTCTGTAAGTTTTCGAAGTAATGCAACAGTTACTAGTCATTGTGTAACATTTTCTGGGTGAAAAGAAGAAACTTTCTCTCACGCCGACGGATTGCATAATTGCTCTCGCGTGCCTTTTTACGACTTTCCATAAACCACTTCAGTTGTCAGGGGTGAGTAGTGATAATGGGTAGTTGGCGTAACCGTGCACTACAGAAGAGTAAACAAGTCATTTGCTTCCAGCTATACCAACGTTTAATAACCGGGCACGAGCAGTGCACCAGCTCGACAAGCATGTATTAAAGAGTAGTATTAAAAAAAAACCCAAAACTTTTTAACAAACACAAGAAGAAAAGCTGATTAATGACTCACATCAAACCTGAATTATTCCTCAATCCTACATGAGACGTTTGTAAATACGTAGACGCGTGAATAAAAAATAAACAAATAAATAAATAAAAACTATTTGTTTTGGATCATATCCTGCTTTAAAAAAAGATGGACAAGATCAGATGTATTGGCTCATTTTTATCACTCTAATAATCCAGTAAAGACTGATGGATGTTGATTTGTTTGCCAAATAATGCGTTAAATGCTAACCCATGAGCCTGCCAGCATTGCGTCTTAATCAAGTGATTATGTTTTACAAACTGTCCCATTTCGACTGTGCACGCAGCGCTGGGAGCAGCCTGTCCGTGTCAGCGCTTGTATCATTATGCAAGCCGGTGGATTGGAGTACTTGGTGTAATGCTAATTATTTACACCTGTGATTAAAGCGCCCCCATTACGCTATATAAGAGTGCCTCGTTTTGTTTTAGAGGTCCCATAGAATAGGTTTACATGCATCCAAGGTCACAACTTTAACTTTCTCACCATTTACACTGCAACATCACGTCTTTTTCTCAGAACGTTCACTCTAAACTCCTCCTTTCAGAGAGCCGACTCTGCTCCGATTGGTCAGATGTCCCGGTGTGTTGTGATTGGTCTAGCGCGGTCAGTCGGAAAGGAAACGCCCATTACCATATCTGAGTTTCAACTCATGTCGTGGGTTTTGCCTTACCGATCTGATCCCGAGTCCGACAGCGATACATCGGAAGATCGTCCCGAACCAAAATCGCAAGCACGACGAGAACAGGACGTTTCTCAGCGGTACGTTTGTATGTAGTTTGACAAAAACGTGAGTTAGCCAGTCATCGGAGGTCTACAGCTGTGCACTGGCTGTACACGTATACAACACAAACCCACGCATTTGGAACACTCGGTAGAAAATATATACATAAATAATTCATCGTATTTACAGGTTGCGATCCACAGGCGCAAGACGGTCCAAATAAAGTGGGTATCTTTAACGAATAATCGTTTCGCAAATCCCGCGTTGACTTCAGCTGGGTTTGAGAAGCGCTCGTCAGTGAAATGACGGGAACGCAAACGAAACTGCTGTGGCGTCGTTTTAAAAATGAACTCTAACCACTGACGCTTTACGTCCTCATCCTCTGGGAGTCCGTGCAAAGTGGTTTTGCTCGGTTCGTTCTTTTGGGAGACAAGGCACTTTGATTTTCGAAGCTTTGCAGACTTTTTACCATTCACAAAGAGCTATATATATATACATGAAAGGTAATATCTGAAGAAAAAAAAGCATAACGGGGCGCTTTAAGAATGTGATAAAGGCCATTTCTTACACGGCAGAATTTTGCCTCCACAAGAGAGCCTCGAAGGCAACGTCACAGCATTCTCCAAACCGTCCAGACAACAGTCTCGCCACAGCAATTTAAGCTGAATAGACTTTGATAGCCAGAGCCAGCGTCTTATATATATATAAATATGTATATATGTATATAACCCCCCCCACCCCCCCACCCCTCTGCCCACAATCACACTGTGAGCTCGACTGTCTTGAGTGTATAGGAGTGAGAAAACATGCCTAAAGGACAGCATTCATTTCCAGGAATGTGAACTGAAAAGAAAATGTCAGTGCAATTCAGTAGCCCATAAAGGAGAAGATGTGCTTGGCATCTGCGTCAGATTCCTATCTGAGTCTCACACATGCAGGATGAGAGATGGCCTGCAGCCACGGGGAAGCTTTCTGAATCCCGCCAGCACTTTAGACTTAAAACAGAGGGGTCATCTGAAAATCCTCTCATACCGTGTTCCTCTCTCTGACTCTCGCCTAATTAATAACATACGTCCTCAAAACCAAGGCTTTCTTTTCATCTCGAACATGAACACAATATAAATAACAAAAGGGTTCAGCGTAAGGAATAAAGCTTGAACCGCAGCATTTCCGGAATCTTCTTTAAATGATTACTATGTCTTTCAAGACATAGAAGTCTTCGTAGTGTCGTCAGTTATTTACCCATCCAAATGACCCACTAACGGTTAACATAGTTAGGAATAACGTAGCGCAAAACACCGACGCAGCTGATGTGTAAACGGCCTCTGCGTGCGATAGAATGTGGCTGGCCCGCGAGAGCTCAGGGGAGCGTGACATTGTCTCAGGTTTTTCCCCTGAGTTTCCTCCCTGTCCGTTCACCCCATCCATCACCCTCGACGTATTCAATTAGGCGCGCTGATTGTTCTTAAACAGACCTTGAAGGGTTTGTTTTCCCCTGACGGATGTCAAGGATAATTGCCGGGAACGCGTGGCACGCTTTGCCGGGAATTGATGAGCGCGTCATGCACAGGTCCGTACCGGATTCCGCCGTCATTTTTTTATTTGACGACCCCCCACCTCCCTGTGTGTGACAGCGAACATCAGCTGTGACGAGAGACTCGGTCTTGGCCCTTTCCCTCAGCGCTTCTGGAAATCAGCGTCCATGCCACGCGGCACGTGACCGGCTGTAATTGAGTACGGCAGGCAGACGGGTTCTGACGGAGGTAGGAAACCTGGAGCGGAACGCAGGTGGCCTAGTTGTGAGATACACGCACACACATTAGCATGTAATCAGTGCCGTCTGTCCATCACAGAGCAGCGGCCGAGCCCGAAGAGCCATTACGAGCTCTTTTCCCTGAGCATGCAGCAGGCGCAAATGCATCTCGGCATAGAGTGGCCAAAATAGACATCAAAGCAACCACAAAGCAACTGCAATTACTGCGCATTCATTTCTCTCAATACCGCTCTCGACGTGTTTTTTTTTTTTTCCACTTCATCTTTTTCATCAGCTAGTACCCGGAGAGTAAAGGGCTGTAAACATGATCGCTTATCACTTGTGCTGCATGTGTGTCTCAGAGCGGTCCGGATCTTTCCAAACACCTACATGCCTTTGCGCGCTCGTTTAATGCGCGAGGACCGAATCTCCTCCGCATAACCTGCTTTTAATCCCACTCCTGAATGGTTCACGCTAGCCAGGATTCGTTTTGAATTAAATACGACTTTCTAAGAGATTTTGTCGAATTCTGAAATGGTCCGAAACTGTTGATTTATTTCCTGTAGCTGTAATTCATGCACTCTTTATAATATGGTCTGGTTTCTATAGTAACCACTCTTTCACAGGGGCTCGACTGGCGGGCATTCCACGTGAGCTAAAGCTAATAATAATTGTATAAAATAAAATAAAAATGCGCTGTTACATAACCAAGAAAAACATGTAATCTTTCTGTAAGGATATGTTTATTTAACATGAATGGAATGAGTCTCCAGCGTCAGAACTGTCAGTGGAAGACAGATTTCTTTTCTTTTTTTCTTTTTTTAAAAATCCTTCAGGATTAAAGTACCGGCACCGCAGTCTCATAGTCTTACCCTTCACTCCTTGTATTTAACTACACCGGATGTCTGTTAGGCGTAAACGCTACCTCTCGAGCATCGTATTCGGGTTCTCGTACTCTCTCGAGGTTCTTGTGCGCTCAGCTTAGCAGAGGTCAG
Source organism: Stegophilus panzeri (assembly GCA_024331685.1). Lineage (NCBI taxonomy): Eukaryota > Metazoa > Chordata > Actinopteri > Siluriformes > Trichomycteridae > Stegophilus > Stegophilus panzeri. The sequence goes on along the minus strand of JANDJT010000169.1, from coordinate 3,401,228 downwards.
GTTTCCTCTCCGACCGACGGTCAGAAAACGAGACCAGCGTGTATCGCAGAGTCCTTTTCTTCTCTAACTTCTACTGAAATTAATTTTGGTCCAGCAGACGCTGACGAGCCTTGGCACGGAGAGGCTGCGCCACGGGCAGCTGCCGGTGATTAAGACAAATTCCAGATTTTCAGCCCGAGGTGATTTCTGTGGGGTTCAGTCAGGCATGTCCCGCTAAGGACAGATTTATTGGAGCGGACAGTCTCCGAGAAGTCCTGAGGGAAACGTCAGGCAGCAGAACAAAAATTAGCCTTGTCCTTGCAGGTCCATTCCTGGCCCATTCTCATCCTCACCGGTCCACTTCTTCCTCATTAAACCGTGAGTGTTTGTCTCATCCTCGCACGGCCTATCTCTCTCTCTCTCTCTCGCACACAAACGCTATTGCTCGGGTTTAACCCGCTGAGCCTGTGGAGCCGTGTGAAATGTGGCCTTTGTAGCCAATCTGCCCAACAGCTCTGTGGAGACTGTAACAATACAAATAATCCTGTTGATAAGATCCAAAAAAAACCCCGAATCACGTTTCTCTCTGCCAGAAAAGCAACTGCTATTGTTGCCTTGCGGCAAGGCCTTCAGGAGGAACCATATTTTAACACAAAAAAAGAGCAGAATGCCTTTTTATCATATCCGACTCAATGGCAGGCCACTGTAAAGCTTGCGGTAACATTATGTGACATCTGAGGAAGTGTGTGTGACATCGATAGCAGCTCATTGAGCTTTAGCGAAACGTGTCAGGCTGTGTCCTTTTAAGATGGCGACGGTTGTAGTCGTGATTATAAGGTAGAACGTATTTCTACTCCCACCGCTAGCAGAGTTCAGTGTATTCCTTCAGCTCTCGCTACACAACTACAACTATTACAGTGGATTCAGTAGAATCATTCCCTATTTTTCATTCATCCATGTAAACATTTTATGTTCTATTTGACCTTTGTAGCTACATAGAGTTTAGTTTCTTGTCTTACAACAAACTAGTTAAATTGATGCACGTCCTACCTCCATCACAACCACTTCCTGTTGTCCGGTTAGTGCGCCATCTCTTACATGACACCGCTCTGACCTGTTTATATACAACCCCAATTCCCTCCAAAAATTGGGATATTGTGTAAAGAAAAACAGAATGCAGTGATTTGCAAGTCTCACAAACGCATATGTTATACACAATAGAACATAGAAAACGTATCAAATGTTTAAACTGAGGAAATGTACTGTTTTAAGAAGAACATAAGGTTATTTTGAATTTTATGGCCGCAAGACGGTTCAAAAAAGTTGGGACGAGGCCAACAAAAGGCTGGGTAATTAAGTGTTACTAAAAAGAAACAGTTCTGGAGGTGTTTCTGAGTCCATGCAGTGATTTCCATTACAGAATCACGCTTGTTTTTAATACAGTGCCACCTGAGGGCCTGAAGATCACGGGCATGTGATATTGATTTTCACCCTCGTCCCTCGTGCACAGTGATTTCTCCAGAGTCTCGGAATCTTTTGATGGTGTTATGTTCTGCAGATGAAGAGATATATTCATAGTCTTCGCAATTTTACACTGAGGAACATTATTCTGAAATTGTTCCACAAATTGTAGATGCAGTTTTTCGCAGATTGGTGAACCTCTGCCCATCTTTACTTCTGAAAGACTCCGCCTCTCTAAGATCCTCTTTTTATATCATCTTACTGACCTGTTCCCAATTAACCTCCAGCTGTTTCTTTTTACCAACACTTACTTTTCCAGACTTTTGTTGCCCTGTCCCAACTTTTTTGAGACGTGTCGCGGTCATCGAATTCAAAATGACCTTATTTTCTCCTAAAAATGATACATTTACTCAGTTTAAACATTTGATATGTTTTCTATGTTCTATTGTGAATAACATACAGGTTCATGAGATTTGCAAATCACTGCATTCTGTTTTTATTTACATTTCACCCAGCGTCCCAACTTTTTTGATATTGGGATTGTATTAATCTTGTCAACGTTTAGACTGCTTTCTGCATTGTAACAGTTTCACTAACTCTCCGTCTGAGCCACTTCTTGGTATGGTTAGTCCTCCACCCATGGTCCACTTCTTTCCTAGCGTTTTTACTGAAATGAGCCTGAAAAAGTTTGGACTTTGGATGAGGGAGATTCATTTTTCTGCCTTTTCCTCAGTTCACAGTGGTGCGCACGCATTTCTGATTTGCAGTATCTCCAATACGTGGACAATTTACGCTTTATATTCTTCCATTCCCTCTTGGAAATTTTTTTGGAAGAAATCATTCTGTACAATTTATCTGCACTGTATGTACTTTCTCTTTATTTGACTAGCCTGTGTTTGCAGAAAATTGGATTTTCTAACATTGTTCCAAAACAAGCCCAATGTAGTGGAAAAACCGCAACCCTGGCAACCTTTATAGCAGGACAAAGATCAAGTTCATCAACGTGATATCAATAGGAAGCAAAGTTTGTACCTCACTGTACGTGTATATCGCTCTTATCATTACTTTGATTGAATGATTGAATGTAGTTTCTCACTTGTTTCATGGTTATGGGTAAATAGTCTTGCTAATGATGTTAATATATCTTATATATCCTTAATATATCCTCATCAGTTTCCTTTCTTCGACCTGTGTCAACATTACAATAATGTTTAGCTCATAGAATAGCAATATATCCTTTTTTTGGAATTGAGTCCATTGCCATAAATAGCTCAAATAAATAAATCTGTGATAAACAGCTAATGATAGAATCTCAATTAAATTCGACTTAATCTGAACTCACTACAGCTCTTTCTACTCTGTTACAGCCCGCTGCTATTTTTTTTTACCTCAGTAGTGAAGCGTGATCTTAATTTGGCAGAAACACAGTCATCCAAAGTGACCTACAAGTGAGGCAAGTACAAGCCAAATTTGATGGCAAATGAGTATGTTTCCATTTCAGGAATAGTGCAAAAAAAAGTTTCGCAATGCCAAGAGCTATACTGCTGTAATGTACATACTGTAAAAAGCACAGTCCTGTCGAATTCTCTCATCTGATTGGTCAGACAGTGTTGATTAATGTACCGTGACCGCAGCTGCAAATCACATGTTTATAGTAACAGTATAGTGCTCTGTGTAATACGTTACAGTTCCTATAGTAACAGCTCGTACACAGGGACGTGCAGCAGTTCTCCCACAACAATAAATATAACTATAAAGGGGTCGATTTCAGTGGTGTAAGAAGAGGACAATACTCTGGGATACAAGCCGGTATAGGAAAGTAATCAAGTTTGTTCTGGTAACACACCGCTTCATCAAACCACTCTAAAGTGAGTCTTGTTATTACTCTTTTCTACTAACGTGTAGCACGGATATAATCATTTGCCTGCCAAAAGAAAGCGTGCTGTTACGTTCCCAATATGCGATTGAACCTGCTGTTTATCTTTACTGCTTTATGGATTTTGGAAGTTTCTTACTAGAGTCTAGGACAGGGCTTCCCAAACTTTTTTGGCCAAACGATCCCAAATAGACGTTATGAATTTCTTGAGACCCCAAACCTTGACGACCTTACTTCATTTTTTTTTTTTTTTTTTTTTAAATTCCAGATTTATAATATAGGACTTCTGAAACATTTGAACATTTTATTATATTAGTATCACACATAAGTGTAATGGAAGTGAATGAAAAAGTCAAAGGAATATTCCTTGCACTGACTTACCAGTCTAGTGTGACGTGTTGTGTTGTGGTGTTATAGGAAAACTATCCCCTCCAGGGTTGCGTAATACGCCCTGACGACAAGCAGAGAAGCCTGGATTATCATTGATCACGCACTCTGTTTGTATTTTATGTACATCCAGAAGATTTGAAACCTTCATCCAGAGCCGAAACATCCCTGTCCGTCAGGTTTCCGAGTCGAACTGATGAGCTGTGTTTGTCTTTAAAACTTTCAGCTGTCGTTGTGATTTGATTTTACACTCAAAAGGATTTATTGAGCTGGAAAATCCAGATGTCTGGTATGCAAAACAGAGCTTTCAGTAGGTTTGAAGGCGACGTAAGACGTTTTTAAACTTCAAACTGTAATAAGCGACTCGGTTAGTATTAGTACTTAATAACAGTCTAGAATAGTACATAAGAACGTGATTTGAGACGCAATACTAGTTTGTGTAGCGGAGGTAGATGGACAGGGAAATTTGTCCGTTTTTATTGCTGAACTACGCCAGTGCAGCGTGTCATTACAGGGAAAAATACTAAAATAACATGCGCCCTAGTCATTTAAATGTAGCTTGTCTGAATGTGACTCCCAGTAACATGTCAAAATATTCGCACACGAAATCCGTTTACGATATTTCTAATATTAAACATAATTCTTATAATAAACAGAAGAGGACGTCGTGAGATTCTCTCGCAGCCCAGTTTGTAAATCAAGTGAGCCCACACGGGGTCGCGACCTCTCGTTTGGGAAACCCTGCCTCTAGCATGTTATTCTTCCCAGCTACCGTAGGCCGGCGTTCCTCCTTTGTCCAGTCGCACTGTAGAGTCTTTGTACTGCGTCTTACGCTTAATTGACCAAAACTAAACCTAGGAGACAACAAATGCTTATTCAGTTCAAACAAACCTATTCAAACAAATCTTCCTTGTCTTGTTTGCCCTGCAGAGGAAAAGAAGTGAGCGCTCGAGTGTATGAGCACACCGATTTGTTTGGATTTATATGAAAGGAGCAGATGATGATGAGTGTAAACTGGGACTCCAGGCACGACTGTGTTTGTGGGCTGGGTTTTTTTTTTTCTCACTGCTTAATGAACCTGGCCACCTGCTATAGCATTCAGATTTGTTGAAATAGTGCACCGAAAGGAAGGCTGTTGGTATGAATAAATAAGGGAGAAAAGGAAATGGCTTGTGAAGAACTTTGTGTGGTGAAAGCTCTCTTCGAGATACGTGAGGACACTGCAATCAGAGCAGGCAGACAGAAATGGGAAAAGACATGTGCTGTATTGAACGTGCGCCTCACGCCTACACTTTCTGGATTATCTCCAAAGAAGCACATTCAGCCTCGCATGCCTCTCGTTAATCAGCAGTTTTTTTTGGGGGTTTTTTTTTTTTTTTTGCTGCTGGAAATAGTGTGGGTCGTACTATGAGATTTTTTATTTATTTATTTTTTTGGTCTGGAAGAGTGAAGATATTTTTTTTCTTCCCCACTCACTCATTATTTGTACATGTGTACATCATTACCATACAAATCGCACACTCAGGGCCTGTATATTCGTTTGATTGTCAGTATTTTGATTTGAAAGGCATGTACAGAGCTTTTCAGCGCATTGTATGAGCCAAAGCAGAAGAACCAGACAGTCAGTGGGCACAAAGGGAAGTTGTGATGTCTGTTCGGTTTATTAGGGTTTAAACATGAAGTAAATATTAGTCTTGAATTGTATGAATGGACTTTCATCATGAAGTGTGGTTAAACACATGTAGGGGCAGCTAATCTTACCACTTCTGATGAAAAATCTGTTGTTTCTGATGATCCTGTAAAAAAACAAAAAATAACGTGTCCCGTCTGACATGTTCCTTGTTTGGAAGGACATTCATACGCATACATCATGCAATTTTAGGCACTAAAGAAGAGGGACAGAGAGAGACAAAGACAGTGCGTTTACACGGACAACAATAATCCGATATGAACCCGATTAAGACGATACTCTGATTAAGAAACTAGCATGTAAACAG
>JANDJT010000169.1:3347082-3366445 GCA_024331685.1 Stegophilus panzeri | reverse complement strand
AGGTCCTATAGCACAGGTCAAGTGTTTGGTAGGTCCTGTAGCAGTGGTCAAGTGTTTGGTAGGTCCTATAGCATAGGCCAAGGCCTCTCGAGTTCATTTTGTTTCAGGTGACATCGCTATTAACATCTTTCTGCCTCATTAAAATGGATCAGTGGTAGCTCAGTGGTTAAGACATCAGACTACTGAACAGAAGGTCGTGAGCTCCAATCCCAGCACTGCCTAGTTGCCACTGCTTGGCCCTTGAGCAAGGCCCTTAACCCTCATGTGGGGGCAGTGGTGGCTTGACGGTTAAGGCTCTGGGTTACTGATCGGAAGGTCGGGGGTTCAAGTCCCAGCACTGCTAAGCTGCTACTACCCTCTCTGCTCTGTATCATGGCTGACCCTGCGCTCTGACCCCAACCTCATAACATGCTGGGATATGTGAAGAAAAAAGAATTTCACTATGCTGTAATGTATATGTGATCAATAAAGACTCATCACGTTCAGTTGTATAAATGAGATAAATGTAAGTTGCTCTGGATAAGGGTGTCTACCAAATGCCCTAAAATACGAATGGAAATGTAAAATCTATGGCCACGAGCTGCTGTGGCAAAACATTTTACCGGGTTGATTAAAGATTTCACTATAAAAATCACCATTATTAAAATTTTTAATAATATTTATTTCAAACTGATATTTATTTTTTCCTAGACCTTTCAGAACACCTCTATTTGTTCATTTAAATACAAACACAAATACAGTACGCTTTCAGTCAGGAAAGAACAAAATGTTCCTTAATTATATTAGCCTAGAATGATATTTTCGGAAGATCATTTATATCATGTTTACATTCTCGTAAGTGAAAAATCCACAGTGTTCAATATTTCATGTATTAACTTCCTAACGAAGTTACGTCTTAGGCACGTCTTAGGCTCTTGAAGGTCCCTCAGGTGTGCATGATGCGGGTTTATATACCGGGAATATATAATACACATACTGTATATAGAACAAGGAACGATTATTTTGCGTATTTGTATTAGCTTTCGATGACGGATTAAACGAAACGGTAGTAAGTAAGATCTGACGCGAACACAGTGACACTCTAATCTCACTGGATATTCAGAGGCGCTTCCGCAGACGCCGTCGGGTGTTTTAATACGGCGCGTTTGCGACAAACACCTCCAGCTCCCTTCTCCTTTCATTCGATGCCACTTCTCAAAGGAGAAAATAACTTCCATGTCTGATCATGTCAGGTGTCACATTTGTTTGAATTCATTTCTTTTATTATTGTTTTTTTTTTTTTTCCTTTGTTGCGCCAGCCGCGCATTAGTTTTATATTATTTTATTTTTTTCCCTCCAGACTGAGCTCGGTATCACGGCGCCTGCATCAGGTCAGGCTTTTGATCATGCTAGGGAAAAGGAGTTGCTGTTTCAGCCTCATTAAAAACACACCGAGCAGTGCAAATGGAAGACACACAAAATGTCAGCGAGGTGTGTGGGCTCTGGTTAAGAGAGTCTGCAGAGCACTGATAGAATTCACAGCAGGATGTGAGGAGCCTGTCCCGGCTTTGCGTACTGTTTCATGTCACCGCTGCATCCTATTGGCCTTTATTCACGCTGACACGCAGAGAAAGGGTGTGTGTGTGTGTGTGTGCGTGGGCATGGATCTTTCTGGATATTCATTTATTTTAATTCAGCATATTAATGGGCTCCTATTTTTTTTCTGATCTTTCTCTCTCATTAAATGAAAAAAAAAATCCCGTTTATTCCATGTAAACTGTAACTCCTGTCTCACAATGCATCATTTTTTAGCGGACGTGTGTTTGGATATGTGCACAGGTTTGAAAGGAACGTTCTGGCAAAGGACTAGAGTATAATGTTGTGTAGTGGTAGTCTGTAGCGCTGTATTGCTTCTCTGAGATTTAGCATTTTTTAGCAGAATTCAAACGTGTTATCATTTTACATTTACATTAAAGCATTTGGCAGACACGCTTATCCAGAGCGACTTACATTTATCTCATTTATACAACTGAGCAGTTGAGGGTTAAGGGTCTTGCTCAAGGGCCCAACAGTGGCAGCTTGGCAATGCTGGGACTTGACCTCCTGACCTTCTGATCAATAACCCAGAGCCTTTAACCACTGCCCCATTTTATCAGCTTTATCATCTTGTCACTACACACTCTGACGTACAATGAGTTTTTTTTGTTTGTTCCCCCCCCCAACACATTACATAGTCCTGAGAACCGATCAGCCAATCCAGTTCATGACCTTTATTGTGTATGGAATTAATTCCGCTTTATTTGAAAATGCCGGTAGAAGGCAGTGCAGCTGGTGCAGTAAATACGAAGAGGTGAAGTTAATTGTGTTTTAGCATGCGGCAAGAGGCAGGACGCAAGTGCTTTATTGGGATGAATCCAAGAATCATAATCCGTAGAAAGTCGATAGAGGGTGGGGTAAAAAGAAAAAAAGAAAAGAAAAGAAAAGCAGACTGGGAACGTCAAATACAGATCTGAGAATACAGAAACCAGGAAGTACCCAAGTCAAGTGGCTTTATTGTGATTTCAACCATATACAGCTGGTACGGTACACAGTGAAATGAAACGACGTTCCTCCAGGACCACGGTGTTACATAAATCACACGAACCACACGAGACGACAGACACAGAACTAAATAAGACCTACACATTTCTACATAAAGTGCACATGCTAACGTGTGCTAACACCACAAGACAGTACAGTAAGTACTAAAACAGAATAGGTACAGTAAGTGACAGAGTAGCGCCGAACAGTACACGGTTCTAGTGTGGAAGTGTCCGATATAACAGGTAGTGCAAGAGAACAATATAATAAGAATGCTGTGAATGTAAACGTAACATGCTAAGACGTTAGCTTATACCATGCTGTATATGGACGTAGCAGTTATTGCGGTATCAGCTAGGTAAAGAGTATAATAGTGACAAGAAATTAAATGTGTGTGTATTTTTATAAGTACATTAGCAGCAAAAATGCAGGTTGGCAGTACAGAGATGTGCAAAGGGGAGTGGGATGGTGTTCAGTTCAGTATGAGTGTGTGTGTGTCAGTCCAGTCTCTGAGTATTGAAGAGTCTGATGGCTTGGGGGAAGAAGCTGTTAGACAGTCTGGCCGTGAGGGCCTGAACGATTCGGTACCTTTTTTCCAGACGGCAGGAGGGTGAAGAGTGTGCGTGAGGGGTGTGTGGGGTCGTCCACAATGCTGGTGGCTTTACCAATGCAGCATGTGGTGTAAATGTCTATGATGGAGAGAAGAGAGCCCCCAATGATCTTCTCAGCTGTCCTCACTATCCTCTGCACGGTCTTGCGATACAATACGGTGCGATTTCCCAACCAGGCAGTGATGCAGCGGCTCAGGATGCTCTCGATGGTTCCTCTGTAGAACGTGGTGAGGATGAGGAGTGTGAGATGGGCTTTTTTCAGCCTTCTCAGAAAGTAGAGACGCTGCTGGGCTTTCTTGGTCGTGGAGCTGGTGTTGAGGGACCAGGTGATGTTCTGCACCAGGTGAACACCGTGGAATTTGGCGCTCTTGACGATCTCCGCGGAGGAACCGTCGATGTTCAGCCGAGAGCGCTCTCTCCGTGCTGTCCTGAAGCCAACAATCTCTTTTGCTTTGTGAAAAACAAAACAATTATGAAACAGAACACAGAACTTCGGAAACAAGCATGGGACTTAAATTAACCAAATGTATGATAAGACTTTACAGCTAGACAGTTGGGGGTTTTTTTTTGCTGCTGAAGCTAGATGCAGTTTCTCATATTGGTTGTATTTAAATGAAAGTATTTTATCTTGCCATAATAGGTCTCACAAATTGCAACGCTTTTTTTCCCCCCTTTACATCTAGATTCAAGCGCTCCCAAAAGTACAGCTTTTACCAAAGGATCTCTTCCTCTCTCTCGCATTTCGCTGTGTGAACACAACGACAGACGCAGAGCTATGTCCAGAAACCGTCAAATTTTTAAATAATAAAATAAAAAAATTTTAAAAAAGGAGGAGGAGAGTTGTGTTTTTAATAATTGATTGTTAGAATTCTTTCACGGATGCAGAATCTTTCAAGAAACCATTGTGACGCATAATACAATCGATTATTTCCCCATCCCATACACAGAACAGGTGAAGACAACCAGGCAGCAAACCAATGACAGGACAGGGGTGGAGTCAAGCAGAAACCAAAACTATTTTTTCGATTAATTTAAATATAGAGGTTAGCGTCTATATGAAAAGATGCCAATACACAGGAGGAAAAATAAACACATACTTATACAGTACAGTATCTACTATTAAAGGAGGAATAAACAAACATAGCTTATGGTACTGTATCTAATTACAGACAGACAGACAGATCGATAAGCAGATAGACAGATAGACAGAGCAGATATATTTGTTCCTATTAAGGATCAAGATCACAAAAACCAGTGAAGGGTGTTGTCACGTACCGTGGGTGGAGACGGAAGCAGTCGCGGGTGACAGAATCCAGGCAGAATAATCCAAAGGGGAAAGACAAAGTCCGTGGTCGATAAACAGGCGAGGGTCAGGCGATCAGGCAAACAAACAAAACGAGGCTAGGCAGAAATCGAGGTCGGGGACGGAAACACTGCTCAAAAGTAACTTTGTAAACGTACGAGAAAAAGGCTTAGAGAATGGCAGAGAAACAAGTCTACTGAACATTACTTCACAAAGTCTCTTCGCTTCCAAAGTCTCTCTTATGCTGTGGTGTGAGTGTGTTTGTAATGGGATGCAGGTGTGTGTGATCAGAACTCCGGGGACGGTGAGCGCGTGCGCGTGTGGGAAGTGTAGTCCTCAGCGGCCATGTTTGTAGTTAGCGGTGCCTCCTGGGAAACCGAGTCGTGGCTGGGCTGAGATATGACAGGTGTGTAGTTTTTTTTTTTATATCCACTGTCGGTATAGAGTTTACATGTTAATGGATTATATAAAAGAAGCAGATTACAGCGTATCGGAATCAGTACAAACATGCAGAAGAGTGCATTCAGGAGTGTGTCGGCGTGTAACAGGTGGTGAGTGTTAGCACAGCGCTGAGCACGTGAGCGTGTTGGTGGTCACGAATAAGAGCCGGGGAGTGATCAGTACACTGAGACGGCGCTGTGCTGACTGTCATGTGACTCATTATGTGAGTCATTATCTATGCTTTAAAATGCTGCTACAGTATGGGACACGGTTGCGTGGAAATCTAGGACAGGGCTTCTCAAACGTTTTGGCCAAACGACACTAAACGGACGTTATGAATCTTCTGTGACTCCAAGCCTTGATCGCATTATTATTATTTTTTAATTACAGATTTATAATACTTTATACTACTGAACATTTTATTGTATCAGTAACACAGGTACTGTATGTGTAACAAGAAAGCAGGATGTGTTTTAGATAAACGACATCTCATTTATTTTTATGTTTGTTTATTTTTTTTAAGATTAAGTTTTAATCTAGTCTCTCTTTACATTTTTTTTATTCTGTATCTAGGCATGATATATTTTTTTTATCTCTTACAGTTTATTATTTTTATTTATTTATATTTGCAATACCTGTGCATAATTGTAACTTTTTTCTTTTTGTATTTTTTTCCCCATTATTGTTTATCCTTTTTCTCTGCTTATTGATTTTATTTATAGTTTTTTTCTGTAGCTGTGTATGATCCTTTTTTTTTTTTTAAATTTATTTTTGTGTAAGTGCACACATTTTTTTTTCTTTTGTTTATTTTTATTTATTATTTTCTGTCCATTATTGTTTCATCTTTCCTCTCGTCTTTGTTTTTCTTTTTTATTTACTTTTTTTTCTCTACCTGTGCATATTTTTTTTTTTTCATGTTTTCTATTTTTTTTTTTCTTTTGTTTACTTTTCATTTTTTTTTCTGTACCTGTGCATTATTTGTTTCATCTTTCCTTCCTTTTTATTTTTTCATATCTATTTATTTATTTATTTGCCTTTCTTTCTTTATCTGTCTTTTCTTCTGCTTCACGTTATATATTGCAAACGCGGTCCTTATTATCCTCTGAAAAGGCGTAGCGTTGGCATGTTTATTATAAACAACAACAAAAAAGCTATCTTGCTACCAACATGAATCGTGCCCTTTAGGTCCGTTTCATTTGTCAAGAAATGGATAAAGAGAGAAAAAAATGAAATCCAACTCAGTGTGTCTTTTTCTGACAGCTTCAGGATGCGTGATCATGGCGGGAATTCGCCATGTTGAAAACAGAACAGAGCTGCTGTAAGAGGAGGCCGTGTGTGTGTGTGTGTGTTGTGGGTCATCGCTATCTACTCATCTCTGAGCGTAATGTAGCAGATCAGCACTTGTGGTGTGTGTGTGTGTGTGTGTGTGTGTGAGTGAGTGTGTGTGTGTGTGTGTGTGTGTGAGTGTGTGTGTGTGTGTGTGTGTGTGTGTGTCCTCTATCACTCCCCAACACATTTCCTCCTCCTGTCCAGCCCACACCAGGCACTAAGCTATGGATTAATTCTGCAGGTGTGTAAAGAGTGTGCAGCAAATCAGTTTTGAGTGTGTGTGTGTGTGTGTGTGTGTGTGTGTGTGTGTGTGTGTGTGTGGGTTGCAGTGTTTTCTCAAGGTTTTTCCACACTTGCACCAACATACAGCATGAAAACAGTGATTTATTTGATTGTATGGAAGTCTCCGGTGTCAGCGCTTTGTTTTCAGAGAAGGTGACGCTTCGTTTCTTGGTAATGTAACAAGCTGCGAATTGTCGTCTCGTTAACTTTGAGAGAGAGAGGCTGGTGAGTAATTATTTATAGCTGCTGTAACGTAAGTGAGAACAAGAACTAACTTCTTTCCACAACATTAAATCTAGCTATAAACGGATTTTTAAAAAAATAATAATAAATAAATAAATAATAAATGGTCAAATTGCGGTGGTATAAGAGCAATAAAACACTTCCAGACATGCCGTTATAGGAAAGTAATCAACTTCGGGATGGTAACAGTAACTCTGCTTCATCACACCGTACTGGTGATTATTTTTCTATAACCGCGTGACACAGAGGGGGTTTATTCCCCCCTTTTAACAGCTACAAAAGGATTTTTTTTTTTTTTTCATTTTAGTTGAACAATACAACATCTAATCAGCTGCTTCCAATCAGAGACTGCATTGTGATGTCATTTCCTTTATTTTATTTTATTGTTCTTTCGCCCGATCCTGCTTCTGGATAAGACACTCCAGTGGGTTGTGGTGGGACGTCCTGGAGTTGAAACACACAAAAATTTGTTTCTAAATCATTCCCGTGAAAATCGTCAACACTGATCGTGGCCGAAAATTGATTTATAGTCAAATATCCCAGCTGACAAAAAAAGGTCCCCAGGACGTCTTCTAAATGGCCTCTACGAACGTCCTCCGAACGTCCGTGTGTAGGGTCCCCTTGACGGCCTATGGAGGTTCATGGGGACGTGCACAGGACGTCCAGCGGCCATTCGGGACGCTTAGGGGACTTTCGCTGAAATGAACACATTCAGTAGTGTTATTATTTGATATCCTCTGACGTCCTCGGAATGTCCGCCAGTGAACGTTATAAACCGGACCTAAGTGGACGTTCGTAATGTCCGGGGGACGTCCCCTGTTTGCTGGGTATACACGTGAAAGTTACAGCAAAACCCATGTGATGTAAACCACGGCAATCCGCAACGTTCGTGGTGTGAGCTTATTCATTTAACCAGCAGTGTTCACGCTGTGTGTGTGTGTGTGTGTGTGTGTGTGTGTGTGTTCATTGTAATGCACAGCTCATTAACAGCGCCAGTATTAAGACAGGGACCGTTAAGAACGAAATGCAGCAGCTTGTTATTGGAGACCATGTCTGCACTGTCCATTTTGTGTGGACTCAATGTTCCTTCTGCTCCCTGGTGCATTATGGGACAGGTTAATCAATCCACACTTCATTCCACTCGTTCTGGAAAAACGTGTCGGAAATATCGTCATTTATTTCTGAAACACGATGTTTCAGGATTTCCTGAAACACGGTACGCTTTTTCTCTTTTGCACAAATCTCGACCAGACAGAGTTTTTAATTCCCGACGTGACGCAAGAGTCGATTCGAGAGCCGGCATCCGATTACAAACCGACTTGATGTCAGTTTCGATACAGTACGTAGCTATTCAACAGCGTGAGCAAAGCGTAAGGAACTCACACTTAGCTAGCGGGATCGTAGACGTCTTTGATTAGACCGACTGTTCTTACCACTGCGTTTGTTAAATTGGCTCTCCTTACAAAATATGATCTCTGCCGAAAAACAGTCAAGGAATGGTTAATCCTTTCATGCATGAATTACTTATAAGCACACACACACACAGACATACTATATATATATATATATGTATATGTATGTGTGTGTATATATGATTGTGTGTGTGTGAGAATTACCTGTGTCTGTGCCGCATCTCTACTAATAACGAAGCTGTGAGTTGAACTACTGAATGCAGCTCTAACTGTGTGTTACTATGGTTACAGTTGTTTATAGGCAGCGCATTCGTTTAGAACAGCGATTGAACGGACTGGCACTACCTGTGGTACATACGCGTTGAACGCACACCTTCCAGCCAATCAGAATCGAGTATTCAGACAGACCATGGTATATAGACAGCTTAACTTTCTCTGAATATCACTTATATTAAAAAGTAAACATATTGTTGGATTCTCCATGTGTAAGAATACCATGAGTACAATATTCTGAAATATTATACATGAAAGATTTTTTTTAATCAATAAAAACTAAAAACTGTGTCTAAAAACTGTGCACAATATTTATATGTTGAACACCAAACTTATAGAAAATATCATTTATGAAAATGTAATTAAAAAAAAAAAAAAATAACAGTTTAGAACTGTTGCACAATACGTTCATATTCCAAAAAATATACACACGTAATGCGATTTATATTTAGTAACAGTTAGTAAAAAACTAATGCGTTCCATTTGAGACGATATTACCTTTTCTAAAATTCATACACTAGACCAGCGGTTCTCAACCTCTTGTGAGCTCTGGACCCCTAGCATATTTCGAACAATCCACAAGGACCCCCTCACTCCACAACAATTATTGGCTATATATTTAACAGTCATTTCTATATGTTTCTTCATTTTATTAATATTTAACATTAATAATATTAACATTGGACATTTAAAATTGAATCAAAAGATTTCAGGATTTTATTTTTTACATTTTATTGTCGTTGTGACATTTAATTTCGACTCTGTGAAGGATCCTTTGTTTATTTTATCCATCAGTGCGACACTTGAACTTGTCTACCACTCGTAGGTTTTTTGCAGATTATCATTTCATTTGTAAATAAATTTAAACTAAATCCATCAATGAACGATCGTCAGCTCAGCTAACGTGACATTTGCGAATAACCAAAGTGATTCATTTTAAAACATCTCATTTGAATACATTTTGATACATTTAACAAAAAAAAAAAATTATATATATATATTATTTAAACATTTTAAAAACTTTCCTATGGAGCCCCTGCAATTACGCCACTGACCAGTGAGAAACACTGCACTAGACGGTAGAGTACACAGTGCATAGTGTAAGTGTACAGTACGTCATTTGGGACACAACTTTAGTATTTACTCTCCGAAGCGTGTTTTCGGAACAGAAGTAACGTAATGAGTAAAAGTACCACGCAGACCAACTAATCAAAAACGAGATTCGTTGACAACGATTTTCATAATCGATTATTATCGATTTTATCGATTAGTTGTTGCAGCTGTAGATAGTATATAAAAAAACATTTCCATGTCAAAATCTATTTTAAAGACGAGGCACGCGGTACAGTATCATCTGTACTATTTGTTCTTTTGCTTTCTCTCTATGTGAACAATTGGTTCGGGTTCGTACGTACGAACAGCTAGCCTGAGCGTGTTAGAGAGTGTGTGAGATAAGAGTTTACGCTTCAGGTGAGAAAACACACACAAAAAAAGAGAGAAATATCACATTTCTGTCCGAGATCTACGATATTTACACTCGGTAAGACATCATTTTTGCACTGTCTCGTGTCCAAACCCTGAAGGACCAAGCAAGCCTGTAAGAGAGATAAAACACTTCCTCTCTTCTCTTCCTATTCGTCTTCTCATCCCCGAATCGCGTCTCCAGCCAGGGGACCACCATTCTCCGAGACAGACTGGTGCTCAGAGCTTCGCAAATTGTTAACCACTCTTTGGGTTCTGTCTCCATCTGTCACTCTTGGCTCATGAAAAGCAGCGCTAAGTGTTGTCCAATTAGCTCGATTACTATGAAATAGTGTAAAAACCTTTTTTCTGTTGTTGTTTTTTTTTGTTGTTTTCATCCTTCTTCTTTTTCTAGAACCGCAGTTGTTTTGGAGCTCACAATAAAAAGTGCTAATTATGATGGAAGCCATAATGTTATGCGGGATAATTAATTAAGCGCACACGGATTCACCTTTACCAGCGGCGAAGGTTTCTGCGGTTCACTGGGTTTCAGTCGGGGTTTTTGTTTTTTTTTTTTTTTCGTTTTTTTTTTTTTTTTTGTGGGAGAAAAATGGACGCCAAGGGAAAACACAAAATCAATATAGAGAGTCCTATTCTTCATAGGCACAATAATAGCGGCTGAATAGCTGGAGATGTTGCTCATTATGGCCCGGAGGAGAAAAATGGATATGAGCGAGAATCAGCAGGACGTAAAGGAGGAGCTCACGGATGAGAAAGAGAGCGAGAGAGAGAAATGGATGTCCTCACAGTCTCTCGCTTTTGTCTCACACCAGGCTGCCTGTATGGCACAGCATGTAGCAGCAGTTAACATACTCACTCGCTCATGCACACACACACACACACACACACGCACACACACACGACCAACCTCAGCACCTCGCTCGATCTCTATCTCTCGCTCTCTTTCCTTTTCAGAACGAATCAGTGCTGAAAAATGTCCCACGCAAACCTTTTCCCCCTGTGCATTCACACACACACACACACACACGAGTTGTTGTTTTTTTTGGTTTTTTTTTCCCCTGTAGTAGATTTCAGAAATAGCTCCAGACATCTGACCTTTTCCTTCACCATCACAGCCAGAGCTTTTTAAAACCCCTGTCCTCTCTTGGGTCTAATCTGAAGCCATGAAACCTGCTATCATCGCCTCCGCCATAACACCACCTGGATCTGATAATATTCGATACGTACCGTATAAGAGAGTCTTTGTTTGATTTCTCCTCATGTAAACAGCTGATCCCGATATTTTACCTTCAGCTTAGATCAATAGTGTTGTTTGAAATCAAAAGAGTTACTGTAACGATGTCAGTGTGAGATTAGATCAGTTTCAGATATCAGCCAGTGTAGAGCGCTGCAGGGATGACGTAGTTTCGTAGGCCAACCCGGAAGTTAGCGTCGCCCCGGTTCCCTCAACAAGAAGCCAATAGGACTGACCTTCCGATCAGTAACCCAGAGCCTGGCAGTTCTGGGGCTTGAACCCCCGACCTTCCGATCAATAACCCAGATCGGAACCCACGTTTTGTTCTTCAAGCCAACCTTCACAAATGAACGCAACTTTTATGAATTTTGAAGCCTAAATACAGTCGCCAGAAGTAAAAAGCTAAAGTCGAGCTATAAACGAACTACATCACGGTCACATGACTTCAACGTCACCACCATTAAGCGTCGGACAACTCTTTCAATCTTTATTTAAAACTACTGTAAATTGATACATCTACAAGTTTAAACGTTTGACTCGGAATAGTTTGCAAGAGCGCGAGTATAAACACAGCGAGGCTGTAATCCTGTTCGGCGCGATGGCGTTTAACGTCCCTGACAACTCCGTAGTCCCATTTAGCCACACGTTCGCAACCGTCTTTTTCAAGACACGTAAAAGCTTAACAAAACCACGAGTAGGGTGTTACTGGTGTATTTTATGTCGTAGAATAAAGCGTGAAAACATCTTGAGCTTGTGTTCGCCACAGACCTTATTTCAGTATCATTTTCCGATATAGCTTTAATAAAACAGTTACATGAATTAACATCGAGCTAGTGACATTCCCGACACAGTATGAACAAATGTCCTGTTTATTTTAGCTCGCTAGAGGAAACAGATACCGAAGAAGCCGCACTCACTTTATAGCACATGGGCTAGCTGTCTAGCTAGCTCACACTGATTTGTACGTTCCTGTCAAAAGTCACTGCAGCAAAACGATAGCAGATGACTATGAAGCCTGACCCAGACCTGTAGTTTTAACATCATTTTAACGACAACAATCTAAACAAATCAAAAATTTAGATCGAGATACGTATGAGGTCGTCGAAAAGTCGAATTTACCCCTCAGAAGTATTTCAATAAAACTACGCTAGCTTCCATCCTGAGGTAACGGTAAACTCGTTCGCTTAGTTTTGAATTACCGTGAGGTCGCGGTTGCAAACAGTTAGCTTATTACATTAAAACATGCTTAATTAACTTCATTAATCAACCAGTTAACTATAAGTAAATCTATTAACCTGCTGAAACATATTGCTTAGGGAGCACTGAAGAGATGAGGACCCTGTCCCGCTACTAGAACCGTGCTGGGACGGTCCGTCGTGAAACAGGAAGCTCACAGCACGTCTCAGTTCTCGCAAAGATGCGTTCTATGTCCTTCTGTCCTCCGAGTTCGTTCTTTCAAATTACTGGACCGGAACTTACGTTATAGCCATGATAAACAGTCATTCCCTCACCAGCCTTCCTCTCTCTCTCTCTCTCTCTCTCTCTCTCTCTCATAATGAGCGCATTAATATTACCCTAATGTTCCCGTTACAGCTGGAACTACCTGTGCTGTTCTACAGAAATAATCTACACTTTCTGACCAGTCAGATTTGTACTTACAGCAGCGTTCGCACGACAGATGAAGATGAAAAGAAAGGCAGCGTCGTGATCCAGAGAACGAGTAACAAGCTCTGTCTGCTAACACGCTTCATCATGGCGCTGCCTTTGTGGAAGCGTGATCGCCGGGCCTACCTCGTCACGTGGGAAACACAGTAATACAGACCTTACCGGCTGTTACAAGATGAAAGCGGCGCTTCTATCTGGATCAGTGCTCATTTGTGCAAAGGAAAAAGGGATGAGAAAAGAGGTCAGGTGTAGTGGTATTAACGTCTGCTCTGCAACAAGCTTCAGCGTCGTATTAAACTCCCCATCTGCTTCCTGCCGCGCTCTTATCCTTAGCCGGGGTAATAACATCAGCCCTGGGGTAATAACACTCGTCATTTTCCTCACATCGCCTCCACCGAAGAGACAAAAGAAATCCCCGTCGCTCCACATCGTAACCAGCTTGACCATTGTAATGAGTCGCACAGAGGACGGGATTACAGCCCAAACCCATTTCCCACTTTCCACCGGCTTTATTGGTCATTTGTTGATTAATAAGTTCGCTCCAAAACAGGGCCTTTGTGGCTGTGAGGCAGATGAATAATGGATGTGTGCTGTATGTGTGTGTGTATGGTGTGTGTATGTATGCGCTTTAGTGGTGATTCATAGACTGTAGGTGCCCTTGTCTGGTTGTGTACGCAGAAATCTAGTCGCATGCACATGCATAAAGTTTCTCTGAGCGTGCATAAAGGGATTATAGAAAAAAAAAATGGTGACTCATTAGTGTCAGAGTGTACGTCTTTCTCTTTATGGTGTACTTTTTTCTTTTTTCTTTTTTATTGGGTCACTCTTTCTACCTTCCTCTTCTCCCTGTCCTTCGTCAGTACACGCCGACCTTGGCTGTACGGATGTGCAATGCAAATGATTTCCCGCCGCAAATCTCCGCCTAATCCCCCGGCTACTGAGACTTTTAACCGTTTAATACGGAGCCCTGCAGCAGGACGGAGAAAGCATCGATTATTCCAGTCCTCGCGTTCCCTCCCCTCGTTCTCCGGAGATTGGACTTCGCCAAATGGAGCTCTTTCATTCCGGGAATGGAAATCTTCCTGCTGAATTTGCCCAAGACTGGAGCAAATAGAGCGGTTCATATTTATGGAAATTCGAGAGGAAAAATAGAGAGTGAGAGTGAGAGCGAGAGAGAGAGAGAGAGAGAGAGAGAGATGTCCCTCAATTGCATGTCCTCTTCATTCTTCAAAGACATTTAAGCTTCATAAATGTTGCATTTGTGGGAAAGTTAATTGGATTTCAGAAGCTTAGTCTCGAATGCAGATTGTGAGTGGCATCTGTGTGGCAGGCTGCTTTACCAAGATGGAGTGAGAGGAAGAGAGTTGTGGACAGAGAGAGAGAGAGGGGGAGAGAGAGAGAGAGGGGCAGCCTAGAACCCTCTGATTGTTTAGCAGCCGCTATTGGGCATGTTGTGAATGTATGTGGACAGCCTGAGGATGGATGGTGAAGGGTTGTGAGGTGTGCTCTCTCTCTCTCTCTCTCCCTCCAGTGAGCGTGTGATTAATTGTATTAGTCCAGGCTAGAAGTAAAGAAATGTTTTAATGGAGAGCTGGCTGCACTGCAGAGCCCAAACACGCAAACACAAGGACGCAGCGAGACAAGAAACACACTTAGCCTGGCTAACCTGTAACGCATTTATCTCTCTCTCTCTCTCTTTCTCTCTCTCTCAGTTTAATGGGCTGTACCGGCATGATGGTTTTACATTAACTATTTCCAAAACAATTATAAAGTTTACTGTCAATTACGTCAATTAAAGTGTTACGTAAAACACTTGCGAGTTTTCTCCCACGTCCCATGATGCCCTACAGATAATAAATAATAATAATAATAATAATTATTATTATTATTATTATTATATCCAAGCAAGTGAAAAGATCTTCAAAATGGACAAATTGATCTAATATTTCTTATTATGAAATGAGCATAAATGAAATATAAGATGAATCAGCCTGTTTGTAGACACTGTTACTCATTTCATACCCAAGTTTTCTAATTCTGTTGGCAGATCATTTTCTCGAAATAAATGCTTAAAATTAGAAAAAAATATCTGCCAGTAGAGCAAGAGTATTTTAGATACAGTGAGGTCCAAAAGTCTGAGACTACAAAGAATATCTGGGATTTTTTTTTCTGGGATTTTTAAAAAATAATTTTATAATATTTAAAACAGAGGAAGAAAACAATCAATATCTTGAATATTTATTTGAATAACAGTTCAGTGTTTCCTCGTGATAGTTTAGTGTTCCCTTTCAAAGGGAACTCAACGTTGTGTGAGCTTCATGCTGTGGGAGTGAATTCGCGCGTGACCGGTATCTGACGTCTGTGTAAAATCACACCAGTTCATAAGCTTTCCATGCTCGTGTCGCACATTGCATGTCGCACGTCGCGTGACTATAAACAGCGCCTGTAAACCTTGTCATTTGCTTCTTTGTCTTCAGCGAAGCCACATGTCTCTTCACTTTCTCTCTATTTTCCTGCTTTTCTAATATAATTCCCTCTTCTGTCACTATCCTGTGAAAACAGAATGAGTCAGAGAGAATTCAGGAAGTGTGTTACTCCCTGCTCGCGCTGTATTACAGAGGGGGATGGACACATTTTCTGCGTGAAGTGTCTGGGAGTGGAGCATGCTGCAGCAGCCTCTCACTTCTCGGCCAAACGGAGATGGGTTTCGGAACCTCAGGGCTGTGAGCCGGCCGCTGTCAAGGCAGCCGGCCGTACAGTACGGTTATGTTGCTATGCTGAAAGAGGCGGAGGCGCTTTCGAGCTACCTCTCTCCATCGACGGCAGCGAAATGGGGGGGCGGCTTTGCCATCCAAGCCGTGTAAGGCCACCTCGGCATCGGTTGGCAAAGTCTATGCGGCAGTGGGTCTCGCTTGTGGGTTGTGTTGCAGGCCTACCAGGCAGGCCTGCTGAATGAGCTCGACAGTGTGGAGGGAATTGGGCCTGAGGCAGTGGCGGAGCTTCACCAGGCCATGGATTTGTCTCTTCATGATGGAGATGCACCTGTGGCTCAATCTCTCGGGCATGGGGGATAAAGATAAAGTCTCCCTTCTGGACACCTCTGTTACACATTTCAGCCTGTTTGGCTTAACGCCATCATCAACAGGTTTCGGGAGGCAAAACAGCAAACAACGGCATTCAGCCAGTTCCTTCCTGGTCATGTCGAGTTCTCCCGGGCATCCACGAGTCGAGCCCGGGCCAGTACAAATGTGAGGGAGGCACAGAAGGAGAGTGTGGCGTCCCCTGATACCTCCGGCCCCGCAGAAAGCAGGGGGACACAGCCACAGCCTGTTAGTAGGCCTGATTTAAGGATGATAATCAGTGCCAAAAAGGCAAAGATGAACAGTCCTGATGGGCCACGGAGGAAGATATCAGGGGACGAGAGGACAGTTAGGGCAGTTGGTCCCCAGTATTACTGTAGCCCCCCCCAAGTCTCTTTCTCTCTCTCTCTCTCTCTCTCTCTCTCTCTCTCTCTCGCCTAAACAGGAGTGAATTTGCTGAACTTTTCAACACTTTTGTGCTCATTAGAGTTACTTTTCTGTGAACTCTCCTCTGGATATTCTGCAGAAATGAACCAGATCTCTGATAACAGGCTGGTGCGTGTGTCTAACTGGTGGAGGAGCTGCTTTATATTAACGTGGCATATCCACACAGAACAACGCAGCAGTGCTTTTCATTAGCCAAGCTCGGAGTTTGCCTAAATGCCAAGCCTCGTCTAAGCGCCAGAATCTCACACGTCACTGGAAATGTCATCCCTGCAAATAATTTGAATTAATATCATGCGAGAGTGCTATTATCTCACTCTCTGGATTGATCGTTTAGGAGAAATAAATGGTGCTGATATCTTTCAGTTGGAAAGATCTATTAAAAATGTGCACACAGTCCTGTTACGGTAATTACTGTTAGGGAGTCAGAGGTCATTGAATCTCTTTCAGAGACTCTCTCTCGCTCTCTCTCGCTCGCTTTCATGCCTGGTGTTTGGGTGTCCCTTCCTCTGAACACACACAGCAATAAGATATGTGTGTCTCGGTCACTTCTGCTTTGGAGCTGAATTAATCAGTTAGCTCTTGTGGAGGCGGTAAAAGAGCCCTGTGTGTGTTTGTGTGTGTGTTTGAGAGAGAGAGAGGGGGAGAGATTTATCGTCTGTTGTATGTTGTGGGTTTCTAACAGAAATAGTTCACCTTGTCATATTCACATCAGGGTGGTGAGGGATTTTGACCTGAGTTCATGCTCCACTGATGCCGAACACCCGTAATCAGAGGCTTCAGCGCTTCATTCAGCAGCCTGTCCTCCTCCCTCCCTCTCTCTCTCTCTCACTCACACACACACGCACATATGCACATACACACACCTCCCATCGAGCTACACGCTCCCTGCAGATCTCTTTCTAATTAACTAATCAATACCAGCACTGCTGCTTTTTCACACGCCGCCTTATTTAGCTCACATTCTCCTCAAACTCGGACACGCAAGAGCCGGGCCGTGAAACAAGCAGCTCTTCTCGAGATTGACAGATGCCGATAACACACACACACACACACGCTCGATGGCCCTCAGCGTAACGCAGGCGCATGCAAGAACGCAATGTAGAGCTCTCGAATTCCCTCGAGGACTCGAGCGAGCTCAACGCCTCATCAGATCTCCCTGGAAACAAAGCACATGCCAGTCTGCCACTCCAATCACGCAGCTCCGGGTTCACAGCCCCACCCACTTCGCTGATTGCATCATTAACCGTACTTCAGTTCGGGTAATTAAGTTTTTTTCCCCTCAAGGATTCAGGGTTTTCTAGAAGTTATAAGCGGTTCGTTTCGCTGCATCACTTTTAATCATGTGTTCAGATATACTCGTCTACACTCGGCTCGTTCCCCGAGGTCCAGAATCAATGGGATCTGAGTTTTCCATCAGATATGTACGCTTTAATTTAGATTCCTTCACTCTAAAGAAGTCAAAATGCCCTGTCATCTCTAGGGATGCGTTCATATCAGTAACGGTTATCGGTCCGAAAGCATCCTTATTTGCTCTTACTCATAAAAAAAATAATAATAAACGCTCAGACAGATAACAACATCTGATACCATGTGATACTATGTGAAATAAGCCTCGTGCACGTTGTTGTGCTATTGAACACGAAATGAAGAAGAAGAATTTCTCATATACGTTACAGCACAGTGAAATTCTTTTCTTCGCATACCCCAGCATGTCAGGAAGTTGGGGTCAGAGTGCAGGATCAGCCATGATACAGCGCCCCTGGAGCAGAGAGGGTTAAGGGCCTTGCTCAAGGGCCCAACAGTGGCAGCTTGGCAGTGCTGGGACGGGAACCCCTGACCTTCCGATCAGTAACCCAGAGCCTTAACCGTCAAGCCACCACCTTCAAATTTCATCGATCTGGACGTATTTCATGATTCAGTCAAAGCAGACTACAAACTGTGCTTTGAGAAAATATCAAGAGGAACTACGTCATCTTCTAACAATACAAGTAATCTGATAAAAGATCTGAAACATAAAACTCAGCAGTTCATCGCTAGCAGCACAGCAGCTCTTAGCCAGGACATTGTTCTCGCCAGTCATTTACAATGAGAGTGAAAAGTGAATCAAAAAACACTTTTTTTTTCCACTATAACTCGATCCAGAGCTAACTAATGCGCTTCATTTAATATCAACTTGCTAACATTTTAAAAGTTATAAGAGTTAACTATAAGAGTTAATTTTAAGAGTTAGCCTCGTAGCATAAATTCATAAATACACATGTGCGCCTTTCATGGCCACTGTTTAATCCTTGTGCGTCAATTAAAAAAAGTTACACATACGTCCATAGAGGACAAAAATGTCCATGTCCAAATACTGTCAAAATAGTATATATTAATATTTTTTCTACTTTCACTGACGTTGATTTTTTTTTTTTTTTTTTTTACCAGCATCAGTTCTAATCATAATTACCATTCATTCATTTTCAGAACTGTAACCCTTTAAACGCCGGTGTCTTAAATAATGCCACAGATGTTTTTTTTTTTTTAATGAAAAAAAGAAAAATAGTCATCATTTTCCATATACTAAATGCTAAGCAGATTTTTTTTTTCTTTTTTTCTTTGATTATTACAGTTTTTGATACGCCAATGATAAACAACAACAATAATTTTGATGCATTCATATTTTTTAATGTAGTGTCAGAGAAAAAAAAAAAAATAAACAAACAAACAAACAAATAAATAAATAAATAAAACTACCACTCAGGTCCATAGAGGACAAAAATGTCCATGTAAAAAAAAAATGTCACAGAAATATTATATATTTTTTTTTTTTTCCACTTTCACGGACTTCGATTTTTTTTACCAGCATAACTGATCGTGATTACCAAACATTCATTCATTTTCGGAATTTTAACCCTTTAAACACCGGTTTCTTTACATGATGCAAAGCTCAGGAACCTTGTTTGACTCGTATACATGAGGTGGGATTTGTGATTTCCAGTACAATATCATTTCTTTCTTTC
>JANDJT010000169.1:3307919-3319261 GCA_024331685.1 Stegophilus panzeri | reverse complement strand
TGTAGCTCTTACACTGTGTTACTGCTGAATCCTGAATCCTCAGCTCTGTAGCTCTTACACTGTGTTACTGCTGAATCTGTAAAGTAGCTCATTAGACCTGATTCTTATAAGGAAAGCTTAAATGCTGCCATTAAGAGCAGAATTCAGAAACAAGGACCTAATCTACAGAACACCAGCTACTTAATTCAGGAGCTCTGAAGCCCTGGCTGTGATATAAAGACCCTTATTAACCGCAAGAGCCTGTGTTAGATTAGGATCGGATCTAAACACTGTAGGATGTTGGATCTCCAGGAGCAGAGCCTCTACAAAACTCTTCTTTTTCACTATATGAATGCAAAAATGTAATTAAATGTAGAAATCAGTGCAGAATATATACAGGATAACAACACAGTGAGGTAAGACTGAGGTACAGGGTACCTCACTCTGTGTGTATTTATTTCTAAACCACTGCAATGAAAAAAAAGTCTTGAACATAGATCAGTTTCTTATCAAACAAATATCAGGTGATTAAGTTTATTGCTAGACATGTTTATACTCATAATCTTATTCTGTTGCTAATTTTGCTCAAGCATTCGTGTATAGAATTAAAGCAAAATTATGAGCACAATATGTGTCTTCTATGTAAGGAATAAAACACTTCAGGGCGTGCTGTCAGAGGAAAATAATCCAAAACAGGAAGGTGTGATGAAGTTACTGTTACCAGCCTGAACAGCACATCCTGAAGTGTTTTATTCCTCGTACACCACAGTAATATGCTAATTATTATTATTATTTAATTTAATATAGAACGTGATGTTATATGTTATATGTTTATGATTACAATTTTTATTTCTTTCTTTTGGAATGCCCACGAAACGTTAGTTCCTTTTATCACTTACGTTATAGCAGCTATAAATAGTCTCTTTTTTTTTTTTTTTCATCTCTCAAAGTTAGTAAGAGAAGCAGCGATATAACGAGCGATAATTCGAACGAGCATGTTAATATAAACCCGCGAGTTCACGCCATGCCGTAATTACCGTAATTACGCGTTCACGTCCTCGTAGAACTCGTAATTACAACTCGTCAAATAGGAATTTTCTGAGCGCTCCGAGTCGTACCACCTGACCGCTGTAACGTCGTGTAGAAACACTCAAAATGTAGTTAAGTAGTTATCTTAAGTAGTAATATTTCTATGTAATAATTCGTATCATCCGTAATCCGAAAATAAACGAAAGGCATACGATGCAGTTCAATGTAGCTAGCACAGAGTCGGATAATCCTCTAATGTCGCACAATTGCGTGAACAGCTCCGAACAAAACGTCCGGATTGTCATCGAGTAATTACGGTAATTCCGACATGACGTAAACGCAGCCTTAATCGACACCCTCGGACCAATCAGAATCAAGAATTCAAAACCATCGTGCGGAAAATTTTTTGCGGAAAATGAGTCGAATTGGCGAAATCGCAATCGCACGAAATTGTTTTGTGCGCTCTTTCACAGTGGCGTTTGTTGGTAAACGAGACCTTTTAGCCGTACTCATGTTCGACGGACAAAGAGGGCTTCGGCTGAACGCGTGTCGCGATGATGTCACACGAAGCGTCTCGGCTCGAATCTGCGGTAATTCTGAAAAATCGCGAGCTCCTCCGAATATTGTGGAGTTTGCTTGATTTCACAAAATGACGAAATCCTGGAGACGGGTGCAGACCGTCTTTTACACGAGGACATGTCGGTTGTTAATAGTGATAGACAGACTGTCAAGAAGCTGTGTTAGGTTTATTAACATGTTGTATTGCTTCAAACCTGCAACACGTTTGTGGCAAAGAACCTTGGCCCATTTAAAAAAAAAAAAAAAAAAAAAAAAAGTTTTTTTTGTCCCAGAGTGAATATAGAGTGCTTGATGGAATCAAACCGAGACAAACCCCTACATATTGTGGTGCGTAGTGTGGAGGCACTGTGTGTCGGTTGTAGCACGGATTTAGAGTGGGTCATATAATATAATTTCCTCCCTCATAATTAAATGAAATATAGTGCACCATATGGTAAGTAGAGAGTGAATCGAGCCCCAGGAATAGACTAGAGCAAAACTAAAACCACAATAACGAGCACATGGCAGCGTTGCCATGGCAGCCGAGATGTGAAGCAGGACGAAATTGCGACTGCAGCCTAAGACCCATACGCACATAAACCATATACGGTGGCGATCGATATTAGAGAACAATTTCTAACCGCTTCATTTTTCTGAGATGTTGTTAATCTTCATCGCTCAAAATTTGAAGATAAGATAAAAACTTTATTGATCCCACACTGGGGAAATTCCCTCGTTACAGCAGCTCAATTACACACACACACACACAAAAAAAACACGGATAGGAAAGAATACACATTAACTAGGAATAGAATTGAAAAAAATGTCGAAAAAATATATTCACTAGGAATAGAAAAATAAGAATATTAGTAAATAATAATAATAATGGTAATGTGTACACTATGAGCACCTCAATGTATGTACAGATGAATACAAATATGAATATACACAGATGAGTAACACCTCGTTTATATACAGATAAGTGATGTATGGATTATTGCACAGTTAACAGTAGAGGTTGAGCAACAAATAGTAATAAATGAATAAATGTTCATATTGCAGAATTATTGTGAATGTGTAGGCTGATGATGCAAAAACAACTAGCAGTGCTACCATTATGTTGTTATTTGCATTAAAGAGTCTGACTGCTGTAGGGATGAAGGACCTGCGGTAGCGCTCCTTCTTGCACTGAGGGTTATTAGCTGTGGGTATACCAGTGTTCTGCTAGCATGTTTAACATAAATAACCAAGGCACTTGAACAAAAACCTTAGAGAAATCAAAATTAGAGAACAGTAACCACTGTAGCACGAAAGAAGATTACTACTTACATTTTTGAGGGTTACAGCTGTTAAAAATTAGCAGGAAGTGTAGAGGCCCTTGCTTTGAATGACTTTACATTTACATTTATTCATTTAGCAGACGGTTTTATCCAAAGCGACTTACAAATGCAGAAAAACAAGCAAAGCGATATATCAAGCGGAGAACAATACAAGTAGTGCTACCATACAAGATTTATAATTGAGTTCTAGAGAAGCAAAGTGCACAGAGTTGAGGTGTGAGAGCCAGAGTAAGTTTTTTTTGTTTTGTTTTTTTTTAAATAAACCCAATTTATTTCGGAAGTTCGGAAGGTCGGAAGTTCATTCCACCACTGAGGAACAGTTAGTGTGAAGGTTCTGAAAAGGGACCTTGAGCCAGGCTGAGTAGGCACTACCAGGTGTCGGTCGTTAACCGATCGCAGATTGTGTGAGGGAACGTAAACCTCAAGGAGAGTGTTGAGGTAGGAGGGTGCTGTTCCAGACAAGGTCAATTCCAGCTGCACTGTTGAACCGATTCCCTGTTGGCCAGTCTCCGCATTATCCTATTCTCTCGTGCATTTGTCTTATGTGGACATCCAGCCTTTTCGGGGGACTTGAATGAATTAGTGTCATTGTAAAGCTGTAATGTCCTAGAAATCACATATTCGGACAACCAACTTCTCTTGCAATGGCTGATAGGGTCATCCCTTTGGCCTTCATCTGGACAACCTGCTGCCGCAGGGTTTCAGTCACCTTAGAGCGACTCTCCATCTTGCGAAGTCAGTGAAAATTGGAAAGTTATCCTAACAGGAATGCTGCCAGTTAAATAGGTTTCCGTCAGATCATTAAGGAAATTAGCACCAGGTTCCGGATTAACACCAATAACTGGGAGGTATCTGTAAGTGTTCTCCAATTTTGATCAGAGTACTTCTTCAAATGTCTCAATTTAAGTTTTTTATACTGTGCTTCAGAATGTATTTAACTTGTGAAATATGCTTAAAAAACTGCCCTCCTACTCCTGAAGGTTAACTTCAAATAGATCTACGCAGTGACCTTGAAATTTTACGAAATTCCAGGTCGTTCTCGAATTTTGATCTCCACTGTACACGATAATACAACGTGTATATAAAACAAAGTCTACGATCAGACGAGTGTCACACAACAGGACGTTGCGTTAAAATAACGTGCACTTCTGTTCCTTCACTGTCTTGTACTGTAACACGCCGTATCGTATCGTACGTCGTAGCGAGTAGTCAAAGCGTGTTTTCCGGCTCTCGTTTTAGATCTTCACCTTTGGCTGGAGGGAGGACATCAGGCCCGGGGACCCTCTGCACACCAGGAAGTTGTGTTTCGACGCCATCTCTCAAAGCAGTCCTGTCACTCTGTACGACTGCCACGGCATGAAGGGCAACCAGCACTGGAGCTACCGCAGGGTAACACACACACACACACACACACACACACACACACACACAAAAACAAAACCTGCTGACAGTACACAATAGTGCTCCTATGCATCCTGGAAAACCTATAAATGTATACACTTTATATTTTAGTCACAAGCTCTGGAATTCACTTCCCCATCACATCTGCAACTGTGAATCCATTTCAAGATTCAAAAGTTCTGTAAAAACTCATCTCTTCAGGCTTGCATATTCTCTGTGACATGGTTACATAATACTGAATTATAATATGAGTTTTATGTATAATATTGTATAATGTATATACAGTGGGGGAAATAAGTATCGAACGCGTCAACATTTTTTTCAGTAAATATATTTCCAATGATGCGATTCACATGAAATTTTCACCAGACATCAGTATTAACTCAAGAAATCCGGAAATATAAAGAATTCACAACGTTAAAGTCCATAAATGAAGTTATGTGTAATAAAGTGGAATGACACGGGAAAAAAGTATTGAACACGCTAAGTGAAATGTATTTAATACTTACTGGAGAAGTCTTTGTTTGTAATGACAGCTTCAAGACACTTCCTGTATGAAAAGATTAATGGGCCGCAGTATTCAGGTGTGATTTTGATCCATTCTTCTAAACATATTGTCTTTAAATCTTGACTGAGAACTGCGTTTTCTTAGCGTGTTCAATACTTTTTTCCCCGTGTCATTCCACTTTATTACACATAACTTTATTTATGGACTTTAACATTGTGAATTCTTTATATTTCCGGATTTCTTGAGTTAATACTGATGTCTGGTGAAAATTTCATGTGAATCGCATCATTGGAAATATATTTACTGAAAAAAATGTTGACGCGTCCAATACTTATTTCCCCCACTGTATATAATATTGTGTTTTAGTGTTTTGTGAATCGTATTTGCATGTTGTATTCATGAAGTGACCTTGAGTGTCGTGAAAGGTGCTTTTTAATTTTTTTTAAATAAAATATATTATTATTATTATTATTATTATTATTATTACTCTAGTTTTCCAGTCATAGAAATTGGAACAGAAAATGGATAAAATTCTGTAACTATGATGGATAATGGATAAAGTCCTGTAAATATTCCTGAGAATGTGGAACGTG
The DNA here is from genome assembly GCA_024331685.1 of Stegophilus panzeri. NCBI lineage: Eukaryota > Metazoa > Chordata > Actinopteri > Siluriformes > Trichomycteridae > Stegophilus > Stegophilus panzeri. The sequence continues at coordinate 3,313,853 of JANDJT010000169.1, read as the reverse complement.
CGCTAACAAGCCTCATACACTAAAATAGAAGAAAGTGGGCTAAAATGCATAGCTATACTTTATCCGCTGATGCCCCGTTTGCCACCAATATACTTCGCTTTTAATATTCGGGTAAAAGTTTATAACAGCATATGAACTTCAGGAGAGAAAAATCGAAGCCGCTGAGGGACCGACTGTTGAGAGCCGCTGTAATGTAAGACGAGAACAGGAACCGACTTGTGTTGTGGACGTTCTACAACATTAACTGTAACCATAAACGGATAAAAAGTCATTCTTAATAGGAAAAAGTTAGCATTGGCAAATCGCTGTGGCCTAAAAGGAATCAGTTTGAGTTGGAGTTTCATGTGGCAGCTGTAACTCTGCTTCATCACACCAACTCACGATTGATTATTTTCCTATAACAGCATGACCACAAGTGTTTTAGCACCTACGTCTACAGTACATACATGATACATGTTAATACACTCATGAATACACTGCGGCACGCAGGAGAGTCACTACAGTAATATCAGTAACGTGGTGCAATACACACAAATGGCAAGTCTACAGTAGTTTTTATAGATTAACCAGCCACACACACACACACACACATATCTTTCTTTGATTGATTAACTTTATATAACTCCTGAGTTAGGTAAGAACGGATTTCTTCAGTAAAGACAGTATCGAGTCTCTACTGAGAAACAAATGAATATCAACACCGAAAAAAATTAATTAATTAATGAACTCATTTGAGCTGCATAACGCTGTACTGTAATTACGCTTCCGCTCCCACTTCACAGAGACGCATTATCAAGGGTGGAAAGATAAATAACATACCCCAGTGATCCAGTTTTACAGCGTATTTTTATGTGAAATATGCACGCCGCCTCGCTCGGAGCGCGCTCAATAACGCCGAGCTCTTTGTGGCATTGCTGCAGGCTTAGAGCAGGAGCCGGAGCAGGTGGATGCTTTATTACGAAGAAGCCAGCGCAGCCGTGCTCTCTGCTCCGAGCGCACATTACAGCTCGCCCATAAATGATGGAGGCTGATGCGGTGGTCGTGTTCCTCCAGCCTCCCAGCAAGATAATATAAGCGAACAGCCAGCTATTTCCTCTCTCCGAGGGCACCAAGGGCCCGACTAGAGAAATCACCGTCATTGTAGGATAGGTCAATGACGGCACCGCACAAAGCCAATATACACTTGAAAGGACAGAGGTGGAGGCTGGTGGCGGAGGAGCCTGAGGCACACAGAGCAATAAATCAACCGGGAGAGAGCAGAAGAGAGCTACAGCCCGTGCCTTAAGGCATCTTCTTCTCTTACCTTTCCTCCCCCTGTCTCTGCTTTATATTTGCACTTCCTTACATGTATATATACACACACATATACACATGTCTCTCTCACTCTGTGTGTATGCACTCTTACTGGTGCTTTCACTGAGATTTCTCACTAGGTTGATTCCCAAGCTCCCAACCTCAAACCATGAAATGAAGTAATCTCTAATGATTAAGGAGGAGTTTAAAAAAATAAATAAATAAATAAATAAATAAATAAACGAAGGTTTTGGTCCCTCAGGTCCATCCCTGTAATCTGACTGAAGGGGAACGGAAGATAGGAGCAGGATTAAACCCCCTGTGCTTCTTCTATACTTAGGATTATTTATTTATTTGTCATATCTATGGGTTTTTTTATTAAATTCCCCCATCTCTCTCTCGCTCTGTGTCTCCTCTCGTGGTTGCAGGATAAGTCTCTTTACCACCCAGTGAGCAGCGGATGCATGGACTGCAGCCCTTCCGATAAGCGGATTTTCATGAACAAGTGCAATCCCGAGTCGGCGACGCAGCAGTGGCTCTTCCAGAGAGTCAACATCACCATTCTGGACAAATTCAACAGCGCCATCGCTTCCTAGGACCCTCGGAAACGCAGCCAGCCAGTGGACTGGCTCCCAGAATCCTTAGCGAGGGGGGTAGATTTACTTAGTGTCTGAGTGTGCTTCCCCCCCTACCTCCTCCCCTTTCTCCCAAATGCCCACAAGTGCAGGAGCAGACGAGGAAGGGGCGGCTCGTGAGCGAGGGAATTGGGATGGGGCTGAAGACTGGAAGACTAATGCGACATTCAGATGGCTTGCAGGTCAAGGAGAACCTGTTCACAGCCAATCTCTCTCTCTCTCTCTCTCTCTCTCTCTCTCTCTCTCTCTCTCTGTTTCTCTCTCTCTCTCGTTCTTTTTTCAGCTTGGCCCCAGTCATTTCTAACACACCGAACAACAGTGCTCTGTTTAAATATCGTTCCTCCTCACTCTGTCCATATCGCATGGTGGATTTGTACTATACCGGAGACCGGAAGTGACGTTTTAGCATCTCTATGTGGTTCTGAGGAGGTTTTGTTCGAACTGTATATTTATTTCTATTTATTTGTTCGTATTTTTTGCGAAGATAAGTTATTCTGTGTGTAATTGACTTTGTTTTACCTCTACCAAGGTTAAGGCTAGAAATCAGATTCGCCCCACGGAGTTGGAGATGACAGGATTAAATGTTTTCCTTTACCCACCCCCACCCCCCCACAGAGAATCATTACCCCTTCCTGCCCCAGTTCCTACCATCTAAATTCTAAATAAAGCAAAAAAAAAAAAAAAATGAGTACTAATGTGCGTAGTTATAGACTCATTTACTCAGAAACCCATATTCTCGTTATTATACGTACAAACGGCTTGAAATGGGTCATAATATTTTGCTGTATGTCTATACATGTAATGACATTAGAGGTGAGTTTAAAACAAACAGAAAAACAATAGAGATCACAATTAATCCTTATTGATAGAGATTATTTTTTGTACTGGACCTTGCATGTGTTTATGCAAATGAGGCTTCGTCTAATTAAATATGCATACATTTGCATACTAAACAAGACCAAATCAGATGTTGTTAGAATTAATTCATTAATATTGTTATTATTTATTTCACTGTGAAGCCTTTACGTAATAGCTTGTTGGAATATCATTTCTTATATATTGTTTAATCAGAAAAATACAAACCTTACACTGTTAAGCAAAATGTTAGGATTCTGTTTTTCAGTATAAAATCGAATCAACGGGCAACAATTTTGGGAAATTCCTCTGTAATGTCCTTCTAATTAGGGATAGGAATGCAGCTCAGGAATGTAGCTCATGTATAATGTGTGATTTTTGCTCTCTACTCTTAGTGTTTTTTCTATAAGTAAAGATGTGTCTCCCCCTGCTGGTCATATATGCACAGTACACCTCAGACTCATTTGTTTCCTGCACAGGTAGGTGCTTTAGGTGCGTACTTTCCTTTTTTTATTGATCAAATCTATGTATTAAAACGTTGTGTTGTGAGCTGTTTTGATTAAGGACTCAGATGATGATCCTAGGAGTCAATCTACACACAAACAGAGCCGTGCCTCATGGTGCGATAGACACCACCTGTATTTACACATTCATCTCCTAAACACACAGCAGGTGTCAAGTGAAAGCCATGAAAGCTGCTCGGGAGTCTGGATCTGATTCAGGTGTTCAGTGTGGGTGCTCTGACTGACAAATCCGTCTATTCTGAGGAAGGAAAACATCAACAGGACCAAGTGTGTAATTCCACCATGTGTTCCAACTCTACTTCCTTTCATAGCCACACAGCGTTGATCACAGTACAGCATTTTAGATGGGATTTTTTTTTTGTCTTAAAGAAACATTGCAGTGTGTTTTGATGGATTTTTGTGCCTTTTGTATGTCCCTGTTCTGACGAAAGAACAAATAATGCTCGTTACTATACGTCCTCAAAACCCTGGTTAACTGCCGTGGGATGGTGAAAATCATTTGTGTGTGTGTGCATGCATTCTGAGACCTTCCACAAAGTCACCTAATGAAGAATGATGCAGTGTTTGCAATAAACACCGCCGTCATAAAAGCCATCCTTTCCTAGAATTTCATCGCCGAACTAGTGCCAGTTCTGAATAACCAGGAACTGTGGGGATTATCCAGGGTTCAGAGAACCTCCTGGAGTTCTACTTCACCCCTCCTAACCAAGATTTTCTTTATACGGTGTTGATAAATGTCATCTATGTCATCATGCTAAATCATCTGGCTACCATAGACCCAGACTCCCTTTATAGGGCGCCATTACATTTGCCCTCATTGAATAGCTAGCCTTATTTGACTTAATCTATGGATTTGTTTTGGATTGCTCTCTTTAAGTCAGGAACGCCACGTTTCTTGTTTAAATGCTCCTGTGAATGATTTACGAATACATTTCTTTGTATCCAACTTGATAAATGAGGCCCAATGTCAAGAGGAACAGGACTCACCTTAGGACTGCCCAGAAAAGAGTTCAGAGATGATTGCTTCACTCACACCACTAGAGAAAGCTGCCTCATGGGCCCAACAGTGGCAGCTTGGCACTCACAACCTTCTGAGCAGCAGTCCAACATCTTAACCGCTGAGCTACCACTTCCCTAACGTCTCTGTCTCTGACACCAGTGTGTTCCTGCCATCTTGGAGTCATGAACAGGACTCTGGGGCCTCATTGCTGAATTCCATGCGACACGGGAAGAATCAGCGGCCTCGGATCCTGAATCAGCTGAGCCGAGTTGTTCATTTCGCCTATAAAATGAGACTGAGGCTTCGTTCTGGGCTTCTTATGTTTATCAGTTGTCGTCAGTGTGGGCGTTTGCAATTAGCAAGCCGTTTAGACTGCAGCGTCTGGGTCACATTTGACTGAATCATGGTCTAAATCTGCCAGTCGAGAGTCAGCATCGGTGTCACCACGCAGTCGGCACAAGAGAGAGAGAGATGTCCGAGCCAGACACTGATCGATGCCGAGGCAGCGAGCAAATAATTAGCGCCTGTCTTTGGGGTCCAGGGAATTCAGAAGCATAAGGCTTGCAGCATGGCTCGGTTAAGCACGAGGTGTATCGTAGAAGAACAAGAGGTCCGTTATACCATGTTATGTGATGCTGAATCAACCGGCACTAAAGCTGTGTATTAGCAGAAATCTAGCTAAGTTGGCAGACCAAACGAAGAACAAGGGATGGTATGGTAGAGAAAACCAGTGAGAGTGTCACAGTGAGAGTGGTATGTAGTCACAGGCACTCTAGTCGGTTAAATGTAGGATACCCTGAGCGGATAGCGCTGAGGGAGACCCATCAGAACATATCAGGCTCAGAAGTGGGACCATATGGTATGGTGAGAGAAAGCTACTCAGTCACAGTGGTAGCGCTGAGGGAGACCTGTCTTGGTGCAGAACGGTGAACAGAGGGAAGCTCCGACTTCAACCCCAGTGTCGCAAGTTAGCAGAATTCAGCTAACTTATCAGGCTCAGTAGTGGGACCATGTGGTATGGTGTGGGGAAAACTATGCTAGCAATGTGTAGCCTAAGAGCCACTGCTCAGATTTACAGTGGGAGATGTGAAATAATCTGAAGAAAAGCACAGAGTTCCATAGCATTTTACTAGAAAAGAGCTCATAAAGTATGAAAAAAATGCACTCACCGTGGCAGACGAGAAGAGAGGAAATAACAGGAGGCTAACTCCAGCTCTGGAGCTGCTGCAGGTAACCTGTAGCGACAAGCTGCTGAGCAGGTAAATATGGTGTACACGTGGTCCGACGTGTACGACGTGAGAAGAAGAAAGTGAAAGATGGCTCTATGACAGCAGCGTTTTGTTGAAAAGACTGCATCATACAGTGCCCTGCATTAATATTGGCACCCTTGGTAAATATGAGCAAAGAAGGCTGTGAAAAATTCGCTTTATTGTTTAATCTTTTGATCTTTTGTTTAAAAAATACTCTGCTCTCATGGATATCAAACAATTGCAAACAAAACACCGATTTATAAAAAAATATCTTTGTTAAATATAGGTGTGCAACAATTTTTGGCACCCTTTTAGTCAATACTTTGTGCTATCTCCCTTTGCCAAGATAACAGCTCTGAGTCTTCTCCTATAATGCC
>JANDJT010000169.1:3207616-3218614 GCA_024331685.1 Stegophilus panzeri | reverse complement strand
AAAGCTGCTTTGAGACAATGTCTATTGTAAAAAGCGCTATACAAATAAAATTGAATTGAACTGAATTGAATTGAATTGAATAGTACGTGAATCAAAAGGTAATATCTATGTCTAAATGTGTTTCTAAAAGTAATTTTTACTTAAAATAGAATGTAGCAGTGTTTGACTTCCTGGGTGAAGCTCCTCATGAAGTTGGTTGAGAAGATACCAAGATTGATCCTGTTTAAGTACAAAGTGTCCCAAAAGTCTCCATACATAGGGGGAAATGAACACTTTTTAGCAAAATATCTTCCAAAAATTTTCATACTTAGTTTATATATATATATAAAATAGTTTTGGAAGTATTGGAAGTGTTGTGGACCAACTGAGAAGAAGTTGACGTCCACGAATGTCCACTGACGAAGACATAACCGACGTGGTGCTGGTGTACATAGTCCCTTACAGTATGGAGGCTTTTGGGACACACTGTATTTAAAATATAGAGTAATCTTTTTTTAAGACTTTTCTTGGTCAATAAGTAATTCGGTATGTGTTAATGCCTTCATTATTGTTCTAAACTTGTAGATGTTGAAATGAAGACCTTCTATGAACAGGTGTATCCAAACCTTTGACTAGTAGTGTAACTCACATCTAACTTATGGAGTGTATTAAAACTCCAAAAGAATTAGAGGACTCTGGCTTGTAATTAAAAAAACCATGTGCAGTGTGCACCGTATGCACAAGAATGTGCTATGACCAGTTCAGTAACGTACATCAGTAATGACTTTCCTAATATACAGGTTCTCCTCCACTTTTACAGGGAGTGACTCATAGTTCAGTCAATGTGCATGGTTGCTCACTGCCGTACCTCCCTGTACAATTTACCATGGTATTAGTGTACTCTGTCGACAGCGTAGAGTTCCTTATATCTCTCCCTCAATCAATCACACTCCTGCAGATTACTCAGCTCCTGCTCCGACCTGTCCCACTCTCTCTGAGCCAAAATTCCTGAAAGAACCCCTTCCACAGAAAAGCTGCGTGGGAAAAGGTGTGGGAATCCATGGTCTTCAACTGGGGTACATTCTTGTGGACTACACATAGTCGCACACCTAATTGTCTTCAAAACAACGTGTGTTTAGACTGCACATCATCTGGTTTAAATCTAAAAAAATATAGACGCATAGATATTGATGGTCATTTGTTGAGCTGAAGTGTTGTAATGTTGAATTAAACCATCCGGTAGAACCAAAGCCAAACCACCGGTTCTCCTCTGTGGAGCTGATGATGGATGAGGAGCATCGAGCAGAAGAGTGACCTCGTCTTAATGAACTCCATCTTCAGGGCATGGACTGTTAATATGGTTAGAGAAATCTGGAGCTCACCACTGCTTTCCACTGGCTGCAAACCTGAAATCCCAGCACGCTGGCTGCCGGAGGATGGAGTGAACTCAGCGGCCTCTGATGAAGCATGTTTGCTGTCTGGCTCAGAACGATGTCCGAATTCATCCCAGTGCCTGACCCTGCATCGAATCTTTCGGATTTCCAGTACATTTTTCAAATGGTCAAATGGCTGGTGAAATAGCTACAGAGCCCGCGCTACAAAGGGTCACGGCTAACAAGCGATTGTGTTCTGTTTATATGCGTGAGACCTCACCTTTCTGGCTCTTATTATGACCGATGAATTGTTATATCCTCCCAGAACATTCTTCTCTCTCCCTCTTTTTCTCCTTCATTCCTGCCCTCTCTCTCTCTCTCTCTCTCTCTCTCTCTCTCACTCTCTCTCTTTCAGGGAGTCATTAGCATGTTATTTCGTTCTTTCACAGCTCATTGATAGACATGTGGTTCTAATGTGTCTAATTCCACATCACAGCAACATCTTCCAGTTTTGCAGTAACGTTAGGCGATTCTATCTTTACCCTTCTGAGTTTTTAAATGAGTTCCATTTATGACATTTTTATTGTAGTGATACATCATAAAGCCTGCAGCTTCACAGAGAAAATGATCTTCATCAGATTAATGCAGCGTACTACCCAGCTGGAAATTGAGCTGAATGTCCAGTCAGTCCATACAGTATGGTGCTCTCTGAGGCCTTCTTGTGTTGAAGAAGAGATCTAACCTCTGCTCTGTCATCTTTTAGCTCAGCAAAATAGTTCCTCCAGAAAGTAATGTGTCTAAACACACACACAAGGCCATATTTATTCACTGGAGAATAAATTGTGCATGAGATCCAAAGATATAAATACGATTCAGACTTCAGGCATTTGGTGACATCTTGGACCAGTCTGCTTGGGAGTCACTGGCCTGCAATTTGTGGCCAAAGGCCGATTTATTGTAGCGTCAAAACCACCGTCCATCATGCTGGCACTCTCCAGCCAGCCATTATCCCCCCAGCGATGTAATCCACACACACACACACACAAAAGCGCCTGGCTCTAATTTACAGTTCACTGATGGATTTACACCATTCTAGCCATTAGTGTGTACATTTCCTTTGGCATGTTATGTAATGGTGTTAGGGAGATTTAAGAAAAGCATAACAAGTCATAAATTTGAGCTCTTCTGTGGTGAGAATGGAGCATCTAGGTGAAAAGTGCTTGAAGCTGAAGCTTTTTAGGACCAGAGTCTAGCTGGCAAAAATGAGTCAGGAGTGTGTTTCACCATTTAGTGTTTAAGCACACTCGTTTATTTGTTAAGTGTGATTGAAGGGATGCAGTGAAAGAGAAGCTGTCTTTAATAGTGTGTGCTGAAGTGGAGTCCAGTGGACCTTGATGAATGGATGATACCGTAAGTGTTAAATGGATGGAAAACATGCACTGCCACAACAACGGCATTTCGAAGGAAACAGTTTTGGGATACTCGTTCAATCATGGAAACAATAGTCCAGTTGTATTTGAGCGTGCTCCTCTACTTACTTACGGAACAACATGAACACACCATCCAGCATGAACCTATAAAAAGTTGCATTCGCCTTCACATTCCTGTGGTAATTTCTTTTTAAAACAAACAAGGCCTGTTACCTTGCTAAGATGGCAGCCGTGAGTTTCAGAACAGCAGCAAGGGGGAGCTGATTATAGCATTAGGTCAGATTAGGTCAGCGCTATGTGGTGCTGGAAATTAGGCCGAGTGTGTATGGTGCTGTTTTCAGTCATCCTGTCATGCCTTACTTTATTTAAAGAAAGGGATTTCTCATTGTTCCTGATTCATGGGGTGACTTGTTTTGTTTATAGTCGTGTCTCACAATATGGCCATTTTTTAAAATGTAGATGCTCTTAGAAATGCAGAATCGTGCATCTAATCTTGTGATAGGCATGTCATTTCTTTTCGCTTGTTAGAAAAAGTTCACTTTGGTTACTATGAATGAAGTGAAAGCATGTCAGAGTGATGCCATCCAGAAGCTGAGGGCGCTCAGTAGGCCGGGTAGGACAGAAGACAGCTCTTATTGAACCGTACAGTTAACCGCACTTGGCACTTGAGGAAATTTTCAATGATGAGCCGTTAGTGTGCCTTCCTCTGCTCTGTCGCGTTCCCAGTCAATATGACTGAAAAAGGAAAGATAGGAGATGAGAGAAGACGTCTGCGTTCTCATCCATCAATCCCTGGTGCACATCCCGTCAAATAAACACTAAAACAATTTACTGCAAGTGTACACACTGGAAGTGCCAACGTTAACACTTCTTACAGCTGAGCCACTGCCAGGTCATTTTTCAGGGCAATATTTAATGTGAACTAAGATGTCCTTTCCATTTGATATCTTAGAGGAATAGCTCGCTTTGCTATATTTGGCCAGGGGCTTTGGTTCGGAGGCATTGGAACTCCATGCCCATGATCCCCACTTTAGGTTGATCATGATAAATGTGCTTCATTTGTTTAAGCCCACATGGCAGTTTTAGTGTTTCTCCTATAAATTTAGCATAGCCTCCACTGGCATCACCTGCAAAGCCGAGAGGAAACAAATTACACTTTAGCATTGATTCGTCCTTCTTAATTGGCTAAAACTGTCAGAAGCAAGGCGAGAACTCTGGCTCTAGTTAGCGGCCCGGAAAAATTCAGTAATGGGAATCATGGCATCGCTCCAGGGAGTGCAAAGCCACAGCGCATCACTCCTAGTTCTCTGCAAAGACCTGAAACACCCCCATCGAGGATGAGAAACAATGTTCCTGTTCTTCAACAGCAGACGAAATCTTTCTCACAGAGGCATTTCAAAACCACTCTAACAAATGACACTAGGCTTAGTGCTAATTTGGCAGGCATAATCTGAACAACTGATAAATTAAGTTGGAGGAAACATTTTGGCCCGGCATCAATAGCACACACAAAGGGCCTCTTGGAAACACTCTTTAGCAAGAGATGGTATTGGTTTCCATTGCAAAAAAAAAAAAAAAAAAAAAAAAAATGAAAAAGAGTCAAATTACTCTGATTCCAGAAAAAAAATGATTCCTTAAATTTATTGAGTTGAACAAGAGGAAATAATTTATGCCCCAGTCCCACGCATTTCCGAGAACACAAATCTGGCCTCTGTGAATTACAGTCACTGTCATAACTTAGGCAGTGGTGCTAAAAATCGGCTGCGTATTTACGCAGATGTCTCTCCTAAAGATATGGTAACATAAAAATAATCCCTAATCGGTTTCCTTAATCATAATTTCTCAGGATATGAAGCTGAATCGGGGGCGTCAAGTGCTCTGTGGCTAAAATGTTGTTAACAGGAACACATGCATCAGCAGAGTTAAGCAACACCCTCGAAAAGCCTTTATTTTTTTCTCTCGAAGCATTCTAGGCATTCTTTCTCAGGCCTTTGAACCGCAAGTTCTGAGTAAGGCTCTAAAAGCATCACACTGAGGCGGGAGATGAAGCCAGAGGACGCCTGAACTCGAATGTGTCAGAATATTAGATAACTGTCAGCTGTGGGAATTACAAGCACGAGTTTTGTACAAAACTGGAGCTGGAAGAGCTCTTTTGATTCCCACAATGTGTGATAACGGAATATTTAGAAAGTGCTGAGAGTAAGCGGTAAGCTCTCTTCCATCAGGACCCAGATTCTGATCCAAATCAGGTTTCAGCAATTTCTTACTGCTCACTTTGTAGGTATTATCCAAATTACAACACTAGCTCTGATGCTCTGGGGGGTATTTATTTATTTTGGTACCACGGTTTAGCTCCAGCTGTTCCTTAAGTGGGAAGCTTCACAGCAAATCAGTACAAAGTTCTTCTGCCTTCATCCTGTGGGACGGGCCTCTTCCAGGATGAACAAGAGAAGGCCAACAGAATGGGTTGATGGGGATGAAAATTAAGTAAATCATATGCCATGGTCTTTACACTCACCACACCTCGCCACAAATGAACACCTATGGGAATTTTAGAAGAAGCAGCCTTTATCTAGCACATATACATTACAGCACAGTGAAAGGAAGCAGGGGTCAGAGTGCAGGGTCAGCCATGATACAGCACCCCTGGACACTAGGAGCAGATAGGGTTAAAGGACTTGCTCAAGGACCCAACAGTGGCAGCTTGGCGGTACTGGGACTTCTGACCTTCTGGTCAGTAACCCTGAGCCTTAACTGTTGAGTCATCAGTGCCCTTTTTGTAGCCATGTGTCCACCATCATCATCGTCAGAAGATTGCGAGTATGAATCCCGACAATAACAGTACATCTATCCATTAGACCAAAATTGGCCATTCTATCCGAGTGGGAGGGGCATACTATCTCATCCATGTCAGTCAGAGCAACACTAGCCAATCACAGGCTTCTATGAGCTCATGTATGTGTTAGAGGGTAGACAGCTTTTTATTTCCCCAAGAACCCTGTGACACAGAATGAGCAGGCCTCACGAGCCTCAGAGGAAGCACTTGTTAGCCTTCACCTTCCCGGATTGGTAGTTGTTCGTGATAGAGGAGGGCAGGCTAGTGGGTGGGAATTGGTTGGACAAAATTGAGGAGAAATTATGGAAGAACATACGGGAATATCTGTCAGAAGAATCATGTGTTTTTTTTCCCTTCAGTATAGTTCCAATGGCTCGTAGAATCTGTGCCAAGCAGCACTGAAGCTGTTCTGGTGTCTTGTGGTAGTCACGTTTTATGCTTATTAGCTTATTTCTTGTCACCATGATTGGTGTTAAAGCATCAATAAGATTAGAGCACTTCTTTATATAAGGAAGTGATGATTATAAGGCATCATAGCCAAATTCTCAGCACACGTGGCCCAACGTATCTACGAAAGTCTTCAGTCATCCAGTTCTAGGGGTTTTATCAAATGGTGTATCCCCTTGGCTGAGTTTTGTTACATCGACAAGAATATACTGAAAGACATAAGTCCAGTCACTTTGATTGGCTACTTTGATTTCTACTTCAAAAAGGACCCAAAGGTTCTGGCTCTATTATAGGCAGGAGTATAGTGATACGGTCATCTGGTAATTGTCGCGTTCAGTCTTCTGCTCTGGTCGCCCATTCGACACTTTTAATCGGTGTGTAAAGCTTTCCACTGAAAACCATTTTCCTTAATCTTCAGGTGTAATATGCAGAGAAAGAATAAAGATGGTCACACGATTCCACATTAGACAGACGTCAACATTTGTCCAGTGATTTATTATTATTTTTTAAATAGAGCTCAAATTTTCAAGAAATCAACAAAGCATTAATTTGTCTTTTGTTCACCGTTGCAAGATATTTCGCTTAAAAGCTTTATCGAAACAGACGGTTTACAATTCAGCACTTTCTATCTACGTAACAGTAAAACGAGTTCATGGCTGTCTCCGCTTGAGATGATTTAGCTTAAGCATTCATGAATTATTCCAAAATCTCTGCCTTCGCCACTCTACAAATGAATCAATTCCGTTTGATGTTTCTGTTTTATGAAAGCCACTTATCTTTCAGACTGCGCCAATGTCCTTTAAGTCCAAACACTTGCTGTTTTTACATCCAAATCTTTTTTTTTTTTCCAGGATTCGATCCAACTGCATGTACAGGGGCTGCTGGCTAGTTAGAACCGGGTTGGGGGAAGGATATATTTTGTGTTTTGCTTCTCATCATAAAAGCCCTAAGAGAGATCAGGATGTGCAACTAAAGATGAGCTCCAGACTCCACTAACGGTATTTTTGCGTCAGGGATGGAACACAAAGCTCTAATCTTAAAATAACACGAGCTCTATGGATAATGGGGTGTTTTTAAGCTTCATTAAACTATATTCAATAGTGATGGAAGTAAAAAAAAAAGTTTTTTATTGCAACTTTAAAGTAAAGCAGATCCCGCAATGTCGTTTCAAAAGTGTCAGAGTGCCACATAAACGCGAACCGACAATGGTCCAGATGTTGCGATGGTTAACCACAGTTAGCTAAACAAAGCCTGTGAAGTATACACGAAGGCTAATCTCTGCTTAAACCTTTGAATTGTTTATCATTGGCCACCAAAACAATCAACAGTCATTCATGCAAAGTTTATCAAGCCTATAACATTCTTTGGATCGTTTGTGCGTAACCCATAGGCTTTCCCGTTGTTTATTTTCCTGTTTCGAACTGGCCTTTGATATCCGTTCCAAACTAATAATCATTCAATGATGTTTGGTCAGCCTGTCTTATATAACAGAGTTGTAACAGTTTATTAGTCATGTGTAGAATAAGATCGGCCTCGTTACTGTATATACACACGGCTGACACGAGCGCCATACACGCTGTATTTTCTCAAGTTCGCACATACTTCTACCGAACAGAAGGACGGAAACGTATTATAAAACCGTACATCAGTTTCACACCGCACCCATTCCTGTTTCACAAAACGTCAAAACACACCATTTGTATGTTCAGCATGACCAAATTAAGTATTCTCATGTACACATGTGCAGGACTATAAAAGCGGCTACTGAAAAAAAAAAAAAAAAAAACCCCAAAAACACACCAGGTTTCTTACTGAAGCAGATCCACACGCTTTCTTTTAACGTGTCATGTGATTGCTGGTGCAGTTTTATTTTTACTCTGTCCTTACTTCTCGTCTGAGATTTAAGAGCAGTCCTCGTTCAAAGAATCAGAGGATGTGACTGGAGCTGTAAAGTTTTATCTAGCCTGAGGGTTTTCCCTGCTGAAAGAGGGTATGGGAGACAGTATATGTCTCTCTCTCTCTCACACACACACACACACATACACACACACACACACACACACACACTGACCTTCTTTTTGCTCTAATGTCGAATGACCTGCTGTTTGACTTGAAATCTTTTATACGATGGAAACTACTTTTACTTTAGATTCTGCGTACAAGCGACTTATGGTTTATTGCGATTATGCAAAAATGTTTACATCTATTGGACACTTTGTGTGTCTTGGGAAGTAATACGGCGTCAAAACAGCCTTGAGTTGGAACATTTAGAATAGTTTCATTACTGCCGCTTTGATGGAACACACATCGTGATCGTTATAAAAATTGCTGATAGTTTTGCTTCGTCATTAGAAAAATCCCTGTGACCCCCTGCTGACTCTGATCACATAGTTGCTATCGCTTATGAGGCCTAAGCACTCTCCACTCTCCAATTACCAGAGACTCTCTCCCACATAATGTTTATGTTCACATGGACGCTCAGGAAGCCATTTGAAGAAGGTTACGCAGATAAACAGGAGTGTAGCATTCTGGCATGGCGCGATAGTCACTTCATGTGCAGTAAACAACAAAGCATGTCTTTTGAGAGTAAAGATGGGATGCATATCTCTCTCTCTCTGTCTCTCTCTCTCCCCAACCACTTCCCTCTTTTTCTCTCCCTTGTATCTGAACTTTCCTCCACTCCCTGGAGAACTGGACCAAGGCCTGGTCCGCCTCTAGTTGAAGGACCTCTCTCAGTCTTGCTGATGGATGGCCACGTTTTTTTTTTTTTTTTTTTTTAAACTGATAAGCTTTCATACTTTGCAAAGTTTAGAACGGAGAGAAGGAGGCGAAAGTGACCTCTGTGCACAGTGATTTCTTCAAAATGAATAAATAAATAAATACAAATCCCTCTGCGGTGGAAATGACTCGTCTAATGGAGTTCGTGTGTACATTGAGTACTGAGTACTCTTCTGAAACTGAAATGTATCTGAATATCCTGTTCACAAACCATTTACAGTACTGCAAGGTTAAAACAGTAAAAACATGCCATCTCTTAGTGCCTTTATACCACAGCACTATTGAAATCTCAAATCTGATTGGTCCGGCGGTGTTGAGTCATTTTCTATAACAACCTTGACAGTGTAATTCATATTACAGGTTTCTATACATGTGATCGTTCTAATCAATTATTGTTTCTATAGTAACAGCGCATTCACTCGGACTTGTGTCCAGGATGTGCAGAAAGAAAGTGTGTTATTTTTACATTTATGGAAAAAAAATATATATTTAATCGTCGATATGGTGAACTTTCTGTAAGGAGATGTTTATGGAAGGACAAGCTGCGTTTTTTTGTTTTTTTTGGTTTTATTAACTTAACTTCAGAAAAGGCTGTTCAGGTTATGACTGTTATAGCTGCTAGAACGTTCCACAACATTAAATGTAACTATAAATGGTTAAAAAAAACCCTGTAATCTTTGGCAGTTGCTGTGTTATAAGAGGAATAAAACACTTTTTTCGACATGCTGTTATAGGAAAATAATTATCTTCGGGTTGGAAACAGTAACTCTGCATCATCACTGATTATTTTCCTTTAACAGCACAACCCCAGGTGTTTTTTTTTATTTCTCATATATTGCATATTTTATTAGGGTTTTGTTTTTATTAGTTTATTAAATACACATTCCGACTCCCATGATTGAATTAAGCAGAACTGGAAATTAAAACAAAATGAAAACAAAGAAGAATAAACTACTAAAGTAATAAAATACATAGAAGGTGAAATGGAGTAATAAGTAAATAAGCAAAAAGGCATTAGAAAAGATTATAAAGCCTAATGGCACGTTGAATGGTGGAATTTTTCAGTCTAGTTGTTTATGGACTCACTTGGTGCATTAGATGCCATGATGTGTTCCTATTCCTATTTACATAAATGAAATAAAATGTAAAAATGTTTAATCATGAAATGAAGTATGTGAACTGTGCTAATTCTGTTGAGCAGGAGCAGGAGCTCGTGGCTCGTCTTTATTTCACTCTTAGAAGTTCAGCTTCAGCCACTGATTAATGGTCTGCACTTATATAGCACCTTTTTTAACCTTAGCGGTTCTACAAAGCGCTTTTCTCATTCACCCATTCCCACACACACACACACACACACACACACACACACACACACACATGCAAGGCGCTAGCCTGCCATCAGGAGCAACTTGGGGTGCAGTGTCTTGCCCAAGGACACTTCGACACATGGAGGCATGTGGGCCAGGGATCGAACCGCCAACCCGTAGTGGACAACCAGCTCAACCACCTGAGCCACGATGGAGCCAAAGGCTTTCCAAGACTTCAGCTGATCCCTGACTTCAGTTAACTCGTTGTCCTCACAGCTCTTTACGAGTGCTTCCCCTACACAGACACACAGTAGACTGCAGCGTGAATATTAACATACTAATGATGTTCAATACTTGACTGAATATTCTTCCATGATCTGGGATGGACAGCAGTGTCTTAAAGAACATCATGACTTCCCCAGTAATTCCCCAGTGCTTCCGCAATCTTTCTCTATCTGTCCGTAGTGACTCTCCTTCCTACCAGTTCAGCTGTCCCGTGATGTTGAAATACTGTGCGCACGCCAAAGTCTGGGCTGCTCTGGTGCCTGTGGTAAAAGCTTTTATGAAGATTTTATTTCTTATGACTTATTTGCTTGGCCTTTATTGAGCAGTGGCTGCAGAGAGAGAAGGAAATGAATTAACCCCTGCACAGATGGCTTTTAAGGGTAAAACACGGCATGACAAATGTTCAGTGCCCTCTAGGCCCCAGGCTACAATATAACAAAATGGCGGAAGAAGAAAAAGCAGCACACCAGGACATTCAAGTACCCAACTAAGTTATATAATGAGTACTTATTGTAAAAGAAGAGAACTTTAATCTTTTACACTCTCTCTCTCTCTCTCTCTCT
>JANDJT010000169.1:3177103-3193994 GCA_024331685.1 Stegophilus panzeri | reverse complement strand
TAGAATAGATGAAG
The DNA here is from genome assembly GCA_024331685.1 of Stegophilus panzeri. Taxonomy (NCBI): domain Eukaryota; kingdom Metazoa; phylum Chordata; class Actinopteri; order Siluriformes; family Trichomycteridae; genus Stegophilus; species Stegophilus panzeri. Next base: position 3,193,980 of record JANDJT010000169.1, on the reverse strand, counting down.
AAAAGACAGATCCGTTGGCAGGGTTCATTAAAGGGGGACATATAGAAAATATTTTGCACTGTATATTGGGGGGGACAGATTGGTATTTCCTTAACATTGGGAGGGACACGACCCCCCCCAGAGAATGCGTGGTTACGCCCATGTGTAGAGATCTTAAAATTCATCTGCTATTGGACACAAATCCATGACTTAATGATGACAGCATAGTGAGAACGAACTATGTACTATTGAGTAACCGATAGCCTGCAGGTAGAAACTGTCCTACAAGCAGCTCCTCTGAGACTGGATGCTTCTGGAAATCAGATGGTGGTTGGGCGTAGTACATGTACAGAGATTCTGGTTGATTTACATCTCAAACCGAGGCTGACGAAAGTCTACAATTATCTCATCTCATCTCGTTTGGTGCACAAAGTTACACTCCTTAAATATGTCCTGTGCCTGCCTGCATGAAAGGAAGGACATAAGTCTGAATTTGAAATAAATAATTAAAAACGGACAAATAAGAACTGCAAAAAGCCAGAGGGTATGTCAGAAAAATAGCACGTTGAAATAGTATGGAAATAGCAGCATCACAATTTATACTGCACAAGTTCCCAACCCTGGTCTCGGAGAATCACCTGTCTGGAATATCTTAGCGTTTTCCCATTTTTGTTCAGGTAAATTTTCAGCACTGATGTGGGAGTATTAGAGCAAGGAAGAAAGAAAAACAACTAAAATGTGCAAGACATGGGTTGGGAACCTGTGCTTTACTACAATACTGTTTTGACAAAACAGTGTTTTGTCGCAAAAACATGGCCGCCTACATCATACCAGTTGACAGATCACATTCAGCTTGGTATAGAGATGTCATGGTCCTTAAATGAGTAAATTAGAGGTATGACACACTTTTGAAACATTGCTACTGTGTGTATGATGTGCTGCAGGGGTCAATCTTTGGTTCTTTAACCTTGTGGAGTCTCAGCCTTGTCTGAGCATGGAGCTCACGGTGAGGCTCGGGCAGCACGGAGCCAGCGAGCTAGTCATCGATCAACTCTTATCTGACCAGACCTGACAGTTCAGAAGCACAGCTGGGGGGGGGGGGAGAGAGAGAGAGAGAGAATGCGCTATGTTGATCATGCTTCTTTGCTAGCCGGCTAAGCTGCACTGTCAGAGAGGAGTGTAAGTTATGGGTGCCTCAGGGTTGTCTGATAAGAGCCCTGAAAGAAGAGAATGAGAGAGAAAGAAACTGATAGAAAAACAGACCAAGATAAGCTCACTACCCTGAGAAACGAAATGAAATCTTCAGACACTAGTCTCCTTCTCATTACTAAGCGTGCAAATTCCTATCCTAAATTACGCCGCAAAGAGTGCGTTTGAGAAAGCCATTCTGACCGTGCATGACTTTTACATGAATGCTTTGAGGTGTAATTTTTTCCTAAAAAAAAATAAAAATTTGTGGTCAGACAGTTATGCGACTTTGTAAACAGCCCAACGTGTCAGCGCTCATCAAAGGCTTAGCAGAATTTCCAAACTGATGTTCCAGCAAACTCCTGAATTGACCCTGAACACTTGGAGATCACAGCAACAATGAGAAATCCCAGCGGAAACGTTGTAGTGTCAAAGACCTCTGAGTGAGGCACGGCTCTGACTGTAGGTTTTTTTAATTAAGACAATTTACTCTGAGAGCTTTGTGTAAGCAAGAGTATTTACATTGAAAGCTTCGGGTTACATCGCCAGCATATTTGTAATGATTGCTATAATTAGCAATAATGAATATAAGGCCTGGACAGAAAAAGCATTTAGGAGATTTTGCGTGCGCACCCACTGTTTTCCAGAGTTCAGAACACTTCCATGTGTGCATTAGAGCTGAGATGAGCGTAGAAGAAGCGCTTGTTGATGGTAAAGCCGGGGTTCCCCTGTTTTTGCCGGTGGCATGCGCTCCTCTTGGTGGTCCCTTCCATCATTAGCACAAATGTACAATCCTCAAACAAATCCAATTATTGTCTGACCCTTTTTAGGCTCGTCGCCCGCAGCGGAACTAATCGCGTCCCCTTTTCCACAATGGCCGTTTTCAGATGCCCGTGACTCACTCGCCAAGTTGAATAAGTGATTTATTGAAAATTTGCGTGCGCCATTTAGTAGAGGTCATGCAAGAAGGAAGAGACGGAGACGAAGCTCGGGTGGAGGTGAGAACGTCTGAGTATCATAAAGCTAGAAGATGAGCTTGTGCTAGAACCTTTGGAGCTTCTTCCTGCTCCAAATATTCATATCTGTATTCGGATTTAAGCCTAAACTGATTTTTTTTTTTATTTTTATTTTTTATATAAAAGCTTGAAATGTTGACTGTGTCAGCATGGTGTGTGAATTCTGTCTCTGACAGTTCCTCAACCTCAACTACATTACTCCAGTTCATAACTGGTATCAAGTTGAGTGTTTTTTTTTTTTTTTTTCTTTCATGTTAATAATCGTGGTCGTTCTTTGTCGCATGAGTTTCGTATATGACCGCTATCCCGGCGCACGCCCCTAGTCTCGACCAGATATGAAATGGTATGAAACTGTCCGAAATGCTTTCTAAAATAAAAGTCGTATTTGTATACTTTGTTCATTCTGGCTAACGTATTCATAATCGGATAATTACTCTGGTTCTTTAGTTACTGGAGGAAGAAGATGCAGAGTAAAGGAGTGCAGAACAGGAAGCGCCTCCGCATTGATATATATTTTAGCAGCGTGTCACGAGAACGATTCCAGAAGACTGTATGAAATATTACGAGAGGGTAAATAAATAAATTGTAGGAGAACAGCGTACTGGGTTGAATTAATACCTAATGTGTTAAATTGACTCGAAATGTGTTGAATTATCACCCACAGTGTTACGCTAACGCGTTGATGTAATTGAATTAACACCTCACGGTTGATGTAAGTCCAGATGGACACAAATGACTTTTGTTACATTTACTGCAAATGAGCTAAGACGTCTTTGGTGTAGCTAACAAGTAACGGAAATCTTGATACATAAATACATGCACAAATCGTCATCCATGATGTTTTTTTTGTAACGTGAATCACTTGTAAAACAGCAGGACGAGTCTGTATTTACAAATTTATACGTCCAGATTGTGTCATCACTTGATTGTACAGCTTTATGATACAATTCTACCTTCAGACGTAACTTGATACCAAACTGCACGAAGCGGATTCTCCAAGATGGCCGCCATCATATCGGTGCAGTGTCCTGAAGTTTTCGTGTTTAAATGTGACTGAAAAGTCCCATCGTGTCCCACCTTAATCCCATCAGCACATCTGTATGACATCACTGAAGAACTGGATGTAGTTTAAGCAGAGATTTACAGAAAAAAAAAAAAAAACCCAAAACAGTGAGTCTGTGAGAGAAAGACTTTGCTGCGAAATATTTATTAAAAATATTGCATTGCGTTGTATATATACATGTAGCCTACACGCAGTAATACATGTGTGTGTGTGGGTGTGTGTGTGTGTCTCCACTGTGTACTTCAAGCTACATTGTCTGTATTTGTTTGCTGATTCAGAGACATCTGGTGAGAAGGAACTTGACTGAGCTGCACTGTTTGTGAACCGTAAAAACAAGCTCCTTGTATAATTCCATTAATAAGAACCTTACATGAGCTCTGGGAAAGCAAAAGACCGTCAAAGACACAGGTCATCATTTTGGATTTCTTTCCTGCTGGAAATATCTTGTCCTCTATAGTTTTATACTGTGTGTTTTTGAGAAGTTTATTCTATACACCATATCATTTTTTTTTTTTATCAAAAGCTTCTTTAATTGTGTGTTATTCATCCGATACTAGTTACAGACGTGTGCCTCACGACTGAATAAATCCATGACTATCTATTCGCTCCGATACGTTGCATGCTGTCATGGAGAAGACACAAGCAGAGCACTGTTCCAGTGGAAGTTATGTAGACGTAATCGTATTGCTGTCTCATAGCTGAAGCATAACTCACGCCGTACTGAATGACAGCTTAGACATAGATCAAGTGAGAGCCCTTGTTTCAAGATGAGTCTTGAAGACAGACAATGAGATTAATCTGGTGTTGAGAGCCCTTTGCACACCCAAGTACCCCCTTATTCTTCTCTTGTCTACCTGAGCACCTCATTGCCTCCGGCTAGCTGTAAAGCCTTGCTTGTGTTTAAGCGCGAACACGTTCGAGGACAGCTAAGAACGCTAAGCTATACTTGAAGCGCTCTCTATCCCTCCTTTTCTCTCTCCGTCTTACTCTAATAACAGCCTGTAGACAGATAGACGTTAAATCAGACGGCTTCCTCTCGTGAACCCTACTGAGATGAGTCAAGTGAAATTTGACCCATGTTCTCATGAACAGAGGCGTCCGCCATGCTCAGTCTTAATCACTGGAGACACGCTTTTATTCGCCACATGTCTGTCATTTTATAACCTTAGCGAGGGAGAAGTCGCTCGTAGCTTCCGATAAGAAAGGATAGTAGCCGATATGTATCACCTACATCGCAAGATTTACTCCAGTGTCCGATTTATTTTGGTTTAAAATGCATTTTAATGACGTGAAAAAGGCATGAACATCAGTTGTTTGATGCACATTACCTCATGTCTCATTCATACTCATATTAGCTTCGTTAGCAGACTAGCAGCGCATGCTAGCTGTACTAGTTTACGTACGCTCACCAGAGACACCACCGTATGCCTATATATTAAATAGATCTTCTTCCGTGTCGTTAAATACAAATGAACTAACACGCTAATTAGTGTGAACATTGTTTGTTTGTTTGATTTACATACTACATACCAGGCTTCACATTAGCTATTAGCAAATTAGCAGCACAAGCTAAGCGTACTAGCTACAAACACTCTGCTACTTCCTTCCAAGCTTTAGGCTGTATACGACAGGATTGAAGGTAGGATCTAAAGTCGTGAGTGGGGAGACAAAAAAAAACCCACACACACCGTATGATCGGTCCGAGCAATCGTTTGAGGAAGGTGTTTGGATTTGTTGCTTTACAGAGTCTTTATTTTTTCATAAAATTTCAAAAAATCTTAATTTAACATATCTTAACATATCGCTTGTGTTGCTGTCACGGTGTCGCTGAGATCACGTCTCCGTGTCCATGTAGAAAATGAATGGTTTCCGGTCGCTTTGTTGCTCGCTAGCGTGGACGTAGGATAACTGTTGATTCGAAACAGGTGTCTATTAAAAGAACTTACAATCAATTTACATGAAGGTTCCCTCGACTAACATTATTTACCGTATTAGTTAACATGAACGTCGGCATTAATACACCAACTGACGTTTGTTTGAACGTTAGTGACGTCTTCATATGTTTCCCGTACACAACGTTACTGAAATGCGTGATATGGTTCTGAATTTAAAAATCGAAGATACCCTTTTTTTTACCATGGTTAAATCCAGCTTTCCAAAAAGTTCAGGAGGCAGGGTTAAGGGGCGGAGTCAATTCAAACTGTGTTAAGAAAATGAGTGATTCCTGTTGCTCAAGATGAAGAACTGCATGTAGGTTAAAATGAATATTTTATAATAATAATAATAATAATAATAATATGTGCGTGGGTGTAAAGTTTTAGTATTACTAGTATTACAGCTCCAATGCAAACATAAAGACACTGAATATTATGGATGAACAAACATGAGACATGTATTAGTGTAAATAGTGTAAGTGCCTTTGCTCAGAGTGTCTGTGTGCGTGTCTGTCCTGTCTATCGACTTAGGAACGTGTGTGTATGTATGTGTGTGTGTGTGTGTGTGTGTGTGTTTGCATTTTTATTTATGTTGGGCAGATGCTCTTGTCCTCAATGACTTTCTGACCAGACTTGGATTCCCACACTGTCACACACCATGTGTGGGCCCTCTCTCTCTCTCTCTCTCTCTCTCTCTCTCTCTCTCTCTCTCTCTCCCTCTCTCTCTCTCTCTTTCTCACACACACATGCTGACCTAGACGCCTCAGAGCCAAACAATCCTGAGACAAAACCTAGCATGGAGCCAGACTGATAAAGCTATTCCCATCTGTCTATCAAAGCAGGAGCAGGCACACTGACCTAGCCACCCCAACTGCAGCAAGCCCCCCTGTTCCCTCCTTCCCTCCCTCTCTCCCTTTCTTCATTCCACCCTCCCACCCTCCATTATCTTTACCCACACGCATCTGAGGAGAGCACACTAGCATCAGGTAACAAAAAAAAAAGGGAAAACGAGTTTGGAAGAATAGCGTGATTAAAGTGCATTTGCGGGCTTCGAGGACAATCAGGCAGGCGGACAGTCGGAGCGAGAGACAAGTTCGTGAGAAGAATGTTATAAAGGTTGCAAATCCGTACGCTTCACTTGTCAGAGGGCAGATCTAAATAAATCCCTTGGTGTTTTCTTTTGTGGTATTTGCTGAAGGATCCATTTTGCCATCCATGCGTTAGCTCCTTGTAAACAATGCATGTTTACATTCTTTCTTCTCTTCCTTAGATGTGTCTTGCTCATGGAAAATTCAGCATGGAACTTTGGACGGAGTCAAAGAACGTTTCTTCGAAGATTAAGGGCGCCTTTAATCTGTAGCCCGTACGCCGTTTATATTTGTCACGTCCTAATCATCTTCCCCAGTATGAATGAGGAGTATTTACAGAAGGAACTGGACGGTTGTGCATGTATGAGTCGGAATCAAAGAGAACAGCGCTTCTCGACGAGATTTAGTGTTACGGTCGCTAGAAGGAACAAAAGCAAAAAAATCAACAGTATGAAAATGAAGTTTTACCCTAGATATGTTTTTTTTTTTTCTTTAAGTCCTAGTAATAATATCTGTACAGCCGTTAAATGGGAAATCAAACGTGTGCAGGAGAGTTTAGAATCGGCCTGGGTCGTGGCCCGCGTGTGTGAAGAAAAAAAAAAAGAAGTCAGGGCCGAAAACTGCTATAATAGCTTAAAGATGCTGCTACTTGGACTTCAGAGGAACGGGACGTACATTCTTTTGCATGAAGCTGCCACAGGCGTCATTAGTGAAAATTACATGGCGCGCCGTCACTGGTGCTGCCATCTTCCCTACATATCACACCCGAGCAGCTCGCTAAATCTCTCAGGACAAGAGCATATTTTGGTAGCGATTAGAGACACGTCCGTGTCCGTCCGGCTGATGTCTTGTGTGTGGTGGGCTTCGTGTGCGGCACACTGGACAGTTCATGAATCTGTAAGACTTTCCGAGAGAGATTATTGTCATATTGTACGTATACTGTATGCTGCCGGTATGGGAAAATAATCATAGCATTTCTTTACTTCTTAAAGAAGTACACATCACATGTTTTATCCATTTATTGTTACAGGTAACGTTGTGGAACGTTCACAAAATGAGTTAGTTCATCTTATGTTTTGTTAAAGAAGCCATTACTACTCCTTCATCTCTCTTTTTTCACTCACTCTCTCTCTCTTTTAAAGGGGTCATGAAATGTTTTTTTTTATTATTATTATCTTCCCTGAGGTGTATTAAAGTTTTTATTTTGCACAAAAAACATACAAAATTTGGGAATTTGACCTTTTTCCATCCTGTCTCTGACCCTCTGACTGAAACCATCGTTTTTTTCTGTGCTTTACCTTTAAGACTTCAATGTAACCACCCACTGCTATGATTGGCTAACATCTTTGCCTATGAATTAATTATCAACACCCCCTGCCTTAACACATGCAGAAGTGTTTTCAGCATATGAGCGCCAGTGGGCGGGGCCAATGGTGCCATGATGTAAAAGTAGGATGTCTTGCTGTAGAGACAGTCACATGCAAATGATGTGTGACATCACAAATCCCACCACATTCAAACAAGCCGTTGTATAAATGCTTTGTTTGTACTGAGTATGACGTATTAAGTTATGAAACTTGCAGGACGTTTTAATGGTACAATGACTTCTTATATGTCAAAAGATTAAGGAAAATATGATTTCTCATATCATGACCCCTTGAAAGGTAAAAAGACTTTCTCGTGTGGGGAAAACTTTACTTTTTAATTTATTCACTTAAAAAAAAAAAAAAAAAGTTATTTCTGACACTGGAGACTCCTTCCATAAATGTTAGCAAAACGTCTCCTCACAGGAACCTTCACATCAACAATAACTCGCATTTTAAAAATTCCGTTTACGTGAAAGGTGTTGCTATAGAAACGATAACGTAGGCTATCAGAACGAGTGCATTAATATAAACATGTGATACAGTCAGAGCTGCTCTTATAGAAAATGAATCAACACTGTCTGGCCAATCAGAACTGAGAATGTGGTGTAAATACATTTTTAAATACTGCATGGGGAAAGTTGCAAATATTTTGTGTTTTCTCAAAGCCTCATCATTTGCGTGGGAGCTGTTTTAGCAGGAATCATTAAAGAGAGGGAGTTGCTCCAAAGCGCACTCGTATTAGCCAGCTGTTTGAGCGCAGAGGTGTTTAAGAGACGAATGAATCACCGTTAGGCAGATTGGGGTGATCGGTTGAGGTGGAAGAATGGCATGTAGTCATCCCCCCACTTATCTGTAGCGAGAAATAGAGGGAGGTGTCTAGACACAGAGCTTTGGTTCTCACTGCTTGGATACTTGTAAACACATGTGCTGTATCAGAGAATTCCTCCCTGCTGGAATATGAAAATGAACATGAGTTAATGCAAAACCTCTGTCACATTTATGTGTGTTAGTAATCCCCTGATAACATTTATAATAGAGAGAATGGGATAAGGTAGAGATATAAGGCACTTTGCTAATAAAATACGCGCTAATACTACTGACACCTGGAGATATAGGTCACGTCTGATGGCTCGGCTTTCAGGAAGCTGTAGCGGGAGGAGGAAAAGGCATCATGATTTTGGCACAGCGGCTTGTGACATCATCGGCATTCACGCTGACATCATATCCTGTCCCCACAGTGTTGATTGAGGATTGAGTCCAAAACACACATTCTAAAGCAAACAGTGCTTTGCATCCAAAGTAAAGGCTGACGTTATTTAGACGATTAAGAAACGCAAATAACAGCACGTACATCTAACCTGGTATAGTCCGTTACTGTTAGTCATTCAGGTTTATTTCAAAATAAGTTTTTTCATATGATTGTAATCATCCTATGTAGAATGGGAGGAAAATGTGCATCAGTTATCAAACAGGCTGTTCCATTTAACCGGTGTTTACGCTGACATTGTCATTGAAAAGTGCAGGCAGGCCACCTAAATATGTTTTCCAGCATTTTCCTGAATGAAACACATCAGCTTAGAGTTTAAGACTTTTTTAAAATTTTTTTTTTTATCTTTGGCTTAGTGGTTAGCACGTTTGCCTCAAACCTCCAGGGTTTGGGGTTTGATTCCCGCCTCCACCATGTGTGTGTGGAGTTTGCATGTTCTCCCCATGCTTTGGGCGAGAACATACAAATATGCTTTGTGTTGTAGGTTGATTGGCATTTCCAAATTGTCTGTAGTGTGTTAGGTGTGTGTGAAGGTGTGTCCGTCCAGGATGTCCCCCGCCTTGTGCCCTGAGTTCCCTGGGAAAGGCTCCAAGCTCCCTGCAACCGTGGAGACAATATTAACAAACATGGAGGAAATATTAGTTAGGGAGATTACACTGTGTGCAGCTAGGAATCAGAGGAATCACAAATACCTCACAAACATATGGATGATGATGGACCGGATTCAGAGATCTGCTGCGCATGAGAGCAGATGAGTTTGATTTTCTCTCGAACTCTCATTGGCTGTTTCTCATTGCTTTAAAAATAATTGCTGCCAAGCTCAGCAGTGTAGTCAGCGAGCGCCAAAATGGACCGTAAACTGGATTATCAGGGCTAGAATTGTGTTAAAAAAGTGTTAGAAAGCACTCTGAGTGACAACAAGCTTCACATTATCCTTGCATTAAGTTCAAGATAATTAACTGCAACTCTTCTTACTGTACAAACATCATCCATGGTATATTTGCTTGGTTACAAGCTATATTAGCATGATTTCTTCAGTAATATGGGTAAAAGGAGGAGTACAATAAGGCTGTTGTTTGCTAACCCCTGCACAGCAAACCCCCCCCCCACCCCCCAAAAAAAGAAAGTTATTACACACAATATAAGATAACATGTTACAATAACAGTACATGAATCATCATCATGCACTAATACTTACTTAAATATGAACTAATGATGAGTTAAGACATGTACTAATCACGAACTAACGGAGCGCTAGCCTTAACTACGACGTGAGTCTTATGAATTCATACGTGACTAACGACCACCTTAAGTACGCGTTAGTACGTGTTTGTTAGTTAATGTATTCATTAACACGTAGAGGTAAACGAAATCAAATCAGTAAAGAAGTCAAAATAAACACAGCGACATCTAAGACTAAAACACAACGGAAGATAATCTTAAAGAACACTGGATTTAAATGCTAATAGAGAATGACGCAAAATGGGTTATGATGAAATGATTGGTGTTTACCGTAAGTGCGTCTTTCTACGTTCGATAAGGAGGATCAGTGTAAATGATGAAAGTCATCCAGCGCCATCCGGTGATGTTTGTGGACGCAGCTGCATACGGCAAATTATATAAACAGTTTGAAACGATGTACGTTCAGTTCATATTCTTTCTTTTCGAGCATGTTGGTTTTAGTTTACCCCTACGTTTTATCTTTAAGACTTCAATGTAAGCACCCACTGCTGTGATTAGTTAACATCTTTGCCTATGAATTAATTATCAACGCCCCCTGCTTTAACACGTGGGGAAGTGTTTTCAGCGAATGAGCACCAGTGGGCGGGGCCAACGGTGCCTTGATGTAAAAGTAGTGTTCGACGTCACATGGAAATGGATTTACCCGTGTGACGTCACAAATCCCGCCACATCCAAACGAGCCGCTTTTGGAGCTGGGTTAAATAAATGCTTTGTTTGTACTGAGTATGACGTATTAAGCTATTAAACTTTCAGGATGTTTTAATGGTACAATGACCTCTTATATGTCAAAAGATTAAGGAAAATTTGATTTCTCATATTAAAGGTAATAAGACTTTCTTGTGTCGGAAAACTTTACTTTTTTTTTTTTTTTTTTAAAGTTACTTCTGACACCGGAGACTCCTTCCATAAATGTTAACTAAACGTCTCCTCGGAGAAATGAATGAATACATTAACTAACAAATGCACTTAAGGTGGTCGTTATTCAAGCATGAATTCACGAGGCTCACGTCGTAGATAACTTAATTTACCTCTTCATTAGTTCGAGATTAGTACATGCCTTAGTTCATATTTAAGCAAGTCTTAGTGCGTGATTAATCATGTACTGTTATTGTAAAGTCTTACCCTATGTAAAGTGCTACACAAAGCGTGAATGTCGTCAATGTTAGCACTACTTTAATTCTTCTAGCTGACCTTAACGCTGCTCTGTTTCCTTTGCTGAGCTGAACCGAGTTAGCGAGTGTGTGAGTGAAAGTTCAGACTGCTGAGATTTAGGGCTACATTATACCGTTTCCTGTCGCCTCTGTCCCTCTTCCTGCACAAATGGAATCGCAGGAGCTCCCTGATCTGTGTGCAGCCTTAAAAGGGCTCCCTGACCTCACTCTTTCAGCTCCATATTGAAGGAGACAGCGCTTCCATTCAAGGCCACAACATTCATTTTATATAGTAAGGCTGTAATGGAGCAAAAAAAAAAAAGAAGCTATGCTGTAAAAACACCGATCTGTGGCTTTGAGACTACGATCCACCCGAATGCCACACACACTCACACATAATTATTTCAGTACAGCACTGTCACCACAAATACGGCTGCCCTTGCACTGAAAATATTTCCGTCATGTTTTGTTTCTCTCAAAATGCACACCGCTTAAAGATTGCTTAAAATAAAATCCTTTTTGCGAGTCTAATTCCCTCATAAATATGTTTACGCATGCCAGTGATAATAGAGATAGTGTAAAGGGTACTTATCAGAGCAATTCTTCTTACTTCACTGCTTTTTAATGCCCTCGTAATGAGCTAACGAGTTACAGAGCCGTCGTTATCTGGACCTGCATTTTCCCACTCTCTGTTATTACTAATGTCAACGGCGTGCGCCTGCTATGAGTTATGATGTGGCCTCTGTCACACTTAAAATGGTTTGTTTGTGCATGCAAGCGCCATGAGGCAATCACTGGCATCGGCTAAAACGGGTTAATGTAGTCGTGAAAGAGGGTCTAACGCTGCTAGAATATTTCTCCGAGGAAAAAAAAAATGAAAGAAAACGATCACGTGATCCAGGATAGTGATTAATTATAAGCTTGTATCATCTTTGAGAAAACTTGTTGGGCGGAGTCAAATTATACTACAGTATATATACCACAGTTGCTGTTGAATTCTCGAATCTGATCAATCTGAGGGTGTTGATTAGTTTTCTAGAACAGCATCAAAAAGGGTTCAGGCGCAGTTCGCGCTTTTGAGTGTTTCTGTAACATGACGAGCTGCGTTTTTGTTGTTGTTGTTGTTGTTGTTGTTGTCTGTTTGTTTGTTTTATTCACTTCAAGACAGCGAAAAAGAGCATCCGGTGATTGAATGGCTTTATTTATAGCTGCTTTAACGTAAGCAACGACGTGAATGAACTTGTCTCGCCGATGCTCTACAATGTAACTATAAACGGATAAAAAGTATGAACGTCATGCCATTCTTTAATAAATCTTTGTTTGTTTGGGTTTAAAAAAAATGCAATTGTTGGCTAGTTGCTGTGGTATAAGAGGAATAAAACACTGCAGGACATGCTGTTATAGGAAAATAATCAACTTCAAGGGGGTATAAGTAACTCATCACACCACCCTGTTATTGATTATTTTCCGTAAATGGAGAACCTGCTGTTGTTATAAGGGAGGTGTGTCCAATTTTCATTCGTTCATTCATTCGTTCATGCACTCATGTGTTCAATCGTTTTTTTTATATCTTATTATATATCTACAGTGTTCGAAAGTCGTATATTAGGTCAAAAATAAGTTGTACTGATGTACTATCTGAGGAATCTGGTGCTGTTTAAAAGCTACATTTAGGAATTTCATTCATTCGTTCATCCCTTCATTCACTTTCTTTCTCTCCCTCGTCTCTTTCTCCGTTTCCTTCTCACACACACCTCGAACATGCTTTCCTTTTTTTTCCATGCCCTGGGAAAACAGGGGGCATTTTTCGAGCAAATTATATGGGTGCATTCCACCTCATATATATGTCACACATTTCATCAGGAGAAGCCAAGGTGGTTAAGGAGGAATGATGTTCAGCTGGAGCTCGCCTCAGCCACCAGCCCATTCATCCCCGAACTCATGGCTCGTACACATCAAACAGGCCTGAGTACTGATTTAGGATCACCTCCAGTCTCTCTCTAATCTCATTCATTATGAGTTGAAAGGCCAAAACCGACCCTAACTCAGCACGCTGGCTCGGGAATATCTGATACCCATCAGCTCGGCTCTGCGCTAACACACACACACACACACACACACACACACACACGCACAGTGATAGTTCCGCACTAATGGCAATACAAGCTCCTGTGTTATTTCGATGCAATTCATCCGAAACATTCATCTTAGCTGGACTCGATGCAAACTCAGATTTGATTTATCATTCAGAGCCTTGTGGTTTCAGACGAGCCGAGCCGTGGTTGCGCGAGAAAGACATATTTCTGCACGGGGGAAAGAGGGTTTATTAGTCAACGAAACCTCAGAGTTCCAGCTGTTTCCGAGCTCGAAGAAAAAAAAAGGGGTATTACTCATATCCACCTTTCAGAGGAGAGAGAGAGAGAAGGAAACAATGCCAGCGAGGGAGGAAAAGGGAGCTGGAGAGATTGATATGTTTTAGCGTGAAGCAGGCAGCCATGTCAGTGTCCATGCCTGAATCATGAAGGAAGAGGTTATTTGAGTAACAGCATCAATTTTTCAGGCCATATTTCAGCTTTTCCCCACTAACTACTCCATTTTTATCCTGTCTCTTTGGCTTCCTCAGTTTTCTCAGCACCGAACCACATCACACAGGGGATAAACGGGAGGCAAACTAACCCTCGTAGTTTTCCTAACACAGTCAAAGTGCTGCATTTAGATCCAACGCTTCGCCTGCTATCGTTACATAAATACGGTCTGTAACAACAGATAAAGTGTAGGCCAGTGCTACAGGCTCACAGGATTTCCAAGGGTACACAGCTGTACGTCATAGATTTTATTCCTGTTCCTATTGACACGATGGGAAAGTGTGAGTCAAACTGTGATATCGTACTCCGTTCCTGTTGGTATTCAGTTTGGAGTCGTGTACGCACTCAGCCCTTTGTTTGGGGTATGCACTTTTAAAACAGACCAACCTGGTTACGTCATCTTTTCATTTTTTTATCAAAAAATGTTTACAAATTGTAGATACAATACGTCATTAAAAAAAAAAAAAAAAATCCAATCCATAACATAAATTGTCGTTTTTTTTTGTTGTTGTTGTTTTTAAAAAAAATCTCATTAAAAACATAATAATAATAATAATAATATTTTGGCAAAAAAATTTAATTTACACATTGTATCGCTAATCGATCTTTGTGTCCGATGTTTGCCTTTTTACCTTTGCATTATATCTATTATGTACGCCAAATGGCCAAAAGTTTGACCTTCACACACATACTGTATGTGGTTCTTCTCCAATCTGTTGCAGTAAAGTTGGACGCACACAGCTGTATAGAATGTCTTTGTATGCTGTAGCATTATATACAATATATATAATTTCCCTTCACTGGAACACTGTTCCAGCATGACAATGCGCCTGTACATAAAGCGAGCTCCATGAAGACACGGTGTGCCATGGTTGGAGTGGAAGAACACATGCGTCCTGCACAGAACGCTGACCTCAACCCTACTGAACACATTTGGGATGAACTGGAACGCCGAGTACACCCCAGACCTCCTCGCCCAACATCAGTACCTGACCTCACTAACGCTCTTGTAGCTGAATGAACACAAATCCCCACAGCGACGCTCCAAAATCTACATGAAATCCTAATGAAACAAGATCACCGGAGAATGGCTCCATGGTTTTCGAATGGGGTGTTCAGCAAGCATATGTGTGTGTGTGATGGTCAGGTGTCCACAAACTTTTGGTCGTATAGTGTAGTGAAGAAGTAATGGAAGTCTGTCTCATCTCAAATCTCTAAACAACATTCGGTTCATCAGTGATGTGCTGATGTGGTTTAGGGCACTGTGTGACTTTCTGTCATCTATAAACACAAACAAAACTTTACCATGTAGCTGAATACTGGAATGTTATGGAGGGGGCCATCTTGGACAACTGAAATCTATCTATCCTTCCATCCATCCATCTATCCATCCATTTTCCACACCGCTTATCCTACACAGGGTCGTGGGGAGACTGGAGCCTATCCCAGGGAACTTGGGGCACAAGGCGGGGGACACCCTGGACAGGGTGCCAATCCGTCACAGGGCACAATCACACACACACACACTACGGAAAATTTGGATAAGCCAATCAGCCTACAGCGCATGTCTTTGGACTGGAGGAGGAAACCGGAGTACCCGGAGGAAACCCCGGACGCACGGGGAGAACATGCAAACTCCACGCACATAGGGCAGAGGCAGGATTCAAACCCCCAATCCTGGAGGCGCGAGGCAAACCCTTTGGCAACTGAAATATAAAATTTTTACTTAGCTTTTAGAGTTTATGATGCTCTCATTTTACACTGAAATGGTATTTGGAATTCATTCATCTTTAGTAAGCATTTTATCCTGGTCAGGGTGGCACTGGATCCGGAATATATCCCTGGGAATACTGGGTAATAGGTGGGAATACACCCTGGATAAAATGCCAGTCTCTATATAATGTAGCCAATTAACCTGAGGTCAGGATTGAACCAGGAACCCTGGAGCTGTGAGGTGAACATTAAGAAGCTACAGGATTCATTTTTATTGAACTCTATATTAACGTCCATTAGGGCTAGTTCTCTCTACAGTGTAATGTAATGGCTTTTATTAAGCACCATTTGAAAATCTATGTGCCTATAAAGGCAGTAGCTCCCACCTGCTTGTCTATTAGCGGAATATCACCTGCTCGCCAGGTGACACGGAGAGACAGAAAGACAGAAACGTAATCGTGGACGTTTGCAGAGCATTCTTTTGTTTCGGAGCCGGACTGTGCGTCTTTACAGCAAATCTGAGTATAAGTGCTCTTGGTCATGGAGCACTTAAAGGGCTAATGAGAACATCTGCCCCTGTTTCTCCCAGCTGAGTGCTCTGTGACACACACACACACACACACACACACACACACACACACACACACGATCTCTCTCTTATTCTCTTCCAGCAACAGGTGTCAGTAAATTGACAGCCTGACTTGAAGCTAATGAGACAATCCGAGATCCTATCACTCCGGCCCTGATCCCGATGACTTCTCACTCATCAGCCTGAGCTTGTACAGCGCCTCGCCGCTTGATCCCTCATGTGATTATGGGTAATGATGTTTTCTGGCAGGGGCCGACTGTAGGCGCGTGGAGAACAAGCTAGACCGGGAGTGGGAGGGTCGACCTTTTGTCCACTGTCCCTCGAAACCCCCAGGGCTTTAGGGGAAAGAGGCCACGGAGCCAAATTAACTTATCTTGTTCATTTCTTTCTCTTAAAACAGATTACAAAGAAGGGAGGCCTTAGTGGAGCCTCCAGAAACCCCCCACCCTCCCACCCCCACCCTGCTCGAAGCCCAGCAGGCGCTTAAGGAGTTTCGTTCATGGAGCATTAACCCCGTCACAAGTTAGCTCTTAGCATGGCTAATTGAGCGCACTTGAGTCAATTGCAGCACAGACTCCACATGGTCAGCTCTGGTCATAGTCGTTGTCTTCGAAAGTCTTTTTTTTTTCTCTTACATTTTTTTTTTTTTTTTTTTTTTTAAATAAAAAAATCTTGTTCTCATGTGAACTGCACCT
>JANDJT010000169.1:3162787-3175699 GCA_024331685.1 Stegophilus panzeri | reverse complement strand
CATGTCTCTCTCTTTCTCTCTCTCTTTCTCTCTCTCTCTCATGTCTCTCTCATGCCTCTCTCTTTCTCTCTCTCTCTCATGTCTCTCTCTCTCTCTCATGTCTCTCTCTTCTCTCTCTCTTTCTCTCTCTCTCTCATGTCTCTCTCTCATGCCTCTCTCTTTCTCTCTCTCATGTCTCTCTCTCTCTCTCTCTCTCTCTCTCTCTCCTGTCTCTCTCTCTTTTTCTCTCTCATGTCTCTCTCTTTCTCTCTCTCTTTCTCTCTCTCTCATGTCTCTCTCTCATGTCTCTCTCATTCTCTCTCTCTCTCATGTCTCTCTCTTTTTCTCTCTCTCTTTTTCTCTCTCGTCTCTCTCTCTTTCTCTCTTTCATGTCTCGCTCTTTCTCTCTCTCTCATGTCTCTCTCTCTTTCTCTCTCTCATGTCTCTCTCTTTCATGTCTCTCTCTCATGCCTCTCTCTTTCTCTCTCTCTCTCATGTCTCTCTCTCTCTCTCATGTCTCGCTCTCATGCCTCTCTCTTTCTCTCTCTCTCTCTCATGTCTCTCTCTCTCTCTCTCTCTCATGCCTCTCTCTCTTGCCTCTCTCTCATGCCTCTCTCTTTCTCTCTCTCTCATCTCTCTCTCTCTTTCTCTCTCTCTCTCTCTCTCTCTCGCTCTGTCTGGAAGTGACTGATAATTATGATAGAGCACTTCTGCCCGTGAGCAGAGAGCAAGATCTGAGGGGCAAGTCATCATCAGTCAGGAGTTTAGAGCTGCAGGGTATTTTTTTAAACCTCAGCCCCTCGCTGTAGATCGATAGCACTGGAGTGACGTGACAGGGCCCGTACGTTCTGAAAACAACAGCTTCATATGCATACTTGGCCTCGCTGTGCTCTCGTTAACGACTAATTAGCCCAGCTATTAACAGCTCAGACTGCAGAGAGAATGACTGCCGAGCTACATCATACTGATTATTTTCCTATTATCGCAACATCCTAAAGTGTGCTATTCCTTTTTTATACAACAACCCTTTGCCCAAACCACCATTTGTTTTGTATTTATTAAAAACTTCCATACCGTACTTTGCATCCGTTTATAGCTATGTTTAATGTTATGTACTTCCTGTTCCTTTTGTCACTTCCGGTAGCAACTATAAACAGTCATTCTCACCAGCTTCGCTTTTTTTTTCTCTCTCTCTCTTGAAGACAAACAAAAAAACATGCAGCTTGTCACGTTTCTCAGAATCTGTCTGAAGATATCGGAAATCTCTGACACTGGAGACTCCTTCCATAAACGTCTAAATAAATGAACATCTCTATATCAATGAATGCACATTTACAGTATATAAGTCCATACAACGAGCTGTTACCATAGCAACGATAACGTATTCGAAAGAGGGAATTAATATAAACCTGTGATTTGCAGACAGAACTACTATCTAAGCTGCTGTTATTAATTAGACAATTAAAAAAAAGCTACACCTTCTGACCAATCAGAATGGAGAATTCAGCAGCTACATGCTGCTCACAGTGAGACGTGGAACTGTGGACCTCGATGGACCTCTATCCATTTTAAAAAGAGTCATTTTTTTCTGATCTTAGCTTGCTTTGCTTTACCTCAAAACCTGGAAATGGTGTAAACATGATGAGGGGAACGGAAAACGTTTTGACGTGATAGACCTTCTCGAACATATCGCTGCTACCTTGCGTGTCAAACTCACAATTTTAAAGCCACTGGTGTTTCAGCACTTATTGACAGTGTTCATCAGATTCACGGTAATCAGCAGGGTGAGATTCCACTTTGAAGCTCGACTGAGCAAGAGGCTGTAATTTTGATAGGGTTAAACGGAGCGTAAAAGGAAGTCAGGAGTATAAATTCCACCTTGGTTGACTTCCGATGTTTGTGAGAGGTATAATTTCTCTGTAGAATCGGATGGAGTGAATCTTATCGTTCCTGATCATGTTAAACACCGGGAAAATGCTGACAGCCATAAATCATGGCACGTCACGCCTATGTTTTTTTTTGTTTTTTTCCCCCGGACTCATTGGAATATGGTCGAGGCTGTCCTGTTCACATTCATTATGAGTTCTGCATCGACATCTGGATCCGGAACAGTTTTACTATGGAAGTGGAGCGAGTTTGATTAGCTGCATGAACTGCACATGATGGAAGAAGGCACTAAATCTAATCTCTTCATGTCTGTTTGTTTGATTGACCAGAGGGAAACTTACTGTGATTTACCACTAAACCATTTTCTCTAACCGGAAATTCTGAACCATTCAATCAATAAAGGAAAAAAAATACTTAACCAGCCGAGAAGCTTTCATTACCCAGCATCCACACTGCGTATCACATATCAGAGCATCTCTCTCTCTCTCTCTCTCTTTCTACTCTCCTATAATTACTGTATCTCTGTACTCTTATACATTACATGAGAAACTCAGTCCTTATCTGGAGTTATATTCAGACATCAATTTCTCTTCAAATCCACCTGAAACCCAATGCAGAAAGGACATCATTTTAGTCATTATTATGTTCTACATGGATGAACTTATTAAAGAAAGTTTAACTGCAGAACTCTGTTAGGTGTTATCAGGAATATTCTGTCTAAACCTTTACCAATAATCTAGATCATTCAGCTCTCAAATAATCTCTTTTAGGAAATAGTGCCATCTAGTATGAAAGAGATAAAAACAATAAATATATATATATATATATATTATACACATTCATAGTGTAGTGTAATAAAAATAAAAGACTTCATAACTGAATGTAATAATGATAAAGAATTTCATGTGCTTCGTAATGGCAGTGTTTATTATATGATTGATCTTATTTAGTATTTTTTCCCTTCCTCTTGTTCTTCTTCTTCTTTGTCGTGGTCTTTTAGTAACAGTAGTAGTAGTAATAGTAGTAATTACGTATTTATTTATTTGTTTGCTTGTTTGTTTGTTTATTATTTAATTGTTCATTATTTAGTAGCAGTATGTGTTTATTTTTGTATTTATTTATTTACTTATTTCTCATTATTTACTTATTTATAGCTTTATTTCTCATCTACTTACTTATTTACTTGTGTACGTACGCACGTACATATTTACTTACTTATTTATTTATTTACTTACTTATGTATGTACATATTTATCTACTTATTTACTTACTTACTTAATTACTTTCTTATGTACTTACGTACACACATATTTATTTACTTACTTAATTACTTATGTACATGCATATTTTTTCACCTAATTATTTAATTATTTACTTTCTTCCTTATTAAATGGTTTCTTATGATTAATTTAATTGCAGTTTACTTTAGTATTTTTTTTCCCTTCCTATTGTTCTTCTTCTTCTTTGTCATTGTCTTCTAGTAACAGTAGTAATAATTATGTAATTATTTATTTATTTGTTTGTTTGTTTATTATTTAATTGTTCATTATTCGGTAGCAGTATTTATTTATTTTTGAATTTATTTATTTATTACTTTCTCATTTACTTACTTAGTTACTTATGTACTTATTTACTCTTGTACTTACGTACATACATATTTACTTACTTACTTATTTGTTGACTTATTTACTTACTTCGTTATTTACTTAATTAATTATTTACTTACTTACTTACTTATGTACGTGCATATTTTTTTACTTAGTTATTTACGTCCCTGCTTACTTATTTACTTATTAAATGGTTTCTTATGATTAATCTAATTTCAGTTTAATTTAGTATTTTTTCCTTCCTTGTTCTTCTTTTTCTTTGTCGTTGTCTTCTAGTCACAGTAGTAGTAATTATGTAATTAATTATTCATTTATTTGTTTGTTTGTTTCTTTATTATTTAATTGTTCGTTATTTAGTAGCAGTATTTATTTACTTACTTACTTACTTACGTACTTACATATATATTTACTTATGTACTTACGTACGTACAAATTACTTACTTCCTCACCTACTTACTTACTTAATTAATTGTTTACTTTCTTATTTACTTACCTTCTTACTTACTTATGTACATGCATATTTTTTACTTACTTACTCACTTACTTAGGTACTTATTAACTCACTTACTTACTTCATTATTTACTTACTTACATACTTACATACATATTTATTTACTTTCTTACTTACTTATGTACATGCATATTTATTCACTTAATTACTTACTTGCTTATTAAATGGTTTCTTATGATTAAGTTCATTTCAGTTTACAGATTTTATTCCCCATAGCCGGCATATTTACTGACAGTACAGTATACTAACCAGACAAACGTTATGCATTTTTTTAAAAAAAACAATCCTGCTTTATCCATTTTGAACAAACAAAACAAAACTAATATATACCAGATAAACCAGAGAATATGATGAGAAGACAGTGTGGTGCAAACCGTTTTAAATGCACTTCCAAATACCTGCAGTATAAACGCTCATGTATACTGATTCTGCTGAGAACTGAGTGAGTGAGTAAAAGCTCAGCTTGTTGATGCTTCTGACTGGATAGTTAAGGCTCTCTGAGGTACAGGTTCAAAGAGAACTAAGACGTCTGTCTCTACACGTTGCTCTATGGCGCCTCTCTCTGGGCACCAGAACACGTCAGAGCCACAGAGTCAAGGAGGAGGAGGAATGCTGAGAACGGTCATTAGGATGTGTTTTGTGGAGAAGAGGGGCCCCACGGTCCAGGCGAGAGTCTGACACCGGCTTACGCCGCTATCTCTGTTTGGGTTTTCTGACGTTATGTCACAGAGGCTCACACACACAGGCACTCAGATCGCAGAAACAGTTAGTGGATTTCTATCAAGTCTGTAATTCAGATATGTGAATTGAAATTCAGACATGTGTACAAAAAAAAACAAGTTACATCTGTCCTGTAATACCAGTGTAACAAATGTAGCAAAGTATGAATAAAACATATTGGGGAAAAAAAGGAAAAGTACATATGGTCCTATAAACAAACAAACAAACAAACAAACAAAGTTCATATTTGTGTCGAAATATTTACTGTCCTGTTAAACCTGTCCTCTTATACCAAAGTAGTAAAATCTGCAAAGTATAAATAAAAATTATTGAGAAAAAGTAAAGGTACACTAGGTCCTATAAACAAACAAACAAACAAACAAACAAGTTCACATGCATGTAAAAAAAACCCAAAATTTTTTACATCTGTCCTGTAATTCCAACGTAACACGTATTGAGTTTTTACAGAAAATACAGAAAAAAACATTACTCTTATAAATAATCAAGCAAACACACAAGCAAATAAATGAATGAATGAATAAATGAATGAATAAATAAATAAATAACTAAATAAATGTGCACTCTTTAATTCAGAAATGTGTCTAAAGAGCTATCTCTCGTGTAATAAGAATCTTAAAAACGGTCTCAGTGTATGAATAGAATAAATGTAAAAGCACACAATTGCCCAACAAACAAACAAACAAACAAACAAAAAAAATAACTAAATACATTTTTCTAAAAGCACACCTTTCACTGAAATGTTAAAGGGAATCGTGAATGAATCCCATTAGACTTATTATACAGTTATAAGCATTTTATTACTAATTATTTTCCTCTGCTTTGAACAAACACAGCAGTCAGTCTTATAAAACAGAATATAGCCTGACTTGTGAAATGATGCAGATTATTATTAAAACAAAAGCATTTCTGAAGATTGTGTGTTCATGGTCATCTCGCTGTAGTTCAAACAGAGCTGGTGCTGTACTCTTTAACCAGCGCTGACTAACTGCTCACATAAACACTAACAAGCAGCAAGTAGCCATCATCTTTCTGCTGCTCTGTTATTAGTACCACATCTCCCTTCGTTCCTCTGTGTTAACACCTCCAGAAGCGCCCTGTCCCCGATTAGCACATAGCTAGCATTCCACCAGGAGCTTTATGGGCGCTTGTGCAGTGATGGCTGAAGCCTTCGGCGCTCAGCGAGCCCCTTTAACGGAGTGCGTCCTGAATTTATGGTGTGATGCGAATTATGGCGAGGCCAAGTGGGCTTGGTTTTAGGGGTCAGAGTAGCCAGGTCAGATAAGCCATGGCATTTTGCAGGGCACTGTCCCCCTCCCTCCATCCTCGCTGGATCTCCAGCACCATATAGGGCTCTTTGAAGTGTATGTGATTTAAGGTTATGACTAGGCTCCTCTGCCCAAGTCTCATTGATCTCGGGGTGTATCGGAGGCCGTGACTCAGCCTTGCTTTGTTGTGCGGCACCTGATCCGCTCTCGAGCACTCCACGAACGATCGGCGGATCCATCTGGACTTTTCTTATAGGAGCCCAGGGAATGAAATAGTGAGTGAGGGCTGAGAGACACTTGCTTTCGCATTGCAGGAATGTTGCAGCTCACATAACAAGGACGGACTCTTTGTATGTGAGTCACATGGCTACAGCGGAGTTGTAAGTCCGACAAAAGAAGAAGACAAGAGACGTAAACTCAGACACACGTTGGCTCGGCGTATTAGTCCGGGAGCGAGCCTAAATAAGTGGCAAGTGTGAGCAGTGGGAAGAGAAGAATGTCTGGAGCAGTTTCTCCTGTCTCAAACACACCACAGAGCCTTTTTGAAGGTTAACAAGCGGAAGATTTACGGCTCCCAAATGTTGCACGCTTTATTTGGTTTCAATGCTGCAGGAAGCAGCTGCCATCTACTGTATGTACACAGCTGAGGTTGTATCAGACACGCCGAGGAGGCCATCCAGGACAGTTCACTGCAATTTATGTTCTTTGGCACGATACTGAACCACACTGGCAGGCAGCGTCCCGTCTCCTGCGCTTCTCTTAACGTCTTTTTCACGAAACAATGCTATAAATACTCCATGGTCATCACACAGCAGACCTAGAAAGTGACACCGCTACGTTAGCTACCTAATGCTACTTCGCTTAAGACCGATGTTACGATTCCTTTATTATATTATGTCTTTCATTATGTCGAACACAGCTGCAAATCACAGGTTTATATTAATGCGCTTGCTCTATTAAGTTATCGTCGCTATAGCGACAGATCGTTCACAGGGACTAGGATGGCAGATGCGTCACATGATCCGAGTCTAACAGTACATAGATTTAAAAAAAAAAAAAAGAAAGAAGAAGAATAATCGTTGACATGATGACATTTTCTGTAAGGAGATGTTTATTCAACATTTATGGAAGGAGTCTCCAGTGTCAGAGTTAACGCCCCCTCGGTATTGATTACGTTGCTTTGTGTTTCGCAGTGCGTTGGTAACAAGCTGCATTTCTTTATCGTTAACTTTAAGAGAAAGTGAAGGAACGACTGTTTGTAGCTGCTATAACTTGAGTGTTGACAGGAACTTGTTTCTCAAATGTTCCACAGCGTGACTATAAATGGATAAAAAAAGCCAAATGTGTCAAAAGAATAATTGTTAGAGTTGGGAAATGTTTCTGATGTAAGTGGATTAAAACACTGCTGTGTTTTTTTTTGTGTTTGTTTGTTTGTTTGTTTGTTTTGGAAAATAATCAACTTCAGATTGGTTACAGAGTCTCCGCTTCATCACACCACCCCGTCGCTGATTATTTTCATGAAACAGCTTAACACGGCGTGTTTATTCCTTACATAACACCTGTATGACTTTCTGAACGTCTTACCCATTTATTTATTATATAAATCATGCACTGAGGACATTTCCTGTCTTGTTTTGTTTCTTACAGCCCTATCGTTTCGCAATTTTTTCTTCCTAAAACAAGAATAAATCCCGACAGATAGAAGACAATTGATACGCCGAGAACACTTCGTTATTTTCGAAACGCAACCATTATTCTATGTTACATGCACGGAAATAAAACAAGCTTTCGATGTCGATTTAACGTCAGTGTGAAAAACAACCCGGGATATGTAAATGATACGAAGGGTCTTTTAAGGTTTTGTCCTAAATGCTCGATGGAGTTTATAAGAACAGCTGCATTTCCCAGCTCCAACTTTTCCCCCCAGTGTTTTATTACAGGGATTTGCCATTTTGTTGCCCTGCGATCCCTGACTGTGACTTTCAAAGCAGACCTTGACTAGAAAGCAAAAAAAAAAAAAAAAAAAAAAGCACAAAAGGACAATATTACAGCCCGGGAAGTAATTATTACTTCTGGTTTTAACTCCGTGTGTCAGATGCTTCGCTTTCCGAAGGAACGATTCGTCAGTGAAATAATAGAATTATGAAAAAGTCCTTCTAAGTCCCCCTCGAACTCCGAAATAGTTTGCCCTTTCACAGGCTGTTAGAGCCGCTGAGACGTCGCTATTAATACCAACGATTAGAATTGTGCGAAAACACAAGCTGTCCATGGCGACGTCTCGGAGGAGAGAAATACAGAAATAGGAAGTGAAGGCATACTTACTGAATTGTGTTTTCTCAGGAAGTGCACCACAGTGCTGACCTGACGACGTGGATGTCGTTCCCCTCGTTTAGAGTACTCATTGTAAAATTTACAATCGTGCATATCCCTGATGTTGAACACCCAAAACATCCCGTAAAAGTTTTTATCACACCAGCAGTGGCCCTTTCTACAGTGTATATACTAAACACACGAACGCATAAATAAAACCTCGGAATAGCTGTGGGAAGTTTCCGAGATTTGACAGAAACAAAACCTCAGCTAATGTACAATAATAAACAATCAGCATTATACCACAGCAGTGCTGAAGTCTGATTGGTCAGGAGCTGTGGATTAATTTTCTATACAGTGGCTCAGACGAATCACGGGTTTATAATAATGCGCTTGCTGTAATATGTTCTACGTGATCTGTTTCTATAGCAACAGCTCATTCTCAGCGAAATGATCTAATGCTAATGATGAACGGATTCAAAACATGTTGTTTGCTTTGATTGATATCCTGATGCTTTCTGTGATGAGACGTTTATTCAGGATTGACGGAAGGAGTCTCCAGTGTCAGTACTTTGCAACAGACAGATGTTTTCCAACAGTTTCTCTGTAACGAGCTGCACGACTGCACTTTTTATTTTATTTTTTGTCTTATTAACGTCGAGAGAGAGAGAGAGAGAGAGAGAGAGAGAAAAGAGAGACCGGTGAAGGAACGACGGTTTATAGGTCCTATAAGATCAGTGAGAACAGGAACTAACTTGTTTCGCGGAAGTTCAAGACGATTAAATGTAAAGAATGATCTGTCGTTCTTTAATAAATTTTTTAAAGAATGTCATTGTTGGCAAATTCCTGTGGTATAAGAGGAATAAAACACGTCAGGAAGTGCTGTTATTGGAAAATAATCAGATTCCGGATGGTAAGAGTAATAGTTTTAATATATACTGTATGTACAGTTGAGGTCATAAGTAAGAGGGATCATAAAAGTTGCATTTTGAACAGGATGATCGGTGTAAATCGTTATTATTTTGTCTTCCGGGAAACATGTACATATCTTATGTAGCTTCTGAAGGGCAGTACTAAATGAAAAAAAATTAATAATAACAATATACACCGATCGTCCTGTTCAAAAGTTTACACCCCCCTGGCTCTTAATGTATCGTGTTGCCTTCTTGAGCATCATTGAACATTTGCACCTTGTGTAATAGTCGTGTACGAGTCCCTCAGTCGTCCTCGGTGTGAAAAGATGGATCTCAACATCATACAGCCGCTGTTGGAAAGGAGTCAGTTATGTAGAAGATGCTGGAAAAGTAAAGAATGTGCAGGACCTGGAGGATTTTTCTGAAGAACAGTGGGCAGTTTAAATGCTCAGAACAAACAAGGAACTCATGAAAAACTCTCACAGAACATAAACACATCATGTCGGTGATCATCCAGGTAACGACACACGGGATTAATAATCAAGCGTATGTAAATTCAATTATTATTGTGTCTTGTGGACTTTATGTAAACATCTGTTATGTGAAATGACTTATTCATAGGACTAAAGAAAATACTAAATGCAGCTAAATTTTTATGATCCTTCTTATTATTAAAAAAAAAAAAAAAAAGAAATATATATATATATATATATATAATTTTACAGATTCTGCAAGGTGTATTTAAAGTTATGACCACAACTGTACATAGATTAAGGTTTTATTCCTATACCTATACACATTAAATGGCTAACACATGATGTATTCCTTTTATTGTAACTTGCTATACCTGGCATTTATTTACAACATCAAATACCAGTGTATAAATCCATCATAAATTTAAGACGTTATAGCCTAGAGTTGCATCACTTCTTGAACTACAGCTGTTGTGTAGACAAGGTTTTTTTTTTTTTCTTTCTTTCTCTCTTGTTGCTCACAGCAGGAGATCAATGCCCATGATGCTCTTTAAGATTCACCAAATTGAATGTGATTTATACTTCCAGGGGAAAATTGTCAGTTTTTGCAATTTCCACCCAGATGATCTTATGAGAGGGGAATGGTGGACTCCAAAGGGCCCTTTGGAAGACAAGTTGCTGTTTCAGCTCAGACAATGGGAGCACTGTGCTGCAGCTCTGCTTATTGGCTCTGATCGCTTTTAAATGTATTACAGAACCAATACATTTCTCCATACATGGCTCTCCTGCTCATGTAGCAACCTTACTCAGGACGTCAGCCAAGAGAGGCGGAGGACTGCGCACAAACGAGTGTAAGGAATATTACTTACGCCATTTTTGAGCCGTGCTAGTTTACTGATTTAGAGCGTAAACATTTTTTAATACTCATTTAGACGTCAGGTTATCTTCCGACCTTATCCAACAACGTGGCGCCTATCGTGATTTGATTGCAGACACTGACCCTGAGCGCATTCCAGAGCTGTGCGTTGTGGTCTCTAGAGCATTCTTGGATGGTTGTGTTTGTACGTTTTTTGATGTTTGGAGATTCTCTCTCTCTCTCTCTCTCTCTCTCTCTCTCTCTCTCTCTAGAGCAGGTCTCTCTCCTTGACTGTGGCAGTCACCAATCATTGGTCTGGCTGCGGTCGAAAATGGAAAGGGCTTGAGCCAGATTGCAGCTTAAATGTGAGGAGGTAATTACACCTAAAGAGGAGCTAATTTCACTCGAGCCGGGCTCCTGTTGTTTTTAGTCCTTCTGGAAAATGTGGATTTTCCGATGATGGGCCATTTAAAGGTGTCACTCTGGAGCCACGGTGAATTAGAGGCAGGCACTACACAGTCTAAACAAGCAATCTTCTCTATTATCAACAGGCCGACAGGATAATAGAGTACAACTGGTCATGTGACCAGGAGCGCAGTGACAAAAGACCGACATCTATCATTTAAGTGTCTGAGAGGTTCATATCTGAATTTTAGCGGTGTCGGCTGCTTCGAGATGATGCCAGGTTCCAGGGTTACAACGGGGGAAAAAATAACATAACAGTAACAATTTAATCGTAGGCAAACTCAAAGAATTAAAAAATTCTGCCGTGAGAACTTCATGGGAATATCTCCCAGCACAATACCCAGGCTAGCAAGTCTATGAATTTTACTTTGTTTATACTGTACCTATATTTTGTATGTTATTTTTTCACCCTGACTATATTCTTTCCAGAAGAATGAAGAAAATTATAACCCTTACCATGACCTTAAACCAAAACATGTTAAGCACTTACAAAAAATGCAGCATCAAAACTCAGGGAAAGAAAAAAAAAAAAAAAAACTTGCCATAAAAGTTCAAGAGGTTATAAAGGTAAATGATTTCATCTGCCAGGCTCGAGCTACACCAGCAGACCTGGACCGATGGCGGCCCAATGAGCCAGTCCGTTTTCCTTTCGAGGTGGAAACAGGCTAGTTAGAGGCGCGTAATCTCCAGAGACGCCTCAGGCTCGGACAATCCCCCACCCCCCCAAACCCCATACTCCGCCCGCGGCTTTTAAGTGGAACCTTCTGAGCGGATCTCTGGATAGCAGGCAGCTGGAGTTTGTCATGCGTGACCAGGGACATTCTTGTTAGTGTAGTGTAACCTTTTCTTCACTAACACAGATAACACTGGCACCCTGGCTGGGCTCTAATCTCTACGCAGTGCCCGGCACGGGGGAGGGAGAATTATTCTAAACAGTGCGCTCGCAGTGGCTGGGGACCCCGGCTCCAGTGACCTCACCGTGCTGGAAACACACAGTCAGGGTGATTATTTATTGCTTATCAGGCTGGAGATCCTGAGTCTTCAGTCCCAACATGGGGGCGCTGCTCTCTGAAGCTGCAACAATGCTTTTATTGGGTTTTGCTCACAGCTGTCTTCAAATAGTAGTACAGGACTTGTTTTCATCCTAGACCTCACTGATAAGAGGCTAGCTTTAGTTTTGTGACCATTTCCAAAACAGTCATTATTTTTTCCAACCTGCGTTAAATGTAAAAATGTTTTCACACAAGAGCTCACTGAATAAACGCCGAGAAAAGAGAAAAAAAAAAGTTCGCTTTTATTTTGAAGGAGTTGAATAAATTACAAAAATTTCCCTTCCCATAAATTTACAGCGAATTCCTTGTGGATCGAGAATTTGTGTCCGCTATAGAGCTTTAATCTCTTTCCTCCATTATGTACGATGTGGCAAGCGATCAAAGCTTCATCCTTCGTCCGATTGACATTCAATCTGGCCTCAATAGCCTTGATAGGCATCCACTGTGGGCGGAGTGGGGTTAGGCTGCATACGTTTGAAAGCATTGGGGATGAGGGAGTGTGAGGGGCTTGAGAGTGAGAGAAAGAGAGAAAGGGAGAGCGTTCACATGTGTAGTCCAGATGCCCAAAAGCGGAGGGGGGCTTGAGCCTGGCTAGCGCTGACAGTAATACAGGGACAGCGGGTGTCACGCTGCTAGAGGCCTACACCTCATCACCCCGCCGACTAATTGATTTCCAAATGAGCCGCGGTATTTCTGCACAGTAATCTTGAAAGGCAGCCGTAAAAACGTCGGGGGATACAGGGTGTTCTGAGCTTTTATCCCAAAACTTAAAACCCTTCTCTCTCTCTCTCTCTCTCTCTCTCTCTCTCTCTCTCTCTCTCTCTCTCTCTCTCTCTCTCTCTCTCTCTCTCT
>JANDJT010000169.1:3092195-3116661 GCA_024331685.1 Stegophilus panzeri | reverse complement strand
CTTTGCCAAGATAACAGCTCTGAGTCTTCTCCTATAATGCCTGATGAGGTTGGAGAATACATGGTGAGGGATCTGAGGGTTATCACTGTATAATCAAACACGCACACCGAAACGCCTCCCGGTTTGATTTACGGTCCACTATAAAAGGATGTAAATGCCATTCAGGTCATGCGAAGTGTAGTGCACAGTCTAGACAGTACAAATAGAAAAGCAAAACCGCTTCACGTGTCTCTCCAAAGCTGGGTCTAATGACTCGTAGCCGCCAGAGTTAACGATAAGCATCATTCTGTCAGTTTTTACAAGTGTTTCGATTATTAAAACGGTCTTTCATTTATAGCTAGGAATGAAACGCACTCCATGTTGGGCTGCTACAGGAAAATAATCAGTCAGTCAGCGGGTGATCACAGTACACCACGGCGTTTTATTCCTCTTACTCCGCAGCAGTCGGCCAGCGAGGACACTTGATCGGAGAGCGATACTTTTTCATCCGTTTATAGTTCGTAGGAACAAGTCGCTGTTAGTTATTAGTTACGTCACGTTACCAAGAAACCGAACAGAGTCAACTCTTCTGTCCTGAAAACTTTACCTCTTACCTGTTACAAAGCGCCGACACTGGAGCCTTCAACGTCAAATACACATCTCCTTACAGAAAACTTCACCGGATCAACGATATTAATAAAGTCGTTACTGTAGAAACGGTAAGGTGTTAGACAGAGAAGAGTGTATGAATATGAACCTGTGATTTGGAGCTGCTGCTATGGGAAATTAATCACCACCTTCTGACCAATCAGAATCCAGAATTCAAGTGTGCAACGTGTGCACTATGGTAAAGATCAGAGTCCATACTCGTGCACTGTGCTGATGAGAACAAGTACGGGTACAGGTAGTACCTCTTAAAAACAGGTCGGAAAATCGTCGTGATAGGCACAGATCCATTCTCCCTTACTGTGTGTGTGTGTGTGTGTGTGTGTGTGTGTGAGTGAGAGAGAGAGAGAGAGAGAGAGAGAGAGCGTGAGAGTGAGACACACACACACAGGGAATAGCTATCAAACCTGCTCAGTAACATTCCTATAATTACAATCCATAACCGAAAGTTCACAAAAACGGAAATGAAAGATACACTGCGATCTTTATGTTCATTAAAGTAAACGTAAGGCAGAACAATGGCCCAGATTAAACAATCTACACTTTACTCACCTTTCTAATAAATATATACACAGTTAAATATGAATTAAACTTCGCTTTCTTAAAGCAATTTATCACGTTTGATTAAAAAAAAAAAAAAAAAAAAAAAAAATTCATCTCACAATAAGTTATAATTTAAAAAATTTAAATAAATAAAAATAAAAATAAATACAAATGGTACCCCTTTTGCTTAAAAGAAATATAAACACAATATATAACTACAAACATGTATAATATTAACTACATATAATAATAATAATAATTCAGGATTCATATTTAAACCATGGAGACAAGTCAAAACCCAATAAATAGTAATTATTCATTATTTTAATTATACGTTAAACTAATATAATACAAAACTGTTTTAAGTAAAATGCAAATAAGTAAGTAGGCAGATTAGAAAGAAAGAAAATAAATCAAGGATGAAAACAATAGAAAAATAAGAAAAGTAAGTAAGTACAGACAAGACTATTCTACTTCATCAGACACAACACAGGGCAATGAAGATTACAGCATCATTAAAAACAATATCAAATAGAAAAATAGGGAAAATTCTGCCTCTATATTTGAAAGATGGTTGATTGCAAGAGACCCGACATTGAGAGGTGAATGTTCTCTACCCCCAGCATGCTCTCACAGGGTTCTCTCTCTCACTCACTCACTCATACTCACTCTCACTCACTCAGAGAGAGGACTGTACTCTTGTTCTGAGATTTCTAGTATTTTCAGTAAACATCATGTTGTGTATAGAGTAAATACTGACTCAACATCATGTATCTACACAATCATTCAGGTAGTACACACACACACACACACACACACACAAACCTCAGAATATTTCCATAGTCACTCAGTACACCTGCTACTGCAGATCATTTGTCTACATTTGCATTCAGTCATGTGTGTTGACCTCAAAATAAAACACAACACAAGTGTAAAGTCACATTTTATAATCGATTAAATAAACGTCCTTTATAAGAACCTTCGCTGATCAGCGTTTAATTCTAAACACAGATATTAAAGTTTTGCTTTGATTTTGCTCTTAGACAGCAATGAGAGTCTCGACTTTCCAGGTTAAGTTAGCTTGACGTACACGCTCAAGCCCCGCCTTCCTAATAAGTGATTGGTTAGAATGCGAATCCGTCAGGCGGATTCGCATTGTGATTGGCTGCTCCAACTGCCATTTTAGTTCGTATTGTTTTCAGCTTATGGCAGCACAACCCACCTGTGTGTTGTTATGGATTAGTTCTACCGCCGCCGCGACGAAACAGCAACGCTGGTCTGATCCGTTATGGAGCGAAAATGTCCTTCACACTCTGTAGTCAAATGAAAAGCGCATTTCCAGCAGAACCGCCGGCGTTTAAGCTCCACAAACTCCGCTGTACACTGAAACCCTCTGTACTACGACTCTGAGATCAGCTTTAATCCACTCTGCCACGCCTCCTCCTCCCTCTAACCACGCCCACATTTCTATTTTAAAAAGGTTTATTATCAAGCGTAACAAAACCAAAATTTAATTAAGATCACTCTTTTCTAAAATAAAGACTTTTAAACAGGGAGATGTGTTAAAATAAACACTTATTAATTATAAAATAATACGCATTAAAAAGATTTTTGCTTAGAGCTCCGCCTCAACTTGTTACGCTCTGTTGTCAGGTTTGACGTTCGTTGTTTTGGGCGGAAGTGACGTCATGTACTTTAGTAGATTTAACTGAGGAATCATAAAAACAGTTTCGGGCGTGTGTAGTCTTCAAAATGAGCGAAAAGTTATTGCACAGTATTTCAATTAAGGATTAATATCCATCCTGTTTTTAATCTTATTTTAATCCTGGCCTTTTTATTATCTAACCAGCTCATTGTTACCTGCTACAAATCAAGAAACTAAATGTAAAAGAAGTTGGGATAAATCAGTTGCCACTCTATACGTTATTACGTTTAATTAAGTACATAAAAACTTTTGTAAAATAAAATCCAATTCACTGACTGAATTAAGGAGGCACACAAACTTATTTTTCTATTTCTTTTATCCCCTTTTTCAGTATTTTTGTTCTAAATCTTCTTTCCTTTCAACAATGGAAGGCTTTTGTGTAACTAATAGCATATTTTTGCATGTTATTATATTATTAATATATTATTAAAAGAGGAAATTGTAAATGAAAAGTGTGAAGATTGTATCCACGATGTGGATTTGAATAAAAAGCACAAAAGGGTAAGGAAAATGGAAACAAGGTTTAGATACAAAAAAATAAAGAACGAAAAATCATGAATAAAAAGACAGACAAAAAGATAGATAGAAAGAAAGAAAGAAAGAAAGAAAGAAAGAAAGAAAGAAAGAAAGAAAGTAAAAACCATGAATAAAACACTGGCAAAAAGATAGATAGATAGATAGATACGTAGATAGATAGATAGATAGATAGGAAGAAGAAAAAAGGAAAATAAATAATGGATGAAAAAGATGTGAAAGGTTTTCATATTTTACTGCGATTGAAGGTATTTGTAGCGAATGTGTCGATGTGGAATAAACGGCTCGTTTTAACGTATAACCGCATGGAAACCAATCACAACACAAAACGGGCTGAAATAAAATGGCGTCCTGCTGCTCTCATAGCGCACTATGTAGGGTGTAGAATGTACTCTTTAATACACTACTTAGTGCACTTATATAAGGGATAGTGAATGATTTGGGATTTACCCATGGTCGAGTTCGACCCGTATAGCTAAGTAAGGCGAATGCTATTGCAGAAGGCTGAACCAGAGCAGTAATTATCCTCTTTACCGGTGTTATCAGTCCACTGAGGTAATAAAGCACCGCGCCGTTATTGCATTCATTAATTCAGTTAGTTTATTTCACGGACTTCCTGGCTAACAGGCTAGTTAGCTAAAGTGCGTTTGAGGACTCAGTAAGTTTAGCTTTTTGCTCAGTAAGGAGGAGTGGCTGCGTATTATTCTGTGTGGCTTAATCAAATACATGTTTATATGACTAAATCACATTTTCCAGCTAAATAAATATAAAGATGTAACTGTTTTGCTAACGAGAGTGCTAACTCTTTCTGTTTCCTGTGCAGACTGAGTGAAGAAGAGGAAGAAAATGGCTACAGGTGATGTGAAAGGAAGTCTCAGGAAGCTGCAAGCATCTCTCCGATCTGTAAAATACCCAAGAGATGTTGATTATCAAGGGTAGGAAATCCGTTTCAGTTTTATATGAAGTGCAGTATTAATAAGGAAATCACATCTCTGTGGTCATAGAGTTGATGTTTCACAGGTTTTGGTCTGTTTTCCTTTATCGAGTTATAGTGAAAGTACAACAGCATCAGTGTGAGTTATCAGGGTTCTAGTGATGTGTCGTCCGCGAGAATGAGTCGATTCTTTGAGTCGGCTCTTTTAGGTGAACTCTGAGAGCCGACTCTTTCTGTAGATGTAGACTGAATCACTCACTGAATTAGTCCCTCAGTGACTTAACCCACTGACTCATTCACTGAATCACTCAGTTTTCTGACTAATTCACTCATTAACTCACTTACTGACACACTCACTGACTCGCTGACTCACACTCTCTGTGACTCACTCATTTGCTTACTGAGTCATTTACTCACTCACTCACTCAGTTACTGACACACTCCTTGTTTTACTGTCTCGCTTGCTCACTCACTCGCTCAGTCATTGACTCATTGACTCATTCACTGATTCACTGACTCACGTACTTACTGAAACACTCATTAACTCCCTGACTCACACACTCACTCACTGATTCCCTCACTTACCGTGTCATTTGCTCACTCACTACTCACCTACTGACACACTTGTTGACTCACTGACTCAGTCATTCTCTGATTCATTCACCCACTGAGTCATTTACTCGCTCACTTGCCACTGAATTACTCACTGACTCTCACTGATTCACACACTCATTGTGACTCACTAAATCAGACACTCACTCACTGACCCACTCATGCACTGAGTCATGTACTCATTCATTTACTCACTCTCTGACTCCCTCACCCACTGAGTCATGTACTCATTCATTGACTCACTCACTGTTTCACTCACCGAATCACTCACTTACAGACTCACTCACTCACTGATTGTCTCATTGACTCACTCACTTGGATGAGAGACATCTAACCTTTTGATTTTAGTGCATTATTTTCTAAGAGGATCAAAATCCTTAAATGGAAACACACCAAAAAGTGCTGTAGTAATGTGTTGGGTCAACAGGAACAGCTGCAGTTCTTGTTGCCACGGATTCTACACGTCTGCGTGATGGAGATGGAGAGCGCTGTCTAACACATCACCCCAAAAACCTCCCATAAGTGTTAAACTGGGTTGTTCTTTTCCTTCGGCTGCAGGTTAGCTAAAGGAGATCCGTCATGCTGTCTGCCCATCGTGAGCTACGCCTTCACCTCCTTCTCCACCGCCGTGGCTGAACACCTGGTGGAGTTCGGCATCGAGCTCACAGGAAAAAATGACCTGAGCTTCATGGAGTCCGTTTACAAGGTCAGTCAAAAGTTTGTACACCCGTACTCATGGAAGGTCTTCATTTTAATCAGCTTAGAATAATCATGGAGACGTTAACACGTCTTCAACCAGCCCAAAAGAGCCCATGTCCCACCCCTCTTCATCTCCATCCACTGGCTTCCTGTAGCCGCCCGCATCAACCTCAAGACTCTGATGCTCACGTACAAGACCTTGTCTGGAACAGCATGCCCCTACCTCAACCCTCTCCTTAAGGTTTATATTCCCTCACGCAACCTGTGATCGGTTAACAACCGACACCTTGTAGTGCCTTCTCAGCGACGCACGAGTTCCCTTTCCAGAACCTTCACACTAACCGTTCCTCAGCGGTGGAATGAACTTCCGAGCTCAATCTTCAAAAAACGGCTAAAGACACACCTCTTCCGTGAACACTTAACTAACACTTTGGATAAAAGAACCTGCTAAATGAATACTTGTATAAAAGTAGGTTCTCAAAGGACTTAAGATGCTGCCTGGGTTCCAGGGGGTGATGGAAATTAAAATGATGGGGTAGTTGTCGGAGGGGTTGAAATGATTTGAAGGAAAAAAAAAAAAAAAAAAAAAAATCCCATGTTGTTTTTGGACAATTATACTTAGCATATCGTGACAGAAAGCTGGTAACAGGTATTGTACTTGTAGTCAATTCCTTTCACTGTTAGACACTAACATTAGTTCAGTTGAGGTATCTTAACGTCAACTAACTGGCTTCGCTGGCTAATGTCACTTAATTCAGTACATGAATATCTATGTAAGTTAGCTAGGTTAGCGATTTTTCTTTAGCTGTAAACTAGGCTACGTCGTTTCTCGATAGGACAACGCACTAGTGCGTAATGAACTGTGTGTATGATCTAAGAATCCTGGTTACAGCAGCGAGTAGCGATCTGTGAAGATAACTATAATATGAAGATGCTACTGACGTTCACAAAGCAAACACCCCTATACATATTGCATGTATATGTATATTTAAATGTAATCATGTTAAGGCACAATGCTCAACTTGTAGCTATGAGCTTCTCTTTGAACAGCAGCCATGTCTTGAGTGATTCCCATGATTGTGAACGTGTGTGTGTGTGTGTGTGTGTGTGTGTGTGTGTGTGTGTAGGTCCTGCGAGATCTCTTCACTTATAAACCCCTGTTGACTAAGCAGCAGTTCCTTCAATTCGGTTTTGCCGAGAGGAAGATCTCTCTTCTCTGCGACATCATCGGCTTCGTCCTGGACAAACACAGACAGCTCACAAAAGGCACCAAGGTGTGGTTTGTGGAAAGGCGATAATGTGCGCTCTGGGGCAAAATATGAGATTGTAACCATTGGCTGTTGTGTAAGAGGAATAAAACACTTCGGGGTGTACCGTTCTAGGAAAATAATCAACTTCAGGGTGATTAGAGTAGCTAAAGTTTTCATCCGGTGTCATCACACCACCCTTTCGTTGATTATTTTCCTATAACTGCATGACACGGAGTGTTTTAGTCTTTACTATTTTTTTTTAAAATTTTTTGCCCCAGAGTGTAACTGACTCTCTTTTGAACGTAATCTGATAATTGATCGCTTTACACAATTGGACTGAAATTTACTTTTACAGCCCGTTGGTCCGTTGAGGCGGAGGCAGCTGTCTCGTACTGACTCTAAATCCGTGGAATGTTCACCACCCAGAGAGACCCAGAGAACACCAGGCCAGAGAGTAAGCAGATTATTATTATTAATAACGTTATTCGTATTGTTTAACACTTAGCCGCGATAAGGGAATCTATAACGTCGCACGTTTATTGCTTTACTGTATACGGACTATACGGATAATTATGTCGCAATAATATCTTTCCAAGGTATTTTTCCAAAAGTTATTTACAATATGATCGCCTATGTCACGAATGAGATTTAACCCCTTAAACACACGAGACATTTCATTATACTGTCATTTATAGTAGTTTGTGAATGTGTTTTAAGAGGAGAAACTGAATAATAAGCAGAACGCTGCCCCTTTATTTCGGGGCTTTCACCTCCATCAACTTCACCAATACTTTCTGCGTGTGTGTGTGTGTGTGTGATGTGCGAGCTCCGTCATGCTCTGTCCCTCTCTCAGGTTCATGCTCTTCTCCCTGAAAGAGAGGTGAGAATCATAACATGTTACCTGCTGGTTCAACCCGTCTCCTTTCTGTCTGCAGCTGACACTTGACCACGCCCACGCTGACACAGGGTGTTTTAAAAAATATATAAATATGTTAAGTGGTAAATAATATTACAAACACTGACACGGCCCCAACCTGAGACTGTGTAACCTCTGTCTGTCTCTCTATCTCTGTCTATCTGTATGCCTGTCTGTCTGTCTATCTGTCTGTCTATCTGTCTGTCTGTCTGTCTGTCGATCGATCGATCTAGTATAATCATGACCGTGACCTTTCCTGACCCGTTGTGAGCAGGAGCCTAATGTCTCCCACAAATCCTGATGTGTGGTTTGATGGTTAATGTTTCCTCACTATTTCCATATTAATAACCACATCACTAATTCTGTAAACATCAGCAGGCTCTGCTCATTCGAAAGTTCTGTTCATTGTGTGCTGTTGAGGATGTGTGCTTTGTTCTCTGCAGGTAGGTTCCAGAAGGTCGCTGGTGGAGAGGCACCTGGGCCTCCAGCGTTCTCCAGCGCACGTCAGCTTCTCCTCAGACGATCAGCAGCTGCACGAGGACGAGGACGGAAGGCAGAGACCTCACGACCAAGATGTTCTTCAACCTTCTGCTCACACAGTGAGAATCTGTAAAATATCGTGTTTAAATATCTGCCACTGTCTCATGTTGAAGCACACTGATTCATTTATTAGCTCAAATATTACTACTGTGCGTTGCATTTAATAAAATCTTTTATTTATAATTCATTGTTTATTAAGCAAGACTACAGATGTGCATTATGAAGGTACTATTGTGCTGCTGTGTCGTGGCTTCGTTCAAGAAATTCCTTTTCGCTTATTCATATAACTGATCACATCTGTTCATACATCGACTGCATACAGCACATCTTCAGCATGCAGCAGTGCAGTGGATCCTCCCGGTCATACGGATTCTCACACACACACACACACACACACACACACACACACACACACTTTCAACGCTCACTTAAAAGAGACTACTCGAAACGATGACTTGAAACAACTTCCCAGAGACGACTCTAATGAACAACTCAGAGATTGTTCAGAGAAATTACCGGAAAAGACGATTCGGAGACTGCTCGGAGACTGCTCGAGGAGACGGCTCGAGGAGACTGCTCGGAGAGACGGCTCGAGGAGACTGCTCGGAGAGACGGCTCGAGGAGACTGCTCGGAGAGACGGCTCGGGGAGACTGCTCGGGGAGACGGCTCGGGGAGACGGCTCGGGGAGACTGCTCGGGGAGACTGCTCGGGGAGACGGCTCGGGGAGACGGCTCGGGGAGACGGCTCGGGGAGACGGCTCGGGGAGACGGCTCAAAGACGTCTCGAGGAGACTGCTCGAATAGATGATTTGAAGAAATGACTGGAAGAGATGATTCAGAGACGACTCGGGGAGCCGACTCGAAACAACTCGGAGATGACTTGGAGAGATGACTCTAATAGATGACTCAATGAAATGACTGGGAGTGCTGACTCAAAGAGTCAGAAACAACTCGGAGAGGACATGGAAAGACCGCTCAAAGACGACTCTAATAGATTACTCAGAAAGATGACTCGAAGAGACGAGTCAGAGATGACTTGGAGAGACCACTCAGTAGTGGACGACTCAGAAAAATGAGTCAAAGAAATGACTGAAAGAGATGATTGAGACACCTCAGAGTGCCGACTCAAAGAGACGACTCGATTGTGAACGACACATCCGTAAAATGTAGAGGCAAACGAATGTATTCAACATCATGTGTTCATTCTTAAGAAGCAGCGATTTACCTCCGTGTGTTAGGAGCATACCTGCGTTACTATTTAATTAAACGTATGACTCCACGTGTTCTCAAAAGCAGCGTGAACAGAATATTTAGGTAGATTTCACTCCCCAGTAAAAGTGATTTGAATGAATAACGGAGATCGCCCGAGTGTTGGACTCTACTGTACCGGTAAAATCACACACTCCCACTTTTCCCCTGTAGGAGTGTGTGACGGAGAGCAGGTTGAGAGCGGTGGAGGCAGGGCTGCAGCAGTGTGTGTGCAGGCTGGAGCAGCAGCTGAGCATGCTGGACGTGAGAGTGCAGGCGCTGGAGAAGAGCACAGCTGGAATGATCTGCATAGAGCGTAGTGTGTTGGAGGAGCTGGAGAACCGGGTACTGCTGCTGGAGACGGGACTGACGTTAACCCGGGCACAGGTATTTGTTGGTGCTTTTGCGGTTTTAGTTTTTTGCTGTTAATTCATTCATAAATTCATAGCCATGAGCCTGTTCAGCAATGATTTAACAACAGTCATGTGACTCCTAAAGCTGTTGCGTGGTCCCAAGAGGTGTATAAAATGCGCTTATCTCCATCCGTGCAGGATCCGATGAGAATGGGTGGAGTTACGAGTGTGGAGACGAGCCAGCACCCCGATGAGACCGGTAAGGAATAGACACTCATACTGTCTGAGCACTGGCCAGGTTTCTATTTTTATTTCGATTAACACTGA
Source organism: Stegophilus panzeri (assembly GCA_024331685.1). Lineage (NCBI taxonomy): Eukaryota > Metazoa > Chordata > Actinopteri > Siluriformes > Trichomycteridae > Stegophilus > Stegophilus panzeri. Next base: position 3,106,355 of record JANDJT010000169.1, on the reverse strand, counting down.
TATTACCCTCAAATGCTGGATTATGATCCAGGGTATTACCAGTTTGCCCCCAGCGTTCCTGAGATTATAATCTAGGATAAACTGAATACTTACTGAATATGAATTGATCATTGCTTATGATGTTTCAAAAGAAATTATGCCAGATATTGTGGACTAAAACAGTTTGAATAAACACCTAGACCACCTGGAATGGGTGACTTCACACAAGACCTACATGCGCTTACGCTAGGACTAAAATGCCGTATTATAATTTATAGTGTTTACATTTATTTATGGCATTTGGCACATTTTGATAATCATATGCCTTGCAGTAAATTGGAGCAAAGTGATGACCCTGTAAAGTGTCTCAGTTGCTAAAATGTTGTTAATGATAATAATAATAATAATAATAATAATAATAATAATAATAATAATGTTTTTGTAAGCTTGTTCTTTTATGTCAGCAGTTTTGGAGTGGTTTAAAGAGCCAGCCAGTAGTTCCACTGTGGCACACCGAACCTCACCAGCCAACCAGTTATCATCATCCTCGGAGGTGAGTTTCATCTGTTCATCCATCCATCCATCCATCCATCCATCCATCCATCCATCTCTCTGTCTGTTCATCTGTCCATCCAGCTGTCCATCCATCCAGCCCATCCATTAATCTGTTTATCCAGTAATCAATCCATTTGTTAGTCAGTATATCTGCCCTTTCATCCATCCATTAATCCATCTATATATCCATCCGCCCATTTCTTTGTCTGTCCATTATTCTGTTTATCCATTAATCTCACCCATCCATTAATCCATTAATCCATCCAGCTATTAATCAGTCCATTTGTCTATAAATCCATTCGCCAATCTATCTATCCATCCATCCATCCATCCATTAATCTATCTGTCCAATAATCCATTTATTCGTTAATCTATCCATCCATCCATCCATCCATCCATTCATTCATACATCTGTTAATTTGTCTATACAGTAATCATTCATGTATTAATGAGTCAATCCGCCCATCTATCCATCCATTAATGTGTTTGTCAGTTATCCGTTTCAGTTGTCTGTTTATCCATTAATCCATCCATCCATTTATTCAGTCCATCCTATAATCAGTTTATAAATTGATCTCTCCATCCATCCATTATTAAATCCATCCATCCATTAATCTGCTATTCTTTGAAGACTCCTGCCATGTTGTCTATGCACGTGAGTATATGGTTTAGATATCTATTTCCCCAGTGTTGTGAATTCTTTTAGATTTCCATGTGTGATCCATATCTACAACACCATGAACACTGATAATGTCACGTGACAGTACGTTAAAGTCCTGAAGTGTTAGGAATTAGTTTATAAGTCAAATAAGACTAACTTTTTATGCAGGGTTCGAACGGTCATGCTTTGAGGAAGCGCGTCGTATAGTAATATAATTACTGTGGTCCTTGGAGACAACTGATTTGTTCTGTTCTTCTTTAGGAGAATATTAAAGAGAGACTGGAGAGAATAGCCAGTATGTAAGTATTGTGTTTCTTAGATGAATGAAAACGAAGCAATGGTAGATAAAATGCAAACAAGAGAATGCAGTGCATGCAGTGACGTCTTTATTGACTAACAGTGCAATATTGTCTATACTCCAGCCACTAGGTTGCGCTGTAGCTCTCATATCTCAGTAAACTGATCTGTCATGTGCAAAGCAGAATGTTATTTGACCTTGGATTGAACTTTTTAAACATTTATTCCTGCTTGTAATCTTTGATAACGATTAATAACAATAGCAAGGCACTGCTTATTGATGCTTTTACCTTCAGAACTCAGTTTAATGCTGAAAATTGGGTGATTTATGTCTCCTAATCATCAGACTCAGGATCTAATACTTCCATCACAATAACAGACTTGGTACACCTTAACAAATGTACATTAGTTACCAAAATTATCAGCATAACACAAAAAAAGTGTATAGTTTAGCTGATATTTAAATAGACACGTGAGCAGTTATTCCAATCATGCTGCCATGCGGGTTGAAACGAGCCATTAGTTGATGATGGATAATTTATTTCCATTATTTAAGCAATGTTAGCATGTATATCAGATGCGAAATGAGAATTTCTGAGTTACAGCCTGGAGCTGAAATGGACTAACAGACTATGTTATGAATCAAACCACGAATATATGGGGTGCACTAATAACCCGTAATATTAAAGCGGAGGGAAAAAATAAATTCATATAATTTGCTAAATCTTTTACGAAGTTTAAGTATTCAGATCACACTTTCAGTGTGAAACCCCTAGATTAGTTCTGGTGCAACCACTCACCATCAGAAGTTACGTAGTTTGTTGAATTGAGTTGACCTGTGTCCCTTTTTAAAGGGTCACTTTAAAAGCTTTGTGTGACTATCCTTGTCCCTGGAAGAACCCAGAGAACATACCTAGACATACAGCATCATAAAGACTGAGTTCTGGAAAAGGGTCAGTTAGAGTCTGGCTATACGATATATCCTAGACTTTGAACATTTCATCAGAGTGACATTAAACTCGTTATTAAAAATCGGAAAGGATATGAAACAACTGCGACTCTGCTTAGAGAAGGCTGTCTACCAAAGTCGGTGACCGGGTAAAGAGGGGAATAGTCAGAGAAGTGATCCATTGGCCAAGGGTAATGCTCAGTGTGATACTACCACCACCATACTTCACTGTAGGGTTGGTGTTTTATTTATTTATTTTAATCATGTGGAAAAAAATGTTTTGGGGGGGGGGCAGGTGAATACTTATGCGGTTACACGGTGTATTGATTTGCCATCCTCTAAACAGATTTTTTTTTTTTTTTAAAGAACTGCTGACATTGTCTTATACGTGTCTCTTGTATCCATCTATGGCTCTTTTTGCTTTATAGGATGAAGGACACATCCAGCCTTTTGAAGAATATCGAGCCGACGATATGAGTTCACATGACCTTGTGAGGTGTGTTGAAGACATCCGAATGAATGTAGAGGAGTAAAAGGGAAGGAAAACCTCCTCAGATGCCTCCTCGGAGTCGGATTTCAGTATTTATTTATACTGTTTATTGAACAGGATGTAGTGATGTAAGCTGCTTTGTAGTGAATTTCTATTATGACTCTTGGTTTTTTTTAAAGCTCAGATGTGCCTTTTTTTAACGCAGTGTGACTGTATTCATGCTGGAACTGCATTTCTCCGTTTCGTGCCTTTTGGCTGAGGTTACATGTCATTGAAGTGCCTTGTCCAGTAGATGTCCCTGTAAAGCTGTACCTCAGATTAACGTGCCTTTGCTGCCCTCTGTGGTCATTGATGTGCATTACCATGATGTTCTCAGCGCAGAGGTGAAAACATGTAGTATTCAATTTGTATTTTTATATCAATTTGGCTTTCAGATAAAGTAAAACCACAGAAGTGATGAAAGATAGTTTGTGAAAGTGTATGTGTGTATGTGTTTGTGTGTGTTTACATCCCACACATGATCTGAACATAAACAGTAAACTCAGTGTCTTCACTATAAGCATGCAAATTATACCAAAACTTCCGGGGGGCATTTTCAGTACAGAATGTTGATGTGACTCAAAGCCTATTATTATGTCTTATAATGCACATGGTTTATAGCATAGCAGTCGCTTTGTAAGGTACTTTAAGTGCTTTACAATCTTCATAGCCATATCAAGTTAAATAGCCCTCATTAGACAAGTCTAAACAGTTGATTGAAAATGAAAAAAACAAAATGTCTTTAAAAATTAGGATTTTTTAAAAATTAATAATGCAAATACAGGAAGAGACTTGTAGCTGTTATTCTTTCCAGGGAAGGAGTCACAATATTAGTTGTAAGCATGGCAATAATTTTGAAACCAACATTTCACAGAAAAGAAATTCTCTTTCTGGGAAAAAATATCCAAAATCTATTTTTGTGTTAAAGATTATTTAATAAATATACACCAAGACGTTAGCAGCAGATCCTTTTAAGTCCTGAAAGTTGTGATGGAGGTGGGGCCTCTGTGGGTCGGACTTGTTTGTCCAGCACGTCCCACAGATTCTCGATCGGATTGAGATCTGGGGAATTTGGAGGTCGAGTCAACACCTTGAACTCTTTGTCATGTTCCTCAAACCGTTCCTGAACTATTTTTGCAGTCTGTCAGGACGCATTATCCTGCTGAAAGAGACCAATTAGGGAATAGTGTTACCATGAAGGAGTGAACTTGGTCTGTGACAATGTTTAGGTAGGTGGTACGTGTCAAAGTAACATCCACGTGAATTCCAGAACCTGAGGTTTCCCAGCAGAACATTGCCCAGAGCATCACACTTCCTCCAACAGCTCGCCTTCTTCACATAGTGCATCCTGGTATCATCTCTTCCCCAAGTAAGTGCTGCGCACACACGGCCGTCCACGTGATGTAAAAGAAACCATGATTCATCAGACCAGACCGCCTTCTTCCACTCCATGGTCCAGTTCTGATGCTCACGTGCCCATTGTAGGAGCTTTCGGTGGTGTACAGGAGTCAGCATGGGCGCTCTGACCGGTCTGCAGCCGCGCAGCTCCATGCTCAGCAATCTGTAATGCACTGTGTGTTCTGACTCCTTTCTATCAGAGCCAGCATGAACTTTTTCAGCAATTCAGCCTTGGGTGCTCACAACCCTGTTGCTGGGTCACCGGTTCTCCTTCCTTGGACCAATTTTGGTAGGTACTAACCACTGCATACCAGGAACACCCAACAAGACCTGCTGTTTTGGAGACACTCTGACCCTGTCGTCTAGACATCACAATGTGGCCCTTGTCAAAGTCTCTCAGATCCTTACACTCGCCCATTTTGTCTGCTTCCAACACATCAACTTTGAGAACTGACGTCACTTGCTGTCTAATAAATATATCCCACCCGTTTACAAGTACTGCTGTAACGATGTGCCCCCCACCCCACCCACCCCAATAAAAAAACAACAACAAACGATTAAACAACCGTGAAAATGTTGCCCATGTACACAGTTTCTACAGCGGACAAGTAAATATCAAAAATGTCTGTGATTATGTTTTTTTTTCTTTTTCTTTTTTTTTTCCTCCATGTTTACTGTGTTTTCACTCCCTCCCCCATTCCTGAGACGATTCATTATTCCTCTTCAGGTTTGGCAGGTCTGTTAAAGCGCTCATCGTAAAACGTTATGGTTTCTATAGTAACAGCTCATATATGTGGACTTGTACGGCGCACGCTCCACTTAACCTTTAGACAAAAAAACGAACAGATTGAAAACGCGCTTATTTAACAAGTGAAAACGTATAATCGTTGACGTGCTGCATTTTTCTCTTAGGAGACCTTTATTTAACCTTTATGGAAGGAGTCTCCAGTGTCAGCGCTACGGGAAAGCCTTTAAGTTTTCAGCTTTTTCGTCTTTCCAGCTGCTCTTGTTAACCTCGAGAGAGGAAAAAAAAAAAAGAAAGGGTAACTTGTTTCATGGTCATTCCACAACATTTAAACGTAACTGTAAATGGATAAAAAGTACATCGTGTCATTCTTTAACGAGTGGAATATTTATAATAATTGGCGAATCGCTGAGGTGTAAGAGGAGTAAAACAACATCGTAATCAACATCTGTATAGTAACAGTAACGCCACTTCCACATCACTCCACCGTTAATGATTTTCTCACAACAGCATAACCCCAAGCGTTTTATTCCTCACGCACTCGCCTACCAAAGCTCCATCATCATGCACACTTCATGGCTCTTGGGAAAATTCTTCAAGTCCTCAATTTGCTTAAGACTTTGCTGTGAGGTGCGTGGAATTAAACGAAGGGGGGGGAGATGACGTAATCCTTTATGAATACTCAGTTATTGGTAATAAGTGATGCACAAGGCTTGAAGTGCGAGCAGTGAACCAGAACATGAGCTCGCTGATGCATTGATGTCAGCGCCAGCTTTGCTGTACCCAAACTGTAACGTGCGCAAGTAAAGACGTGTTTACACGTCCGTGATGTAACATCACGACGGATTGCGCAACACCTCTTGACCTCAGCTGTCGATCTGAAAGGCATTTTATGTAATCAGGAGGAATAAGCGTTGTGTCTTGTCAACCCGGCCGTTAATACTCGCTAATTTAACAGGTTTCAGTTTGCGTAAGAAACAAACCTGTTGGTCCAGGATATAAAACACACACACGCATTCCCAGCCTCTAAAAATCGTGTCTCTATTTCACTTGAGGCATTGTCTGTATGTCTTTTTGATGTGGTAGCTCTGCTAGTGTACAGTGCGAGAGACTGACTTCAGATCATCATCGACAGAATAATATCATTATATAAAAGCATAAGTGAGCAATAAATAAATTACCGGCTGTATATATACTTTTGAATCTCTTTCACCTAGATGCTGCTAGATTTATTGAAATTGAAGCAAGGAATAGATGCTGTTACTGTACCACGATAAAAGTGGATTCTTTTTCCAATAACAGCATCAATACAGTATATGAAGTGTTTTATTACTTTTATACCACAGTGATCTTCTTAAAACAAGCAAACAATTTCATACTTTTTTCTCCATTTATACCTAGACCTTATATGTTGTGGAATGTCGCACATGAAGTTCTGCAAACAGTTGCTCCCTCAGCAGCCTCTCTGATCCTGAACGACTCGATGTGATTTAAGCTTAAGTTAGCTTTGTAACTTGGTTACAGGAATAAAAACACAAGTCTTTCCTGATCGGTTTCATTTACAGCATTGTTTAAATGCCATTTTAGATCGAAATCAGTCCGTTCACATCATGGAGGATTGGAAATAACGCTGGAAATGACCTGGAGAGTTCAATCAGGTGACTTTGAGACTCGAAACAATGCTGGAGTCTGAGCATTCAGAGCCCGAGGTTTTAGTGTGTGGACTGTAATTCCCCCGCTGGCAGAAACACACTGCCTCAGGTGGGGGGAAATGTATATTAAGGTGCATATTAGGCCCAGTCATAATGACTGCAATCATAATCATGCGTTAAAGAATGGAGGCCAAACTGAAAAGCGATCCTGTAGCTGGAATGAACGTGTCATTAGCGACTCCTGATTAGGCGTAGAGAGTAAGGCTGTGGTGCCTCTCGACGTTACGCTAATCTGCAGCCCCATCCATCATAACCTTTCAGAAAAGCATGCCGGTCCCAGAGGGTCCCGGGGGGGTGGAGGCATTTCCATCCTGCTGCTCGAGACTCGAGGAGAACCAACGTTTACAGCATTCCATCCAGACCTCTTAGTGTCTGTTTGTGTAGCTTTGCCAGACCCCAGCCTGTGTTAGTTTCATTCTCGGCCCTAATTAGTCGTACCTCGTGCACGCCACTGAGCCGTTTTCCGTCTTGATTGGTCGATGTCGGCCGTTTCTGAGTCATACTAAGCTAAGTGAGCTCATCATTCATGTTAATGAGGAATTTCTGGAGGGGAGAGAGCCTAATAAACCAAACCGCAGAAAGAAAATGAAGTGTGCATTGGCTTTTACCAAGATCTCCATAGCAAGAAGTGTAATGTAGCAGCTTTCAGGATACCGGAAAGCAAAAACTACAAAGTCAAACTGCAGTTATTCTGATATTTAGGCAAATTAATGTTGAGTCGAGCTACATAAACTAAAGCTGGATGAATGTTAGATACTCACTGCCATAGTCTAGAAAATAAAAGATCCAAGATTTGGAGTGTCAAATCGTTCAGCCATGTTTTTTGTATAAACACAAAGATCTAGTTTCATTCATTGATGAGTCAGTTTCTAAAACTGCATCAGAAACAAACCTGAACTCGAACTCGCTTCAACGTTTAACACGTGTCTGAGCGTTCTCATATTCAGTGTGTAAGTTCACTTTGCTCTAGCTAGAGAGGACAATGCTTACAAATAATATTGCATAGCTACTGTAACTTCACTAAAGATCATTTAAAAAGCACTTATGTGATAAAGTAAAGCACCGTTTACTGAGCAGTCGTTCCAAAGACGAGTTTATGACACTTCGGATTCAAAGCTGTATCTCAGTTGTCTGACCAAATGCTATGTTGTAGCTAAAGCTGTAGATTTATGTAGCAACAGGCAAATACATATTATTAAAAAAAGAATTCATGGTTAAAAACAACTTCTAGATTGACAAATCATTCAACAATTCCTTGTTGTATGCATCTTCTCATGCAGTTAAAAAAAAAAATGTTTTATTTTCCTCCATTTTATAGGCTCTTTGTAAATTCTTAAACCTCAGCAGTGATCTTTAATTTAATTTAGTTTTTAAATGCAGAAATCAAACCTGGTTTAATTTTAAAAATGACAGATCCTTACGGTTATGTTTGCATTACATATTGGATTTCCAAAGTTTCGGATCTGTATTCAGAAGTGGGAGTGGCTTAAACCGAAAAGCTTTTTTTTAAAAATGTTAAATTAAACATGAACCTACTACTATGCCTCTATAAAGGGGCGGTCACAATAGACTTTTTGTTCCGTTGACTTCCATTCATACGCATGCGAATGCCAGAGACCGGAAACACAAGCTCATTCGAAGAAGTTTGGTGAAGTCTGACCTGCGTGAAGACGTGTGACCGATAGAAGATCGATACGTCACGGCGTGACCTTTTCACCAAATCCAAGATGGAGGAAGCACTGATTATAGCGGTGTCGCACCATCCCGTTTTCTACAACACAACTTTAAAAGAATAGAAAATCAACATAGATGGGGGGGAAAAAAAGCGAATCTGCCTGGATTTTGGTGTCGCTGCGTAGAGGAACAGCTGGTATATTTTAACATTGAAACGAATATTTGTCAAATTATAAGGGTTTATATTGTAACTTTATATTGTACGTTGTAGTTGCTTCCTGCATTTTGCTGATTCTTTTGTAGCTCTCTTCTTCATGTACTTTTAAATTTAACTCGGCAACAAATTTCACAACAATAACCATGCAAGAACGTCGGACTCCATGATGTGTGGATAAAAAGAAAGAAAGAAATACAACGCCTTGGCGCGTGATGTCATATCCGGTTGCCGCTCATATTCGCAGAGGTCTCTGAGGAAATTTTGCAGGCTGGAAGTCTAGTTAAGACTGGAAGAAAACAACAACCAACCAACCCCCAGATGTAGAAACATCAGCAATGTCGGTGTGTCTGACAGTTCCTCAACCTCACCTACATCACTCCAGTTCATAATTTAAACATTACCCAATAACTACCCAATATGTTTTAACAAATTTACTTAGTTCTGTTTCCAGAAACATAAACAAACTAGTAGCTTTATGTAAACCAGGCAGTTGCTCGGGATAAAAAAATGTTTGCTTGTTCTGTGAGCGTCTTATCGGAGTTTCATATCTCTTCCATTTGCTTTTTTTTGTTGTATCTCTTGGGATCCCAGTCCCAATCTCAACCAGATGCCCTGTGAACCTTTCCAACAAGCTTTCTGGGGGATAAAAAAAAGAAATCAAATAAACAACAAAAAAACCCCACGAATATTTAGTTACACTCCTAGATGTGTAAATATCAGAACCATTTTGTTGTCCAATTTTTCTTGAAAATCTATCACTGTTCAATGGCCTTTAGTTATTAGATGGCACGTGTGTGCAGGTGCAGACTTTCTTAACCTCATACTTATGCTACACTCCTTATTCCACTTCTTCCAGCTGAAACCTGAGGTTGAAAAATGATTATATATGAAGGACATGAATTATTTCACATTAGAACGCTACAGCTCCAGCGTATTTATACTGGCTCCTTGGCTAGAATAATTGCCTTCCTCTGACCCTCCAGATTCAGTTCTTTTCTTCGTTTCAAATGAATTTCCTCCGTACTCCGCTTGATTGAAATCATACATCTCAGCTTGCACTTATTTTCTTTGGCAGTCAAAGCAGAGTTGTTTTTGCTGGCGCGCAGCTGAAAGCTTGTTGCCTGCCAGTCAAAATAGTTTTCACAAACCTGTAGGAAGTGTTCGGATAACATCTTATTGATGGGAAGGAGAGCGCAGGCGAGTGCTCAGGGACAAACATGGATTGCAAAGAAACACCCAGCTCAAGCTGGAGTGGCAAATCTGGGTTTATATTGACTTTCGTACAGAGAGGCTGTATTTACTTTTTTTCTTTCTTTCTTTCTTTCTTTCTTTCTTTTTTTTTGGTTGGTGTGAAGCTAGCGTCATTGGCAAAAATTTGGTGCTCAGAACATAAACATGAATCATCGAGGCTAAACAGTGAAGTCCAGATGAATCTGAAAACCCCAAAACCCTCAAACCCTAAAATCCTCCAAAACCCTAAAAATGTCTCCCAAACCCTAAAATCTCCCAAAACCCTAAGATCCTCCCCAAACCCTCTAAAACCCTGAAAAACTCCAAAACCCTAAAATCCTCCAAAACCCTCCAAAACCCTGAAATCCTCCAAACCCCTAAAACCCTAACATCTCCCAAAACCATAAAACCCTCCAAAACCCTGAAATCCTCCAAACCCCTAAAACCCTCCCAAACCCTAAAATCTCCCAAAACCATAAAACCCTCCAAAACCTTGAAATCCTCCAAACCCCTAAAACCCTCCACAACCCTAAAATCTCCCCAAACCATAAAACCCTGAAATCCTCCAAAACCTGGAAATCCTCCTGTCACGATCTTGCCGGCAGATGGCACTGCGGTGATGACGTGCACGAGCAGCTGGAGAGCGCGTGCACGTGCTTGAAGTACGCATGGACGCTAAGACTTTGTTTACAATGGATGTATGCACTTGTTTTGGTTCCTGTTCTGTCCCCGCCCGGTTCAGTTATTGGCGGAGGTGTGAGGGTGTGTTGTGAAGTGTTGCCAACTGTCAGCAATTAAGGTAATTGGGACTGGTTATTTAAACCCCTTGCGTTGCTGCGCACGACGGGCAGTATTAGCGTAGAGTAATGACGGATTGAAGGAAAGACGGAATGTATAGTGGTGCCAGGCAGTAATGTATAATGGTGCCAGGCAGTAGTGTGTCCATGCTCTGTCTAGTTTCCTGTTCCTCGTTTCATGCTCTAGTTAGAAGAGGGTTCATGCCATAGTTAAATGAGTGCTTTTGCCATAGTTAAATGAGTGATTTTGCCATAGTTAAATGAGTGTTCATGCCTTAGCTAAACGAGTGTTCGTGCCTTAGCTAAACGAGTGTTCATGCCTTAGCTAAACGAGTGTTCGTGCCTTAGTTAAACGAGTGTTCGTGCCTTAGCTAAACGAGTGTTCGTGCCTTAGCTAAACGAGTGTTCGTGCCTTAAGTGTAAATAAAGACTTTATTCCTGCACTTACTTCCTGTCCTGTTTCATAACACCTCCAAAACCCTGAAATCCTCCAAAACCCTGAAATCCTCCAAAACCCTGAAATCCTCCAAAAGCCTCCAAATCCCTGAAATCCTCCAAAACCCTAAAATGCTCCCAAACCCTAAAATCCTCCAAAATCCTCCAAAACCCTAAAACCCTCCAAAACCATAAAACCCTCCAAAACCATAAAATCCTCCAAAACCCCCAAACCCTCCAAAACCCTAAAATCTCCCAAACCCATAAAACCCTCTCAAAATCCTCCAAAACCCCCCAAAACCCTAAAATTCTCCAAAACCTTTTTAATGTAAACATGCATTAGAAAAACCTATGAGGACATTATTTGCGCTATAGCAGAGTGAGGATACAGTTGTCCAATGTAAAATTAAAGGCAAAATAAAAAGAGCACAATAATCACAGTGGAAACAACATTATCGCTTCCTGTCTACAACCACAGTAATGCTGCTCATAAAAAGTTGCAATTTTGGCCAGGTAGTGATATAAACACAGAAATTGGATAAGTCTCGGTCCTCAAGTATGTAAGCAGATGAGATCAGATCTGTGTCAGAAATACTGGAATTTTGCATATAAAGCAGCCAGAAAGCTAATTCAGTGAATTACGTCAGTCAAGTCAGTCAGCTTCTGTATATATTTATGCTCCAGAAAGATTTGAAGAACTGTAAAGGTAGTGTGATGATTTGGCCAGGACCAACACGCTCTTACGTAACATATAAAACACAGCTGAAACTTCCTCTGCCTGTGTTTACCTTGAACGCAGGACATTGTGTTTGCTTTTCCCACCATAGTTCATAAAGAATATATGAACTCTACACCCCATGCTTATCTCTAGTCTATATCTAGTCTGCATTGCTTTTGAACACCCTCAGTGGTTTGTAAGGATGGAAACAATGTACACACTTGGGTCATGTGAAGTTTTCTTGGGAACTCATTATACAGCTGTTGACACTCATGTGCTGTTACTTTTGGCTCACACGGGACATATTTTTCAAGTGTTCATTCAAAAAGGATGTATTCATAACCTTCAACAAACATATACTAGAAAAAACTAAATTAATAAGGAAAAGGTTTCCAGATGTTCTCATAGAGATTGCACTTGGTGCCTTTATAAAAAAATAAAAAATAAAAAAAAGACCTTGCTATTGGTTGGGAAGATTTTACACAACAACTTGCAATCGTGGTGAGGAGCTTCAAGGAGCTTCCTAAAGTTCTCAGGAACGACATAGAATAGAAAGAACACATAGAATAGAAAGCTCTACAATTTCAATAATATATAGGTGGAAAGTTTATGAAATCACAACTAATCATCCCTAGACCATTGAACCATGCATGATTTACCAACATGCTCTGAGGCTAATGATAACGAAGATGAGAGAGGCCAACAGTCATTTGAAAAGAGTTGCAGGACAACCTGAAATCAGCTGGAACAATAAGCAATCATCTCCACTTCTACATGTCACACAGAACTCATCTGCTAAAAAACAAAAACAAAACATGCATTTCAACAAATCAGAACTCTTTGGAACAATAATTCAACTTGTCATGTTTGGTAATAATTCAGCTCATGTTTGGAGAAAGGATGTTTGGATTGCATGTATGATCCCAAGAATACCATGCCCATAGTGAAGCACAGTGGTGGGTGCATCATGATTCTTTGCATGGGGTTGATTCTCTGCAAACAATATTCATCATTAAAGGAGACATGAATCTCACCTACCAAGAAACCGAATCTGGGTATAAGATGGACATTTCAACATGACAATGACTCTAAACATACAGCCAGAATAACCGGAAAAGACCATGCATGGTGTCACCTGACTTGAATTCCAGTGAACATTTATAGAGAATTTTGAAATTGTGAGTCCATCAGAGGGGACTGAAGATGATTTGCCAAGAGGACTGAGCCAAAATTAAAAAAAAAAAATTGTCTCCAAGCTGCATCAGAGTGGCTATTTCTCTGGAAATGGAAAAGGCAGCGAATCAAGGTCCTCGAAGAAGTTGCCAAGAGGACCCGGGAAAAATTATATGGGTTTAGGAAGGTTTCCAAACAGTGACAGCATGGAATTCAAACACCGAGATCAAATCAGGAAGTATGGAATGAGCAGGAAAATGTGATAAGCAAGCCTGTCCCTCTGCCTCAACTGGAAGTCTGGAAAAAGCGAAAGGTTTAGAGATTGCAGAGGGTGTGGACATGTGGGTTAATCCCTTTCTCCGATTGCCACCAATTCAATTTAGTTTTATTTGTATAACACTTTTGACAATTGACATTGGCCCAAAGCGGCTTTATAGAAACACATAAATCCAGAATATAACTTTTAACTGTATGAATTTGTCCCTAATGAGTAAGCCATAGGCGATGATGGTAAGGGAAAACAGCAGCAGCACGTAACTGCCAACTGAGGAGAACTCCAACCAGAAGAAGGGCATCAGGATGGATCAGGCAGGTCCGGAAAGCAGAAGGGGTCAGGATTGCTGGTATCTCAGGAGTATCATGTGTAGCTCGAAAGAAAGAGAGAGGGAAAGATAACATAAGATAAGATAATCTTTATTGATCCCACACTGGGGAAATTCCCTAAAGAGAGGGAGAGATAATGGTTAAGGACAATGTACTTTGCGTGAGTGCAAAGGGATTTGGGCAAGACTAGCTATGACAGCATAACTAAAGGGAGAGCCAGAAGGTAACTCAGATAAGGGGGTGGGCGACAACATCCCAGTTCACCACAACACTCTATGCCTGTTAGCCCTCTAGATCTTTTCCTTTACCTAAGAGAAAAACTATTCACAAAACGCTTGAGTTAACAAACATGTTTTCAGCCTGGACTTAAACACTGAGATTGTGTCTGAGTCCTGAACACTAAGTGGAAGGCTGTTCCATAACTGTGGGGCTTTGTAAGAGAAAGCTCCTCCCCCTGCTGTAGCCTTCACTATTCGAGGTACCAACAA
>JANDJT010000169.1:2954870-2978097 GCA_024331685.1 Stegophilus panzeri | reverse complement strand
CGTCACCACCGTCTCGCTCAATAGAGATAAATTCACACACTTAAAATCTCTATCCTGTGTTTATATGTTTCTGTAAAACTGCTTTGAGACACAATGTCCATTGTTAAAAGCGCTATACAAATAAAACTGAATTGAATTGAATTGAAATCCTTATCACTTAGATGAATCCTGGATTCTGATTTCGATTAATTAAGTATATTATTGTTTCTATAGTAATAATCCTTTCACTTGGCAGGTATGGAAGATACTCCACATAATCTAAACCTAATAATATGAAGGGGGCAAATGTGTAATCATTGATGTGGTGAAGTTTTTTGTAAGATGTTTATGTAACTACAGTGTTAGTCTCCAGTGTTAGGACTTTGTAACAGTCAGAAGTAAAGCTGTAACTTTACATTTTATAACAGGAAAGACAAAGGATCTGCTAAAGAAGCTAAGCTGGTCCAAGTTTAGAGTCGCTGAACTACAGACAGTTTAATCAGATGTTCATTGGCTCTGCTATAGCATTTTCTTACTTCAGTTTGGTCTACTGAAATACTTTGCAAGGTGAAGGATTTAGTTTGGAGGTCTCAAAGGCCACGCAAATACAAAGAAACTACTCAAGTAAGTGCGCCCCCTTGTGGAGAATCTTCAGGCTGATGAACTGGAGCTAAACACCTCGTTTTCATTAGGCTTCTTCTTATTCGTCTTCTTCTTCGTCTTCTTCTTCTTCATCATCATCTTCTTCGTCTTCTTCATCTTCTTCGTCTTCTTCTTCGTCTTCTCCATCTTCTTCATCTTCTTCTTCTTCATCATCTTCTTATTCGTCTTCTTCAATAAATTGAAAGTGCAAACTTTAGGTAGGTTTCTATCTGTAGGTAGCTTAATCAGCCTGATGGTAGCATAACATTTTACATTTTGGCCCATAGCTCTTGAGCCATGAGCTCTTTCACAACTATTAGTCAGATTGTTGAGTCTGAATCAAAGTGAAATTTGATACTTTTGGTTTGTTTGCTGTTTGCTTTGGTTTGTTTCCTCAGTGCATGTATGGACAGCTCAGGAACACGTAGAACTGAAAGCGTCCACGAAAATGCTCCATTCATTGGCAAGTGTGCGAGGACATCATAAAATAACCCGAGCACGGAGAACACAGAGCCGGCGCTAAAGAAATGATTCGATAATTATATAAATAACTAGTTTAAAACATTTTGTGTATCAGATCCAGTGTCGCTTTGTCCATCCAAATCTCATGGCATTTCTGCAGCAGTTCTACAAAAAAAACCCCAAAATAACCGAAATCCATAAACAGACAGCATGTTTGATTCACTTCCAGCAGGTGAGTTGATTCAGAGTCGAATCACTTCATTGATAGAGTTCACTCGGAAGTGGAGCGAGACCAAATCGCTCAGATGTGATTGGGATCCGAGTGCGATCGTCATGTTCTCACCTGCTTAAAGAACCTCAGCGAGGTGGAGATCACACCAGTGTTCTGTTCAAACTGTCTATATATATCAGCAATTGTAGTTTCTAGTCACACCATCGCCTCCATCTCATTAAACTCGTGATTCAGTTGCGATCCTCACTGAAGCAACAGGTCGGATCTTTCCTTCGCTCTTTTATGAGAAGGAAGTTTAACGATTTCACTCCGGATGAAACAGCAGACAGACTCGCGGAAAGCATCGAGGCAAAACGAGGAGCTGTAAAGACATCCTGTCTCAGCGCCTGTCTCATTTTAGACACTTTGACAGCTTTCTTGCTTCTGGGCAGATTGTATGTGTGTGTGTGTGTGTGTGTGTGTGTGTGTGACGGCACAACTGGATTGCAGTTACACAGACATCTACACGACATGCACTCAGAGACAAATCTACCTTTCAGGCCCTAAATCACACACACACACACACACACACACACACACACACACACACACACACACGTCACACTTGTTACTGAGCAGCAGATTCTCAGTACTGTGAGTCTGTGATGTCTAGACAGTGCAAACACTGTAGAAGTCTTTATTCTGATTGGTCAGAAGGTGTTGATTCATTTTCCAGAACAGCAGCTCTGACAGTAGTGCAGCTACAAATCACAGCTTTATATTAATGCACTCGATGCTTCACAAAACAGATTTAAAAGTGGATATTCATTGATATGGTGTATATTTCTGTAAGGAGATGTTTATTCGACACTTGCAGAAGGAGTATCCAGTGTCAGTCTCCAGGAGTTGTCTTGTTAACCTTGAGAGTGTGAGAGAGAGAGAGAGAGAGAGAGAGAGTCATGTAATATCGGAGAAGGAATAGAGACTATGATTCCCATCAGCCACTGCACCATTTCACCTGTTTCACATTTTGGCTCATTAGCGCTGGTGTGTATATAGTCACGTTCGGCACTGTGAACGTGACTCTTGTGTTGTTTGGTCTGTCTATCTGTGTCATGTTATGCTCGGCCTTGTTTCATGTAAGTTGTGTTTTGTTTTGTACATTATTAAACGTTTCACTTCGGTTCTACATTTGCATCCGTCTCTACCTACAAGCATGACGGAACGCAAGAACTTATAAAATGGATGCAGCAGATTTTTTCCACATCCTAGAGGCCCTTTTTGAAAGGGAAAACCCGAGGTGAGAGAAGGAAGGGAGATTCTCCCTGATCAAAGCCAATCGGGAATGACTCAAAATGATGTACACCCTCAGGGCGTATATCAAGAAGGAGCCTTCCAACCAGGCTGAAACCATCTCTTACCGTCCCTGCCCCCCTGGGGACATTGATCTGCATTTCTTCCCTGCTGTGGATCTTATTCAGATGGCTGAGTCAATGGAGGACATCGTTCAGCCTCCCTGTTCAACTGAGGATGCTGCTCAGTCTCCCTGTTTAGCTGAGGATGTTGCTCCACTTCCCGGTGTGACAAAGAGCGCCACTTAGCTTCCCTGCTCCGCCTCGGACGTCACAACGCCAGGCTCCTCTTCGGACATAGCTCCGCCTTCCTATTGCACTGAGGACGTCGCTCTGCCTTCCGTCCTGCTCTGCTGAGGATGTCATTCTGCCATCCTGCTCTGCTGAGGACGTCATTCTGCCATCCTGCTCTGCTGAGGATGTCGTTCTGCCTCCAAGCTCCGCTGAAGATGTTCCTTTTCTTTGCTTCACGCCATATGTCGCTCCCCCTTCCTGCTCCATGCAGGACATCGCTCCCCCCTCATGCTTCCCAGACAGCATCACTCCCCCCTCTGGCCTCATAGAGAACTTTGCTCCCCCCTTCTCCATGAAGCATGGAGAACTTCCCTCCCCCCTTGGAGCTCGAGGAGAGCGTAGCTCCCCCCTCTAGCTTCATGGTGAATGTCGCTCCCCCTCTGTCTTCGCCTTGAGCTTCGTTCCCCCTGCTGGCTGCAAAGTGGCTGTGACTCCGCACTCAAACCAGGTCAGGGATATCACGAGAGACCGCCCCACATCTGAACCTCAGAAAACACGTCAAGCGTCCTCTGTCCAGCCCTGCGAGGGATGACACACAATTGAACTCTGAAGTGCTTAAGGATATCTGGTCTGGGAGTCCAGGACCCTCTCCTGAACTGATTACGCACGTCGGGAGCCACATGTTATGGGGGGGATCCGTCATGTAATAACGGAGAAGGACTAGAGACTACGATTCCCATCAGCCACTGCACCTAGTCACATGTCTTATTTCACCTGTTTCATGTTTTGGCTCATTAGCACTGGTGTATATATATTCACTTTCAGCACTGCACTAGTTGTCTTGCGTTGTTTGGTCTGTCTGTCTGTATCACGTTATGCTCACCCTTGTTTCATGTAAGTGTTGTTTTGTGTTTCCTTTTGTACATTATTAAACATTTCACTTCTGTTCAGTTCTGCATTTGTATCCATCTCTACCTTCAAGTGTGACAGGGAGCAACTGTTATAACGTAAGTAAGAACAGGAACTAACTTGTCTCGTGGACACTTCACAACATTAAATGCAAACATAAATGGATAAAAAAGTGCGATGTCATTCTTTAATAAATAAAAAATTGTTATCATTGGCAGATTGCTGCGGTATAAGAGGAATTAAACACTACGGGATGTGCTGCGATATGAAAAAGAATCAACTTCAGGGTGGTGAAGATATTTATTTTAAATAGATAAATTATTATAAATCTATATTGTGATAAATTATGTCACAGTATGCTTTAATATTGTGAATATGTTGAATTGAATTTAAAAAAAATATATTGTTTAGAAAAAAATGTTTTATACATGTTTCATTTTTTTATTAATTCATATTTTTAATAACAGCTGGTGTAAGGTTAAAGTTTGGTACTTATTTTGTTGCATAAAAATACATTTATTATAAATATGTCTATTAAAAATAAACAGAAACATAAATGCATGTTATATATCATAGAAATGCCTTGTGACTGTATCATCCAGCCCTAATTCTTAGGTTCCTAAAATGGTACAGTACGTGGAACCCTGTATACGTTAATTATCTTTTGGATCACTTCTAATATATAACTCCATTTTTACACTTTATGCCACGCCCCTTACCTGAGTCACACTCCTTACGTATGACTGTTTTTGTCCCTTTTAATGTCCATTTTTACAGGTAACAGCAAGTCTGTTGAAGAGCATACAGTTTACACAATGCTACACTGGTAGCTATAAGCTTCCATTACTTGGTAGCTACATTAGCTTTGTCGTTTCAGTGCAAAACTAAAGAACTGAACTTCAGACGTGCCTTGGCTGATCGCCTCTTACACTGTTTACTGATGACAGACTGATCTGTGCAGTGACCTTTAATACACACACACACACACACACACACACACACACACACACACACACACACACAGAGGTTATTAGAGGAGATGAAATATCTGCTGTTCTGCGTTGTGTTCAGTGCTATGTGAGTGTAATCAGTCTCCCTTCAGCCATTCAGCTAAACTTATCAATAATGCAGCACATTAATGATTCATCACATCATCACACTGCTTCAGTGACCATCACGCATCATCATTATCATCTCTCTCTCTTTAATTACAGTTTAATATTACACCCATAAAATCCCTCCGTTTGGGCGAAGAAGTCCGAGTACACGCGTTCAGTGACTGAGGATTACTCACACACACACGAAGAGTACACACACACACACACACACATACACACACACACACACGGCATGCCGTAAACCTGGTGTTTCATATAACTCTACAAACATTTGGTGTGATATTGAAGCGAGCTCTAACCCTGATGCTGAAGTTCACTGAAACATGACGTCACACACTCGGAGGTCGAGTATGAGTCGGTCATCTCGCTCGTGCTTGTCAATCAGTAACTAATTTCTCAAATTCCACTGCAACGCCCCAAACAGTCCATTCAGAGTAGGTAGAGCAGCATGTTTAAACAGCTGTGCATCAGAATGTCCAGATCTCTAATGCCAGTGATTAATAAACAAACAAACAAACAAACAAACAAACAAACAAATAAATAAAGGACAGATTGTCTATGCTTGAATGTGCACATGCATGTTTCTATCTGTCCATCTGTCTGCTTGTCTCTCTGTCTGTCTGTCTGTCTATCTACCTCTATCTACCAGTCTATCTACATCCCTCTCTAACTGAGTGCCTGCCGGCTTGTCTGACTGTCTATTTATCTGTCTGTCTAATTGTCTACCTGTCTATCTGCCATTCTGTATCTCTATGCAGCTATCTTTCTGGCTGTCTGTCTGCCTGTCTATCTGTCTACCCATTTATTTGTCTGTCTGTGTCTATCTATCTATCTATCTATCTATCTATCTGCCTGTTAGTCTTTTTGTTTGTCTGTCTACTTGTCTGTCTACTTGTCTGTCTGTCTGTCCGTCCACCCGACTGCCTGCCTGTTTGCATGGCTTTTTTTTTAACCTATTAATCTGTCTATCTGTCTATTTGTTTATCTATTAAGCTGTCTGTCTACTTGTCTTTCAGTCTACCAATCACAAAAATATTAAAACTAGAACTGTAATGATAAAATATGAAAATGCCAATCCCTTAAAGGTTCTACGATTGTCCCTGTAAAGGAACCCTTAAAGGTTCTATGTAGAAACCCATTTAGGAAATTAAAAATACTTACATCATCAACAAACCCTCGACAAAAAGACAGACAGAGAAACAGACAGATAGATAGACATATAGAGAGATAGCTAAATAGATAGACAGATAGCTAGATAGATAGACAGATAAGCAGACAGGCAATAGAGACAGACAGATAAATGTGAAAAATAAACAAACTTTTAGGGGGGAAAGAAAAGCAAACGTACTTTAACCTGGTTGTGGGTGTATCTAGATTTTTACTATCCACTGTAGTTGCATGGATAGACAGACCACTAAATAGATAGACAGATAAAAAATAGACAGATAGACAGGCAGGCAGACAGATACACAGATAGATGTTTCTTCTACAGCACTAAAGAACCTTTTCTGGTACCTTTATATTACAGAGTAGCTACAGCTGATAAAAATATTTTAGATAAGATACGATGAGAAAAGTAATTACTCTCTCTCTCTCTCTCTCTCTCTCTCACACACACACACACACACACACACACACACACACTGCCCCTTTCGATCACACTTCCTTTCTCTCTCTCTTTCCCTCTGTCCCTCTCTCTATCCTTATCTCTCCCCCTCTGTTTCTCTATCCCCCTCTCCATCTCCTTCTCCTCCCCTCCCTCTTGCTCCCTTCCCCTCTGTCCCTCTCTCTTACCTCTTCTCTTCTCTATTATAGAGCACTAAAATATCCACATCCACAACCCTCTCACTCTCTATCTATCTGTGTCCCTCTTTCTCCCCATCTCTTTCCCTCTTGATCTGAATCTAAATCAATCTAAATACATCTTTTACTCAGTTGTGTAGAACCTGCCATTTTTATTCTCCTTCTTTCAAGTCTAACATTGTATATGGAGACACACTCTGCTGTATATACAGCGTGAAATCCGAGTCATATCCAGGGTATAGGGTACAATGTAAAACATATAGTGCATACAGTGTAAACAACTCAGCTCAGATAAACAGCTCAGGATGGATTCATTTCACACGGTCACCTGTTACACACTCACACACAGTCACACACACACACACTCACAGCGAGTGGAAAAACTTCTCCTGCTCAGATCTGCTACACAAACTGGAGTGGAAAAGTCAAACTGCACTGTAATGAGTTTAATACACACCGATCTGCCTTCAACACAGTCAGCAGTGCTGTGTCCGTCATACTGCTGAGTGGAGAGAGGTCCAAACAAACAAACAAACAAACAAACACACACAAATCTGTGTCCATGCATGAGAAACAGGACATGGCACTCTGAAGTGAGATAAATGAACTCGTTCTGAAGCCACACTGTTTCATGTGCGCAACAAATTTCTCTATAAATAAATAAATAAATACATAAATACATAAATAAATACAAAATGGAGGAAATTTTCAGTGATGAAATCTCGCTCTTACCTCACTAAAAGCGCCACTTCCCACGCCAGGAATCCCCGCACAGCTACACACCGCAACCTTTTCCGAGTCATGGCGAGGCTTTAGTACGCACACACTCTCATACACACCTACACACACACACACACACACACACACTCACACACACTCCCTTTGCCCTCGTGCCGGACTTCAGCACCGCGGACAGCGCTCGCGCTCTTTACGCACGACGCGCGCAGCTTTCATCAGCGTTATTTTACACATCCCAAGACTCAGACGCGCACAAGAACAGGAGAGAAATCCGATTTTGTGTGTGTGTGTGTGTGTGTGTTTGTTTAAAGTGCTGCTCTGAGAGAAGTGCGGCGCTGCTCATGGCAGCTGGAGTGTGTGTGTGTGTGTGTGTGTGTGTGTGTGCACGCGTGTGTGTGTCGGCACTGTGAGACATGGCTCGGTGGAGTGGGAGCAGTGTGTGAACCCGCCCACTCCAGAGAACGAGCGCGTGTGATTGATAGGTCAGTTCTCCATTCGCTCTGTGCTAAAGACAGAGCAGCGACTTAGTTACTTTACACACACACACACACACACACACACACATGTATTATTATTATTATTATTATTATCATTATCATTATTATTATTATTATTATTGTTATAAAACATTACTGAACTAACTAATATAACATTAGTAATAATAATAATAATAATAATAATAATAATAGTAATAGTAATAATAATAATAATACTACTACTACTAATAATAATAATAATAATAATAATCAAGAACTGCATTAAACAAAACATACCATCACTGAGTATCTATCTATATCTATCTATCTATCTATCTATCTATCTATCTATCTATCTTTGCATCCATCTATGCATCCCTCTATCCACCCATCCATCCATCCATATGTCCAGCCATCCATTTGTCGATCCATCCATCCATCCCTCCATCCATCTGTCTATCCATCCATCCAACAAACCATTTGTCCATCCATCAATTCATCTGTCCATCTGTTTATCCATCCATATATCCACCTATCCTTCCATTCACATTTTTACCTTTATGTGTCTGTTATATATATGCATCATTCTAAATACATGTTAAATATATGGATCATTCTATCCATCCATCCATCCAACCACATGTCCATCCATTGATCCATCCATTCATTCATTGATCTATCTATCTGTCCATCCATCAGTCCATCCATCCATATATCCACCTATCCTTCCATCCACCTGTCTGTCTATCTATCTATGTATGTATGTATGTATGTATGTATGTATGTATGTATCTATCTATCTATCTATCTATCTATCTATCTATCTATCTATCTATCTATCTATCTATCTATCTATCCACGTAATCCACATGCTGATAATTTACATACTCCTTCTAATTAACATGCCCTAACTGAATAGCATATTTCATTTGTTTAGCACAGATCAGTTTATGAATATTATAACATGTGATTTAAGTTATAAAAGAACATAGGGACAAATCTAAAAAGTCATGTTATACTAAATGTATCACTGAAACTTGTTTGTGTATCACACCATCAGCTTTTTAAGTGTTCTAAGTAAGGCAATAAAGTCATTTCCAGGTTTTAGTGCTGTTTTGACACCCGAGCTCTCGACCTCCTTCGCAGCTTCCTCACACTCTGAGCAGGAGAAGGTGCTGTTCTGCTCGAGTACGGAAAGGAAGTGATCCATTGTAAGAACACACACACAGCACACACAGCAGTGAGAGCGACAGTCATGGTACGAAGGTGTGTGTGTGTGTGTGTGAGAGAGAGAGAGAGAGAGAGAGAGAGAGAGTTATGGGTTATAAAGCTGACTGAGACATGCTTGCGATTTTGGGTGTTTATAAATAAACCTGACTTGACATCACAGTGCATGTCACTGCAGCGGTGAGTAATAGAGACTGGCACTGTTTGCTGCAGGCGGTGTGTTTGGTACAGATGGGACTAAGTGCATCTGCTCCATCTGTAATGTGTGTCTGTGTGTGTGTGTGTGTGTGTGTGTGTGTGTGTGTGTGTGTGTGTCTGTATGTGTAGTCATTTGTGTTGACCCTGTTCCCAGCTCCATGCCACCACTCTGGAGTGAGACGATAAGCAGAGCTGGGCAGGAACTCAAACACTCTCCCAGTGCCAGAGCACGGCATTCTGGCACCATCGGTTCTGTTTGTGTTTGGTCTTTTATTAACATTTTAAATGAGGTTGTGGAAGTGATCGCCGTTTTTCCGGCTTAGTCCTGATCCAAAATGTGCTAGCCAATTAGACGAGAGCCTTCTATCAGAAATGAGTACATATAAACGTAAACGGCCATTAGAATAACATTCTTATAGTGAGGCTGATTACTTTTTCCCAATTAACTCAGTTACGCAGTGTGCGATAGTTCATGGCTGATTTCCCTCGGAAAGGATTTAAACTGCCATATGGTGCAGTCTTCTTCTACTCTGTCAAAACGTTTCAAATTAATCCTAATAAATATTATTTTTAAGCATCCCTGTACCCAAGGGTTGAATTACTGGGTGAGGTTTGGGTGGACCAAGAAAAGAATAGTCAAGTAATTGACAATGCTCTTCTCATTAATACCAATATATTTCCACTTAAAGAAAAAAAATACATGTGAAATAAAATTTAAAAAAGAGACTCCAAAAGCTGATTTTTTTTTTCTGCACCTTTATAGCTCTTTTTTAACCTTAGTGGTTCTACAAAGCACTTTACAATGGTTCTCATTCACCTATTCACACACACCAGTGGTAGCAGAGCTGCCATGTAAAACGCTAACTTGCCATCGGGAGCAACTTGGGGTTCAGTGTCTTGCCCAAGGACACTTCGGCATGTGGAGTCATGTGGGCCGGGAATCGAACCGCCAACCCTACAATTAGTGGCCAACCCGCTCTACCACCTGATCCACAGCCACCCCAGTGTTTTGACTTTCATGCAGTGCTCTAACAAGTTACAGGTCCTGTTGTTTTAAATCCAAACACAATCGAAAAAGAGATGTCCAAATGCTATTCTTTTGCTATTTAGTAGACATGTAAAAAACAAATAAATATCCAACTCCATGACTGACGGTGATGTCTTTGATTGGTCTCACGAACATTCTGAATAAGACATCTTTCCAGGCAGAGAGTGTGAGTGTATGAGCCAGTGTGAGATGGATGATAATGGCGTACTATGGACTCTGTCAATTACTCCATGTGCTCTGTGAATAATTTCAGCTGGCCTCTCTGAATAACTGTGTCTGCCCTGTCGAGGCACTCCGAGCCTGAGCATCCTTTATGGACTAATCAGTGTCTGTGTGAGAATGACCTGATGCCAGGAGAGATCTCCTATCATCATGGAACGAGAATAATTTGGGGATTTAAATGGAAGTCAGTGAAATTCAGAAGTGGCTAATCAACCCCAGGGGATGATGTGTCTGCTTCTCAGACTGGCTGTCACGTTTATTTTTGGACTTCTTAGTCGAAACTTAAAGACGTGACGATACACCAGTGTGACGTTACACTGTTAATGTTAATACGGATATTAGCACTTTATTTCAGAATATGATAACTACTTAGTACTTAATATATAAATACACAATTAATAATCATGTCTGGTACACACTTTAAATATTCTATCTATCTATCTATCTATATATATATATAGAATTTGTGCATTGCACCAAAGAACTAATTAATGGTCACAAATCAATCGATCAATCTGTCCAATCACCAATCCAACCCTGCATCCATCCATCCGTCTGTCTGTCCATTCATCCATCCATCCATCCATCTCTCAATACATCAATCCATTAATCAATCCATCCATCAGTTCATTATACCATCCATCCATCCATGGATTTTGCCTTCAGCATGAAGGTGCATTGTCTCACTATTGCTGTGTCCTGTTATGTCAAGGTTTAAGTCTGTGTTTAGTTTCCATAATTTCCCCTTGGACGACAAAACACAAAAAATTGTATTGAATCTATATTAATTGAATTGAATAGAGAATCAAATGGAATCGATTCAAGACCATGTGAATCGAAATCGAATCAAATCAGGGCATCTGTGCTGATATCCAGTCCTACTCTACATCCATGAAATATCACCACCAGCCACCACAGTGAACAAATAATGAAGACTTGAACTTTGGATGCGAAAATATATTCTCACAGCCAGAATTACAACCTGTAAAATTCATCAAGGTTATAAATATTCAATAATAAACTCTGGCATCTCATTACATACTGGTTCTACTTTTAAACCAGTGGTTTTCTAAACCAGCTGCTCCAGCATCAGCAGCTTGTCATTAAAATAAAAAAAATAAAAAAAACACAAACACACTTATCACCAAGCCAAACAGGCATATGTGGAAATTTACTGAAGAGTCACCATGTTCAGAACATTATCTGTGGAAAGATGAATTGCTCAATTATATCTGCACCCAACTGGCAGAAGTCTGTGGTATTCAACATGCCCTTGGGTATAAGTGATATAAATACAATAATAATACTACAAATTACACTCCATCCCAATACAACGTCTAGGAGGAGAAAAAGGCATAGAACATGCTATAAAACATAAAATGAT
This sequence comes from Stegophilus panzeri, assembly GCA_024331685.1. Taxonomy (NCBI): domain Eukaryota; kingdom Metazoa; phylum Chordata; class Actinopteri; order Siluriformes; family Trichomycteridae; genus Stegophilus; species Stegophilus panzeri. The sequence continues at coordinate 2,966,094 of JANDJT010000169.1, read as the reverse complement.
CCTTAATATTCATGTGAATATGAAAATGATCATTCAGACAGGACATAAACACACGGCTTTATTATACCCTGAACTACACCCTACATGTCATACTATATAATAACATATTTATGTGCAGCTCCGGTAAAAAATCAATTCCCGCATATGATCGAAACTAAATCCCAGTGACTGAGCCTTGCTAAAACATCAGCCACAGTCCTCATACACTTCACACTCCTCACACACTCTTTATACACTCTTTATACACTCCTCACACACTCTTCACACTCCTCACACACTTCTCACACACTCTTCACACTCCTCACACACTTCTCACACACTCTTCACACACTCTTCACACTCCTCACACACTTCTCACACACTCTTCACACAATCTTTACACTCCTCACACACTTCTCACACACTCTTCACACAATCTTTACACTCCTCACATACACTTCACACTCACATACTTCTCACACACTCTTCACACTCCTCACACACTTCTCACACACTCTTTATACACTCTTTATACACTCCTCACACACTCTTCACACACTCTTTATACACTCTTTATGCACTCCTCACACACTCTTCACACTCCTCACACACTCCTCACACTCCTCACACACTCTTCACGCTCCTCACACTCATCACGCTCCTCATACTCTTCACACTCTTCACACTCCTTACTCTCCTCATACTCTTCACACTCCTCACACTTTTCACATTCCTCATTCTTTAACAGTAACTCCTCTTCATCCCACCACTCAATTCTTGATTATTTCCCTATAACAGCATGCCACAATGTGTTTTATTCCTGCTTATATTAGCTGAGAGGATATAAAACCCTGCATTACACCGTGATTACATTCATAAGCTTAATGAGATTCTCTTTGTTGTTTTTTAAATACAGTATACAGCCATTAACAGTACTATGACATGATCTTTACTTACTGTATTCTACACTTTACTATCACTATCTGAGAACTGCCAAGACACTGATAGATGTAGCGCCATCCATCCTAATCAGGAAGCTGTGCTGAACTTCCCTCTCTCATCAGTGCACAATTCACCTCCAGGGTCACACCACGACACCAATCTAATTAGCATGGTCCAAATCCATTCATTTAACTGCCTTCTGACTTCCAGGGGGAAAATAAAAAGCATCCGAAGACAAACCTCTCAATGTAGATGCACAAACATATGCTTAGCGGCTCAGTGGTGATGAATAATGGTGTTAAATGTAACATTAATTGTCCACAAGAACTGAAATATTCAGATTTTGGATGTGTACCCAAAACCTGGACATGCTATTGTGCATTTCTTCTTCTTTTTAAATAGATTTTTAATTTGCTGTTTGTAACTAGTAGCACTTAGTAAGATTAAAACAGGAAGTAGCATCAGAACAAGCTTATGTCTTCCTTAAAGTGTTCTGAAATACATGAATTACATTCTTTTTTGTTTGCTGCCCATTTCCCCCACAATTCTCTGGTGACAATTTAGTGAAACAGCAAAGATCAAGCTGCTATGCTAGCTAGGGAATAATACGGCTAACCAAGTGGGGATGCAGCTCGAGTTCTTTCTTCCCGAGAGATAGTAGAGGAGGAGGAACTGAAATCATAGAAGATGAAAAGCTGGTATTAACGTGGACGCAAAAAAAATGGTGCAAGTTCTAAAGTTTAAAGGCTAACATTGTTTTTTTTTCTTTTCTGATGAGCAACCCTGAGATACATTACAGACATTCGTATGCTAATATCACTAGAGCTGGTATGCAGTTACAATGTGTTGCATAAGTATTCACACCCTGACCATCACCCATATATGCTTCTTCTCCAAACGGTTACCACAATGTATGCTGTAGCATTATATATACAATTTTCCTTCACTGGAACTGAGAGGCCCAAACACTGCATGAAAATGCCCCTGTGTGTAAAGCGAGCTCCATGAAGACAGGGTTTGAGTGAAAGGTTGGAAGAAGGTGGACGAACTCGAGTGTCCTGCACAGAGCCCTGATCTGAACCCCGCTGAACACCTTTGGGATGAACTGGAACTGGAGCCTCCTCACATCAACATCAGCACCTGACCTCAACCTCACTAATGTTCTTGTATGCTCTGAATGAACACAAATCCCCACAGTAACGCTCCAAAATCAAGTGGAAACCCATCCCAGAAGAATGGAGCGCATTATAACAGCAAACGTGGAATACATCTGGAATGGGTTGTTCAACAAGCACATACGAGTGTGATTGGCAGGTGTCTACAAACTTTTGGCTATATAGTGTGGAGGCCAAGGGTAACTCTGAAAATGATGCTACCATTACCATGCTTTACTGCGGGGATGGTGTTCCCAGTTTAAGGAGCAGTTCATTTCATTTCTATACCTGGATACCTGGAAAATACCCAGTGCACCTTAATGGTAAAGAACACATGACTGGAAAGCACTCGATCGTGCTAAAGTGTGCGAAACTTGAAGGAAAATAAGATTTTTTTCAGAAAAAAAGAAAGAATTTTGAAATACCATGCGCCGAATTTTGTCTACAGTATTATCGATATGGCTTGTGCGTAACATCTGACTACAATACTGTAAATATAAACAATTACAGAACGCATAAAATATTAATAATAATAATAACAATAATAATATAAAATATAAGAATAGAATAGAATAAAAGTCCAAAGATTAAAATAATATAAAAGCAAAGAAAAAGAATCATAAGTGAACATCAGTAAACATAAGGGAATAATTAAATAAATGCTAAAGTCAAAATGTATGTATGTATTTATTTATTTATTTTAAGCCAGTGATGGAATAATCTTGATGGAGATGATGCTTCTCCTCTTATCCCTGCAAATGTGTTCAGGATTATAACCATCACCTGGACTTATTCCGGCTGAGGAATTCCTCTTCCTCCTACATGACAAGGCTATTCCGATAACACTCTGGTGTGTGTTCTCTCGCTCTCTCCCTCTCTCTGTCTCTCTCTCTGTCTCTCTCTCTCTCACACACATTGGCATTGGGAAATAAGACAATAGGATCAAAGGCAATTTTCCAGTCAGTGGTTTTCAATTTAATCGTGCATTTGTCCAGCACCACTAATCTCCTTAAACCCTAGTCCACTATCTGATATCTGACTCATCTTCCTTTTTCTCTTCAGATACCATCAGCTTTTGTTTTTCGCTTTTTGCAAGCCACGATAAGAAATACTATCAGGTATAGCGGACGCTCCACATAAACTGATTAAAAACGTATAATCGTTGTTATGGAGACTTTGTCTTTAAGGAAATGTTTCTCCAGTATCGGTGCTTCGTAAGAGTTGGAGGTAAAGCTGTAACTTTTACGTCGTCGTCAGGACCGAGAAGAGCGTCTTATTAAAGTCTAGAGAGAGGGGAAAAAAAGAGAGGCTGGTGAAGGAATGACTCACTCATGCTACAGCTGCTATCGCATAAGTGAGAACAGGAACGAACCTTTTTTTGTGGATACTCCACAACAATAAATGTGACAATAAATGGATAAAATGTACGCATGTCGTTATTTAATAAAAAAATAATTGTAATCATTGGCAGATTCCCGTGGTGTAAGAGGAATAAAACATTCAGGATGTGCTGCTGTAGGAAAATAATCAACTTCGTGTTTCATCACACAAGACCTCTGACTAAAATAAAAAAAATTTAAGATAAAATGAAATATTAACCCATTAGACCTTTTTCATTACGTTGACTCTACAGCACACACGTAATCCAGGGTCCTTCTTTATGCACCGTACACACACTTTACTCATCATTTCTCCACACTGAACCATTTATCGACGAAAACACTGCCGTGTACCATGATGTGCCTGTTTCCTAAACTCCTCCACAGAGGCAGCTGTGGAACCATAATTGATTTTCCCTCAGGATGCCATTACATAAACTCTAAATATAACTGCCATTCAGTTCAAACGGCGCCTCCGCGGTTACGGACGTTCACACGTGTTCGCTCGAACGAAAGAAAATGAAGATCTGATACACTGAAAAGTTGTCGAGCAAAACCCCCAGGGCAGTTATACATTTAAAATAAAAATAAAAACTATTTGCTTCTCAGTCACTTCCATCTGCATACTTCACAGGAAGTAGGACTGTCACTTTCACCTGCATGTTCCGAATATAGCACAACGCTAGAACAAACTTTTGGGCTCTTTTTCATACTTTTAGTCTTTTCATGGACTTTTTTTTTTTTTTTTTTTTTTTTTAATCCATACCCACTGTCCATTTTCTTCTTATTTAAGAAATCTATTAATCTCCCAGTCCTTCATGTGGGTTCATATAAACTCTCCACGAGTTCACCAAACCCTAATGGAGTTCATTTAATACTACTTTGGTCCTAGACTGTGCTTTCTGGAAAATTGAGGTTGAGGGAAAATTAACCTTTTTTTTGATGTTGGAAAAAATGAACCAATCAGAACACGGCTTATGCAGCTAGCATTTTTCTGAATGACTTTTATCCATCTGGCAGATATTTTTATCCAAACTGACTTATAGTTAAGGCAGAACACCATCTATATAATTAAGAGGCATTATAGGGGCTTGTTTAAGGGCTGGACAAAAGCCCTGGGGTTTTAACCAACAACCTTCCAGAAGCAGTATAATCTGGGTTAGATCCATGAATAAGCATATATTAATACTGAACTAATGCTTTCATAATTAGTTGACATAATGAATGATGTGGAAATACAAAATGCAGACACGAACAAGAGCTGCACTTTTATTTTTTTTTACAGGGTGTCCCAATGGTTGCACCAAGCGAGCAAAATTGCCTGTCCTCTCTGGGTAGGCGTGGCTTACTCTTTCTCCCCTGTCAATCGCAGCGAAACTGGCTGACCAGGTGCATCCGTAAGCTCATGTATGAGGAAGAGGGCAGATAGCACTTTTGTCCTTCACTGGCCTGTGCAAATGAATGTTGATTGACTTCACGTGTCTGAGGACCTGTTCGCACCTGGCCTTGGACCACTTGTGATCAGGTTTCATACATCATTTCTGTTAAAGGAAGGGTGTCACGAATATTTATTGCATCGGTCTTCTGCTGTATTTGTTTTCAGGCGGAAATCACCCACAAATCTTATCTCATGTGCCTGTTCAAGCAGCTTCGAAATGTTTCTATCATGGGATCTGCTAAAGAAACGAAATGAGTGGAGGTTGATATGATGGAAGAAGCGATGAAAAGCCTTTCATATCTGCTGAACTCTTCCGTTCAGTGCAATTTCCAAACAGTCCAGCATTGATTGCTTCTTTTCCGGCTAAGGCAATGACACAATCGATTAGGTGGTCCTTCGATGCTGTCTGAGACCACCTCAGAATGTGGTGTGAGTGTTCGGATCACAAAGTGATACACATTGGACCTCGTTTATACTTGTACTTAGCGCTGTCCACTTACAGCTGGATCACTACGACACATGTTAATGCCAGGTGTGAACACGGCCTTGTACATGTTAGCCTTCATAGTAGAGCTGGCTGTTGGTGGGAATTTACAGGTGACCAATTTGGGGTGAAAATTTCAATTCAATTTAATTTGATTTGTATAGCACTTTTAACAATGGACATTGTGTCTCAAAGCAGCTTTACAGAAACATATAAACACAGGATAGAGATTTTTATGTGTGTGAATTTATCTCTATTGAGCGAGCCGGTGGTGACGGTGGTGAGGAAAAACTCCCTGAGATGATATGAGGAGAAAACCTTGAGAGGAACCAGACTCAGAAGGGAACCCATAATCATCTGGGTAACAACGGATAGTGTGAAAGTAAAAGAAAGTTCATTATGGTTTTTACATGAAGTCTGTTTAAAATAAGCGATCTGTACAGGATTTCGAAGAGATTTTTGGTTTTGCACGCTCTTTCACAGTGATGTTTGGTTGTAAATGAAACCTTTCCGCTGTACTCATGTTTGACACACATGAATCGAACAGGGCTTTGGCTGAATGCACGTTGTGATGACGTCACATGACGCGTCTCGGCCCAAATCTGCAGGAAATCTGCGGTAATTTAAAACAATTGCAAGCTCGTGCGAATATTGCTTGAGTTTGCGTTCATTTCCTATAAACCTAAAAGGAGGGTAAGAACGAAAGTATGTCTTTAAGAACATGACCTAACAGAAACAAGCTACAGTAATTCAAAATGTAATGTACAAACAGAAACGTGTAAGTAATCCGTAAAACTTCGGAAACGTTCCCAACTCCTCCGAAGAGCCTCGGATCCGAGCAGCTCTGTTTTCCAGCGCAATTACAGCTGCATAATGAAATAGTTTCATCGTTTACAATTAAGACATGGAGAGATGTTGTTAATGCAGCTTGTCTGAATGCATAATACATCAGATGAGCTTTTATTGCCTCTTTATTGGTCTGATCGTGAGGTTTCAGTGGCTGCATTTGTAGCAAATGAATAATTTATGCTGCAGCAGGATTCTTTTACGCCGGGTTATTATGTTTAGTAAAATAAAAATAAAGAAATGAATGAATGAAAGAAAGAAAGAAAGAAAGAAAGAAAGAAAAAAAGAAAGAGGAAGCTGGGATCGTAGTGACAGCTACGTGCGACAGAACTCAGACAAATCCAATATCGGTACTCTTGGAGTCGTGGTGTTTTCCATAATGGAAAGCATCGTATTGTGTGACTTTAATGTCTCAGTTATAGCTCGTTAGAATAAAATGATGAGAAATCATAACAGGATCATAGGATTATTATCACAGTGTTATTCATCGAATGCCTGAACACACAGTACTACTGCATATAATACACTACAGTACATATTAAATATAATTTTACAACTTCGAGGATTGTTTTACTCCCATAATGCATCGTGGTCAGTGGATTCACACCTACTTCTGCCCTCGGTTGCAGTTTTAGCATGCAATTCAAATTAGCCGCCATTTTGTGTCGTTCAAGAGGCTTCTTCTGTTCCTGATGTGATGAAGCTTACTTTTACCATCATGAAGATGATTATTTTCCTATAACAGCGCATCCTGAAGTCTTTTATTACTCTTACACCACAGCGATTATATATATATATATATATATATATATATATATATATATATACACACACACACACACACACAAGCACAACACACCATGTATTTATACATTTACAGGTACATTTCTGGTTTCTCATATTCTCCGATTTCTCTGATTCCCTTTTCCTGTTTTTTTCTTTCTTTCTTTTTTCTGCTTTGTCATTTTTCCTTGTATTTGTATATTTGATGTTTGTTTTCGAGTCTGCTTTCTGTTGGTTGCTGGATTGTTTGATTGTTTGTTTCATTATTAAAATGCGTGTGTTTTGGTGTGTTTATTTTACAAAATTGTAAAGTGATTTAAGGTTTGAGAAAGGCACTATATAAATGAAACTTCTTCTTCTTCTTCTTCTTAATACATTTAATATTGTGGAAAGTCCACTTATGTCATAGCAGCTATAAAAAGACATTTTTCTCTTAACTATGGACAGAGCAGCTAGATGGTGGGCTAGTTAACCAGAAGTTAGCAACTGTCTGCTGGTTAGCATTTATGCTAGCGTCTGTGTCTTTGTGTGTGTGAAGCATCTGCATATTGGTGTCTGTGCGTAAATGTTTAGATCCATCCATCTTCTATAGCGCTTATCCTTCAGGGTTGTGGGGAACCTGGAGCGTATCCCAGGGAGCATCGGGAACAAGGCGGGGTACATACTGGACAGGGTGTCAATCACATACACATTCACAGACCCATGCGTACAGTACACTACGGACACTTTGGACACGCCAATTAGCCTACCATGCATGTCTTTGGACTGGGGGAGGAAACCGGAGTACCCGGAGGAAACTCCCGCAACACGGGGAGTACATGCAAACTCCGCACACACAGGGCAGCGATATCAGACTGTTTTCTGTCATCCCTGTCAATTAGGAAAACCCCGTTTGCACCATTTGGCACTTTGTACTTTTTGGGAATCAATAACCATCTTTTGCACTAGCATGCTACGTGCAGCTGTGCCATCATTTCATAATTCCCAAGAACTGATTCAAAGCTTGGCTAGCTTTCACAATAAGAATGGACTCCAGCACTTTCACACTGAGTGAGCGGTCATGTTAACTCTACAGGTGCTCATTTAACACTAATTTGTTCCTTCAGACTTCCTTTTGCTCTCCGGCCCCGCAAGAGAAATGAGCGAATACTTAGTGGAATACTCCTGCACGAGGCTCATTCCAGCTCTACAGGAGTTCATCTGACACGTCTTTAATCCGCTGACTTTCTTTGGTCGCTAGCCGGGGTATCAATTACAAGCAAACATCCCATAATAATGCCAGCACATGAACTCATATGGGCTCTAGATGAGTTTTTTTTTTAACACTAATTAATTAGCGCTTACTTCACTGACTAGACCTGCGTTCCTATTAATAATGTTCTTCCTGGGATATGCAGCTATTTAGGTAGGAAATTAAACAGTGTGAACACCTTCTGACCAATCAGAGTCCAGAATGGAACAGTGCTGTAGTGTAACAGGAAATAGCCATCAAATTGTGGACAGTTTCCTTTGGGAGATATTTATACTAATCCAAACATGCTAACTGGTTCCTAGTATTTCTCAATCACAGTTAGCCATGTGGTTTGTAATCATATTTTGGTGTCTATTTACTGAGAGAAGTCTTAAATCCAGCATTTTTTTGGGAGTGAACAGTTTGGTAGATAGACTAATCTACTATGTATGGAAATAAACTTATGCTAACTAGCATATGGACTACACGGTGCAAACGGTTTCCTCGTCTATTCTGAAAGACTAGAAATGTTCATTTCCAGATAATGGGATTAACTGAAAAGAAAATGCACCTGTGTCTCTGAGTACATTTAAATCGTGTGCCCTAATAATAATAAAAAAAAAAACAAAAACATACAAGCTTAAATAATTAAAGTAAATCCTGGACATATAGGAAGAGTGTGTAGTTCTGAAGTCATTAGCGTATGGACGCCATTTTGGATTAAGTCTCCAAATCAGTTTTATTTTTTAATAAAATAAATCTATAATAATGTGCGTCGCCAGATGACATGTTCGTGAAGTGGTGTCTTTGGTAATAGAAAATGAATTGTTACATGCTTGAGAAACTCCATATTTTTGCATGCTACAAAGCTATTTTTGCAGCTAACTAGCGCTCTAGATTTATTACTCACAGTCATACAGATGAAATAAAGATTCCAGACCAGGTGTAACTCTGGTCATGAGGATCATGAGATTTTCCATTCCATCATAAATCTCCTTATTTTTGGTCTCTAACAAGATGTTTTTCATCCAGCAGGCTGTCCTCCATGTTTGTTTTTCTCTTGTACCATCCAATTTGCAATCCGATTGGTCAGTAGATAATAAAAAAAATACAATAAAAATGACATTACATGCAGTTTGCCTGGAAATTATTATTATTTTTTTACTGAAATAGAATGTTATCGTATTAGAATGAGCACATTAATATCAACCAGCTGCACTACTGAGAGCCACTGTTATAGATAATGAATGATCATCTTCTGACCAATCAGAATCCAGAATTCAAGAGTGCTGTGGTATAAAGATGTTTAAAGCCCCTACACCATGTTTAGTAAATCATCAATCAGTATTTAATGTGAATAAAAGGGGTAGTGATGGTGAAAACCTTTAATATGAAACATGACTATTGAAATCATCATTTAATATTTGTATTATGCTAACAAAGGTTTTTGAAAAAATAAATAAATAAAATCAACAGTGTCTCTGTGTTTCTGCAGTACTGACGATCGAGCGAGTCGGTCACTTCCACACTGCTCTCTTAATGAAATACACCATACGTATACACCAATCCTAGAGCTATTTCAGTTTCCGTTCTCAGTGGAGCAAAGACAAGCAAAGGAAGCATGCATGAGATGACATGGTGCACCCAAAGGCAAAAACCAAAAAGGCTTCATAATGGAGTTGGGGGAAAAAAAAAGAAATGAGGAAGCAGATGATTGAGGCCACCGTTATATATACACTCCATATGCTTTCAAGGTGCTCAGTGAATTGGAGACAGTAGATGCTCTCCAACAAGTGCAGCTCATTGAGCCTGAATCTGATCAGCTATTCTGGGACTCCCCAAGCTTCAAGCTTCTCATTAGAGCCGTTTTTATTTTCAGAAACCTTTGACTGATGACTCAGGGTAACAAGAGCTGGAGGGAAAAGATGAGTGCCAAAAAAAGGGCAATGTGGTTACATCACAGGGTTGTGAGGGAATAACCTGGCGTGCTCTTTTGTGCTAAAAAAAAAACCCCAAAAAATACCACGGGATTCAAAATATCAACGATAATTGGATACAAATACTGGTATTGAGTAAGTTAACAACCAAATGGTGAATTAAACTGATCAGTAGATAATGTTCTGAGATGGTTATAAGGTTTTCAGTTTAACTTCCAGGACTCGTCATGAACCACTAATGAAGCTTAAAGCTAAATCCTTAACCCTTAACTACTCAGCTAAAGCTTATCTCAATTTTCCAATGGCTGATACAGCAAAGCTCATTATCCTCCATTTTGAAAAGTATCTACATTTGGGAATGTAGATAACGCATGCTTAAAAAGTCACTAAAAGTCACCAAATGATGTTATAAACTTATTTGCATATTTGTTGAAGCATCATGATTCTTGCATAGTAAAACATGTTGAATGAGGAAGGAAGATTTTCAGATTTTCTTAAAATGTAATTAAATATACTTGTATCTGATTATTCTTATAGAATGAAGTTGTCCGGGGTCACGGCACCACAAAGGGGCTGTTTATGTATTCACAGAAATCATATCATTCCTATCAAGACATGAAGAAAACTGTTATGGCTGGAATAACTGGCTTTTCTTACATTAAATATCACCAAGAAGAGAGTATAAAACAAAGAACAAAGAAGTGTGCAGGTGCACAAACAGTAGGGATTGTTGGGAATAATAATGATCAGTGATTGGGCACTGGGAACAATAGTTATCAGTGATTGGTCATTGGGAACAATAGTGATCAGTGATTGGTCATTGGGAACAATAGTGATCAGTGATTGGTCATTGGAAACAACAGTGATCGGTCATTGGGAACAATAGTGATCAGTGATTGGTCATTGGAAACAACAGTGATCGGTCATTGGGAACAATAGTGTTCAGTGATTGGTCATTGGGAACAACAGTGATCGGTCATTGGGAACAATAGTGATCAGTGATTGGTCATTGGAAACAACAGTGATCGGTCATTGGGAACAATAGTGATCA
>JANDJT010000169.1:2881245-2891391 GCA_024331685.1 Stegophilus panzeri | reverse complement strand
CCTACTGTACTGTACCTCACCTACTGTACCCCACCTACTGCACTGTACCCCACCTACTGTATTGTACCCCACCTACTATACCCCACCTACTGTACTGTACCCCACCTACTGTACTGTACCCTACCTACTGTACTGTACCTCACCTACTGTACCCCACCTACTGCACTGTACCCCACCTACTGTATTGTACCCCACCTACTGTACTGTACCCCACCTACTATACCCCACCTACTGTACTGTACCCCACCTACTGTACTGGAGGAGCACAAAGAGAGTGCACACCTGCAGCACAGTACACACCAAGTACACACACACACACACACGCACTATTATACTTTTTATATCTATACACAAACACAAACACACACACACACACACACACACACACATACATATATGTATGTATATATATATAAATTATTCTTATAAATTTTTCTTGACTGTATTGTTGAATGTTTGAATTTGTTTATACATATTTATTTCTGTAGTTATTTTATAATTTCTCTGTACCCAAACTTTAGCAATACAAATGTTATATAATACAAATATTTTTCATGACAATAAAGCAACCTTTTGACTTCTGTCACTTTATTTTTAATTTTTATTGATATATTTTTTGTAATTTTATGTAGTTATTTTTGTAATTACTATTTCTGTTTTATTCTATTTATTATTATTATTATTATTATTAGTATTATTATTATTATTATTATTATTATTATTATTATTATTAATTCTCCTTTCTTATCTATATTGATGCTTTGGCAATATTGTATGTAAACAATCATGCCAATAAAATACTCTGAATTGAAACTGAATTGAGAATGGGAGAGACAGAGATGCAGAGACAAAAAGAGAGAGAGAGAGACTGAGACAGATAGACAGACAGACAGACAGAAAGAGAGAATGGGAGAGGCAGATATGGAGAGACATAGACACAGAGTGACAGAGAGAGAGAGACAGATACATACAGGGAGACAGAGAGAGACGGATATGTATAGAAAGAGAGAGAAACAGAAAGAAAGAGAGACAGAGTGACGGTGACAAAGTGAGAGAGATAGTATAGAGGGTTATAAAAGAAAGAAAGAGGTTAATAAGACGGAAACCTAGGCAGAGATGGAGAAAGATGGGAAGAAAACAGTACATAAAGATGAAAACAGATGTATAGAGAGATGTCGGACGAGCGGATAAACCACTGGACATTAGCTTCAGATTTTTATTAAAAATGATCTGATGGACTAATAGCATCATCAATTCAATAACCAGAGAAAGGCAAAAAAAATCCTCCTACCCACTAACTTCTAAAAAAAAAAATACTGAAAAGAGGGTTTTTTTTCTCCCAAAAATCACTTCACATTCATGTTTAAACGTAACACACTCCAGTTGGTTGGTATATTTATTGCTTGTTCTGAAATCCCACCACCTGCTGTATAAATTCTCCTCTTTCATCTGTGCTTGAAAAATGAGACGTGATTCCTAACTAGCGCCTTTTTCATTTTATTCGTGTTTTGTTTACCCTTTTTAATGATGTTCCATGTCACTATTGTTTAGCCTGGTTAACGCAAGCAAAACAGGAGAAAGAGCTCTGGAGTTTTCACCTCCCCATGGGCCAGCTAATGATCTCATGACTTGCTCGGCCCTGTGTAAGGAGAGACGCGAACAGTCGTGAAAAGGGAACGATAAAGAGATTAACACAGTGCGATAGGAAGTGATTAAAGTGAGAAACAACGCTATGAGAGAGACAGAGAGAGCTGTAATGAGACTCGCAGTGATCTAATGTACGAAGCGAGATAGAGCAGTAGAGGGTAGAGAGTGATGAAGTGTGAGAAAGCGGAGAGAATGAATGAGAGAGAGAGAGAGAGAGAGAGAGAGAGAGTTTGAGGAATAAACTGTCTCACCATGGCGATGACGGCTGCTCCTGCCCCCGCCAGAGCACAGACGAACAAGTGGAACGTCAGATCCAGCTGGAGGACAAGACGAGAAAAGTGAGAGATGAATAAAGAAACGAAAGAAAGAACCAGAACCCAAAGAAAAGTTAAAATCTCTCGAAATATCAGTCGGGAAAAAAACGATTTCAAGCTGAGGTCTTGATTCAGATTGGTCAGAAGGCATTGATTCATTTTCTATAACAGCAGAACGCTCGTTCTAATACGATATGGTATGGTTTCTATAGTAACAGCTCATTCACATGGATGTATACAGCAGATGCACTGCATGAACAGATTAAATTGTAGATAGCGAACGATTGTTTATACTTGCTATAATGTAAGTAAGAAGAGCAACTGACTTGTTTCACAGACATTGCACAGCATTAAATGTAGCTATAAATAGATAAAAAGTGCATCGTCATTCTTTAATGAATTAAAAATTGTAATCATTGGTAAATTGCTGTTAAGGAATACATCAGTCTGGGTCACGGTGTTGTAGGAAAATAATTCATGATGGTTTAAAAAGGTTCATAAAATATACTGTGCCCTCCAATAATATTGGCACCCTTGGTAAATTTGAGCAACGAAGGCTGTGAAAAATCGTCCTTATTGTTTAACCGTTTGATCGTTTGATTATTCACAAAAATACTCTTGTCTCATGGATATCAAACAACTACAAACACAACGCAGGTTTATTTTAAAAATAAATAAATAAATAAAATTGATTGGCACCCCTTTACAACCCCAATTCCAAAAAGTTGGGACGCTGTGTAAAATGTCATTAAAAACAGAACGCGATGATTTGTAAAGCTCATAAACCAATATGTTATTCGCAACAGAACATAGAAAACATATCAAATGTTTAAACTGAGAAAATGTACAGGTTTAAGGGAAAAAAATAAGGTCATTTTGAATTTGAAAGCCGCAACATGTCTCAAAAAAGTTGGGACAGGGGCAACAAAAGTCAGGAAAAGTAAAATAATTACAGTGGCACTAGAGCTGCTCAGGCAATGACATGTTCAAAATGTTTGTTTCTTTAAACTTAATCTCTTTAGTCCAAATGTTCATATTCTTGCATCAAACACAATCATGAAACTGCATTAAACTTTCAGAGTGAACAAAAGAAAGGAAGCGATTCCGCCTGTGCAAAATGGCTGCCTCCATATTGTAGCGTTCAACTACACTGAGAAGTTTTGTTTACACATGTTTACAGAGTATATATATATATATATATATATATATAGAGAGAGAGAGAGAGAGAGACTACACAGGGTGACATCACTGATGAACTGACGTTTGGTTTGAGGTGAATATTGACGCAAAAGATTTTAGGGTGAGATAACCGTTAACGATGTTAACATCTGTAGCTAATCGTAGCTAAAGAAACAAACTCTGACTGAATTAGCTGATTGAATATATTTGGTATAAGTGGAAATCGTATTGAAATATTCTTAGCTAGCTAGGGAATTTGGTTAACACGTCATCACCATCTGTCCACTGCAAGAAACCAGATGCTGACATTTTCTGTTATGTGTTTTATCTGTTAATTATGCATAATCTGTAATAGATTCCGGTATGATTCATTTGCATTTAAATTGTAATTAAATAGTAAAGTATCTGATTTTTAATCAAGCATATCCTAAATTCTACACATAGTAGGTTACCCCCAACACTGTTTTTTCATTCATTTATTATTATTAAAAAAAAAATCATTATTATATTTGTACTTTTTAAGTACATTTCCAGAGACTTGTGTTATAATCCAAGACTGAATGCTGTGGATGATACTGACCTCGTCAGAAGCACACATCTTTTTGAACATTTCTGTGTTGGTGCAGATTTTCTTCTCGTCACTAGTGGTTACAATTCCTGAAAGGAAATTCAGAGGGGAAAAAAATCCCAGAGGGCAGGGTTGATTTGTGACGTTCAGAAAATGTGGGACAGTGCTTTCCATTAATGAGAAAAGAGACCTGAATGTCTATAAACATCCTCGCTCAATTAAACTCACAACTGATAACCAGAGCTGTCAATCAAGTGCAACGAGCACTATAATACATCTGTTTATTTCACACTGTTGTTGAATTCTGGATTCTGATTGGTTAGAAGGTGTTGATAAATTTTCTAAAACAGCAGCTCTTACAGTAGTGCAGCTGCAAATCACACGTTTATACTTCTACGTTTTTAACATTTATGGAAGGAGTCTCCAGTGTCAAGACTGTCTGAGGTAACAGTCTGAGGTAAAGCTTTCTGATATCTTCAGGACAGAGGTTTTTACGCTTTTATTTTCCTATAACAGCATAGCGCAAAGTCTTTTACTCCTTAAATACAGTGCAAATGGCTGACGAATAAAAGGAAAAACAAACGTAAAGTGTGTTAGTGATGTTCCGGGCCACTATGAACCACCAGAACATTATTATTGCACCTTGGTATAGATTATAAAAGCCTCTAAAATTATACTGGAGGGATATATATATGTCATAAAAGTATCCATGTCCAATCAATGGGGTCCAAGCACTTTGTCATGGTACCGAGAAACCAGAACGTGTAAACTCCTCTGACCAGACTTTCCCATAGTTACAGCTTTACCCCTGACTGTTACAAAGCACTGACACTGGAGACTCCTTCCATAAATGTTAAATAAATGTCTCCTCACAAAAAAATGTCACCATATGAGTGAATATACAGCATGTTTTTATTTATTACATACCAACACATTAATATAAGCATTAATATGATATGCAGCTGCACAATGTAATCTGCAACTTCTGACCAATTAGAATCCAGAATTCTAACCCTAACCCTAACCCTAACCCTTCCAGTCACCACATACCAAACTGGCGCAGGTCAAAGCACAGGTTGGTTCCTTCGGCCACTGTCATGTTCTGGCAGATGTTCCATATGTTGAAGTACATGAAGACTGGAAGAGAGGTGAAGGCCGTCACGCCCAGCCAGGCCAGCATGAAGATGTAGGTCAACATGATGAACTGAAAGAGAAGGACACAAGAAATAAACATTTGATGACTTGAGGTGTAATTAATAAAGTGACACTTTTTAATTAATTAATACAGTACCGCCTGAGTATCTATAAACAGCATCAGTCCGTTATAATCAGAGCTCAGACACAGAGCTGTCAATCAAGTGCATGAAGGATTTAATGGTCACGTTCGAATAGGCACATGATCTCTCAGATCCAGATCCAACAAACTTCAATTCCCCACTCAGAACATTAACCTGTAATTAGTTCCCATTTATGCATAAAAACAGAAGTAAAACTCTGGTTTCATCTTATCATGTCATAGATAACCTCTCATTAAGTATGTAGGGACAAAATAAAGATTAGAAGGATGTACCAGAGGTTGTTGCTGTCTAAGGAGAAGGTACATAGCTAGTATTGTTAGCATGCTTTACTAATCTGCCAATGAAGCTAGTATATAGTCTAGCACGTAATATGTAACTCAAGCTTAAATATATTTTAAACAACAGTGATGTACAAGTTGTCTGTAGGCTATACATTTAAGCAGGAGGTTTTTTCAGGCATGTGTGCATGTGTGATCAGATATGAAGTTCTCAAAAACTAACCACATTTATTATAACATGAACATGCAGTGCTGTGTAATATATTTACAGCACTTGTTCGTTCATCCTTAGTAACTGCCTGGTCAGGTCACAGTGTTTTAAATTAGGCTACTAGTTTGTTTATATTTTAGGACAAAGGGCCAACTAATTTTTTTTTAGAAAATATCACATGCAAGAGCAAACAAAAATACTAAAACTGTCATGCACATGTCTGTAGTTAAGACCAATTCTGTAATGATGTACGTGAGGTTGAGGAACTGTCAGAGCCAGAATTTATACATCTGTTTTTATTTCCCCAGTGCTTTCCAGGGGGCTTAGTGGTATAGAAGCATTTTGTTGCATCCCTTAACATAGCCGTGTGTCTTACCCAGGCGCTCACGCAGCGGCCACAGGTCGTGATCTTGAAATCTCCATAGAGGTCGCGGATTGCCCCAGTGGTGAAAAAGCCCTCGACCATCAGCAGGATCCCATAGACGAAAAATGCTGCAGCCACGCCGTAGATCACATACTTCAGGATATCAATCCTGCAAAAGTACACAGTAAACTCGTCAAACCCTGATCTCACCCTGATCTCATGTTCAGCCAAGCCAATGCAAAACAATTCAACTTTTTTGTGACTGACTCAGTTTCCCTGATAAATACAGTATGAGAATCGTAACAGTTAATATTGGTAAATGGTCTGAATTTATATAGCGCTTTTTTAACCTTAGTGGTTCCAAAGTGCTTTACACTGGTTCTCATTCACACACACTCACACACCAATGGTAGCAGAGCTGCCATGCAAGGCGCTAACTTGCCATCAGGAGCAACTTGGGGTTCAGTGTCTTGCCCAAGGACACTTCGGCATGTGGAGTCACGTGGGCCGGGAATCGAACCGCCAAAACTACGATTAGTAGCTCTACCACCTGAGCCACAGCCGCCAATCTTACAGTTATATTTATATTTATAAGTGATGTTTCTTGCTATCTATCTACAGACCTCGTTCCACATTATATTTACCAAGGTTACTGCATTTCTAGTTCACTACAGTCTTGATTGAACTATTTTACAGTCGGTGTCTGCAAGAGCCACCAAAGATGAATCTCATTGACATTTATCGGATATGCATACTTGCAAAAGCCCCTTCGAGCAAGCTGGGGAAGGCTGCAAACAGTATGCTTCGTCATACATGCACAACTATGTTCCTTTTAAAGCGCAATGGCACTGCATTTTTTGACAATCTTCTTTGGTCTTCTTTGGTACTGATGGTTCTCTGTGCGTAAGATCCATCAGTACCAAAAAATGGGCCTTTATCAGACAACTGAGCATTAATAAATCTCACATGTTCTAAATTGATGCACAGCCACAAACATTTGCATAAAGAAACCCCCACAAATTGCCATATATGGTAAACAACTTCTTTTTAAGAAGCTCAGTAGCGTGCTCATGGGGTTGCTTGTTACAGACAATATGGAGCATGACAAAACGTCAAAGAAGAAAATTTGAATATAATGGATATTAACTGGGATATTAATTATGCTCCTCATAAGCAGTTTGCATGCGATTGCACTTTTCTACCACTAGGGGTTCCTGCATATGCATGTCCAGGAGTTACGTTTAAAAATCTATGAGAGTGTGTGCTTGATTATTATTTTTTTATTATTCTGTTGTGCTGTGAGATTTATTGAACACTTCGCAGGATATTTTGAAAGAACAGATGACATGAGCACTCTTGTTTCAGTTTGTATTCGCTCCTGTATTCACTTTCATGAAGTCTTCAGTGAAAAGTGTTGATAAATAAAGCTCTAATTCCTTTTTAGAGATGTGACTACTTTGTCAGAGGGAAGAATTTGTGGTTAGCAGTGGTGTGAAACGGCACTTCATGTGCCTGGGTTGAGTAAATGAAAGTAAATGGGTTTATCACAAAGCCTGTGAGTGCTGTATCATATCCTCTTTTCCATTGTGCATGAATATAAAGGTGAAAATGTTTAAGTCTCACATTATTGCATTTCAGTGTGTGATGGTCAGTGGGCGTGTTGTACGGAGTAGAGAAGGAGCCGGTGACTAATGCAATCTGCTGCTACCATCGTCTACTGCTCTCGTTCTTTCCATCCTCTCCTCCTCCACCTCCTTTTTTATATATATATATAGCTCTGCTTCTCTCTTTCTAAATCTCTCTCCATCAATAACTTCCCCCAATCCATCTATTACATAGTACAAAATATTTTCCACTTTTTGTCTATTTTCTACTCTCCTGCTTTCATATTCTCTCTCTCTCTCTCTCTCAAGGTAGAGGCAGTGAGCAGGTGTACTACGACAACCCAGAGCGATTTCAGAACAATTTAATTCCCTCAGTGGGACCACAGCCAAAGCCACATATTCAGGCCTGGAAGATCAATCTTTCCTCTCATCTTTTCTGTGTGGGTGTGTGTGTGTGGGGGGGGGGGGGGGTAGGTAGAGAGAGTCTTCACTGCTGTGTCAGAGGAAACTACCCAAAATTCACATATCCGCAGTCTTTAGCTTTACTGTGTGTCACAACACGACCATGTTACAACCATGATACAGCCACGATATGACCATGATGTGGCCATGATACAACCAAGATATGGCTATGGATATTAAATGGCTATGATATAACCATGACATGGCCACGATACAGCCACAAACACACTATGATAAAGAAACGGCTATGATACAGCTATGAAATAACCATGTTGCAGCCCTGATACACCGAGTATACGGCTATGATATGATCATTATACGGTCCTGATATGGCCATGACACTGCCGTGATACAGCATTTATATGGCTATGATATAACCATGATACAACCAAGATGAAGACGAAGAAGAAGAAGAAGAAGAAGAAGAAGAAGAAGAAGAAGAAAAAGAAGAAGAAGAATAAAAAGGCCATGATGCAGGCATGATGCAGCCATGATATGGCCATGATACACTCATTACATAACCATCATATGGCCATGACATTACCGCAGATAAGTCCATGACATAACCATGATACGGCCATGGCATGAGCACAAATACGGCCATGACATAACCATGATACGGCCATGATAATGCCGTGACATTACTATGACCATGATACAACCATGACACGTCTATTTGGGATGTGGGATTTGTTAGTGAACATTGATGTCCATTTGGAAATGTTGGGATTTGATGTTGAATGAATATTCAATATTACATTTGATCCATTTATGTCAAAAACATTACTTTAATACCATGAAGGCAGTTCAAACCTTGAACAGTTCAAGCTTAAGATCATGTTTTAGCTTCCAGTGGTCACAATCTTGGGATCTGACGTCAAAACTTTTCTTCCAGTACAGAAGCCATACAGAAGCCTGCTGAATTCCTACCGTGTTTTTGCGTAAGCATGTACTCTTTCATGGCAGTCAGTACTCACATGGTAAAGACGTCCAGGGTTTCGACTGATCGGATCATCTCGAAATAGTTCTGCAGGATGGTGACGGTGCCAGAGAGAGCCTCATGCCCGCAGCCGCAGAAGAGCGCCACGCCGGCGTAGAGCAGGATGGTGGCGATGAGAGAGGCGTAGGGAATCCCGCTCAGGCATTTAATACAGCACTCAGAGCACCCTGCAGCGAAACAAAAGAATACATCTTAAAATCACTATCAGAAGAAAGAGCGTTTGGATTGTCATTGATCTCTGTGTGCTGAGAAAACTTTTCATTTCTGAGGCACTTCTAATGATTAAGTAAAGAGAAAAGTTTCTCCTCTGTGCGTTTAATGGTTGTCTAGTTTCTTGAAAGATGGTGATGGATTCTCTTATAATAATAAAATCTGATACCAGCACTACCCTCATAAAGTGTTTAATTCTAATTACAGTTTAAAGTACCATTTATTAGCATTCATATCATTCTAAAGATGTTTGTTAGCTAAATAATGCTAGTCAAATTGAAACTTTGACTAATCTCAAGGCATATCACCAAAAATAGTGTTCTAAAATACCTGGATTAGGATTTGAGAGTGTGGGATCTAGACCACATCAACCCACTATTTGCCAATAATGAATATTCATCAATAGACACGGAGAAATGAATAAAAAACCATAATGGATTAAGTCTAATAATTCATTCATCAGTAAGTGCTTTATCCGGGTAAGGATCAGGCTGGATCAGGAACCTATCCCAGGAAAAACTGGGTGAGAGACAAGCAAACAAGTAGGTTCAATAATCCTTAATGGATATGCAACTATAACATATAGTAAAGGTTACATATGAAAAACCCAGCATTCTCTACTAAGTACCTTCCCTCTATGTTTGAACTTTTAGCAGTGCAGTGTTCTAAACTTTCCAGTTAGTCCTCGTTCAAAGGAAGATCCATGCATCTGATATACCACTTTCAGGTTGTCTCTCTATAATAAAAGTTCAGAGCAGATCAACATGCAAAGCATCTCTGTCCGGAGCAAATTGCAACAAACCTGGGATTGGTGTGTCTTTGGAATATAATACCCACTAGTTTAATTATTTGTTCAATTGGATGGTGAAGTGTTAATTGGGGAAATATTTGGTTTTGATGGTGAATATTGGTGTTAGATGGGGAAATATTAAGATTTGATGGTGAATATTGGTGTTAGATGGGGAAATATTTGGATTTGATGGTGAATATTGGTGTTAGATGGGGAAATAT
>JANDJT010000169.1:2856727-2867520 GCA_024331685.1 Stegophilus panzeri | reverse complement strand
GACGTGCCCCCTGTGGTGAAGGATGTATTGTTTTTCCCTCTGTAATACATATATAAGGGCCTTTCTCCAGGACCCAGGAGTGGAAGCTATGCAGTGCTGGTATTTGAACTTATGACCCTCTGATCAGTAGTCCAATGTCTTATCCACTGAGCTCCCACTGCCCCAACCCTAACCCTAAGTCTAACCCTTACCCTAACCCTAAATACCACATAGATTTAATTAAATTCAAGATATTTATACTTTTTTACAAGATGTAATTTATTTATTTATTTATTTATTTATTTGAGCTTTTTACAGCCAAGACATACATTTCAGCGTGACTTATTGTGTCAGATGTTGGCACCGGACTTATAAAATGTGCTTAAGTTCAAGCTCAGATTTGCGTAACTTCTCACGTAACTTCTGAACAGTGAAAGTAGTTGTGTCTGAGGTCTGAATACCAATGTTGGCACGTTCAGCATTAAATCCTCGCTACGCACACGCTGAATACGGTACTGTGACTGCAATTGTTGCCCAGACTTAGCTGCCATTCATAAATTACACAGTCTTTGTGCAAAAAACCGGTTGTAAATGTAAATCTGTAAATACAATACTGAAATCACACAGTACTGTTGTTCTCCTGAGCCACATGAAAACTCCGTTCAGTTCATACATTATAATGTATCCATGTCCATGTATTAACAGCACGAGAGCCTTCCCACTTCACCTCACCATCCTAACATCTAAATAAATCACAGAATTGCCAAATAAATAAACACATGTATCATTTACTGACGTTTTCTAAATCCGCGGCCTCGCTGAGCAAAGAGCAAGTGGAATTAAGAGTGACGTATTTCTGTAAATCAGGGGCTCAGCTGGATTTTAGAAGCTTCACCCATCCTGATACTGTAAACAACAACTGAACAAAGCGACGCCCGTCTCTCTCTCTCTGACCCTTCCCATCATCCATCTGCCCTTCTATCCCTCGCTCCCTCGTTCACTCTCCATCTGTCAGACTCTCACACACATACACACACATATACACACACACACACAATCTCAAATGCACAGCAAGGTCAGGGTTCATAATTATCTAATGGTTAGGTTTCAGAAGGAAAAGAAAAGACCAGGCGTAGTTAAAACTGTAGCCGTTAGAGCAGGTCACATGACCAGAGAGATAAAGATGAACGGTGAATTAAAACTCACAATAGAAATAAATAAAAATACATTATGGACTACAAAATGTATTTTTTGGGCTCTAATGTTTACATATAACTGTGAGACATAATTTTTTTTGTATTTCTAATGTTGATGATGCTAACGTTTGTTATTATTTTAACACAATAACCATGGTTCTTCAAGGGTTCTTCAAGGGTTCTTTAAGGGTTCTTTGAGACAAAGATAAGTTGCCTTCACTTCCAAAATGTGGTTCTAGTTGGAACCCTTTATGAGAGGAATCCACTCAGTTGTAGGGCTCTACAATACGTCGAACCCTTAAGTGTTCCCCAGAGGGACAACCAAAGAACCCTTAGGGGTTCTATTTTTTGTTTGTTTGTTTAAAGAATGTGGTTAACAGTAGCTAATGTAGGATCTGACTATGACCCTTTTTCCAATCATGAGCTACCCGCCATTCTGACCCTTTTCGTTTTCCGCATTACTTTATTTTATCCATAACTTTTTTTTTTTTTTTATTCACTCTCACTCCTCTCTGAGATTAGTTCGAACTATTCCCCATGTATCACGCCTTATTTTATTAATATTACTTAACGTTACTACTGTGAGATGGTGGGTAGGGGTGGGGCTTCCAGAGCGGTCAGTTCAAAACATCAGAGAGTTTTTATTAGGATTAAAAAAAAAAGACTATTTGTGACTTGTAGCAACGTAGTCTGCTGTTGGAAAACCATAAAAAGAGAAGCTTCACTTTGGGACGTCTTTGATATGCGATGTGGTCCAGCGGTTGTAAGAGTAAATGCCCTTCATTTTCACATATATTATTCATTTTATTGCATATAAACGACGTGTTAATTTCACCGGTGCAATATAAATCACGTTATCGACCCTTCAGGTCCTGCTGTGTTAAAACACTCGGATTTAACACGCCGGTGTCGAGTGTTCAGGGTGTGAACACGCTTTGCCCTGGGCTTGGGTTCAGCAGAGCAGTGTGACATGATGGAGATTCCTTCAGGGAACAAATTCTCAGTAAACGTAGGTCTTACACACTGGATGAAACAACACATACGACAAGTTTATTTATAATGACGCAAATCACTTACCAATGAACAACCTCCCCCCAGTCTTAGAGTCTTCATAAGGACAAGGACAAACATGCCATGAAACAATAAGGAAAAAATAGACAAAGCCATGGGAGTGGAGGTTCAAAACAAACCCCTAATCCCTTAGGATGAACTGAATATATTAAAAAACCCACATGACTAAAGCAGACCTCGAAGTTGATTTATACTGTATCCGCTGTTAAAGTGCAAACAATACGACTAAATAAGGCAAACGCAAAACTTTAACACTTCCTGTTCTATATATAACCAGTGACATTCAGAAGCCAGAATTTTACAGTGCTGTGGTACATGGATTATTTACGGTAATATAACACATTCAGGAGGACTGTAATAAAAAACAGCTCGCAACGTCCTATCCTGTTCTCCCAAAGGAACTACGGCAATTGAATAAGTTCTTGGCTAAACCGTCTGGACCAGACAGACAGGTGTGTGTGTGTGTGTGTGTGTGTGTGTGTGTGTGTGTAGGAAACAGCATGCAAATCCCTCCTTCCTGCACCACCACACAAAAGTATAACAAAGCCAGGGGCCCCAATCATACCTCCCACCCACACACCCATACACACACACACTCCAAACACTGTGCAGCGTGTAGCGCTGAGCTGTGCTAATAACCCAAAGTGTTTACAAGATGCCATCTCAAACACGTTAGAGTGCACTATAAAAAAAAAAAACATCTCGTATCTTCACACGGTAAAATACACACATTTTTTTTTCTCACCAGAGTCTGGGGGAGTTACACAAGCTAAGAAGTGATTCGGGATGCTTTCGCTTCGGCATTATGGCAAGAAATGTTGTGCATTATGGTGAAAATACACCTAATAGCCACATGATTGGCTGATTAGATAATTGTGTGATTGAGCAGGTGTACAGCTGAGTGTATAATGTATGCGATATTTAATTAGTTGATTATTATAAACATATCATTAGAATTATTAACCCTATTTCTAGACTCTATTTATTTATTTATTTTTTAATTAGGAAACTGGGTAGACATTGGACTTCTGACCAGAAGGCCATGAATTCAAATCCCAGCACCACCAAGCTGCCACTGTTGGGCCCTTGAGCAAGGCCCTTAACCATCGAATGCTCAGTTCTATAAATGAGATATACTGTATGTAAGTCGCTCTGGATAAGAGATAAGGGATAAGAGATAAGGGCGTCTGCCAAGTGCCATGAATGTAAACGTAAATGTAATGTACTGGTAGGTAATTTATCATCTGGAAAGAATTGATTCTTTCCAGAATCAAAAACTAGAATCAACTCTGGTAAACATTTGAATCGAATATTAGGGCGTACTTGATATTTTTCCATGTTTTCATGCGTGTTGGCTGTCAGTACGTCACATCAATTAAAATCAATAGCAATGAATGAATTTCAGATGGAGATCAGGGACAGGTTGTTGTTTTTGAGAGGTTTTGTTCTGCAGAAAATAAATAATTGAATGTACAGCAGGTAGCATTGCCACCTCACAGCTCCAGGGTTCAGGGTTCGGTCCTGAGCTTTAGAGACTGTATGTACACGCAGGATGCAGGCGCTAATTGTGATTGTAAAAGTACGACTCCCTGATCCCTGATCGGTTTAACTCATTCATCTTCTTACATATAGTATCTTAGTATCTATTATCACAGAGCCACACACACTCCCAAATCTATAGTCATGGCCAACAATCATCAGTGCAGAATGAATCAGTATCTCGTCGTGTTTAATACATTATTCCGTCAATGATTATTTTCACCGATGGTGATCTGAGTGCTGTGTGATTTTAGATGTTAATTAAAGGGCTTTAATGAAAATAAAAAAATAGTATTAATGAATCAGGCTGACAGCTCAGACGTTGACTAACACAGATCCACACACACACACACACACACACACACACACACACACACACCTGTCCTCCATCTCCCTGATTCACTCTAGTGATAATTGAAGAGTCATTTCCGATCCCCGTCAGCGTCACTGTAATTCTCAGGTGCAGCGTCACTGTCAAGTCCGTAACAGTGATAATAAAATGCATTATAAAGATTTTTACACCGCACAGCCCCTGTTGACTTCTTGATTGATTCTGATTGGTTAAGAAGGTGTCGATTACTTTTCTATAACAGCAGCTCACACTAGTGCAGGTTTACGTGATTCACAAAGGAATAAAACACTTCCGGGCATGCCGTTATAGGAAAACAAACAGTTTTCCGGTAGTAACAGAACATCATCGTCGATGATATATTTCCTTTAACAGCGTGACACCGGCTGACTGTTTCACTCCTTGCGTATTTGAGGTTAAGGTTAAAAGGTTAAGAGTCATAGCATTGGCATAAGACAATACGACTGAGACATTAAAGAAAGAGTCAATTGCAATATTTATCACGTATGTGTTTCTGTGCACAGTGTGTAGTTCATTGTGATTCTTTTATAGTGATATTTGAAACAGAGGAGTAGGCTACATTACGATGCCGCTGAGAATCTGAGTGGTTTCAGATGAAGCCAGATGGCTAAAAGTGTTCAACCACAACAAGGAATCAATGGGAATGGAATCAAAGATGGAAGAACGCTTTATTATCGGTAATTGTTTTGTTTTTTTTACACGTGGGTTGAGCTTTTGGTGCAAGGTCAAACTGCTGTAATGGAGGACAGAGCTGAGCCAAGCTTCTGGGCCTAAACACATCATGTGGTATTTATCTCATCAACAACTGGAGGGCAGCTTTAACACAGGACGTGTACGAGACTAAATAAACAAACAGAGAGAAAGGTTTACGAGCTAATCGCTAACAGTGTGTCTGTTTGTCCGTATATTTATTATGATGGATGGGAATGTGCTAGAATTACACATAAGGAATGAAACACTCCGTGTTGTGCTGTTATAGGAAACTAATCAACGGACTGGTGTGATGAAGCAGAGTTACTGTTTTCTGTGTTTTATTTCTCTTACACCACAGCAATTTACCAATGATTCATTATTCTTCTTTTTTTTTTTTTTTTTTTATTAAAGAACGACAAGTTGTACCTTTGTTTTTATCTGTTTATAGTTACATGTAATGTTGTGGACGTTCTAATGTTGTGAAATGTTCCTGTTCTCAGAAAACAAACAAACAAACAAAAAACACACACAGCTCGACATGTTATTGAGAAAACAATAAAACTCTGTCATGAAAGTGCTAGAAAGCCTAAAGTTACAGCTTCACCTCTGACAAAGCGCTGGCACTGGAGACTCCTTCCATGAATGTTACCATATCGGCAATTACACGCATCTTTAATCTGCCTAAGTGGAGCATCCGCTGTGCAAATCTGAGGGTTGCTATAGAAACGATAACACATTAATATTAATGAGTGATTTGCAGCTGCACTACTGTCAGACTTGCTGTAATATGAAGTTAACCGACACCTTGTAATGAGCTTTACGATGGAATAAAAGCGGTTCTTGGTCTTAAACTCGGTTTAATCCATATTTACTCTCATTGCCTTTACAACACACACACACACACACACACACACACACAGAGTGTTGAGAGTGTACAGTATGTATTCCTCCCTGCACTTCATGGCTTTTAACTAGGATTTTCAGGAGATGTTGATTGACAGCAAGTGTGTGTGTGTGTGCGTGTGTGGACATGGAGCTTCAGCTGCTGTCAACACTAATAACACACTCTCACAACAATACACACATCCAATTAGAGTCAAAGAAAACACACACGGACAAGCTGCAGCCTGACAGGCATTTCACATAAATCTTTTTATTAATAAATAAATAATCAGCATGTTGCATTTGTTTCAGGTGTTTCTCTGCATGTGAAACTTAAATGATTAGATTTAAAATTTTAATTGACCCCCCCGCGAGCGCATGCTCTTGGATTTCGTATGGACTACGGTGACTTTGTTTACAATGGACATGTGCATTTGTTTTGGCTTCTGTTTTCTCTCCTCCCTGTTCAGTTATTGGTTGATATTCGAGGGTGTGCTGTATTGTTTCCAGCTGTCTGCGTTTAAGTTTGATTACGTGAGTTATTTAAACCCCTCGTGTGTCTGCGCACTTCGCACAGTATTAAATACGTTTATCTAAGGATAACTACGTTTAAGTACGTTATGTGTGTGTTGGCCACCTTTATGCTAAGCGGTCATGTTCTCGTGTCCTGTTTATGTTTCATGCCTTGAATTTCGCTTCATGCTTCGGACCGCGTATCTCTGCTCATGTTTATTGACTTTGTGTTTGGAATAAAGACTTTGATCTGCACTTGCTTCCACTATCGTCCCGTTTCGTAACAGAAAGATATATATATATATATATATATATATATATATATATTAAAAAAAGCAGATCTTGTCATATTTTGTTACAGAGAAACCGCAAAGCATAAAAACTTAAAGTTACAGCTTTACCTCTGACTGCTTCAGAGCACTGACATCGGAGACTCCTTCCATAAATGTTAAAAAACAGCTCTTATTATTGCTGGTAGTAGTAGTAATAGTAGTAGTAGTAGTAGGAGGACTTGTAGTACTAGTAATAGTAGTACTAGTAATAGTAGTAGTGGTAATAGTAATGGTAATAATAGTAGTAATAGTAGTAGTAGTAGAAGTAGTATTTTACTTTTAGCTTTTTTTTATTTATTGTTATTTCTTATCTAGAGAGCCTTAGAGGAGGGCTTTTAGGTTCAGAAGTCAAGCACACAGCCACAACATTACACCCACGTGTCTCTGATGATTCAGCTTGGCCCATCATTCCTCTGATAACAAAGAAACCATCACACAATAGTCAAAGGACAATTACACAGATGCTGTACCTCCAGGAATGAAAACTCAGGACACCACAGGAATACAAGGACAAATCTAGCTAATCGGTGAATTTCAAGAGCTCTTAAAACCACTGTAAAACAAATACACAAACAAACAAAAAACCCCAACAACATATATGTGCATTTCCCACTTAAAGCACAAACTATTGGATGTCGCTTATCGTAATAATCCACCCATTCTGATTTATTTTAAGCACTGATATACAAACATGTCTGTCCTTAGCTGAACACATTCAGCTTGTAAGATTGATCAGATCTCTTTATGACTTGGTTGTGATAAGCCTTCACAATATCTCCTGTGTGGTCCAAAATATGAGACGGCTGTAAACAAATCGCTGAGCGGAAAACAAGGAAGATGGTGCCAGACACTGTGTGTAATGAGAGACGGTTTATGCCACAACAGTGCTTAATTAACTAAGACTAAAGACATTAGGGCTCAGCGTCAACTCGACTTAATATAAATGAATATTCATTCACATGTGCTGCTTTTAATAACTTCTAGGATCATAAAGATACTGTGTTAGATCTGATAAAGTTCAGATACTAATAAAGAAAGAAATGATCCGGATAATGCAGAGATAATGAACTTAAATGGGCAACGATCTGAAAAATAATCGTTATATTTACTTACACAGCCTGCTTTTGTTAATTCATAGGCATTTCCGGGTCAACAAGGGTGGAGCTTATACTGTATTAAATATGATCAGCCAATCAGAGGCTTATTCGGCTTGATGTTATACAATAATATACAATTATACAATAATTGCTTGGCAATATAACCAAGCTAGGCAGGTCTAGCTCTTGTTTTGGTTGATATGGGTCTTAGTCTTGCCTTTATTCAAATGGTATGGTTTTTAGTCTTGTCTTGTTACAGGTCAGTATGGGGTTTGGTCTTGTTTTAGTTTTGGTTAGTATGGGTTTTTGTATTTGTCTTGGGCTCAAATGGGATGGCTCTTGGTCTTGGCCAGTATGGGTATAGGTATTAACTTGGTGTAGGCTGGTATGGGTCTTGATCATGTCTCAGTCTCAGGTAGCATGGGTCTTGGTCAGTCTTGGCCTAAGACGATATGAGCTCTTGTCTGGGTCTCAGTTTGTATAGATCTAGGTCTTGTCTTGGTTGTTATGGGTCTTAGTCTTGCCTAGTCTAGCTTGAATGGTATGGGCCTTGTATGGGTTTTGGTCTTGGTATGAGTTTTGTATTAGTCTTAATTGGCATGGATTGTGGTCTGGTCTTGGCTGGTTTGGGTGTTGGTGTTGTCTCTGTATCAAATGGGATGGGTTTTATTTTGGTCTTAACTGGTATGGATGTTGGTTTTTATCTTGGTCTTGACTGGTATGAATGTTTTTTTTTCTTGGTTTCTATTGGTGTGGATCTTGGTCTTGTCTTGAACTTGACTGAGATGGTCTTGACCAACACTGGATTTCAGTTGGTTTCTGTACATTAGACAAAGCTGTCAGCAAAAGGAAAATCAGCAAGACTCCATCACATTGTGTTCACAACTGCTACAGAAGCTAATCAGAGCTGTAGCAAAGCTGTGTACAAGCTCGATCTTCAGTTCTTATCTCTGCTTATTGCTGATGTTGTGAGAAAAAGCCCCTGGAGACACAGACCATTGTTCTTGGCTGTTCTGTCAGACCGAACAGAGATAAAACATCCTTAATAGAATGAAAGGCCAAATCACTCAGGACTGAAAACAAAAGCACAACAATACTTTACGACCTCCTGTGCAGACCACATTTCAGCCCTGATAACTGCTCTAAATGCTGTTTCCTGGGTTAAACACTATAATTAAGAATGCTGTGTTAAATTTTATCATCACGACTTCATTACCGCAAACGTGTTACTTGGATCATTACAAGTTCAATGTTCATGGTAATGAAATAATTCCAGTTCAGATCAATTTAATAACTTGAGCTCATTCTTTCATCCTCCACGGATGTATGCTAATTTCCATATTCTGAGCCAAAATGGCTGTTCCGGCAGTACAATCGGTCTCTCCATCATTTTTCTTTAAATAGATGGATGTACTATCTCAGCAAAAACCCACATACACACATTCAGCAGCCCAGAGTCTAGAGATCGATCAGACCACTCCGAGTCCAACATGCGTAGAAGGTGAGCGATTGATAGCCATCTGAGAGGAAAGGAGATCTTCACAAGTATTTAATTTCAGCCTCATCCTGAAGGTATAATCAATGAAGCATACAGTTAAAGAATCTGTAGCATGTGCTGAGCCTGAGGCCATGGATTCAGTGAGTGATTTGTTCATAGACCAGGTTTTAAATAATATTTTATCGAATGTTATGGCAGTAGGACAGTTAAAGAAGTTGAAAAGTCGAAGTGGTCTCGCTTTGATCCAAAGAGAGCTCTTCTGAGAAAGCGAATCGACTCCGAATCGACTCGACTGTAGCAAGTGAATCAGACACGCTGGGGGTTTTTGGGTTGCAATGTTTTGTTTTTTTCTGACCAATGAATGAAATAGTTTTTTGAGCACATTTTCAGCCCTTGTGTTGATATGTTATATAACTGATTACACACACACACACACACACACACACACACATACATCAAGGTTCTGTGTAATGAGGACGAGGCTACGCCTTTAACATGATGGCTAATCCAGTTACTGTACGAACTTTAATCTGAAACCTTCCACCATCTGCCGAGGGTGAATGATTTATCTACATCCCTGTGTGTGTGTTTGTGTGTGTGTTTGTGTGTGTGTGTGTGTGTGTGTGTGTGTGTGTGCATGTGGGTGTGTGCGTGTGTGTGTGTGTGCACGTGTGTGTGTGTGTGTGTGTGCATGTGTGTGTGTGTGGACTGATGAGGGATTTTTCAGAGACCCCTCATAAATCAGACCCTTCACTTGTGCTACCCACAATTAGCATCAACCTCCTCAACACCCCTTCATCTTTTCCTCATTTCCTTGTTCCCTTTCTTTCTGTCTTTTCACGTTGTTTGTTTTTCCTCCTTTCTTTCTTTCTTTCTTTCTTTTTTTCTTTCTCTCTCTCTGTTCCTCATTTTCATTTTCCCCTCTCTTTTTCTCTCTCTCATTTTATCCCTCTCTTTCTCTCTGTTCCTCATTTTGTTTTTTTCCCCCTTTCTCTTTCTGTCATTTCCCCCTCTATTTCTGTCTGCCTCTCATTAGTTTATCTCTCCTTCTTCTGTTCTGTTTTCCTCTTTTTGTTTTTCGCCCCTTCCTCCTCTCTTCCCATTTCTCTCTATTCTTTCTCCTTCTCTCACTATTTCTGTTCCTCTTTCTCTTTCCTCTTGGTTTACCTCTTTCTTCATCTCTCTCTCTCTCTCTCTCTCTCTCTCTCTCTCTCTCTCTTGCTCTTTCGCTATGTCTGTCCATCTCTTTTCAGCATCACCCTACATGTCTCTCACTGCCATCTCCGTGGCTGTATAAAGAGGTGCACACTCCTCCTGTCTGCACAACCTTCTCTCTGCATTCGGGTTCAGTCAGGCATGCACTCATCATGTATTCCACACACACACACACACACACACACACACACACACACACACACTTGCAGAGAGAGAGAGATAGAGAGAGAGAGAGAGAGAGAGAGAGAGAGAGAGAAAGGGAGGTTCCCTCCCTTCTTTCCTTCTCTTTCTCCTTCATCCTTTCTTTCTTTCTCTTTACCTTTCTCATTCTTATTTATTCTTTATTTTCTCTCTCTCTCTCTCTCTCTCTCTCTCTCTCTCTCTCTCTCTCTCTCTCTCTCTCTCTCT
>JANDJT010000169.1:2834428-2849644 GCA_024331685.1 Stegophilus panzeri | reverse complement strand
TATATTTTTTTTTTTTTAACGGGCTTGTCCAGTGCAGTTAGAGTGAGAAGCTGGTAAACATAATTAGAACTGATTTAATTAGAAATTGGAAAGAAATGCATGGCGGTCAGGACGCCGGTGGATCCGGATCCTATCCCAGGAACCCCAAGCGTGAATTACACACCCAGGGTGTTATTTCATCCAATAAATTCATAACATAATATGTCTAAATACAGCAGATGATTCAGTTCACAGAACGGTGAAGAATCTAAATGACACTTTTCTTAATTTATGTCTCTTCTAAGAGCGATACATTTTCTCCTGATTTGCGTGGAAAATAAGACAAGCTTTTCCAAGCAGCACATCAGCATCAGCGTTTGTTCAGTAGAATAATCTCCACCCAGTATGTGACACCTTGGAAAAGAAACTCCCATAAATGCATACGCAATGACGAGAAAACACAACATTAGTGTCTATTATCACCACTAAACACCCGGTTTTAAAACCCTAAGAGCATTTAGGACTGTGTAAAACACACACACACACACACACACACACACACACACACACACACACACAAACCTTCCCACCTGTGTGCTAAAAGCCCTGTGCTATAACCTCTCTAAGTCTAAATCTCCAACTGAACGATCGATACCACTCGTTTATTCTCTGTGTGTGTGTGTGTGTGTGTGTGTGTGTTAAAACACTGTGCTTCACATCATCACAATTCCCAAGACTCACATCTATAACAGGTACAGGGGACTACAAAAAATAAAACACTTTGAGTTGCACTGTTATAGGAATAATCAAGGACATGATGGTGTGGTGAAGTGGCATTAATGTTAGCACCCCAGAATTTATGTTTTATTAATGAATCACACATCATACCTTTTAATATATCTTTATTTTATTTTTATGGGTTTTTTATTTATTTATTTTTTTTAATTTTTTGGTTCGTTTAATTACATGCAGTGTGAAAACAAACTAAACCATACAGCGAACAAACCAAAAGTATCCACTGTGCTTTGGTTCAGACTTGATCACTGAATTTGCGTGTGTGTGTGTGTGTGTGTGTGTGTGTGTGTGTGTCTTTCTTTTCCTCTTAGGAGTGATACAGCTGAAAAGCTCTGTTAATATCTCCAGTGCTTCCTCTGCCATGCTGAAGAGAGGGATCGTTAATCCTAGCTCCACACACACACACACACACACACACACACACACACACAGAGCCATGCTCCGATACACACTGACATACGGCCTCGTTCACGTTCGCACCCAGTGTGGGCACCAGGACTAGTTTAAAGCTGGTGATGTAGTGGAGCTGAACTCTTTAGAACAGGACTGATACACAGAGCTGTTTTAGGAAATGATGTTTAGGTTGCAGATTCATCTACAACACGGATAACAGATTGATGTCCAACTACAAGCTACAAAAGACAATGCAAACTCTACCCCCTGAGTGGAGAAGCTGTGTATCTCTAAATACACACCAATAAAGAGAAAAAAACAACAAGCTAGGGTTCATTTTCCAAGTAGGTATGAGGAAAAGAGCCACGATTGATGTTTTCTCAATTGCAAACAAATTAGGTAAGACTTGGTAAAGCGTCAAAACCGATCGATCGTCTCAAGCGATTCCTCGGACCAATCGTTTGGCGCGTGTCGTCAGAGTTTTCTTCAATAGCACACTCACAGTTTTTACCTGTAATTAGGTCCCATTTACTGTTTGTGCAAAAGTGGAAGAAAAGCTTATCACAGTGGACTCCGCTTATCCTGTCATATTTAATGTATAAAGAGACATTAGAAAGAAAAATAAAGCTTGGCAGGAAGTAGCGTAGCTCATTGGTGCCTCTGGTGAGTTGCACACCAAACTAGTACGAACCCGAGCATGTAATGTGATTCAAACAACTGATTTTCACACCGGTTAGTGCGTCATTTCATTTGTATTTAACTGTAGACATAGAAGCTAAATATATATTTACTAACATGTCTCACTGGAACTAAAACAAACAAACGAACAAAAAAGTACAGGCCAGAGAAGTGAGATTCACAAAATGAGTTTCTTTAAATGAAAAATAAAAAGGCATGTTGCGATTTTTATGTTTGTCTTTCACGTGTTTTTCATACTATTAAGTGTGGCAGAAAAGAAGCCAGGGTGCCAATACTTTAATCTTAATAAATAGATAAATAAATAGATAAAACGAGAGACAACACCGAGTGCAAAGGGTATCGGGATGGTAATGGATTTTGCATGAAACACTGCATCACCAACTAAATAATAATAATAATAATAATAATAATAATAATAATATCAGCACATTTAATACATTTTAAAATTCAACCCAAAGTGGTTTATAGCATAACGAATACAATAACTTCTGTGGAAAAATGTAGTATAATATCTAGTAAAATAGTAAAATAATAATAATAATAATAATAATAATAATAATAATAATAGCAGCACATTTAATAAATTTTAAAATTCAACCCAAAGTGGTTTATAGCATAACGAATACAATATCTTCTGTGGAAAAATGTAGTATAATATCTAGTAAAATAGTAAAATAATAATAATAATAATAATAATAATAATAATGCAATAAATAACAGAAGGAAACATATAAAAAAATATATCATGGCAATAGTGTAAAACCATAAAAATAATAACAAAAAATACAATCAATAAAAATATTACAACTATATATTTTTTTAAATAATATAAAGTTTATGTAAAAGTAAGGGGAAAAACTCAGATATGATCTTGTTATTGTGTGAAAACAGGAAGTCACATGACCGGATGTCTTTATCTGAGACAAAGTTTATACTGGAATGACTATTACTACAATTTAACTCATATCACACACACACACACACACACACACACACACACTCTTCTGTGCACTCCCTGGACCTAATCATTCTTCTCATTTAATGGCCTGACTTGAATTCGACCAAAACCCTAATCAATTATCTGACGAGCGCTGACATGAATGCCGATGACCGAGCTGCAGCGTGATTGATTCTGACTGGAGAGATTACAGACGCTCTGCACGCTGTGTAATAACACAACACTGATAATACACAACTCCCTCATGCGTGAAGTGTTTAGAGCGGAGTTCGTTCATATTCACAAATTATATTACACATATTATGTATTATATTGTATATAAGTGTTGTATAATATCAGTAGTGTTCTGGATTCTGATTGGTTAATTAAAATTTCTATCTTTTTAAAATATGTGTGTTGTTATTTAATGTAGAAATGTTGTATCACCGATATGGTAAAGTTTTACTACGATCATTTTTAATCTTAAAATTCATCCGATTACAAGTTTAGGTCGCTGTTTTAACACATTAAACCATGAAGCCAAAAATGCTGAATGTGAAATTTATCGGGTTGTTTTTATGTTGTTTTCTGATTGCTGTTTTTGGGATAGTGGATGGTGTCTATG
Source organism: Stegophilus panzeri (assembly GCA_024331685.1). Taxonomy (NCBI): domain Eukaryota; kingdom Metazoa; phylum Chordata; class Actinopteri; order Siluriformes; family Trichomycteridae; genus Stegophilus; species Stegophilus panzeri. The sequence continues at coordinate 2,846,216 of JANDJT010000169.1, read as the reverse complement.
ACAAGGCAAGTATGTGAGTGACTTGGTCATTACTTTTGATACATTAAGGCATGTAAGGCTTTTCTCACATTAAGCATTTTATAATATCCCTACTCAGAAATGTGAGACATGCTAATGGACAGATAATCATGATCAGTTGGTGCAATCAATTGCTACAACTATTACACTGAGGGGGTGCACGGTGGCTTAGTATTTAGCACGTTCACCTCACACCGCCAGGGTTGGGGGTTTGATTCCCACCGCTGCCCTGTGTGTGCAGAGTTTGCATGTTCTCCCTGTGCTGCAGGGGTTTCCTCCGGGTACTCCGGTTTCCTCCCCCAGTCCAAAGACATGCATGGTAGGCTGATTGGCGTGTCCAAAGTGTCCATAGTGTATGAATGGGTGTGTGAATGTGTGCGAGTGTGCCCTGCGATGGACTGGCAGCCTGTCCAGGGTGTACCCTGCCTTGTGCCCGATGCTCACGATTGCTCCCTGGGATACGCTCCAGGTTCCCCACGACCCTGAAGGATAAGCAGTATAGAAAATGGATGGATGGAACTATTACACTGGACTTAAACCCTTTCACCACAGGCCACTGATACTGACTGTACACTTTTCTGGCCACAAGCTTCAGAATCTTTAAGATTGCACTCTGATTAGCTGCTCTTTCCACACGTGTGCACTGATTTCTCAATGGAAAACAAACAGTTGACCTCCGTGACTCTGTGAGCCTCATAGAGTAAGATACTGTCTCTACACCAATGGCTGATTTAGTGGCATTTCAACCAAAGACAGATGATTTAAAAAAATAAAATCTCAGTCTGAGTGCTGTTCCAATGCTCGTCTAAAAGCCACCAATAGGAGGACGGCATAGGACGATGCTAAAGTCAGAGGACAGCATAAAAAAAATTTAAACAAAACATGCTAATGGAGAGAAAACAATCTTCATTATCCTCATAACCTTAAGCTCATGCGAGCCAGTTTTCTGCATGAGACCGGCTCACATGGATTGTTGACGCAAGCAGAGCAGTCATTTTCTTTAATCACAGGTCGATCTTTAGAGGATCTTTATCATATATTCTGACAAGGAGACATGACATGATTTTATTGGAATCTCATATGGTGTGACAAGACTTCTGAAATCATACAGTGTATAATGATCAATGCAAAAACCTTGTTGCAATTTTGGTACAATGGTTGTTCCTGGCCCTGTTGTGCAAAAAATATATGAAAAACAGTCCAGCAAACGCTGGAGGTCTGGCTTAAAAGAATACAATGCGTTCAACTACTTAAAGGTCAGTAGCTCCGCCCACTTTGCTTCGCAAACAGCTATTTGTTTCTGTAAATCGGTGACTCTCATTGAAACGTATTACTTCTGGCTGCTTTGTCGTCTCATGTAGCTGTTGGCGTGAAGATGGGATAACACGTGCATCCTCTTGAGACATGTGAAGCCCGTCACCTTGGGAGAATAAATGGAGAAAACAATGCTGCTATTTATCACAGTGTCTCCTTTGTGGAAAGTCAAAAGAGAAACTAGACACCCATCATGTTACTGAATGCAGTCTGAATTCTGGATGGCCTTTATGCAGTTGCCACTGGCGATTGGTAAAAGTCAGCCAACTCACTTCCTGTGCACGCTGTCAGAGGCCTTCAGCCGGGTCACATCCTCCAGAAACACCCGCTGAAATGCACCATTATCAGCCGGAAAACACGCGGCACTGAAAGCCAGCCAGCAGCACTCCTGCTATGTTGACCGATCCACAATATTCTATTTGCAAATCTACGAGGAAACAAACTCATAGCGTTAAAGCGTCCTCTATTAGATTAGCACTGACAGAGAGAAAAATAACTGACTGAGGTTAACCAGGTTTATAGAAAATGAAAGACAGCCAGCACCCTCTCACATCACAGAGCAGCTCAGTGTCTTGCTGAATTAGGTATCCAGAATAGAGGATGATTGCCATGAGAAGGCTGGGTAATCCGGTTTGGGAGGAAATCTAATGTATGTTGAATATCACAGTTCAAATCTTTCAATTCCACACACTGTAGCTTCAGCGGCTTCGGGATGCCAAGGCAGAACAGTCTATCATGTTCCTCCTCAGTCATGCTCTCTTCATTCAAACTAGCTTTATTAGCATGAGTCTATCAGGTACAGTTCTGTAAGTATATCTCCATTCGTATCTCATTCCCTCTCTGCATTTATCCTTGCGTTTCATTACTGTGATCAGCACTCGTACGTCATCTTCCCCTCACACACTTTGAGCTTTCTTTACTCCAGGTCTATGCAAGCTGTTGTACTCTGTCATTTTTTAGCTCTATGCTAGCCGTTGTACTTTGCTTATTGTAGCTTTTGCTAGTGGTTGTACTCTGTCTGTTTTCAGCTATATGCTAACCTTTACACCCAATGCTAGGTTTATACTCTGTCCATTTTTAGCGATTTGATAACCTTTGAACTTTGTATGCTCAAGCGTTTTGCTATCTTTTGTATTCCGTTAGTTTTGAGCTATATGCTAGCCTTTAAACTTTGTACACTCCGGCATTTTGCTAGCTTTTATACACTGTTGTTTGAAGTGCTGTATTTATCCTCGTGTTTCATTACTGTTATCAGCACTCATATGTTATCTTCCCCTCGCACGCTTTGAGCTTTGTTTACTCCAGCTCTATGCAAGCTGTTGCACTCTGTCAATTTTTAAGTTCTATGCTAGCTGTTGTACTTTCTTTACTGCAGCTCTATGCTAGCTGCTGTATTTTATTTGCTGCAGCTTTTGCTAGTGGTTGTACTGTCAATTTTCAGCTACTGTATATGCTAACATCCATACTTTGTATACTCTAGTTCTATGCTAGCTTTTTACTCTGTCAATTTTCAGCTATTTGTTAAGCTTTGAACTTTGTACACTACAGCTTTTTGCTAGCTGCATATATGTATAGAAGCTTTATGCTCACCACGTTTGGGTTTGTGTGCTACAACCACCTTCTTTAAATCCCACCAGAGATTTTCTATGGGGTTCACGTCAGGTGACTGTGATGGCCGTGTAGAATCTTCCAGGACTTCTTCTGCAACCAAGCCTTAGTGGAATTTGAGGTATCCTTGGGATCATTGACCCAAGCTTCAGCTTCCTCACAGATGGCATGACGTTTTGTCCTAGGATTTCCGGATACTTCAGTGAATCCATCTTGCCTTCCACACGCTGCAGGTTTCCAGTGCCAGAGGATGCAAAGCAGCCACAGAGCATCACCGAGCCACCACCATGCTCGACTGTGGACAGAGTGTTCTTTCTTCATTCTTTTTCCTCCAGACATACCGCTGATCCGTCGTGCTGAAAAGTTCCAGTTTTGTTTCATCGCGCCACAGAACAGAATCCCAAAACTTCTGTGGCTTATTTATTTGATTTTGAGCGACTTTTCTTGTGCTTTTGTGTCAGTATTGGTGAACGTCTTGGAGTTCTGGCATGGAAACCTTCTGCATTTAGTACACGCCTTACTGTGCTCGCTGAAACCTCAGTGCCTGTTACACCAAGTCTCACTGCAGGTCTTTTGCAGTCACTCGAGGGTTTTTCACAATCTGCCTTCTCAGAAATCTGCTTGCAGCCATTGATAGCTTCCTTTTTCTGCCCCGTCCAGGTATTTCATACATTTTCTGCCCCTAGCCAGTTCAGGTATTTCATTTGTTCCAGCTCAAGCACACCTGCTGCAACTAATAAAGCCCTTGATTAGTTTAGCATCAGGTGTGCTTCAGACAACACCTGTTCTGCATATTTGTGCTGTTGTGAGGGATGAATAATGGGGGGTGAATAATTTTGAAATTGGAGAAGTCGTTATAAATTGCAATTTCAGTTGAATTTGGGGAAACCGCTTGAAGTATCCGTTGTGTCGAACTTTTTCAATTGCTTTTGTTTGATTTGTTCATTGCAAACAGCTGAAAGTCTGTATATTTTGACAATAAAACTGATTTGCAGTGGGGGTTAAATAATTTTGATTGCAACTGTAAAGGAAAATGTACACCCTGAAGTGTTTTATTCCTTACTTACCAGACAAGAGAGTTTTTGAGAGGTACGGGTAGCAAGAACAGGAAACAAATCAGGAAAGTAGAGCATCTGCGCTCTGGTTTATTTATAGACCCATTGCTCAGTGAGGGGTTTGTCTGAAGTGATGTGTGTTTCAGTTCATTATTTTCAGATTTTGGATTAATAATGAAATTTGTCATTATAACCATCACAAAACAGGATGTAACCGGTCTGCATTGATTACGGCATCTTTGCTTTAACCTGGTGCACAAATTGCAAACTAATACACACATGCATCCTCAAATACACACACACACACACACTCACACACACACACATACATACACAATTCCATGACTTCTTCAATTAGCTGGCCTTGAACTGTCAGAATGGAAAACTCAGCTTCATGCTATCACTCTTGGATGGTCACCATGGTAACACACACCTCCACAGAACCGTGCTAATCAACGGACAGATCTGAAAACACCTTCACACTTTATTTTAGGTGCTTTAACAAAATGGTGTCATATGAACAAGAGTCACATCGAGATACTTTGGTCAGAAATAAAAAAGTACACAATGTGCCATTTACACCAAATGCAGTCTGCTTTTTTTTTCAATCGCAATTGCACGAAATTGTTGTCTTTCGCAGTGATGTTTGTTGGTAAACGAGACCTTTTAGCTGTATTCATGTTCAACGCACATGAACCGAAGAGGGCTTTGGCTGAATGAGCGTCGTGATGACGTCACATGGTCATGTCCAGCAATTGACATTGCAGTTGACATAGTCTTGGACCGAATCTGCTGAAAATCTGCGGTCATTTGCAATTGCAATTGCAAGCTCCTCCGAATATTTGCGGAGTTTGCTTGAAAATCGCTAAATCCCGAACAGACTGATTATAACTAATAACTATAATAAGTATAGTGTCTTATGTAAGTATTCACTTACTATAAAATTATTTATTTTAAAAAATGCATAATAGTTGTTTCTTCGTCTACTAAATAAATTGTGGCTGTAGTTCTAATCTAACATTAAACTAGCATTAACTAGCATGAAAACATTAGCGCATGTCTTCTTATCGTGTGTTGCACACACAACATGCATCCAGTTGTGTCAGTTCCTGGTTTTGTTGGAGAAATCAGGGCTCCTAAAATTTGAAGTCATAATATGCTTTTTTTTTTTTCAATTATTTATGTAATTCTGGTTACTTCCATGGCACCTGAATGTAGCACCAGTTACATAGCTTGTGTAGAAAAATATTTGAAACTAGAGAGCACATATGTAATGTGCTAAATGTTATGCCGTAAAATGACACTGAAGGACCTGAAAATGTCTGAAAACTGGACCTTATCTCTCTCGGCTGCTTGATCTCTCAGGCCTGGGTGAATATATACGTGATCAGCTGGCACATTTGGCAGTGGACATTACAGCTCTGTTCTTCACCTGTACCCCCAGGGTTTCCTCATAATCCCGCTTAACATATCATTCCATCGGTAATCTATGCACATGCTTTTACTCAAACTAAAGGTTCAACTGTTTCCCATGATTATTCTGACTATTTTTATTACTGATTATTCTCTGACAAGTCCTGTTCCCTCCCCAGTGTATGATGTGTATGATAGTGATTCTCAATAAACTACATACTCTGTTACCCTCGTGTTTTCCTGTGTCTTAAATTTATTCCCACAGGTTTTCTTTTCATTATAATTTTTTTTGTTGTTGTTAAAATGCTGATGAAAGAACCTCTGACCTTTCTTCGAGGGATGTGGTTACTCAAGCAGCTGGAAGACAGCTAGAATCTGCAACAATACTACTGTACATGTAACCTTGCCAAAAGTACTAAAAATGATACAAAACAGTCAATTCTGCACTAATTTCATATCATAAAAGATGATACTCCTCATGACGCATAAATCTGGCTTTACTGTGAGATGAGTGACCAGGTCATAATACCCAGAAAGCACCAATAAGAGGTGCACACTATAAATCAGCAAGCCTTTACAAATCCCTTTCCCAGCCTCCCTGAATAGAGACTGTAAATCAGTCTAATTTACTGTACAGGCCGGTGAAATAGGTTAGGGTTTTGGCTGCATGCCCAGCTATTGTCCTAAATCCCAGCAGCCCATGCTAATACAGGAATAAAGGCTACATGGTTTGAGGAGGGGAAGGTAACAGTGGGTGAGAGAGAGACCTTTTCAAGGCCTCATGCTGGTAAGAGATTCTCCATGCTCCAAAGAACTCGAAATTACAGTAGATGCCTGAAGACCCAGTAATGAAAAGGGGCAAGAGTTGTGGGTATCAGTGAGAAAATCTATGCTTACATGATTCATTGCCTTCTTTGACCTGGGAGAATATCTTATTCATCATCATATTCATCATCATATCTATATTCAAGGATTCAAGGAAGTTTACTGCCATTCCAAAACATGGGCTACGTGAAAGGAACGAAAATAAGTACTGAGGTCCCGGTAACAATAGCAAAGAATTAAAAACACTATATATACAATTAAGTGGAGGAATAAAATTAGCGGCGCAACACAGAGGTACTATAAATAAACAATAAAACAATATAACTTGCAATACAGCGATATAATCTTTCTGACGAGCATTACTGCACATGAAAAAGTCTCTGATGTATGAGTGTTATTGCAGGTAGAAGAGTCTCACAGTCTAACAGCTTCTGGGAAGAAGCTGTTTCAGAGCCTGGTTGTTCTGGCCCTAATGCTGCGCAGCCTTCTCCCTGAGGGAAGGCGGGTAAACAGTCCATGATCAGGGTGGAAAGAGTCTTTCATGATACAGTCAGCCCTGTTCCTGCATCTGCTGGTGTACATATTCTCAATTGCTGGAAAACTGCAGCTAGTGATCTATATCATATCATATCATCATATGTTTATTGTTTATCTGTCTACTTTTTTTACTGGATTTTTGCACTATTCCTATCTAAATAGTTCCACCATTACTGTTGCACTCCTAAATACCCAATGGACTCCATAAGTAAGTTTATCTGTATACAGTACATCACTAGTCCCAGATGCAGCTACTGTTAGGAGAAGCTCAGATGTAGTGGGGCAGTGGTAGCTCACAGTTTAAGGCGCTTAACTGCTGCTCAGAAGGTTATAAGTTCAAATCCCTGCCTCAGCAAACTGCAACTGGGCCCTTGAGCAAGGTCTTCAACCCATAATGGCTTTAGATGACAGCATCAGCCAGATTAGGTAAATGTAATGTTCTCAAGCTGAGTATTATCAAGTCTATCTTGTATTGTTGTGCCAGATCTTGTCTTGTATTATATTGTTGAGAATCTCTCAAGAACATCCTGGGTCTGCCCTGGTGTCTCCATCTAGTGGGACATACCTGATACAGCCCTAGTGAAAGCCAACTAGGGAGCATCCTTGCAAGGTAGCTGAACCACCTCAACTGGTTCCTCTCAATTTGGAGAAGCAATGGCTCTGGTCCAATCCTCACCCACATTGTTGAACCCCTAAAACTATCACAGAGACTAAGCATAGTGGAAGCATGAGGAACCCTAAGATCCCAATATACTAAAACTGCTCCACCAGGACCCACCCTCTGGAGTGCTGGGGGTGGTGGCTAGTGATCAGGCCACCCATGTAAATGTAAATGGCTATCTGAAGCCATCTTGTTGCCTCTACTTGTTGCCTTGTTGACGCTTGTTCAGCCTTTTGTCTTGTTTAGCCTCTCAGCACACCAGAGTATCAGTACTTGGTCCAAACCTAATGTTTTCTTGGACATTTGCAAGAATTTCAGTCCTATTTTAAAATCCAGTTCCCTCAGGTTAGCTATGTAGGCCTATTGTACATCAACTAATAACCCCAAGAGAGTGAAGGCTAGCAGGTGTTTATCTCTGGGAATATGAAGCAAGTTCACACTTCTGTTGTAAGAGAAGTGCGCTCTCCTATTCTTATACATTATTTAATAGATACCAATGGCTAACATTTCCACTTGTGGTTCCAACTGTGTTCTCGTGGGGTTTCACAGCAAACTCTAAGAGATCTGCACCACATGGGAGTTCTCGATCCTCATTTTAACCATGTCTGTTTCTGTAGGAAAGTGTGTGTGAGTGCGGTTGTAGTATTCCTGACTGAGTATCAACATTGCATTCTTCTCATAGCCATAAATATACTGTAAATCCCCAAAAATGTCATCCATGCTAAATTTCAGGAGCTGAAAGTGGATCTCAACCAGGTTTCGGTTGCTGCGCTGCATTCGTGGTAAGTAGAAAACTGTGTTAAACTGATTTTCCAAACTATTTCTTCAAGGCTGAGCTTTGGTGAGGTTGAATGTGCGAACACAGCAGAAACCCGTTAAACATAATCTCTATTCCACATGCTGTTCGCACACAGAGAGACGTGACAATCGCTATTATACAGCAAAAGCCCAAAGACTGAAGCATATCATACTGCGGAAATTCCTGAGCGGATATCAGGATCGTAGACACAGAATAATGGCTTTGTGGACCTTCACGTTCATGCATACCATAAACTTGAGGCTCAGTTGGGAAAAACATCAACAGTAAACGAGATCACTGCTTTCTCACTGGTTTCCTTTTCAAAATACAGATTAAATTGCATTGTCCGTCCATTAAATTCCTTAGAGGCATTCTGTAAGAATCACCTAATACATTTCTCCTTTCATTTTCATCACAGGCTTGTGTTTTAAATCATCGACTTGTAATACCGTGATATTTTTAGACGAGGTTATCATACCGTGAAAATTTCAAACCGTAACACCCCTAGTTTAAACAGAACTGTCTCTTTCCAATACTTTGGTTTTTAAGATGTCTTCCTTGGTTCCCCATCATGAATTTAAACTAAGTCAGAATTGTGTAGCTAGATTATAAAACACATAAAAACAAAATAAATAAACACATGGGTCAGGTTTCCTGAGGGGTGCTGTGGTGGAGCTATGACAATTTTTGGGAATTGCGAAGCCAGAAGCTGAGCTTTCAATAATATTAACACACATTACTACAGTATGTATTAAAAATAAAAATAAAAATGAGTACTTAGTTTTTTAGTTCTGCCAAAACATTCACTGTAATGTCATTCTTTTTTTTGGCAATCTGTTGTTAAATATACACATATCCACCAAATCCACCAATGGCTATTATTATGTAGCAGTATAGACTTGAACCAGGTTTTGTTTCTAAAATAAAGTTGTTAATACAGGCACAGACTTCCAGCCAATAACCTTTAGCTTTTGGCTAATTTATTATAAAGTTATTACTAATTCAGTGTAGTTTTGTTGATATTGTTACATTTTTTTAATAGTTTTTTTTTGCATGATTTTTGGTTAATCTTTCATCATGGGGTATTGTGTTAAACAGGTAGTGATACTGATATCGATATATCAAGATCATTTGATATGCATATCTACCCTACACTGAAAAAAGGGCATATGTGGTCAGTCTGATTCAAGAGAATAAGTCACATAAAAAAGATTGACTTTTATATTTACTCTTCAAAACGTGATTTCATTGCTTACAGTCAATTTAACGTAAACAAAAAAAAAATCGTATCTGTTAGCTTGAATTATGTCGAGTGAGTGTGATCCATTACCCTGGTATTAACGGGATACGATCTCGTGAGAAGATGAGGAGGCAACACTAAGATGTTGGCGCTCGCAGGAAGAAAAGACTTACTTTAAGAAAAGAATTATCTTGGCCAAATGCGTAGTAGTGGTATAGTGCTTAGCAGTGCCGTCCCTTCGGCTCAAGGGTGCTGGGTTCGTCTGTGTAATGTTTCACATTGATTTTATTCCAGGGTTTTAAATATCAAATCATGTTGGCTGTACAAAAACAGATGAAGCAAACTGTTAATCATTTAAAGCTGTTTTAATGTAAATGAATTCGTTCACGTAAGAACCGACAAACAGCGTAAGACATGCATTTATGTAGTAGTAATATTTTTTATTTGTGTAAATACACTAATTATTATTATTTTTGATTATATTGTACTTATCTGTTTACGGATTTGTATTTGTGACCTAAAGCGGAAGTTTTTTATTATTATTATTATTTTTTTTTATTTTTTTTTTAATATTAAATACAAACCCTAATATTCCTGTTTACCTTTCTGGTAATCTTTCTATAATTTATTATTTATTTATTTATTTATTTATTTATTTATTTTTAATATTAAATACAAACCCTAATATTCCTGTTTACCTTTCTGGCAATCTTTCTATAATTTATTATTATTATTTATTTATTTATTTATTTATTTGTTTGTTTATTTTTTATTTTATTTTTTTGCAAATAATACGTATTTTCAGTTACTTCCAATCAATGCACATAGTGATAAATATTTGATGGTGACCTGCTGTGGAGCTTTAAACTCTATCCACTTTGGGAAACCCATATAAATGAAACCCATGTTTTTAGCAGATGTACATCCTTCTCCTGTTTAGAGTGTGTCAAACTTTCCCAGAATACAGACAATGGATAATGTGTAGAAACACAGCTGCAGAACGAATCAGTAGGACGTTGCAAATAAATATATACGGTACAGAGAAGTGCTCTGTCGTGAACGACAGGATTATCATACTGTACGCTCAAGATTACCCGAGATTTTGTCCACCCACCTACTCCATCTCTCTGTTTTCGCACTGGGAATCTGATCCTGGAGTGGAGAATACACACTATTCTTCTCTCCAGTTATTTCCTGCGCATGACCAAACGTTCCACAGTTAAAGAGTGGGCGGAATTGGAGACGCGGTCCGTCTGTCAGGTCATCAGAGACTCGCCCACGGGCTGAGACACACAGGCGCGATTGGGCAAGCTCAGGGTTTGTGTTTGGCACAAAAAAACAAACAAAAAATAAAACAAAACCAAAGTTCAGCCACAGGAAGGGGAAAAAAGCGAAGTGGGGGTGGGGGAAGGGGTGTAAACCCAACAAGAAGGGCACCTCTTCTGCTAGCTGTTTATTGTTCTTTTTGGAAACCTTACACTGCACATATCGTAAGATAATACAGGGAGGAAAATATGCGAGCTGCCAGGCGGCCTTGGCTCGAGGTTAGATAGTCTGTTATTGAAATTTTTCGCCTTGTCAATTCATACAGCAAAGGAGGAGGAGGCGTCCAGGCAGACGCTGTTTCCCCTGGAAAGCTGTTTAAGACTCTTTTAATAATATTTCATATTAACCATTCATCATATTAACCATTCATATGTCTCATCATAACTTGAGACATATCGCTTGCCTTGTATTAGTTCCTGAAAATCATAAAACAGGGAGGATTCTACATTAGCAATTCTTCCTCAGCCGGTTTTAGACTGTGCGATGTTAGCGGATTTAAGATTAGTAATTGTCACACTGTATGAGATCTGAATAAAATCTCAATTCTAGAAGATATAATGTTTATACAGTATGTCATATATGATTAAGATCTTCTGATGAAAGACTTGCGGTTTAAGAGAATGACTATGTCGTGTTTACATCATCAGTCAAAGTACAGCTACTGGCTAAAAACTATAGCTATGTCATAGCTACTGGCTAAAAACTATAGCTACTTCATAGCGACTGGCTAAATACTATAGCTACTTCACAGCTACTGGCTAAAAACTATAGCTACTTCATAGCTACTGGCTAAAAACTATAGCTACTTCATAGATACTGGCTAAAAACTATAGCTACTTCATAGCTACTGGCTAAAAACTATAGCTATGTCATAGCTACTGGCTAAAAACTATAGCTACTTCATAGCGACTGGCTAAATACTATAGCTACTTCACAGCTACTGGCTAAAAACTATAGCTACTTCATAGCTACTGGCTAAAAACTATAGCTAC
>JANDJT010000169.1:2806820-2820807 GCA_024331685.1 Stegophilus panzeri | reverse complement strand
ATCAAAAGGTTAAACAATAAAGACAATTTTTCACAGCCTTCTTTGCTCATATTTACCAAGGGTGCCAATATTAATGGTGTGCACTGTATACAGTAATTCTGACGTTTGTATCAATGCACCAGGTTTAAACCAATAAAACTATTTGGGGTTTTTTTTTTCCAAACCAAAAGCTAACTGTTAACAGACCACATTGCAAGGCAGATTATTTCATTGCGAATATTATTAACAACACATTCAATTATTTATCGAACACCAGGTTTAATCGTCTTGTGTTTCTCAACGCACGTCCTCTCGTGGCTTTATTTATCGCTCGGTTTTATTCCACATCACGCCTGTCCGTCTGTCCTTCAGGAGGATCCCTGAGCATTTGTGCTCTAATTCTATCATGATCGCAATAATAATCACCAGTGAGAAGAAGATGCACTGATACAGTAGCAGATCTACAGTAATACTGACCTGATTCACTGGATCAACGTGTTATTCAATGAAAAATACAATTAGGTTTGATTTCGACTGAGATTGATTCAACTTTATTCTTAAAAAATGACGTATAAGGCAGTGACAAATCCAAACAGTTGGCTCGAATGATTCCTCAGAACGGCTGCTTTTAGTGTCTCTATGTGCTTCTTGACTTGACTTCATCTCGTCCTGTCACGTGTCATTAAATGTATATAAAGATAGTATGAAGAAAAACAAAGCTTTGGAGAGTGTTTATAGCTAGCGCAGATGCTAATAATCGAACTTTTTAAGTTGATAACTCAATTTCTTTAAGCCAAATACACTTAAATATAACAAAAATTTAACTTAAGTATTGTAATTTAAAATAAATTTTTGTTATATTTAAGTGTATTTGTCTTAAAGAAATTAATTTAACAACTTAAAAATTTTGAGGTAATTAGTTTCCTAAATTTTTTTTTAGGTTAAATGAACTTATCCGGTTTTACAGTGTACAAAGAAAATACAGCAAGGTTTTTTCACTCTACTTCCAGAAAATCAAAAACAAAGAATGCGCATCGGGTGCGTTTAGCTTTTTTTTAGGTTTTTTAATCAATTCACGAAGTCGTCGTAAACTTTATCGTAACGTATTATACCGTAATTGTACGACGCTATCGAATTTTGTGCAGGAAATCTGTTTGTTATATTGTAAATAAAAACGCCTGACAGTAACTTGCCGTATAAACCGAACACATAATAACTGAAATCAGCTTTTGAGACGAGTAAACGTTCAATTTCAACAAATTTACCGTCAACTACAGACGTTGCATCCATCGATTCCACCGTGTTTTCTTACTGACACGCCCCCCCCAACAACTCGGAAAGCACCAATAGACAAACTACTTAAGGGCTAACACAGTACAGGTGAACACTATCAGGGAACAAACCAATGACGGGACAGGGGCGGAGTCTGGACTAGAACAAAAACGAAAACATACAGTAAGCACATGGTATTCGTTGCATGAGCACGTGACAAGAACGCGAACGGGTAGAACGATAAAGTCAGGTTTAGTTGTAAAACCAAAACCTTTTAAAAAATATATATATTTTTAGAAGTATTGAAATGCATAGATAAAAAAAACAAAACAAATAAAAGACAGATAAAAAATGGTTGAAAATAAACCAAATAAAGAAAAGAACATGACACACCAAGTTAACAGTTAACAACTATACGAATAAAAATAGAAGTATTTAATTAAATTAGAATTGCATTAAAGTAAAATTTGCAACAGAGAGCATTCAGGAATCATTTATTTACACTTAGAGCAGCAGGCAAAGCTTCGTGGGTGGAGTTAAACAACGTGCTGTCTACGGCTCTTTCTCAGTACGTGTTCTTGTGTGCTTCCTGTATTGACGTCATCCCTTAATGCCCAAGTTACCATCCAGTACTCAAGAGCACAGTTACCAAGAAGAGTTAGAAAACACTGATGTGTTATTAGTATTGAGAAACACTCTCTCTCTGAGAGTGAAGGATGATGAGACGCTTCTGTACTCCTCTGGTGTAAAACAGTTGCTTTCGTTGCAGATGTTTATTCGCCGTGCTGCTTATTAGGGCTGGGCGATATGATGATATAATACTGATATCGTGATACATTATAGCACGATACTTTTTTTTTTCTCTCTGAGATATCAGTACCTGATTTGATGTTAAAACTTAACTACTGACCATTTAAAATTTGAAATGTATTTCTTATTTATTGTCACAGTTCATTAAAATGATTACAATTGATTATTTTTGTAGACACGAAACTGTGTTTACATATATATATATATATATATATATATATGTATAACAAAATAAGACGGATCATAAAAATCCCATGTTGGTGTTTATTTAGTTCTGTCCTGAATAAACTATTTCACATAACATGTTCACATTTAGTCTACAAGACAAGATAATAGCTGAATTTATAAAAATTACCCCGTTCAAAAGTTTACACACCCTTGATTATTAATACTGTGTGTCGTTACCTGGATGATCAGCGGCTGTGTTTATGTTTTGTGATAGTTCTTCATGAGGCCCATGTTTGTCCTGAGCAGTTAACTGCCCACTGTTCTTCAGAAAAATCCTTCAGGTCCTGGAATGATTCATTCAGGGCACATGGTGGCTTAGCGGCTAGCACGTTTGCCTCGGATTTTCAGGGTTGGGGGTTCTAATCCTGCCTCCTCCCTGTGTGTACAAAGTTTGCATGTTCTCCCCGCGCTTTGTGAAGTTTCCTCCGGGTACTCCGGTTTCCTCCTCCAGTCCAAAGACATGCGCTGTAAGGTGATTTCCAAATAGACTGTAGTGTGGATTGGTAACCCCCTCCAGGTCTTGTGTTCCCTGGGATAGGCTCCAGGCTCCCTGCGACCTTGTGTAGGATAAACAGTATGGAAAATGGATGGATGGATTCATTCATCCATTCATGCTGTCATCTAAAGGCAGATAACAAACAGTTTGAGTGATGTCAAGAAAGCAAAAATAAATGGTTCATTTGTGTTATTTTATAAAACGTTCTGATTTTCACATCCACACACAACTAGACTATTGCATGCACCAAAACACTGGAAATCTCTCTCTCTCCCACCCACTGAGCTTGAACGGGATTCATTAAACTCACTGACTCAGCTGACTCACTGAACAACAGTGGAGCAAACTCAGTCATGACCAAACGATTCTGATTCACTGAACACTGATCTGCTGAAAAGAGGTGATGCTGATGAATTTTGGTTATGATGAAACGATTCACTCATTCAAACACCGATCCACAGAACATGGGCGGAATGACTCATGGTCATGACCGAAAGATTTGCTGATTCAAACACAATAGGAATGAATCTCAGTCATGGGCAGAAATTCACCGATTCAAACAGATTCTCTAAATACAAAATGAAATGAATCTCAGGCATGACCAAAAGGTTCACTGATTCGAACATTGATCCGCTGAGCAGAGGAACGAATCTCAGTCATGACCAAAAGTCTTGCTGAATCCAACACTGATTTGCTGAATAGAGGAGCAAATCTCGGCCACTGCAAAAAAGATTCACTGATTCAAACACAGCTCTACTGAACAGAGGAGTGAATCATGACCAAGATATGTTTAAAAGCTTCATAACACTACATCATATTGATGTAAAATAATCATATATCGAGGCTATCTGCTGATGCTAGATTCAGAAACTAAATGAAACGAATGATTCAGACTCCTACTGATTCATTCGTCGCAGTGATTCATCCATAAAGACCGAATCTTTTGTTAACGACACGTATCTAGCTCGCAAGAAAGGAAGGTTCCGATGTCTTCCCTACGTGTAGCAGATCCGATCCGAGCAAAGCATCATTGGATTTGATGAACGCCGCTTTTACACAGAACGTAACCTTTGACCCGGTTGCGATGAGAGGTTATTCAAATGAGCGTTGAAAATCACGTTCGAATCACTTTGCCGTCTCTTTTCACTATGTCACAGCTATTTTATGAGAAACGTGTCGAGTGGGTCATTTTCATCGCACTCAAACGACAGTTAAAAATCACTCCACATTGCAAAAAAAAAAAAAAAAAGCTAAAAGCCTCTTGTGTGTGGTGTAGCGAGATGATTTAGATTAGAACTGAACTGATGATGTGTGTGTGAGTGTGTGAGTGAGCAGGATTGATTTATATTCCGTTATGATGTTCGACTGGATGAATGTTGTCTGGACAAGTCTAGCGTTCGGAGATGAGATGTTGATCTTGCGTGTATATTAATGCGCTTGTTCAAATATGTTAGTGTTTCTACAGCAACAACTTGTGCACAGGGACAGTGTATTGTTAATATGGTGAAGTTTTGGGGCGGCTGTGGTTCAGGTGGTAGAGCGGGTTGTCCACCAATCATAGGGTTGGCGGTTCGGTTCCCGGCCCGCATGACTCCACATGCTGAAGCATCCTTGGCCAAACACTGAACCCCAAGCAATTGTAATCGTTGGCAAATCGCTGTGGGATAAGTGGAATAAAGTACTCCAGACTGTGCGGTTATACAGGAATAATCCATTCCATCCTGGTAATCGCATCACATCACACCACGTGAATTATTTCATGCCACATTTCCTTTTCCTTGTGCACAAGTGCTTTTGAGAACTTATTTAAGAATAAAAAAAAACCTATGTATTCTTTTTAAATAGTCCACACCTCGATGCTGCATCCACACTGGTATAGACTGCCCATAAACCAGTAACACAGTTAATCTGTTTGTTTGAGTGAACTGGTCATGTGGGAGTTCGTCCTGGTTTTCTGGGGTTTTTTTTTTGTTTGTTGTTGTTGTTGTTGTTGTTATTATTATTTTAATTTTTTCAACATTATTTGTGGCGTTGAATGTGTAAATTTCAACTCATTTGTCTAATGTATTTTTCTCATGCACATGCGTGCACATTTCAGTGCATTCCTGAATAATTTAAAACTCTCTTGGCCCGTTTTTTTTTTTTTTTTAATCACTCCATAGAAAGAGAACATTGGGCTTCATGGTCTCTTCTTTCTGCTCCAGTGTTCTGCTCTTTTGTTTCGCCCCTGAACAAGCTTCCAGGTGTGTGTGTGTGTGTGTGAGAGAGAGAGAGAGATCAGATGGATGTGGTATTGTTGTTGTTCAGGGAGCTGTCCAGCGTGTCTCTGGCCTTGGTGCTGATCTTTCATAGCTGTTCCAGGTGCAAAGCCTGACATTACGAGTGTTACACAAAGAACAAAACGTGCTTTTATAGCAAAAAAAAACAATCAAGTCCTGACTGCTGTGATGAAGCAGGGTTACTGTTACCATCCAGAAGTTGATTATTTTCCCATAACTTTTATTCCTCTTATACCACAGCAATTTTCCATCTTGTTTATTTTGATCAATATTGAGATCATGATTATTCATTGATTTTAGCGACAACATATTTTTATTGCATTTTCACATTTAAATAAACAGACCTCTGTTTTCACCTCCATGTTATGCTACATTCCTGCATGTTATGCTACATGTACAAATCTTTACATCAAATTAGTCCTTAAAGTGCATCATCTTGTAGAAGCAAAATATAAATTATATTAAAAAAATGCAATCAAATATAACAATATGCAACTAAATGAAAACAATTCAGGCGAATGCAGAAAAGTCAATAACAGTGTTTACAGGAGGAGAGACGCAGACAAATCACCCAATAGAGCGGAGACGCAGGGACGACGTCATTTTGTACCGGAACCCGGAAGTTAGCATCACACCGGTTCCCTCGACAAAAACCCAATAGGATTTTCACATAGGCTTTTGGATTATTGCAAAAAATAATCTCTGTGATCAACAAAAGTTTACAATACTAACACGTTTTGTCCATCAAGATCATTTACACAAATCAGCACAACTTTTATGAAGTTTGAAAGATAAATACAATCGCCAGAAATAAACAGCGAACCGTACGCTATAAACGAACTACACCACGGTCGCTCGACTTCAGCGTCACCATCACCAAACTTCTGAGAACTTTCCCAAACTTGATTTAAAACATTTTCCATAATACGGATTTACTCTGTGGATGAATCTTCATACACGTTTTATTTTTTATTTTTGGGAATTGTGCACAGCACACCTGAACCAGTTTGTCTGCAACGTTTTTTCCTGTTCGGCATGACGACGTTTAATGTCCTCAACAACGTCTGTAGTGCCATTTAGCAACATGTTAGTGTCATGATTTCCCATGATTTCTAGCAAGCGCTAAAATGCTAACTCGTTTCCGAGTTTTAGCGTTACAAAATGACGTCATCTCTGCGCCGCTCTATGGTGACTGACTGTAAGTTTAGGAAGCGCTTGGTTTGCTCTGCAGCAGAGTTTTCTATGAGCGGAGGACGAACCTTAAACGTCAATATTGCAGTCGATCATGTTCATGTAACCATGGGCAGTCAAAATTGTAATCAAGATCGATATTCGATTAATTGTGCAGCCCTAATTTATAGTTAAATTTAATGTTGTGGAACATCTGCGAAACAAGTTAAAGCTTGTTTCAAAGAGCTGAGACTGGAGACTCCTTCCATAAATGTTAAATAAACGTCTCAGTACATTTACATTCATGGCGTTTGGCAGACGCGCTTATCCAGAGCGACTTACATTAATCTCATTTATACATCTGAGCAGAGAGGGTTAAGGGCCTTGCTCAAGGACCCAACAGTGGTAGCTTGGCAGTGCTGGGGGTTGACCTTCTGACCTTCTGATCAGAAACCCAGAGCCTTTAACCACTAAACCACCACTACCCCACTGTCTCATCACAGAAAACTTCATGATCAACGATTGCACACGTCTACGTGTTAAATAATAACACGTTATCGTTACACTTAAATGATGACGTCCCGTACGAGTCCCTGTGAATGAGCTGTTCCCATAGAAACGATAACGTAGTAGAACGAGCTCGTCTCCACTCTTTTCACGACGTTAAAACGGCTTTTCTTTTCTTGCTGAAAGGTGAAAGCCATTCTGCTTTTAATAGCACCGTCGGAATGAGACCGAACGAATCCGAACGAGGGAGGTTGTTTGACGATGACTGACAGCTCTGTATTTATAATGCGACATATTTATTATGTTTGAATCTCCAGTAAACTGACACATCACTCAGGCAAAACAAAAACGTACGGACTATATGCACGGAAATAACTCGTTAAGGCTTGACAATCTGGAAGTATATAAACGAGTGTTTTAACGAAAGGATTGCCAGCAGTTACGAAATGGTACGGTCCATTGTAGGGGTGTTTAAAAAGTAGCTTTCTGGCGTGAGACACCTTGTTAATGTACGCTATTAATTAAACACTCACATATTTTAGTGTTTAGTTATTTTGTGTGCAGAGATTTTTTAAGACCTCTTTTTAAGTCTTTTCCTTGGGGAAGTTAAAGCCCTCCCAGTTTCCACTCCGACCCCCCCCCCCACCCCCATTTTCATAAAATGAAATGTTCAAAATCCTTTATTTATTTATTTGTTTGTTTATTTTTAAAAACCATGTAAATATGAGGAAAGGAAAACCACGAATTCTGTAGCGTTTGCTGAAACAAATGATGAATGCTATAATACACTGATGTACCCGTGACTCAATGTGGACTGTAGGCTGCCTATAGATCTGTGTGTGTGTGTGTGTGTGTGTGTGCGTGTGTGTGTGTGTGTGTGTGTGTGTGTGTGTGAGTAATAAGTACGCTAGTACTTTTTTTACTTACACCATGTGTACATACCTTGGACGTACCATGCTGTGACCTACTTGTGTGTGTGTGTGTGTGTGTGTGAGAGAGAGATAGAGTGTGGAGGCTGCTATCTTAAGGACCCACTCCAACACACACACACACACACACACACACACATACTATGCGTTCACCACTTCAGCTCAGACGCCTCTCTGAGTTCAGTCTTCATCGCCTAGGAAACGCCGCCACAAGTGGTCTTAGTGTCTCTCTCTTTTTTTTCTCTTTTTCTATTTGCTTGTCTGCATCATTTCTTTCTCTCTCTCTCTCTCTCTCATTCATCTTTCTTCCTCTCTCTCTCATTTTCTCCATCTCGTATGTCACACTACGTAGTGAGCATGTATAGTTACTCTTGAATCAGACCCTCCGCAGTGTCTGGGTCACGGCCGATAGTGTGATTATAAATCGGTTCGCTTCTGTAACTGTATACTGCAGAGTCACATAGGACTAATGGGATTAACAGGAACTAGAGTTTTAACTTAAAGTTTATCTTATCGAAGTGAAGTTATCAACTGGTCAATGATGGAGACTTGAGTCTGAACTGTTCTTAGAAATTTCAGTCTTTATGCTGTCCAAGGAAGAACATCCACAGACATCTTTAGGGAGGGGGAGGGGGCGGGGGAAGAGCGAGATAACACTGGGATCCACACATCCCAGTTCAACACAACACTCTATGCCTGTGAGCCCTCTAGATCTGCTCCTTTAACTAAAGAAAAACTGTTTACAAAAGACTTTTCTAAACAAACATGTTTTAAGCCTGGACTTAAACACTGAGACTGTGTCTGAGTCCCGAACACTAATAAGTCAATAGTAGTATTTTATAATCAATGCATGATGTGATTGGGAGCCAGTGCAAGGTGGCAGGTTTAATGTGGTCATATCTTCTAGTTCTGGTAAGGACTGGAGCTTAAATGCACCTACTGGAACATCCAGACAGTAAGGTATTACAATAATCCAACCTAGAGGTAACAAAAGCATGAACAGTAGTGACCTTATATTTCTTATCTTAGCAATTTTCCTGAGATGAAAGAAGGCTATCCTAGTAATATTATCTACATGAGCTTCAAATGAAAGACTGGAGTCAATAATCACTCCGAGGTCTTTTACTGCTGCACATGATGAAACAGAAAGTCCATCCAGAGTTACTGTGAGATCAGAAAGATTACTTCTAGCTACACGTGGTCCTAATATAAGTACTTCTGTCTTGTCAGAATTAAATAAAAGGAAGTTAATAAGCATCCAACGTCTAATGTCCTTTACACATTCCTCAACTTTATTAAGCTGGTGTCAGTCAACTGGTTTTGCTGAAACTGTGTGTCATCAGTGTAACAATGGAAGCTAATAACATGTTTATGAATAATTTGACCCAGAGGTAGCATATACTGTATAGAGAAAAAAAAGCAGTGGACCTAAAACAGAACCTGGTGGAACACCAAACTTTGAGAAGTCACCATTTACGACAAACTGAGCCAGGAGAGGGCTTTTCCCTTAACGCCAGCGACATTTTCTAGTCTATCATGGAGAATGCTATGATCTGTGGTGTCAAAAACTGCAATACGGTCAACCAACACAAGCACTGAGACACAAACCTGATTAGAGGCCAGTACTAGGTCATTTACCACTTTAACCAGCGCTGTCTCATTACTGCGATGAGGCCTAAATCCTGACAGATTGATTTCATTAACGTTATTCCTTTATAGATATGAGCATAACTGCTGTGCTACAGTCTTTTCTAGGATCTTGGAGATAAATGAGACGTTTTGCTATAAGTTTTTAGGGTCGAGGTCAGGATTTTTAATCAGGGTTTAATCAATGGTCATAGCCAGTGCTCACAGAAGAATTGATTGCTTTTAATCAATGGTAGTATCTGTTTGAAGAAATGTCTAGGGATCTAGTACGCATGTTGATGATTTTGGTGGTGAAATGAGTTCAGTGTCTGGAAGGGTTGATCTGATGTGGTTGTATTGTCATCTACATGGTTAGTTATCAAAATTGTCTCCCTTTAAATGAATAGTCTGAGAGTTTTATATGATTTTTTTTGCTTAATATTTAAAATTTTCTCACTGAAAAACTTCTGAAAGTCATTTCTTCTACATATTGATGGTGGGCATGCTTCTGTGGTTGTCTTATTCCTACTTTGCTCCAGTATTAAATAAAATTCGGGTGGAGAGATATGTTGATCTGCCAGCACTGAGGGCCTTTCTATAGCTAAGAAGGCTCTCCTTCCATGCTGTTTGGAGTACTACCAATTTACTTTGATGCCATTTACATTTACGTGTATATAGTTGTAAAAAAAAAAAATTAATAATTTGTTCATTTAAAAGGTGTTTTAGGAAGCTGGCATGGACACTTTCAATGCTTTCTAATTGATCACACTTTTTTTTTTAGCTCATCACTCCTCTTTTACACTCTATTTTTTTTTTTTTACCTTTTTTGCTTTTATCTCTTTATTACTCTTTATTCTCCCTCTCTCTCAATCTCTCTCTCTCTCTCTCTCTCTCTCTCTCTCTCTCTCTCTCTCTCTGTGCTGTGTATCAGTAAGAGGGATGTGGGTTGAGGGTGAGATTGCAGGCTGTAAATCTGTCTGATTATAATCTCCATAAGTACACACACACACACACACACACACACACACACAATACACCGCACACTTAAACCCGTAGCCCTCTCAGGTCTGTCCTTGCCCTGAAGTGTTGTTGAGGTCATGCGTGTATAGGAGCAGTGATTGTGCTTGAAATGTACTTGTGGTGCTAATCACGACCTTTAGCCCACTGCTTTAGAGTCGGCGCTACACAGCGTTCCTCACGCTCGTTCTGCACTGTTAATGAGCGTGGTTATGCTCTGACAAAACAGAGGGAGGAGTGAGAAAGAGGACATCTGTGACTCTGTGTGTGTGTGTGAGCGAGAGAGAGAGAGAGCGAGAGAGAGAGAGACAGAAAGAGGATAGATAAAGATACAGAGAGATAGAGAGCAATGCAGATAGACAAAGAGAGAGAGAGAGAGCGTGAGAGAGAGAGAGAAACAAAGCGATGTGGTAGATCATGGGACCAAAAAGTGTTAATAAACCTGAATAAGACAGCGTAGTAGAGAGACACAGCGAGACAGAAAGAATGAGAGATAGACAGACAGCCAGAGAGAGAAAGGGAGATAGAAAGAGAGATAGCGAAACAGAGATATGGAGATATAGGCAGACAGCGATACACAGAGAGAGGGTGTACAGATTGAGAGAGATAAACAGATAGAGAAAGAGACAGATAGAGAGGGAGATGAACAGAGAGAGAGGGAGAGAGACAGACAGATAGAGAGACAGACAGATAGAGAGGAAGAGAGACAGACAGATAGAGAGGGATACAGATAGAGAAAGAGACAGACAGATAGAGAGGGAGATGAACAGAGAGAGAGAGAGAGACAGACAGATAGAGAGGGATACAGATAGAGAAAGAGACAGACCGATAGAGAGGGAGCTGAACAGAGAGAGAGACAGACAGATAGAGAGGGAGATGAACAGAGAGAGAGAGACAGACAGAGATAGAACAAGGGAACAATGTGGAAAATTAATCATGGGAGCAAATAGTGATAAACTGGAATAAGGCAGAGTAGAGGGGCACTGGGTGTCTGTGTGTGTGTGTGTGAGTGTGTATATGTGTGTGTAGTGTGTTTGTGTGTGTGTAGAGTATGTGTGTGTGTGTGTGTGTGTGTGTGTGTGTGTGTATGTGTAGAGTGTGTGTGTGTGTGCGAGTGTGTGTGTGTGTGTGTATGTGTGTAGAGTGTGTGTGTGTGTGTGTGTGTGTAGAGTGTGTGTGTGTGCGAGAGTGTGTGTGTGTGTGTGCAAGAGTGTGTGTAGAGTGTGTGTGTGTGTGTGTATGTGTAGAGTGGAGTGTGTGTGTGTAGAGTGAGTGTGTGTGTGTGTAGAGTGTGTGTGTGTGCGAGAGTGTTTGTGTGTGTGTGTAGAATGTGTGTGTGCGAGAGTGTGTGTGTGTGTGTGCGCGAGAGTGTGTGTAGAGTGTGTGTGTGTGTAACGTGCCTGTACCACATTTTCCAGACATGGATCTGATTATATTTTTGCACTTGTGAACATGTGCACTAGAGGGCAGTGTCACACGTACCAATACGGACTATACAGGAAATGAAACATGAAGAATGAAGAAAAAAGGCACTCTGTGTGTTGAGTTCATTTTTCGAAACGAGAATAAAAATATAATATGCAAATATACACCGATCAGCCATAACATTAATACATTAAATCCACTGACAGGTGAAGTGAATAACGTTGATCATCTCGTTACAGTGGCACCTGTCGAGGGGTGGGATATATTTATTTATTAGGCATAAAGTGAACAGTCAGTTCTCGAAGTTGACGTGTTGGAAGCAGGAAAAATGGGCGAGTGTAAGGATCTGAGAGACTTTGACAAGGGCCAGATTGTGATGTCTGGACGACTGGGTCAGAGCGTCTCCAAAACAGCAGGTCTTGTGGGGTGTTCCCGGTATACAGTGGTCAGTACCTACCAAAAGTGGTCCAAGGAAGGAGAACCGGTGACCTAGCGACAGGGTCGTGGGCATCCAAGGCTTATTGATGCACTTGAGGAGCGAAGACTAACCCGTCTGGTCCGATCTCACAGAAGAGCTACAGATTGCTGAAAATCTTGAAGAAATGCTGGCTCTGATAGAAAGGAGTCAGAACACACCGTGCATTACAGATTGTTGAGCATGGAGCTGTGTAGCTGCAGACCGGTCAGAGTGCCCATACTGACCCCCTGTCCACCACCGAAAGCTCCTATAATGGGGACGTGAGCATCAGAACTGGACCATGGAGCAATGGAAGAAGGTGGTGTGGTCTGATGAATCATGCTTTCTTTTACATCACGTGGAAGGCCGTGTGTACGTCGCTTACCTGTGGAAGAGATGACACCAGGATGCACTATGGGAAGAAGGCGAGCCCACGGAGGCAGTGTGATGCTCTGGGCAATGTTCTGCTGGGAAACCTCGGGTTCTGGCATTCATGTGGATGTTACTTTGACACGTACCACCTACTTAAACATTGTCACAGACCAAGAACATCTCTTCATGGTAAAGATATTCCCTAATAGCAGTGGTCTATTTCAGCAGGATAATGCGCCCTGAGACACTCCAAAAATAGTTCAGGAACGGTTTGAGGAACATGACAAAGGGTTCAAGGAGTTGACTCAACCTCCAAATTCCCCAGATCTCAATCCGATCGAGCCTCTGTGGGATGTTCTGGACGAACAAGTCCGATCAATGGAGGTCCCACCTCACAACCTACAGGACTTAAAGGATCTGCTGCTAAGATCTTGGTGCCAGATCCCACAGCACACCTTCAGAGGTCTTGAGGAGTCCATGCCTCGACGGGTCAGAGTGGTTTTGTTGGCACAAGGGGCACAATATATAGGCAGGTGGTTTTAACGTTATGGCTGATGTGTGTATGCAAATGAGATGTACAAATCAGTTTGTGGCTTTAAGATAAAGACGACGTGGATCAATATAAACATTAATGATGATTTGATTTAATCAACACCGTCTGACCAATCAGAATCTAGAATTCGACAGCTGTGGTATAGTGTCATTTAATGGCGTGTGTTTATTATTTAGGGCCTGGGCTTGCTTAAGATAGAGCAGCATGGAGATGATGATTGTGCGAGTGTGTGTGATGTATAGAGATGTACGGTAGAGACTGTGGAGTGTGTGTGTGTGTGATGTATAGAGATGTACGGTAGAGACTGTGGAGTGTGTATGTGTGTGTGATGTATAGAGAAGTATGGTAGAGATTGTGGATTGTGGAGTGTGTATGTGTGTGTGTGTGTGTGTGTGATGTATAGAGATGTATGGTAGAGATTGTGGAGTGTGTATGTGTGTGTGTGTGTGATGTATAGAGATGTATGGTAGAGATTGTGGAGTGTGTGTGTGTGATGTATAGAGAAGTATGGTAGAGATTGTGGAGTGTGTGTGTGTGTGTGTGTGTGTGTGTGATGTATAGAGAAGTATGGTAGAGATTGTGGAGTGTGTGTGTGTGTGTGTGTGTGTGTGATGTATAGAGATATACGGTAGAAACTGTGGAGTGTGTGTGTGTGATGTATAGAGATGTACGGTAGAGACTGTGGAGTGTGTGGGTGTGTGTGATGTATAGAGAAGTACGGTAGAGATTGTGGAGTGTGTGTGTGTGTGTGTGTGTGTGATGTATAGAGATGTACGGTAGAGACTGTGGAGTGTGTGTGTGATGTATAGAGATGTACGGTAGAGACTGTGGAGTGTGTGTGTGTGTGTGATGTATAGAGATGTACGG
>JANDJT010000169.1:2714610-2724684 GCA_024331685.1 Stegophilus panzeri | reverse complement strand
AGATAGATAAATAGACACTGTCATATAGATATACATAGGCCTGCATATAGACAGATAGATAGATAGTAGATAGACAGGGACACTGTCATACAGATATACATAAGCCACAGACAGACATATAGATAGATAGACAGACAGACTGATAGATAGACAGACAGACAGTTAAACACACTTTGACAGACACAGCTGATTAAACTGCCTGACAAACACAGGTACATTCAGATATATTTCTATTCCAGTTACAGTTCAGCAGTAATAAATATTCCACTCAAGACCATCATACTTTTAAAAGAGAAAAAGTGCACACATACTGTATTTCTGGCAGTTTTTGAAGCTCCTTCACTTTTCGTAGCTCCTTCTCTGATTCCTCACAGTGAGTACTCACTTCTCAGGAAACAGAAACCGATCAGCCCTGAACCCGGAGTGGGCGTGTCTAATGCAAACTTACACAGAGACACAAAACAACAGTCAACATGTTGTAGAATGTTGTGAAACAAGTCATTCCCTAACCAGCGTCTCTTTTTTCACCACATCACTGGTGATCAATGGAAATACACATATTATTTCATTTTTATCGCTGATTTCATCTTGCTTTATTTTCTTCTCATTGTTTGAAGAACTACAAGCATATTTCTTTAAAAAAAAAAAAGAAAAAAGAACGACTGTCTTATTATTTGTTCGTGCTGATGTCATCGAAATGACTACATCAACTACGTTATATCTTGTACTAGTTTATGATAAGCGATTAAATGTAATGTTTTTTTTTGGTATTGGACTTTTAAACCCTATCAGACTTGATAGAAGAGCAAGTGGTTTTAAACTTTACACAGATGATTAAATGTCCTAGCAAACCATTATATAAATTCTATTCTAGTTAATAAGAAGTTAAAGCTGATTTAAATGTTCACAGGTATTGCGATATCTACATTATATACATCTAAATGATGTTGTATAAATAAAAAATTTAAAAAAAAGAGGAAAGCCCAGTGTCGCGCTTATGGAGGCGGTGATGGTTGTACGTGCAGATTTAAAGTTTAATAAAGATACAACAAAACTCAAAAAGACACTATTTACATCGGAAATGTAAAACAACATAACTAGGAGATGGGAACGCATAACGTGACAACACGAGACAAACAAAGCCAGAGAAAAAGTGAGGTGCAAACAGTGACTCGTTAACCAGGATGAGAGTCAGGTGCGGATGGTCATGTGACGGTGGTGCAGAGGTGCAGTGTCTGCTGGGAATTGAACTCCAGGGTTCCTTCCGGTGTTTCGTAACACCGATACAGAAGGCAACACCAGTTTTGGGGGATTTTTGAAGCTCGTTCTGGTTCCTCCCTACAGACATTCTCTTCTCAAGAAACAGAAAGTGAGCACATCTAAGCTGAAGTTACTTATGGACGCTGAATCTTCTGGTACAACAAACCAGCAGTGTGTTGGTGGAGAGTTCGATCCTATTTTCTGTTATCTGGTACAGCTCCAGGAGCTTAGTTAATGCAAAATTCCTATAATTCATTTTTTGTGGTGAATATTTTTTCTTTTGTTTTTTTTTTTTTTTATTCTGATCCGATCTGATTTGTTGATTTATGCTCTGACATTTTTTGGGCTTGCTCTACAGCTCTACATAATCATTATCATTTTCATCATTATTAGAATACGTTACCATGGACACAACTTTCCTGCCACATCACTTACTCTATGTATAAAGTGTATACACTAGCCTTTCAGCATTTAAGAGAGGAAAATTCTCACTCTTCTTCCTGTGCAATTTAGGATTTCTTAGTTTGTGGACACCTGACCATCTTACCCATATGTAGTTCTTCCTCAAACTGTTGCCACAAATTTGGAAACACATAATTGTATAGAATGTCTCTGTATGCTGTGGCATTATATACAATTTCCCTTCACTGGAACTAAGAGGCCCAAACGTGTTCCAGCATGACGATGCGCCTGTGCACAAAGCGAGCTCCATGAAGACATGGTGTGTGAAAGGTTGGAAGAAGGTGGAAGAACTCGAGTGTCCTGCACAGATCCCTGACCTCAACCCCACTGAACACCTTTGGGATGAACTGGAACCCAACATCAGTGCCTGACCTCAACCTCACTAATGCTCTTGCAGCTAAATGAACACAAATCCCCACAGCCACGCTCCAAAATCTAGTGGAAAACCGTCACAGAAGAGTGGAGCTTACAACCCCAATGCCGAAAAATTTGGGACGCTGTGTAAAATGTAAATAAAAACAGAACGCAGTGATTTGCAAATCTCATAAAGCCGTATGTTATTTACAACAGAACTTAGAAAACATATCAAATGTTCAAACTGAGGAAAATGTACCGTTTTAAGAAAAAAATTAGGTCATTTTGAATTTGATGGTCGCAACACGTCGCAAAAATGTTGGGACGGGGCAACAAAAGGCTGGAAAAATAAGTGTTACTAAAAAGAAACAGCTGGAGGAACATTTTGCAACTAATTAGGTTAATTGGAAACAGGTCAGTAAGATGATTTGGTATAAAAAGAGTATCTTAGAGAGGTGGAGTCTTTCAGAAGTAAAGATGGGATGGAATCTGGATGGAAGCAATACAGTATGTTGCTCCTGTATATACCTTTCAGCACTGATGGCGCCTTTCCAGATGTGCAAGCTGCCCATTCCATAGGCACTAATGCACCCCCATACCACACAGCGTCCCAACTTTTTTGGAATTGGGGTTTTATTATAACAGCAAATGGGGAATACATCTAGAATGGGACGACAAAAAGGACATGTGGCTGTGATTGTCAGGTGTTAACAAACTTTTGGCAATAGCAGATGAGTGGTTGGTCGGCTTATCCTTTAAACCATGAGCACACTGTCTTTACACTAGAGTACATAAAATTAACAAAAACATCAGCACAATATTATAAATTCTGCAAACAAAAAGAACGAATTTATTTCATGATGGTTCACACGATTAACTGACAGCGTGAGAGATAAATAAATAAAATGCAGCATAATAGGGTGTGCTGGATCATGTGCCTCTGACTAATGAGTGTGAATAATGACAACTAGGACTATTCATGTAGCAATACATTGGCAATATACTAGACTTCTGAATACAGACCTTTATCTTTTACTCTTCCCCTCTGGTTCGTTTGTTTGTTTGACTAGGTTGGTCACATTGCCAGTGTTTGGATTTTGTCCACTTGCTTGGATTTTGGATTCACTCTTTAAATAAAATGCGACCTTACGCCTGTAGCCTGCTTGCTTCATGTGGGCTGTTATGGTGTGACTTATTCTTCTACAACTGGTTATAACAGAAAACGGTGTCTGATTGGTTTAGCATACTTGTTCTCCGGGGCGACGTTTTACTTTGATTTCCCAATTTGATTTCTCGGGTTATCGAAATTGAACTCGAAATTTGAGGAAACGGTTACATATAAATATGAGGCATATTTCATTAATTTCAGAATGAAACACAGAAGAACACAGGAGACGTGTGAGCAATGGTCAAAGACAGAAATTCATGAATAGACCAGAGAATGCGCAAATCCCAAGAATAATTAAGGTTCAAAACATAAAAATACCAATCACAGAATACAAGGCTCTGAACTTATACAAACATTAAATTGGCAAGACTTCGCGCACTGATTAAATATTTGCACTGGCTGGATGTAGTCGAGAAATAGAAAGTGTTAGATGGGCACTGAAGAAGGAGTTAATATTCATGGAGGTTCCTCTGCTAGCTTGGAAGTGTAATGTCCTGGTATGAAAGGCTGGTTTAGTTAACTTTTAGCATCACGTGGTTGCTATTACTATGACGATTCTTATTATGCCATTATATTTCCTATTATTCTACTTTCTACTGCAGTCAGAGGCGCAGGAGCTGACTATAGTGAAGATGTCGAAGTTTGGTGGAGGGATTGGAGCACCCAGTAAGGAGGAAAGACTGAAGGCTGCAGCAGAAATCCACCTGAGATTGGGACAGATCCAGAGATACTGTGAACTCATGGTGGAGCTAGGAGAGGTAACATCTGCTCTCACAGAATCTCTAAATTTCATCCAGCCCTAGCTCTTGAGAGCTACAGAAGTGCAAAGTCAATGTTTTTTTCTGTATTTATATTTAAATAAACATCTAAAGCACTGCAAAGATAGCCTGAATTGCTAGATATGCCCATTTAAAACACTGAACTGGTATGTTTTGTGATGGTTGAAAACTCTGACGTGTTTCTCATCGTCGATGTTTAGATTTTAAGCATCTAAAGTTCGTCACTTCTTGTTTTTGTTTAGTGGGAGAAGGCGTTGTCCGTGGCTCCCGGTGTCTCCATGAAATACTGGAAAAAGTTAATGCAAAGGTGCGTTCTACAAAGCCAAATACACTCAGTTCATATGCATTGGTCTGCACTTATATAGTGCTTTTGTAAACTTGGCGGCTCTACAAAGCGTTCTCATTCACCCATTCACACACACACTCACACAGCAATGGTAGCAGAGCTGCCATGCAAGGCGCTAACTTGCCATCGGGAGCAATTTGGGGTTCAGTGTCTTGCCCAAGGACAAATCCAGAACGATAAACCAATACTCTTATAACTATATAAGGATTATGACTTGGATTTGTGAATGGGATCCCTTTTAGAGCCAGATCTCAAAACACAGTTAATCGTATTTTATTTAAAAAAGAAAAAAAAAAGATTTATGGATCTCAAAAGGATATTTATGAATCCCAGAAGGAAAAATTGAAGAATAAAGTACATTTATTATAAATTTAAGAATAAAGTACAGTTAAACTTAACAATTATAATTACACGGAAAGGAATTGTATACAGTTGTAGTGCATGGTCATTTTTTATACACTATAGCTACCTTCTATACTGATACAAGAATACACGATCGTGCTTTCTAAAACGTCTAAAAAGCATAACATCATTTACATTTAGACTTTAGCAGATTATTCTTTTTTAAATCTAAATTATAGTAACTTACAAAACAATACAAAGCACTTAGCGCATCTCCAACGGTTCATAACCTTAAAGACAAATGCTAGTCTGTTCAAGTGCTAGAGTGGGCTAAGTGGTTACAAAAAATGCACGAATATTTTTAGAAAACCAAGAATATGACTTGTAATCAGTGGATAGAAGGTTAGATAAAGTCTTATCTGTAAAGGAAGGTCCTTAGATACAACTTTAGCAACTATTCTGTATTAGTAGCTGCTTTATTATTTTTGGTTTGTCAGAGGAACTTTCTAGAGAGACTAGAATTTTATAGAAACGATCACATTTCTATGTCATTCTGAACAAATAAATAACGTCATAATTAAAACATACCGAGCCTTCCGCTTCTTAAATGCTGCTAAACAGCCATGGTGTAAGTGAAATAACTCCTGTAAAAATGTAAAAAACATCCTGTACTTTGCCCCTGTCTTGTCCAAGATTTTTTAAAATCGGTGTATTCACGTGAATATTTGACATGCCATAGGAGAGCAGATCAGCTGATGCAGGAAGGCAACGATGATGTGATCCCGTACTGCATTGCCACGGGCGACGTGAAAAAGCTGGTGAGTTTCTTCACGTCTAGAGGGCAGTTAAAAGAGGCGCTGCTTGTGGCACAGGTGAGTCTGTCCAGGTGAATCGCTAATCATTAACTATCACCATTAACTACACCATAATAATAATAATAATAATAATAATAAGTAAGCCTGTGCATGATAACATCAGCTTACTGCAATACACCACTTGGGAAACATCTGTTTTATGGTTATTAAGGTAGCCAGTTTTATCGCGTTGACTAAATATTAAACGTGTGCACATATTTTGATCAGGGAGCATGTGAAGGTAATATTCACGGACCTGCGATTACCTCCATCAACCACTCAGCATCCACGGACAATGTCAACTTTGAGACCTACATCGGGCAAGTACACACACAATCACACGTGAATCGCATTTGAATAAATCTGGTTTAAACGTGGTTGGTTCAAACGGTTCAAATTATTATATATGTGCATATATGAAAGGCTGCTTTGTGGATCGAGACCTTGTCAGCCTGTAGGTTATTGATCAGAAGGTCGGGGGTTCAAGCCCCAGTACATTGTTTAGCCATTAACTCTTTCTGCACCAGGGACGCCATATCATGGCTGACCCTGCGCTCTGACATCAGCTTCCTATCAAGCGTGGATATGCAAGAAAAGAATTTCACTGCACTGTAATGTATATGTGATGAATCTTCTTGTCGTTCCTCTCTCTAGGCTGTTGCATGGCGTGTGTCGAGAACTTGCTGAGTGGTATTTTCAGGAGGGTTGTGCAGTACTGGCAGCCTGCTGTCATCTGGCCGTAGATAACACAGAGGTATCATTTACATTGATGGTCGATTCAGAGACACAGAGACATAAACTCTGTGTTTTATTTCTAGTTTTGACACCTAGAACATTAATCGTGAATATTGGGCCGTATTCGAATTGCCTGTAGTTCCTGCTTTCGAGGAAGAACTTTCTGGAGAAAAAGCGTCCGATTTTTTTTCATTGTTTTTTTCAATCGCGTCTAGACTACCGCCTTTAAAAACGAGCTTATTTTTAAGTCCCAATGAAATCAAAATGGAAGTTTTGTGCCATTTAGTATGAATATATCAGCCTTAAGGTTATCTATAAGCTAGTGTTGCGCCGAAACGATGCCAAAATTCGCATTTAGAAGAAATACGCGTACAAAATTTACAGTCTCGCTCTACCACCGATACGGATCAACAGTTTTGTTGACATTATTCTGTACTTCAGTTTCTCGTCAGATTTTCTATTTAATCAAACGCTCTATAGAATCCGAAGTGTCCCTCCTACGACGTTATAAAAATCACCTTGGCAAGGTTGTCGCTGTTGAGCGAGAGAAGTGATATAATATCATCAAGCATGGGCCGTAAATGTGTCTTTGGCCGTTCGGACGTGTGCGTTTTGTTCAGTTTTCTAACTGTAAGGTGGTTAAGAAGGAAATTCATTCACTTTATTGCTCAGGCTCGAGTCCATGGTACTAACTGTCGAGTGTTACATGATTATCCCGGGCTCTGAGGTAAGCTAAACGCTATACTGGCTATTTTAACAGATGGACGAGCCACTCGATATGTCCCGGCCTGACTTCCTAATTCAGTGCGAATTACATTAACACATCGAATAATGCTGCGCGTTTTAATGCACTTCATGTTAAATGTGAAAAAAGGGAGTCCCTATTAATTATTTAATAGTGTAATATTTAATATTTTAAGGTCAGACATACACTTGGGGCTTGCATTACTTTGGTATCGTCACTGGGTGCGCTTAACTCAACTCAACTCAACAAAGATGAGCTATAGATTCTGACTGTGCAGCTGCAAAGTAGGAATGGTAGTATATACATGTATATTGTTGTATTTTGTGTGTGTGTGTGTGTGTAGTTGGCTATGGCCAGTCTGATCAGAGGCAATGAGCTGGAGCTGGCGGTGTGTGTGGGGACGGTGCTGGGAGAATCAGCACAAGAAACCACTCATTACGTCCTGGAACTACTGGCCAGGAAATACATGACCACGGCTACATGGTAAGGGTTCTCATCACTTATCCAACACGTACAGATCTAATTACATCCAGGACGTGACATCACATACAATCGTTTTAGCAGGTTTTTAAGCAGTGGTACCCAAAGTGACAACCAAGGACCTGTGAAGCATAGACAGGAAGTCTGTGAGGGTGTGACAGTGGTGGAAATCGCAATCTAAAATGATCAAAATGACTATATTTATTATTGAGTTATGACTTATCATTATTTGTCTGCTTGACTGATCACTTGAATGGTCCAATGGGTTTATTCATAACTTCCTAATAACTTAAAAAATAAATCGGATCTTTCAGGAGTGAAAAGCTCTATAGCTCTAATATAAAGTCATATATTATAGTACAGATTTAAATAAGGAGGTACAAATAGATATATTATGTCCCTGGAGGTAGAAGGTTTGAGAATCACTGATTATAATCTGCTGTGTGATTAGTGTTATGGCTCATCTGCTCTGTTTTATCATCTCCATCTGCCTCTAGCTTTCCATGCGTCAGATACAGGTATCACCTTTTACACATTGTTTTTATTTTTATTTATTCTGCCTGCAAAATCATCACCTCCGTATCATCACCAGTGTTATTTACGATAATCCCTTATTGCCGTTCGGTTTAATCTCCGACACGTGATTGACTAATTAATAAGCAGAATAGGATTCATTTTCCTGCCATATTTTTGGAGCTTCAGTCAATAATTTTATTTTATTTGTCACAACGAAGCTTTACAGAGAGATATTAGTTTTAACTGTATAAATTTATCCCTAAAGAGAAAGCCAGAGGCGACGGTGGCAAGGAAAAAAACAACTCACCTGAGAATAAGTAAAAGCCCAGTAATCTGCCATTTTAATAAAAAATTTTAAAAAATGGAATGATTAAGGGTCGATCGCTTCCTCAGACGTTTCTACTCGGAAGGCTTTCTGACTGGAAAACAACCTGTTGTTATAGAGTTCTACATAAACGCTTAATACTAAGTGTATATCGGGCAACTCAGTGTGTATTTGCTTTTAGTGGATTACTTGGGTATTGAAGAATCCCCTTTTGCATTCAGAATTAATCTCTAGTAAATTGTGTAAGGAATAAAACACTCAGTGTTGTGCTGTTGTGGGAAAATAATCAACAACGGGGTGGTGTGATGTAGCGGAGTTACGGTTCCCGCACTGTATTTAATTCTTTTTCTGTAACGTCACATCACAAAGTGTCTTATTTCTCTTACACCATAGCAATTTGGCTATAAATATATATATATATATATTTAAAACTATGACATATTTGATCTATTTATAGTTACGTTCGATGTTGTCATTCCCTCACTTTTTTCTTTCTCTTAAAGTGTATAAGACCAAAAAATTGAAACCAGAAAGCGTAAGCTCCTCTGTCCTGAAGGAAATGTACAGCTTTACCTCTGACTGTTACACAGTGCTGACACTGGAGACTCCTTCCATAGACGTTCTTAGAGAAAACTTCACCACATCAATGATTACACATTTCTAAAAATGTGCAATTAATTTAAATCATTAATTGTGTGTGTGTGGGTGTGTGTGTGGGTGTGTGTGTGTGTGATTCTCGTGCACAGGGACTTGGCTGCCAGGCTGCTGCAGATGATTCCCGATAACGAGACGCTCTTAGCCAAGCTGTGTGCTTTTTACCCGGGGAGCTCAGCCGAACGAAACGACCTGCACAACAAGGCGAGTGACATGGCTTATGGCTTCACAATTATTTTTTTTTTATGTTATTATATTAAATTGTATATAACGCTGCAGTGATTCGGTGATTCAGTTCTTCAACGAGGGAAGCTGATAGAACAGGAGGGTTTATGATTTATGGTTATATTAAAGTGCACCTATTATGGTTTTTTCAAATATTACCTTTCATGTATGTGTGTTATACACGTAGCTGTTTGTGAATGTAAAAAGTCTGCAAAGTTTCAAAAATCAAAGCGCAGGACAAACGGAGTTATCGACTCCTAAAAGAAGGAAGCGATTCTGAACAGCTGAAACGACTCGTTAGTGATTCCAGACTTTACTTCCTGTTCTAACCTACGTAGGTTCTGTAGTGCTATTCTACTCTATTCTATCCCAACACTATCTATAGTGTTATGATTCTGCTGTATTCTATTTTATTCTTTAGTACTCTAATGTATTTTTATTACTTATAGATGCTGTTGTATTCTATTGGTTTCCACTGTACATTTGTTTTCTATTCGATTCTATATCATGCTCTTCTGTGGTGTTTTTATTCTGTAGTGGTATGATTCTGTTCAGATCTATTCTATCCTGTTCTATATAGTGCGGTTTTGTATTATTCTATTTTATTCTATTCACTTTTATTCTACTCTACTCTATTTTATTCGGTTTTATAGTGCTCTATTATATGATTCTCTCCTACTCAACTCACTTTAATCTACTCTCTTTAATTCTACTCTATTTTATTGTTTTATAGTGCTCTATCATTCTGTCCTACTCTATTTTATTCTACTCTTTTTAATTCTACTCTATTTTATTGTTTTATAGTGCTCTATCATTCTGTCCTACTCTA
>JANDJT010000169.1:2681174-2693643 GCA_024331685.1 Stegophilus panzeri | reverse complement strand
ATCAACACAGAAAGCAAGCAAGGTTTCAAATTAAATGAGTGTAAAAATATCCAATCAGGTTCCATGTAGAGTAAAGAGGGCTAGGTGACTGTATGGAAGGCCAACGGGGACAAACTATGGTGTGTAATAGTGCTGTCAAAGTTAATTTCACTGCTGAAATACTATCCAAGTTTTCATAATATTTCATAATCTATGAAATGTTAACGATCACCATGTTCTACTTTTAGTCATCTAATGTAAATCTATTGTAACGTGTTACCTACATTTTTGGTTAAATGACTTTACGTATTAAACTCTGAATAAATGCATGCCATTTATGGCATAATTTATGTTCAATTTTTTAAAAATATTTTTACTGCATAAGTTTTCAAAATAATATAGAAAAACGTCCCACATTATAATATATAATAACAATATAATTTTAAAATGGTATAAATGTAAACATAACATGCTATGACTTGGTATTCAGAAGATTAGTTTATACTAAATATGGACATTTATAGCAGTTATAGCAGTAGCAGCTTGGTAAAGTGTATAATAGTGACAAGAAATTTAATATGATATTTTTATAAGTACAGAAGCAGCAAAAATGCAATAGAGTCAATGCAGGAATGTGCAAATACTGCAATTGGAGTGGGATGGTGTTCAGTTCAGTATGTGTATGTGTGTGTGTCAGTCCAGTTTCTGAGTATTGAGGAGTCTGATGGCTTGGGGGAAGAAGCTGTTAGACAGTCTGGCCGTGAGGGCCCGGCCTTGAAGCACATTGGAACAACAGCGTTGCTCAGGGAGATGTTGAAGATGTCAGTGAAGAGCAGAGAGTGGCTCCTGTTGGCCAGGTTTTCACCTGCTTCAAAACCGGTCCGATGAGCGGTCTGTATGCTGGGATTAGCATAAGAGAGATTTTGTCTGAGTAGCCGAGGTGGCTACTCAAGCTTTCATATATTAAGACAAAAGTCATATTAATGAAAAACGTATCCATTGCCATGTCCACTGATAATGTCGCTAACTCTACTGTAAAAACCGCTTCTAACTAGGAAGCAGAAATTTACGTGATGAACACAGACAACCGGAGTGATATACACACAGTGAAACTGTCATAGGAAATACAGGAACTCTTGGAATGCTGCTCAATTTTGTTGTATACTGATACCATGTAATATTGTATAATAATGACTAACTGTTGTATAATAAGTATATAATTAAACACCCTGTTGAAAAAAAAACAATAGATACCATCACAGAAATTCTAATGGTTTCTGCTGCAAATACCTTCACAAACCATTAGCTAACCAATACAATTCCCATTATAACCATTAAAACCATTACAAATTCAATGAGGGCTTCTATTGTTTGTTGTTGTTTTGTTTTTTTTTCAGCAGAGCATATAGCTTTTTTTTTTTCTAAATAAACTAATCATATTGATGTTTAAAATACTAAGGGAAACTAAGGTACAACAAGCACCGAAACACTTATTTTGATTTGAATGACGCTTTAAAGCATGCCACTGGTCAGGTACACGTTATTTATTTATTTAATTAATTAATATTTTGAACCTGTAGGCTTTCCATATCAGATGCACCATGCTTACGTTGTTGATGTTATTGCATAACAGCCATCCTCTTTCTAGCGGATTTCTCCTAAAGTAAACAAACCAAACCTAGTGATGTGCTGATCATTCACTGATCATTAATGAAATATTTCTCCAGTTTAACATGAGCACGAGCTCCACATCTGCTTCACTTTCCAACCCACAATCTCATGCGCAGTGTATTTGTTTAAAGGGAACAGTGAGAGAAAATCACACTGCACTCACCCTGGCTAGTTAATATCCCCCAGCGAGATTTCTTTCTAGCGGACAATTCGTCCAAATACTCCTGCTTTCTCTTCTTGGTCGTATTTCCGTGCTCCGCGCCGGGAACTTCAGGCATGTTCGTTTGTGTGCTATAATGAGAACGTGAGCGAGAGCGAGCACGAAGGGACACGAGAGCGCGCACGCAGGGAGAGAAGCCTGATAGCGGGAACGCGCGCGGGAAGGCTTCATTTCATTACAGTGTTCAATAGGATGCAAAAGTTGTTATTTTCCTCACAATGTTATACATCATATAACTTACTGTACAGGAATCTGGCCTCATTCATATTTCTATTATCGAGTATTTCTGTTTTATTACATATTATAGGTTTACATATATAAGTTTGTACCAAATTGACTCATTGTTATTTGGCTTGTCTTGAGAAATAAACAAAAAGTCATAAGCAAGAAAAAGAAACGGTTATATCTTTAAAGTTTTGTTCCTTTTTTTTTTTTTTGTCACAGAGACAACTTTAGCTTTAGCTAGCTAGCTGACAGAGTAATGGTGCCCTGTTAAAACCTAGCTAATGTATGAGGTAAATGATTAAACCAGTTAGCATGTTGGTGTTAAGTCTTTTACACACACTGTGTAAATGCATATTGATGTTCGAAACAAGACAGAGACATGAATATGAATATGAACTTTTCACTCGGATTATTTAGTAAATTACTAAAAGAACCTGTATAGCTAACATTTTACTAAAATAACGTTAGCACAAACTGCAAAGTGAACATTTATCAAAGAAATACACAAGACGAACAAGGAAGAGAAGCGGTTATTTCTTTAAATTCTTGTTTCTTTTTGTCACAGAGGCAACTTTAGCTTTAGCTAGCTAGCTGACAGAGTAATGGTGCCCTGTTAAAACCTAGCTAATGTATGAGGAAAGTAATTAAACCAGTTAGGATGGAGATGTTATGTCTTTTATACACACAACGTAAAGGCACAGTGATGGTGGAAACAAGACAGAAGCATCAGGAATTTCAACTTTTATCTCAGACTATTTGAAAAATTTCTAAGACTAATATATATGGCTAATATTTTACTAAAATAAGGTTAGTGCTGGTCAGTAAGAGAGGTTTTATGGCTTTGGCTATATGGAGAATGTCAGAGTTGCATCACAGCTATCAATAAATTTTTTTTTGAAGTAACGAAGACCACAAAATAGAGTAGTTCTTTGTCAACACAGTGAACACAGCGCCAGTAGAACATAGCATAGCTAGCTAACCTCACACACTTAAAATTTCTAGTGGTGGGCAGAGTGAGGCTTCGTGAAACACTGAAGCAGTTGAAGCAAATGTGTCATGTTGTGTCGGGGCTTCGAAACAATCAGACACCCGTCTCCACGGTGACACCCAGTCGTCACTTGCAGGTGTTGATCTGGAACAATCTTGACAACAATTCAGACAAGCATTGACGAATTATAACCTACATGTTGTTTGTGCTAAACAGGGAAATGTGTCGGGGAGCCGACAGTGTTCTCAACTGGTACGCTGCTCCCTTGGGTTCGAATCCTGGGTGAAGTGTGTTACTGTTGTGTTTTTTTAATATGTTGAGTTTTTAACATCTGTCTGTCAACTACATGAGCTTGGTTTTGTAACATGTAGGCTCCTCATTGTGAATAACTATAGGTCATTTTGGTCATGAAAAACGAAGATGCAAAACTGTCCAAACTCTGTCTCGCCCACGTAATAACCCACAACATCTAGCCATGTCTTCTTTATTTTTATCAGGAACTTTGGTGGGATTTCACATCAAATGATTAACAAGGAATCCTGATGCGTGTACTGACCATGGATCAGTCCAAACACTAGTGAATCATTTCAGTTTTATAAACCTACATAATAAAACTGACAGGAGAACAGTTCAGCTTATTTATCAAACACTGGTTCATTGGTTCACCTGGAGATCAACACCCCCTAGCAGCGAACCATGGAAATTTCTAAACATTTCGAAACACTAATGACTTAACGAAGCCACGTTTGCTGAAATCACGTGAGTTGCCCAATTTGATACATGTGCCGAACCACTGAGTCAAAACAAAAGATTCGCAAAGGTTTCTAAGCTTCACGGAGCAGTGTTTTGAAAGCATCCATCACTAAAAATATCTTGTTTCCTGACCACATTCAGCCACACAGAAAGCAATGAAATCACAGATTTGACGTTTACCTTCATGCGTTCCGATGCGCAATGGGTTGCTAATGTTAGTAATGGCGTGAGGTCATTTATAAAAGAGATAAACATGCAGACTATTTAAAGCCTGTGTTTACTTTCCCATTGACCTACAATGTGTATATGGCTGGTTGTGCTATTTATGGCTCAGCTTTAATCTTCAGCACAGAAATAACTCAGCCTCTTTGATAGGATGCGTCATGTTAAAAGGGAAATTGTTCCATTGTGATGTGATGAGTCACGTGAGACGAATGTTATGGGTCGACAGGAATATGGCTGATTGTTGTATACATTCATTTACTGAAGGTCATGGTTCATCTGGAGGTCCAGCTGAAGGAAGCTGTAGCTAATACACAGTTTCCTTTCACTTCTTAGCAATGAGTGTCTCTTCGATCAAGATCATCTCTGTAGACTTTATAGCAGTACCACTGTAAAGTTTATTTTGTAGTACCTAGTTTGTCTTAACTGTGTTTCAACAGCAATATAAACGCTATTTAAGTTAGTAGGCACATAAAATCCCTTCACACCAACCTTTGGCACATGAGCGTGCTCTGGTAGGAGTGTTAATACGGGGGAATGCCTCAACTTAAGGCAGGGAAGGAAGGGAATGAGACTTAAGGCAGCTTTACGTTTCAGATTTAACAAAAAAAAACCTTTTATTTTGGCCTTGTTACTCTCATGTCAGCACAATCTTCAAATAAAAAAATATTTTAAAAAAATACAGTCCCCTCCAAAACTATTGGAATAACAAGGCTAATTCATTTGTTTGTGCTATACTATATATATTTCCTGGTATTTACATTTAGATGTGTTAAACAATATAAAACATAGAACCTTTTGTATCAGACCACCCAATTTTAGGTGAGCAAAAGTATAAGAACATAAGTCTTGAAGTAAATTGAAGTAAATGAAAGTAAATAACACTTTATATTTGGGTGCATATTCCTTGCAATAACTGCATCAAGCCTGTGACTCATTGATATCACCAAATTGTTGGTTTCTTCTTTTATGATACTTTTCCAGGCTTTTATCGTAGCCTCTTTCAGTTGTTGTTTGTTTTACGGGGTTTCTCTCTTCAGTCCCCCCTTGAGGAAGTGAAATGCTGCTCAGTTGGGTTAAAGTCTGGTGATTGACTCAGCCAGTCTAAAACCTTCCACGTCCCCCCCACCACCATGAATTCCTTTGTTGAGTTGGCAGCGTGTTTTGGATCATTGTCCGGCTGCATGATGAAGTTCCTCCAGATTAATTTTGTTGCATTTCTCTGTAAATTTACAGACATAATGTTCCTGTAAACTTCTGAATTCATTCTGCTGCTACCATCATGAGTTCCATCATCAATAAAGATTAGTGAGAATGTTCCAGAAGCAGCCATGCAAGTCCAAGCCATGACACTACCTCCACCATGTTTCACAGATGAGCTTCTATATTTTGGATCATCAGCAGATCCTTTCTTTCTCCACACTTTGGCCTTTCCATCACTTTAGTAGAGGTTAATATTGCTTCCAGAACTTTTGTTGCTCATCTCTGTATTTCTTTGTGAATTCCAATCTGGCTTTACGATTCCTACTGTTGATGAGTGGTTTGCATCTTGTGCTATGGCCTCTATATTTCTGCTTTCAAAGTCTTCTTTGAACAGTGGATTGTGATACCTTCACTCCTATCCTCTGGAGGTTGTTGATGATGTCACTAACTGTTGTTTTTGTTTTTTACTTCACAGTTCTCACAATGTTTCGGTCATCAGCGTTTTTTTTTTCCTTGCCCAACCTGTTCCATGTCTAGTTGCTAGTACATTAGTGGATTCTTTCTTTTTTAGGACATTCCAAATTGTTTTATTGGCTCAATGCTCAATCTTTGAGCAATGGCTCTGATAGATTTTCCCTTCTTTCTCAGCTTCAAAATGGCTTGCTTTTCTCCCATGGACAGCTCTCTGATCTTCATGTTAGTTTATCCTTTTTAACAACAAATGTATCTTCACAGGTGAAACTGAAGGCTAAAACCAAAAGTAGATGTTCAGAGCTATTTATTGTTTAAACAATCAATCTAACAGGACACACCTGGGTAACAAGAAACACCTGTCAGTATTCTTGCTCACTTACAAATTGGGTGGTTAGGTACAAAATGTGCTATGTCCTATGTCGTTTAACAAATGTACATATAAATACCAGGAAATAAAAGCTGAAATTCTAAACTCTCTTCTCATATTCCTCTTTTGATCTCAAACCTAAATGTCTTCAGTCTACAGCAAAAACAAATGAATTAGCCTTGTCATTCCAATATTTTCAGAGGGGACTGTATATATATATATATCAATCTAAGGATTAAGGTGGAACTGAACACCATTTAAATACCAGCCTCCATTTCTGAGAATCCTTAGTAACATCTCTTGATTATTAGTTAAATTTTCATAATACAGGAGTCATAAACTTGTCAATTTAACATCAGTGTTAAAACTATTTCAGTCAATATACTTGTTGCATGACAGTCATTTTAATGAGTCATGAAATTGCACAGAAATCAGAGGAGAGCAAAATGATACCAAGTAGATTTTAGTTATATTCAAGAAAATTTAGTATTTTTTTTCTAGCTAGAAATTATACCAAACCTTATTTAGAGTTTCCGTAGGTTCACGCTCATATCCTGAAACTTGCAGTAGAAAAAGTGACACAAGTTTCTCTGTATTTTTATTTCCATCCAGTCCTGATCACCTAATATGACCAATCACTGCAGCCTGGAATATTATATAATCATGCACATGACCCACATGACCTGATGTACATAAGGTTTGACAATCCTGTATGATTCAAACTCGTAATAGATTTGTAAACAGACACGCTTTCTAACAACACACACACATGTGCACACACACACACACCTGCATGAAGAGTATGAAGGCTTGTAGAAAGGCATAACATCTTCTCCTGAATTCTCCCAAACCCCCTGCATGTGTCTCAGACACA
Organism: Stegophilus panzeri; assembly: GCA_024331685.1. Classification (NCBI taxonomy): domain Eukaryota; kingdom Metazoa; phylum Chordata; class Actinopteri; order Siluriformes; family Trichomycteridae; genus Stegophilus; species Stegophilus panzeri. The sequence goes on along the minus strand of JANDJT010000169.1, from coordinate 2,686,667 downwards.
CTCGGATCACTTACTGTGCCCTTGGCCGAAATCGTAGAACTCTGCGGCGATGCGTGCTGCCTCTTTCCGGTTCCCTTTGACCACATAGAAGTGTGTGAGGATGTTCAGGCTGATCTTGACGAAGAGCTTGAAGCAGAACAGGGCGAAGATGGACAGGTAGACATTGGTGTACTGCGAGCCGAATGGCCGCTCCTCCAGAAAGTTAGTCATTGCTGCTGAGCGCTGCTGATCTGTTTTGGAATGAGGGTCAGCTGGGCATGTGTTGACACGGATCAGATGGCACGGCGACCCACTTTTCCCCTCTGGGAACGCCCACTCCTGGCAGCCGAGGGCCGAGCTGGTGAGATAAGGCAGCTGTGGAAAAATGGACCACTTGAGGCATGACAACAAAGTTTTGTTGTCATGGAGAGAGAGGGGGAAAAAACAACGTAGTACACGTAGTAATGTCTCATGATGGGTTTGTTGTGGAGAGAAATGTGAAATGAGACACTGCAGTGAAGCAGATAAAGACAGATGCTTTTCTGCTATAGAAGACTGCCTTTGAATAGGGGTGAACAATATGACAAAAAAATCATATCATGATTAGAATAAACGATCTCCATCACAATATATTAGTTTTCCCGCAAACTGCCAAGTGTGTGTTTTTTTTTAATTAAAATTATTATTATTATTGTTCATTGGTTTATGGTAATTTTAATATCTACAAAAATGAAGGGGGGTTACAAACATTTGCAAATAATAATCTACTGTATATGTTCACTGATTTTATTTTGTTTCAATATCTAAGCTCTATTTATTTAACCATTTCTGTTCCATGTAATGATGAAGGAGCTGTGAAACCAAACACACAACGAATCAAATGTCTTTCCATTTTCCTTTTTTTTCCCTAAGGGTATACAAATTTTTGCACTCATCTGTATGTATTAGACAAGACATTGTATTAAAGTTAGAGTAGTTCAAGTAACAGAATTCAGACAGGACTTTACTGTACTTCAACTATTTGTTTCTTTATTTGAAGCTATATCGGTATTGAGAATAATTAACAATTTGGAAAAAATAAAAAATTCGAATTATTTATTTGTTTGTTTGTATAATTTAATTAGCGTTTATTCATTCTGCCTCCTGGTCATTATGTGATTATGTCAAAAAGCCTTTTTATAGATCATCAATTTACTAACCCAGCTGATATTAATTTGCACAGATAGGGGGTATAATTACTTATGGATTTCAGCTGGTTCCTTGCCTTACCTTGCCTTGGAGAACTGCTTTTCCTTAGCGTGTTCAATACTTTTTTTTCCTGTTTTAAATTCCACTTTATTACACATAACTTTATTTATGGACTTTAATGTTGTGAATTCTTTATATTTCCAGATTTCATGAGTTAATACTGATGTCTGGTGAACATTTGGGAAAAAAAACATTGTAAATATATTTCCTGAAAAAAAATGTTCAATACTTCTTTCCGCCACCGTATAAAAATATTGTTAAATGTTTTCGAATTAAATGTCTTGTTTTGGAACTACTTCAAAATTAAAAAAGTGAAATATCTTAGATAAGACAAATAAAATTCAAAAAGTATATATAATCATAATGTGGTTTTAATAAGCTCAAAATGTCTTTCTCTGCTGAGTTTATACCACTTTTTAATGATCTAATGAGATTAAAAGATTAATAAGAAACAGACAGATAGATCATTGTTAAACCAAACAGTAGTTGATCTTACAGAATAACTACATTTTGATGTCTCATATCTCAAAACACACAGATAGACTCTTAAAATGCCAAGGTCACAAACTGTGAATGGATTTTTCATGACGTAATGTTACATGTTGGATCCTAATGTGTGCAGATGAATATATGTGACAAATAAAAACTCAGAAGATATCATTTTTATGTTAGATGTAAAGTCCAAACAAGTTCTGAGATTTCTGTTTGTTTAATAACTTTATTGTTCTTCACAGGGACGTAATTCACTTTACGACGAGGTGTAACAAGCTCAAATGCACACACAGTACAAACTACACTTTTCCACATGTTCAATCGATTTGACATTAAATAACTATTTTGAACATTTATTCATTTATTTATTTTTTTAATTAGCATTCATTTAAGTAAGAAATTATGTTGTGATGCGATATTGAAAATAAGAATGATAGGTTATCCATTTATTTATTTCTTAATTATTATTATTTTGTTTTACTCCTTCTCCCTGTCATTAGGTGGCGATGTCGCGCTGCTTCTGACTAAAACCACAAAGAAGATCTACTTCCGTACTAGCTTTTTATTTATTTATTATTATTTCTACCCGTTTTCAGACTAACCCCGCCTCCTGTGAGCTGATTGGCTACCATCTACTTCTTAAAGAAGTTCATTGACTGGAGCTCACAGAAGATTACAGACACATCAATAAAGTTTTAAAATTCAGTGTAATGTATTATATTATATTTATCTCTGAATTAACTTCATTCATCTTAAAGTATTTGGTGAATGTTTGTTTTACATTTTGGCTAATTGTTTTATTTGAAATTATTATGAATTCATTAAAATAAGACAACAGACTGTTCATTTCTTTAAATTTTATTTTACAAAAGTGTCATACCCTGCTATTAATATTAAAATCTTCTAGCTAGTAGAGGACTTTAATAAAACAGCTTTAAGCAAACCATCATGTTATAGCCATACTTTTTTTTTTTTTCATTACAAATTTACAGTAAGGTATCTTAAAACACTTAGCACAAATAACTAAGTTTCTATTTAATTGAAAACGTTTAAACAACGTTTTAAACATCATTTCTAGTGCAAATAAAAGCAACAGAGACAATGAAAAGGGTTAAAAAATAAAAAGGGACAAATCAGACAGTGTACATCCATTCACAAAGGAGTATTTACAGTTCTTTTCATTTCTCAGCATCTACAGACTGAGGAGACGTCCAGCAGGACACGTCGAGCTCCCGCATTATTTTTCCTTCTAGAAGTTCAAAGGAGATTAAAAATAAAGGATTCAGGAAACAGAAGGATTTTCACACATTTCTAAATATGTGTGAAGAAAATAGAAAGAAATTACCTTATCGGTGGGGTCTCCATTGCTCGTGTCTGTAGAAATAAAGAATGTAGGAGATAAAGAAATGTGAACACACACACAAACACAATTTAAATAAGTATTTTTATTTTAAACAAACTAACAAACAAATAAATAGATAAATGAGAAGAAATAAAAAAAATCTGTAAAAAAAAAAAAATAAAAAAAAAAATAAAAATAAAATAAACAATTTACAATTTATACGATTAGAAGTACAAACATTTTAACATCAGCTGCATCCAGTCAGTCTGTAATTATTATTTTTTTTTTAATGTAATGAAATAAAATGATCATGATATCCATGATATCTCTAAAAAACATACTGTGGCATAATGTATCACGATATCAATATTATATCGTCATATCGCCCAGCCCTAGCTGCACTACTCTCAGAACTGCTGTGATAGAAAATTAATCAACACCTTCTGACCAATCAGATTCAAGCATTCATCAGCGCTGTAAATTCATCTGTGGTGTAAATAACAGTACAAATACACATTTATTAATGCTTAACTTACCGTTAGAGCTGAAAGTCCAGAAAAAGATCTTTATTACACCGTAAAGTATGAGAGCCACAGCGACCATGGCCATGGAGTCCTCAATAGACGGAGCACTGACACCTGAGTTACAAAAAATAATAATAATAATAATAATAAATCAATAAAGCAGAATAGAGTTACTTATATCTGCTCTAAACAAAACTATCATTTTAAAAAACTAGCATTCATACAAAAGCATGAGACGGATGCTTTAACCCTGTCTCAATCAATTCTTTGCACTTGTCTTTCTCTCACTTTGCTTCTTTGCCTGTTTCCATAGCAACAACATTGTTATTATTTAGCTAATTCTCATTAGCAAGTGAACAGCATAATAACCACACACAGTCACACAATGTTTTTATAAGTGAAATTTCAATATCATTCCACGCACAGAACCTCACGTTGAGTTCAACTTTGGGGAAAATTGATCATATTTACTCGTCGGCCATTTTGTGCATAACGTGAGAAAGAGGGAAATTATACGTACAACACCGATTTCTTAAAGGACACAACAAAAGAAATACAGTACCTGGAATAAAGTTCACGTCTACGAAAAAGCCAACTTTTATTTCCAATGAATGAAGCATCCAAAATTGTTTGTTTATTTATTTTCCACAAATTTGGCTAAAATGAGGGTAAAATAGTCATTGTCTGTTTAAAAAAAATAATAATAATAATTTATGAGAGTACATATATTTTTTTTTTTACAAATTCGTTAACTTCATGCACTTTTTAGACGTTCCCTTTAATTATCCAAATTGGAGAATGAATCTTACTGAATCATTTGAATCTGTTCAGTTAAATGATTCTTTCAGAGTCACTGAGAAGGCTCAAATATTTCTTCTCTAAGGCTGGTGAAAAACGTTGTGTGACATCAGGTGTTTTTTTTTTTTTTTTTTTTTTATACGTCCTGAACAATCTGGTTGCAAGTTCAGGAGCAAGAGAGAAAATCAAACACGGAGGACAAAGTCCTGGTTAAAAAAAAATGAGCCTTGATACTAAGTGAATATGAGGCAATTTACGACAATATCATTCTAAAGTATTTTTCTATCAGTGAAATTTAATGCTCACTGGTACAAGATGTGACGTACGTATATCATCCAGTACAGTCAAGCTCAAACATGCAGCGCTTGATTTTTTGCCATAAAAGCTACAGCAAAAAGTTTAATTCATCTGCATTAGTGATAGCAATGAATGAATGTGCTCTAAAGAGCAAGCTCGGCTGGTTAGTTATCTAATACCAGCTACGACTGCTAAGAGCGTTGTTATATTGAGAGTGTGTGACTCACCGATGACATTCAGAGTCACAGTGGCCCGTCGAGATCCTCCCTTGTGTTTGGCGATGCAGCTGACCTCTCCGCCTCGCCCGAGTCCCAGTTTAAACGAGTCGAGCTCTAAGCGAGTGCTCTGGCTGAAGGTCCCGTCTCTGGCCTGCCTGTGGCCCGTCATGCTACCCTGACCGAGCGAGTGCTTCTTCCCCTCAGCGTCAGTGAATTCCCAGTCCAGGTCCAGAGACAGGGGATAGAAACCGGAAGCCTCGCAGTGGACTGTCACCACCTGCCCCGGGACAGACAGCGGCAGAGAGGAGGGGTAGATCGCCAGAGATGGAGGCTCTACAGGGAGTAAGGAGAAGATATGCAGAGAGACAGAGAGAGAGAGATGGAATTGAAGACTGAAGATGAGAATAGAGTTTCTGAGTTGAACATCATTGCAGCAAAAAAGATGCTAAGAATATTTTGACGGTACAGAAATGAATACTCCTAAAAGTTATAAATGGTAAATGGCACACTTATATAGTGCTTTTATCCAAAGCGCTTTACACTGTTTCTCATTCACCCATTCACACACACACTCACACACCAATGGTAGCAGAGC
>JANDJT010000169.1:2667867-2681074 GCA_024331685.1 Stegophilus panzeri | reverse complement strand
CGTGGGCCGGGAATCGAACCGCCAACCCTACGATTAGTGGACAACCCGCTCTACCACCTGATCCACAGCCGCCCCATTATATAGTTATATAGGAATCCAGAATATTGAATCTCATCTAACAGATTTAAACCTAGAAAAACATTTTTAAAAAACTAAGAAAAAATTAAATCCTTTGAATAATCGTGAAAAAGATGGAGATTATTAAGAGTAGAATATTATTATTATTATTATTATTATTATTATTATTATACATTATGTATCATTTTTCCCACTCAAATGTCAACTCAAATCAATTTAATTTATATAGCACTTTTAACAATGGACATTGTCACAAAAGCAGCTTTACAGAAATCTGGATATAAATTTATATTGTTTAATTTAGCCCTAATGAGAAAGCCAGAGGTGGTGAGGAAAGACGCCCTGAGATGATATGGGAAAGAAACCTTGAGAGGAACCATCCTCAAAAGAGAACCCCATCCTCTTCTGGGTGATGCCATGGGTCAAACAAATTTACAGAAATTTCCCATAGATGCAGTTTTGCCAGAAAAAAAATACATGGCCTCATTAATCAGGGTTTTAATAAAGTTGCGTCAGCTTTCTAATGACATGCGTAATTTACTAAGCATGCTCATACTACAGCTGATTTAGAAAGTCTAACGGCAGTTGTTAGGGCAGTGGCAAGTTTCCATTCTTTTCACACTACCGATGTTTCCCAAAGAGACATCTCATAAATATAAAAGTCACATGTAAAATATTAGCTTTGAGAAAAATAATAATAATTATAATAACAAGTCCTACAACATGACTGAAAACTCACCCACTACCTCCAGGTCTAAGGCCACCTGAGCCAGAAGGTGAGGCAGGTAAACGGTGCAGATGTACGTCCCAACATGCCTCACTTGGGCCTCTTTCAGAACCAGCGATGCGTTTCGGGTCTTGTCAAGACCCGCGATGTCCAACTCAGCGTCTGTCTCTGATATCTCGGCGAAGCGATCGTTCATTCCGTCGTAGGCCAAGACCAGCCTGCCTTCACCCCGAAACTGGTAGCGCCACTCCAAAGCGAAGCCAGAACCATGAAGAGGTGAAGACGGGTCGACCCAGAACCCACAGTCTAGGAGGACCGGTTCTCCCAGTCTGGTGCGGACTGTGGAGGTTTTACTGGAGACACTGAGGATTACTGAGAGAAGCAGTGAGGTAACAAAGAAAGAGTGACAGAAATTGAATGTTAAATTACAAATAAATGAAATTGAAAGTTAAAGAATTGATTGATTGATTGATTGATATCTTATTTCAGGACCATTTTCAGTTAAAATGTATTAGTTATAAAAAAAAATGTATTAGTTAACTACTACTAGTTAATTAGCTAAGAGAAATTGAATATTGAATTAAAAGTAAATTCACTTAAAAATACATTTATTTATTTACTCTTAAAAGCCCATTAGTTCATCTTTATTGGTTATAAACTTCATTAGTTAGCTACTGCTAGCCAATTAGCTTGAATACACTTACATTACAGCATATTTTACTAACTAATAAAACTACCCTTTTCTAATACTCCTAAAATCTAAATAAATAAACAAATAAACAAACAAGTAACTCCTATGAAGTGGCTGATTTTGATCCGATTTGTTAACACAGAACAGTTAATTATTATTATTATTATTATTATTAATATTGTTATTATTATTTTATTATTTAAAGCAAAGACTTTGCAAGTGTTTCTGAATAAAACTGATTCTCAATAGCAACAAATCCTTCACATCCAACATCCAAGTAAATTATTAGAAACTGGCATCTCGTAACCATACACATGGTGGTTTTTTTTTTCTGTAACAAGTTTTTGGAAGGAGTCTCCAGTGTGAGTGCTTTGTAACAGTTTCAGCCACAGAGTACGTCACGATGTATTTTATTCCTCTTATACAACAGCCCTCTTGTCGTGTCACCGAGCAACTACAATGCGTAAACTCCTCTGGCCTGAAGATGTCGTAAAACGTAAAGTTACAGCTTTACCTCTGTTACAAAGCAAGTTGTCAGTTGTTGCTATAGAAACGTATCAGTACGAGCGTATTAACCTGCGATTTGGAGCTGCACTACTGTCAGAGCTGCTGTTCTAGAAAATTAATCAACACCTCCTGACCAATCAGATTTGAAAATTCAACAGTGATGTAATTAATTATAATATAAAGTTGTGTTGTGCAAAATGTAACTATAAAACCTCGTTACCGCTCGGCTCTTTAGAACCAGTCGACGCCCGCATCACATTCGCCAGCGTCAGTTCTCCGTTAAGACCTTGTGCTGCAACAGAAAACCAGTCGGCGCTCAGGTAGACGGGGCTTTGTCCCGAGGCGGTGAGAGCGGCGGCCCATTTCACCATGGAGGCTTGAGGGTTGAAAGGGTTTATCTCACACTGCGGTTTGTGCACAGTGCCCTCTGCTGGATGGAGGGCAGAGCTGCAGAAAGTGGACGCAGGATCTGGAGAATTAAAAGCAAAAGGTTGTCAAACATATCAAGTGGTCACTGTATTACAATTAACTTATACATCAAAATATCCATCATACTGACCAGACACGTAGTAAATTCTGGACGGACTGATGTCTGACGGAGGTTTCCGTTCAAGCTTCTCGCTATCGGGGGTGGTTCTGATGTACAGCACGGATTTCTCCTGGCTCGTTCCTGAGAAACCTCCACCGCCCGGCCTATCCTGAACAAACCAGCACTCCAACACCGAGCATCTTGAACTGCACGCTGCAGCCGAACAGACACAACTGAATTTTATTAACACATTGCAATTCTACAAGCAAAAAGAATTCAGCTAATATAAAAATTAAAAAAAAAATATGCCACACTGTAGTATCTTGTGTAGCCGGACCTCCTAACACAGGAGTGCTAAAAAGAAAATAGTCAAATAAGCATGGTGCTTTTTTATTATATTATTACTAATTTGTGTCAAAGGTATCAAATGTAATTCCGCAAGTATCAAATGAAGACGCGAACTGAAACAAACCACAAACAACAAAACAGTTAAGTACATTATCACGCTGTGATGACATCACATGACGCATCTTGGCCCAAATCTGTGGAAAATGTGCGGTAATTTAGAAAAATTGTAAGCTCCTCCGAATATTGCGGAGTTTCCTTGATTTTGCGTTCATTTCTGCTATCGCTAGTTCTTGGAAGGACTGTTTGATAGCTGTTGTGTGATATGACAGAGTTAGTTAGTGGGTGGAAATTGGAATGACCGAATTGGGTAAAATGGTGTAAAAATCCAAAAAACTGGATTCAAAAATAAAGTGCATCCTTTGTTTACTGTCAGTAAAGATGCCTCACTGTGGCACTTCTGCATCAAGGACATAGGAAGCCCAAGTTCTTATTAATAAAGAAAGGAAGAAAAAAAGAAACCACAGCCCACCCTGGTCTGCTATTGGCTAACACGTTCAATGTTTGCACAATTGCAAGTTTAAAGTTTGTGAAAGTGAAATTAACTGCAAGCAAATGCTGTTCTGATGGACTGCTCCTGTCTTGTTATAAACAAAACAAACAGGCACAATGTTGCAGATGAAATCTGTTTGTATTTTGGAGAAATTGGACCAGTTGATAAATGTTTCAGGCGGATACAGTCGGAAATAACTGCAGGCCCTGGCGGGTACGATTAAGTCCTTATCATACTTCACACAGAGACGACGTGATGTAACTGCTGAGCAAATGGATGGCGTGCAGACCTTCGCTTGACGTGTTGTGCACATGGTAGCTGGGGGCGAACTCAGCTCTACTCGAGTGATCTTGTGACTGGAACATTTGTATGCGACAAGTGAAACAAAACCACAGAGATCATATAACCTGGTAAACTCAGGATGGTGGTTTCGTCTTCGTACAGTCGTTGCAGATGTTTGCACATGTTCGGTGGGTACGGTGGTCAGGCATACAGAAATAAAGTCCCACATCCAGCTAATGTGAAACTGGTTCTCCGTCCTAACCTGTATCCAAAACGTACCAATTTCCAAATCAAACTCCAATGCGGAAGCTGGCAGTGAACAAATAAAATGGCAGCCAACAACAAAAGCTGGCACCAAAGAAGTGAAGAGTGAAAGAGAAGGCAATTCCTGATCTGATCTCCGAAACAAAAACAGACAATACTGAATACAGAATCTTTATTTTAAATGATATAATCCTGACATTTTTCATTTGTAAGTCATTCTTATTGAAAAACTGATACTTGGAAAAACAAAAAGTGGAGCATTTTTGACACCTATCAAATCCCATACAGGAACAAGTACACAACACTGCATGTCGCAGTACTGTAATCTGTTCTTATGTGGTGTTGCCTTTAAAATAAATCCAGTGAGATCTAGTGTACATTACACTGCTATCTATTTGAAGAAATTTCACTATTAATTGTTGAACGTGTGATACTCACCACCGCCCAGGAGCGCAAAAGTAATCACAGAGAGTTTATAGATGGTGGAAATATCCCTCATGGCTCTTCTCAGCTGTGTAATCGGCGATTTTCTGCTGCTTTTGCTGCCACCAAATACACAGCACACAACGAGAAATTTCCCCTAAAACACCTAGCGCACACAGCACTTTCACTTTTACTCCCCAACCGCGCATGCGCCGGGGGAATCCCCACAAAAAGATCACCACTCCGATCCGCTCTGAGGCCAGCCTGTGGACCGACTGTACGCACGTGCCTGGTTATAAATCTTATACATTTAAATCAAATAGAAAAAAGTAAACATTTTAGGAGTATATTATTACATTATATTATTAATTCTGCGAAATGTTGAAAAGATATATATATATTTTCCATCTCAAAATACGAGAAGTCCACTTGGTGGCGCTCAGAGTCGACCGTTAAAAAAATCCTCGTTATTTCGACATGTGACTTATTTGAAATTCGAGTTCAAGTACTACAGCAACAAGAAGTCTGTTTTTAAGCACATACAACTGAATATTTTTGTGTAATTAAACAGATGTTATTCAAAGCTGTCAAATAGTAGTAGTAGTAGTAGTAATAATAATAATAATAATAATAATAATAAACCAATGGCATTTGTATAGAAGCGACTAAACCCATATTTATGATAATCCACCCATTTTCTCTACCGCTTATCCTACAGGGTCACAGGAGACCTCGAGCGTATCCCAGGGAGCATGGGGCACAAGTCAGGGTACAGCCTGGACAAGGTGCCAATCCACCCGGGGCGGGTTCAGGTGGTAGAGCGGGTTGTCCACTAATCGTAGGGTTGGCGGTTCAATTCCCGACCCACATGACTCCACATACCGAAGTGTCCTTGGGCAAGACACTGAACCCCAAGTTGCTCCCGATGACAAGTTAGAGCCTTGCATGGCAGCTCTGCTACCATTGGGGTGTGTGTGTGTGTGTGTGTGTGTGTGTGTGAATGGGTGAATGAGAAACAGTGTAAAGCGCTTTGGATAAAAGTGCTATATAAGTGCGCCATTTACCATTTACCATCACAGGGCACAATCACACACACATTCACACACAAACAAGAAAACAGTACAAAATTGTCCCATAGCAGTATTATATAAGTGCAGGTTTTCTGTGATCGTTTTGTGTGATGGTGGGTGTTGAGACAGGTTTGAATAGTCCAGGTGTATGCTCCTTTACGTTCTGCCAGATAGCAGGAAGGTGAAGACTTCATGAGAGTTGTGCGAGGAGGCGTCTGCAATGCTGGAGGCATTGTGGGTGCAGCGGTTGTTGAAGATGCGTTGATGGTGAGTAAGGATGCCCTTCTCAGCTATTCTCACAATTCCCATACCATACATTGAGACAGCTAGTCAAGACGCCTTCGATTGCTCCCCTGTAGAAGGTGGACAGGATAAGACTGGGAAGTTTGGCTCTCTTCATCCTCTGCAGGAAGTGGAGGTGCTGCTGGGCCTTCTTGGCTAGGCAGGTGGTGTTGATAGTCCAGGAGAGATTCTCTGTAATGTGCACACCAAGAAAATTTGAGCTTTTGCCTCTCTCCACAGTTGCCATACTTAGTAAGATAAAAGATCCCACATTGTAAAAATGCCATAAAAATCTGAAGATCACTAATAGAAAACAGGTGATCAGAAATGTACGCAGATAATATAGCCTACAGTATGCAGATTACACTGACTCCACGAAAAGTGACTTATAGGCTATAGATAAATACCTGAGAAATATGGAAGTGTGCAGGAACAATTTTAAAGAAGCATGTTTATTTGTTGAGTCTGTTCAATTTTACTTGGGTTTTAATCAAGATTACCATAAATGAAAGCAGCAAACAAACAAACAAACAAAAAACAAACAAATAAATAACACTGTACTGTGTAAATATAGCCTACAGAATTTTTTTTTATTGCTGGTGTATTATCACAAACATATAAGATGAACTAGATAACATATTAAATACATTTAAAATAAGTAAAACATTGCGTTGATCAGTGGGTTGCTAGTGTCGTGAAGGACGTCTCCACCGTCCAATCAGCGCTTTGCTTGTTGGCATAATCTACTAACCAATCGTACGGCACAACGTGGTTTAGGAGCTAACCAATCATAGTGCATTAAAGCGGGATTTGTCTAAATACGGGTATAGAAAGAAAACTAATAACACGTCGAAAAACCCACAAGACTTCCTGCGTTCGGACTTCCTGTAGCCCGCATAGCTAAATGTACTATTATTAATTTATTTTGAGGGAGACTTAATTATGAATACGGTTTTATCGAGGGCGAACTCGCTGTTCGCTTTTTCTCTCAGTGTAATGGCCGCTCTCACTTTCGGCTGCTTCATCACAACGGCGTTCAGAGACAGAAGCGTTCCGGTGAACATACACGTCTCCAGAGTGTTCCTGTGAGTCTGACCGTCTTTTTTTATTATTATTATTATTTTATTCATTTCTGTACAGCTTCTCCTGCTTCAAATGAAACGTTTTTGCAACGTTTTTGTGCTTTCATGTTCCATACGGCTATAGCAAGCCGAAGCTAGGCTAAATCACAAATGGCGCATAGATCACCACGTTAAAGGTGCGATAGTCGATTTTTTTTTTTATTTTATTTCTTACTCGTACAAATAACCTGTAAAATATGTCGACTATGATTAAAAAATAACGGTTTAATCCATGAACTCAGGACAAAAGTATTATGTGGCTGAGAAAACCCATTAGGAAAACTTTCTTCCGGTCCGGAATGCTTGTTTTTGTCGGTTGTTTTGTAGACACTCTACCGGCCACTGTAGATCCTGGGGGCGGAGCTTTGTGAACATGGGCGGGAATGAGGGGCGTATATAATATCTAACCCATCTACTTAACCTTTATAAAGCTAGTCTTGAAAAAATGTGACTAATCTTGCATATTGCACCTTTTATAGCACTATATAGTGTAGAATCTAGGGTTTATTTGCATCCTAGCTAGTGCACTGTATTTTCAGAAGGTCACTATTTGATATTCTGTCCAGGTTCCTGAATAGCGGCGCTACATGGTGCTCATAATTGTGTTTTGTGTGAGTATTTAAATGCGACTAATTCTCCTATTGGTGTGTTTGTTTTCTGTCATCACCAGGAAAAACGTGGACGACTTTACGGGACCAAGAGAGAAGAGTGATTTGGGTTTCGTGACCTTTGACCTTTCTGCTGATATCCTTTGTTTTATGTTAAAGCCGATTTTGCATGTCTGTAGCCTTACTGTGATGCGTTTGCGACCAATCACTGATCACCTGTGTTTCCCAACGACCAATCACTGATCACCTGTGTTTCCCAACGACCAATCACTGATCACCTGTGTTTCCCAACGACTGATCACTACTGATTCCTAATGAACATCACCATTGATTCTCGACGACCAATCGCTGATCACCACTGTTACCACTACTCACCATCACTGCTTCTTTTTTATCTGTGTTCTTGAGAGAAAGTACAGTATTCTGTAAATGCGAAAAGTTACGTTTGTGGTGCCATGACCAAAGATGACTTCTGTGACTTTTTCTATAAGAAACAAGATTATTTAAGAAATAAATGATAATCTCTGATTTTCGGTTCTAATAAAGCTCTATTCTATCTTATTATATTCTAAGTGAAAAATTTCCTCCTTCATGCTCCCTAAGGTGTAATTTGTTATGCCAGTGATCATGCTGAATAAAGCATTATGCAAGTTAGTCTGTGGCGCCATCTAGCGACTTTCTTGAGCGTGCTTTAGCGGCTTTCACTCAGAGAAGAGTGTTTTAGTTTCACCTTCCCTGACTGTTAGCTGGCAGATAATGAGAGAGAGCTGGCTGGTGGGTGGGGCCTGGTAGATGACCAGTTATTTCAAAAGATCTTTTCAAATTTATCTCTAATGCAGTAACTGTGTGTGTGTGTGTGTGTGTGTGTGTGTGTGTGTGTGTGTGTCATGGAGTTTAAATCTCTGAGTGTTGAGGGCCCTCTAGTGGCCAGGACCTCTAGGCACGTATCCAATACGCCTAGTTGGTGATCTGTCTGTTTGTGTCATCATCTTCACGTTGTTTACCGTAACAGATCGTTACATCTGCGGCCGATATTCGACTGGAACGTGAAGCAGCTCTTTCTCTATCTATCTGCTGAATATGCAACCAAAAGCAATGTAAGTTTTCATACTAAACACTGCACACCAGTGTCACTGCGCTGTTTTGTTAGCACTATATTAACGTGTGTGTGTTGGTTTTTTTTGCCGCGCCCCCCAGGCACTGAACCAGGTGGTCCTATGGGACAAGATCGTTCAGAGAGGACAAAACACCAGACTTGAACTGAAGGAAATGAAGACCAAATACTACTTCTTTGACGATGGAAATGGCCTGAGGTGTGATCATTCTTCATCGTTATCACCATTATTATTTATCAACATTTTAAATTTAGGTATCGCTCATGTCTAACTTTACCTTAAAACTCGCACTACAGCCTCTAAACAAGACAAGATGGCAGATTTTTTAGCCTTTTTAGGGCTGCAACTAATGATTGATTTCATAATTGATTAATCGGCCGATTATTATTTCAATTGATCGATTAATCCGATTAAAAGACCTTTCACTGCCACTTTTTCGTTTATTTAAAAAAAAAAACCACAAACTGAGTGTTACATAAACTTCAGACTAAAACTTTACATTAACACAAGTGTGTATATATATATATATTATACATACATAATTATACATAATGTGTATGTTTGTATATATGTTTATTTATATACAGTGTCCTCCACTAATATTGGCACCCTTGGTAAATATGAGCAAAGAAGGCTGTGAAAAATTGTCTTTATTGTTTAAACTTTTGATTCACAAAAATACTCATGGATATCATGCAAATGCAAAAATAACACAGGTTTATCAAAAAAGATCTTTGTTAAATATAGGTATGCAACAATTATTGGCACCCCTATGAATTCATATGAGGAAAAATATGTTTGAAGTATATTCCCATACAGTTTTATTTTTTTATTTATTTAATTTTTTTTTTTTTTTTATTTTATTTTAAATAAATGAAAAATGATACTGAAAGCTTGTCCCCTCATCTGATTAATTGAATAATAATAATAATTGGCTGATTAATCGATTATGAAAATAATCGTTTGTTGCGGCCCTAGTTATGATTTTTTTCTAAATATTACTACTTTTAAATAGTAGACAGATTTTCCATGTTTAGGAATAACAATTTTTTATTATTTATTTATTTATTTGTTTATTTATTTATTTATTTATTTAAAAAAGGACAAAACCTTGCTGGAGAGAAAAAAATGAAATATTTAATGTATTAACAGTATTTTCTCAGGTGCTTGGTTCTGTTATACATCTTTATGTCTAAATATAAAAGATAAAGTAGTGTGTGTCTGATCTATAACTGTATCATTGTTTATGTGGAAGTGTCTGTAAAATGAATTTTTTTTATTTATTTTTTTTAACCCCAGGGCGAATAGGAACGTGACTCTCACTCTCTCCTGGAACGTGGTGCCGAACGCTGGGATCTTGCCGTTGGTTATGGGCTCGGGTCACGTCTCAGTGCCGTTCCCTGAATCGTACGAAAGCACCAAGAGCTACTGAACTGTCCTGAACCATCTTCATTAACTTTGCACACCGCTGTGGGTTTTAATAATAAAAAAAAAAAAAAAAAAAATACATGTCCTTCAATTGTGCTTTTATTTTTCTGTCATGTGTGGAAAAGAAAGGGTGTGTGCTGTGTTAGAGTTGAGGTAGTTGAGATTTTGTGCTAATGTCAGATCTGTGCTGGCGATTCTAGTTAGTTTTATGATTAATATGAAGATGTTTACATGATGATTTGTGATAAATATTATTTTAATGTTATACTATGTTAGAAAAATCTGTAAGTGGTAAACACAATGTTCGCCTATACCAAACTAGATAATTACAATAATAATGATAAATCAGATTTTCAGGTGTGATACAGTATTTGAGGTATTCAACACGATAAAGGTGTGTATGGGGACTGATCATTATTTTCATATTTAAAATTATGTAACAAATTGTTTAAAAATGACCACGGAGATTTGCAGTTAATGCTACAAAACCTGTATAAATCTTATAGTTCTTATAGAATCTTATAATTCTTACATTACATTAGTTACATTAAATGGGCGATGATGTATCAGTGTGGCATTATACTATGTTTATTTTTAAATGTTTAACACAATGTTAGGCTAATAATAATAATAATAATAATAATAATAATAACTATAGGTGTGACAGTATTTAAAATGTTCCCTAAGGTAGCAGTGTGTGTGAGACTTATATTTATGTAAATGACAACAATGTTGATTATCTTTTATTTTGAATTCATTTTTATTAATACCAGTCCTGACCATACCTACAGTTTTATTTTTAGTATATGTATGTGTGTGTGTGTATATATATATATATGTATATTTTATATATATGAAGTGTGATTACCTCTATAATAGCAGAACTTTGGCAGTTGTTCTGGAGAACCCAAGAAGTAAGGCAGCCATGTCCTCAGAGAAGCAACTGTTGTTGCCCATCAATCTGAGAAGGGTTATAAGGCCATCTCCAAACAATTTGAAAGTCAACACTGTACAGTGAGACTTTAAGACTATTGCCAATCTACCCAGGGCATCCCAGCAAATTGAACCCAATGATGTGTTTTTTTTAATACATATGGCCAGAAGATGACATTTTGAAACCTAGAAATAATTTTCGATACAATCACTTCAAGCCGTTCAGTGTTTCACGAGGCTTCGTTTCATCCATCACTTGTCAATCTCGAAAATATCATGGAAAACTAAAGAAAAAACACGAAAGAATTTACTTTTACTTCTTTCCATAATCTTCAGAAAATTTGTATGATGCAACATTCTCGTGAACATGTCATTTGCGGAATATTCCAAATATTTAATAGAGGTGAGTGTGTTCAGGTTGCGTGAATGAAACTAAATGAACCAAATGTCATTTTTCAGAATCTATAAACTCATCACTTATGGACAAGAATGTGTCAATCAAGCATAAGACACATTCATGCAAAAATAATAAATTTGTGGAGTGGGGTTATAGTGGACTGCAGGTAAAATTGCTGTATTTTTTTGCAAACTTTACCGGTGTTTAAAATGTCTTTCATCTTTGTTTTACATACAGATTCGTAAATGTAATATCAGTGAGACACAAAGTGGCACCAAATCGTGGAATCTTTCACACCCAAGTCCTGGTATGTACTAAATTTTCACCCTATTGTCACCATCAGGCCAGCAGGGGGCAGCACACGACCTCAATAACACTCCTCCTTTCTGTAGACGTGTCTGAAATCTATGGCTGATATCTGTTTTTATTTATGTAACCACCTCTTATTAGCTGGTCATGTGTTTTAGGAATGATAGAAAAGATCTGCAGTTGCATTACTATAAAATTTCTCTAATACTGCCTTGGTCATGTGTTCTGTAATCAAATGTTACTGTTTGTTTCTTCATAACAAGATCATGCAAAAATATAATTATTATATACTCTTTATTATTAATTCTTTAGTATTTAAAAAAATATATTATTTACAATTTATCATTCATGAGTGACTGTTTATTAAAGAAACTATTATTGTATGTACTGTTTATTATTTATTCTTTATTAATTATTTGTTGCTTATTATTTATTAAAGTAATTGATATAATTTATTATGAATTATTCACCATTTATTAAAGAAATATGATGACTATTTTTATTTACTATTTATCAATGTAACTAATGCAATTTTATTATTTATGTACTATTTATATGATTAAATATGTGATTATTATTTGTTTTATTTAATTATTTCTTTATTTACTATTTAAATTAATTGTTATTTATTATTTACTATTTATCAGGTACTTGTTATTTACTTATTAATTATTTAAGTATTGTATGTTCATTACATGTTATAATAATAATAATCATAATAATCATAATTACAATTATTATTAATGATTGACTATTATTCATTAAATTAATTATTTACTACGTATTATTTACTATTTATAAAAGTATTATTCTTAAATGTATGCTTTCTTGATCATTTTCAGGAGATTAGTCATTATAACAACTGTTACATTTCTTTTCTTATCCACACCATCAGCAGTTCCTCTACTCGAGCACTACGGACTCCAGCGTTCTTGCTTTCCTTCTAATCTCATGAGCCCATGAGTATCTGAACGTGAGGCCTCTTTGGTGCACCTCATGGTGACCGTCATATATCACCTGGAGGAACCGTGTGTGAAATTCAATTCACAGTCTCAAAGGCAAACATCTCCAGCAGAGCGCAAGAAAAACGTTCAAACCCGAGATGACACGAGCGAGGCAGCTCTCAGAAGGTCTTCATACTTGGAACGGGATTGTGTGACACGTAGAAAAGAAAAACAACAAACTTGTGGTTGTTGACATTGCAACAGCAGGCGAAAGGAAAAAAAAATCGCAGTTACACAATTACATCAGGGCAAATATTTGCATCCAAAAGACCGATCCAATCTGGGCTAAATAACCTGGAGGAAAAAATAACAAGTTTACTCGAGCTGTTTGCAGAACTTCTGTGGTATGTATGGGGTACAAAGCAAGGGTACAAGGGGTCAGACAGAACGTTCCAGGCATTTCTCCCCCTCCAAAGTGACTTATAGATCATCAGCGAGGTCTAGATCTGGGGGTTCAGATCATTTCAGTGATGATGGCAAGACAATTCCAGGTGTGAAAAAGATGTGAACTATTACACCTATTACAACGTGACACTTACTT
>JANDJT010000169.1:2644220-2656032 GCA_024331685.1 Stegophilus panzeri | reverse complement strand
ATAACACACACAGCAACCCGCCACAAGGTTGGGGCTTCAAATCCAAGTTCTACTACACAGTCAGTGTTGAATCCTTGAGCAAAACCCTTAACCCGGCCAGTTGCAGGGGCCCCGTGTGATGGCTGACTCTGCGCTCTGAGCCCAACCTACAACAAATTTTCTTTTGGATCAATAAAGTATCTAAAATCTAAAAATAGTCTGATTACCACATTGCAGTTTTGAGCATCAGTGCGTTTATATTTAAGTTCTGCATAAACATTTACAGAAAAGCATCTATTTTCCCTACTGATGTTCATACAGACAACCAGCTCAGGAGACAAATTTGCCAAAATACAGTACTGTTACAATATAGTACAGTACATCACTATTCTCACTGCTAACCACCAGTCTACAGTAAACCCTGGGATTCTCTGGTGATTTACAGGACAGGCATCTCTTCCTGAATCCTGGTTCTTCATCAGCTTTTCTTCCTCTTTTACCCTAGAAGGAGGTATACAGTGAGCACAATGCCACTGAGATAGGTCACTCAGAGAACTCTCTGTACCTTTAGTTAGAGGAACATTACTGTAGTGATACATCCGTAAATTACATCATTACATTTATTCATTTAGCAGACGCTTTTATCCAAAGTGACTTACAAATGAGGAAATACAAGCAAAGCGATATCTCAAGCGGAGAGCAATACAAGTAGTGCTACTGTACAAGATTTATAATTGAGTTCTAGAGAAGTAGTGTAGAAATGCGCAGAGTTGAGGTGTACGAGCCAGAGTAAGGTTTTTTTTTGTTTGTTTTTTTTTTTTTAAATAATGTGGTGTTGACATTTTAGGGGTTAGTTACGTGTTCATGGTAGAGGTGGGTCTTTAGCTGTTTTTTTGAAGATAGTGACGGATTCTGCGGTCCGGATCTAAATGTTCTAAATGTTTTTCCTCACACTACTTAAGTATATTTTAAGAAGAAAAAAGTGAAATATACAGATATACCGAGAAATAGGGAACTGTGCAGGAACAATATCCTGCACAGTCATGTTTAGTTATGTGGGTCTGGGTTAAGATGAACAGAATTATTTTGGGATCCAGTCAAGGCCACAGGAGGACTCACTGATATAAATCTGACTGAATGCCATCGAGTTGAATCATCCAGGCTGAGATTTTGGCCAGAAGGTGGTGCTGTAACTCTAAACCCACATGTCACACATACCATACATATTTCAAAACATTGTGGTCAAAGCAAGACAATAAGGTAATGAATATATACATGTGATTACTTTTCTCACCCACAAGCCTGCAGTTTTCATTGCAGAGATGTGTTAAGGGAAGAATAACGGTCATTTCCATAAGAGTTCCACGATTGCGGCGACATTTGTGTAATATTGAAATGACATTTACAAATATGTTTATAAAGTCAAATTAAACGACATTTTATATACAAGTTCCTTCACAACAACCTAACATGTTAATGTGGGAATCTGTTTAACACCTCATGCTTGAAACATCTTTTTCCACAAGTTGTCAATGACAGGTTATGAAAAATCGACAGTTTAGTTTCTTCACTCAACCCCTTTTACCGGAACACATTCACCCCTACGAAATATTTGGAATATTCCACAAGTCACATGTTCAATAAGAAGTTGCATCTGAATTTCCTGAAGATCATGGGAAGAAGAAAATATAGTTCTCTCATTCTTTTCTCTTTGTTTCCAATGATATTGTGATATTGTCTGATCACTTGTTTCAATGTTTTCAACTGTGTTACATTTAAGAGCAAAATGCAGCAAACAGACCTTGTTAAAAAATATTTTTGCCTGAGATGGGTTAACACTTTTTTTTTTTAATGGTTATAATTCATATTCAAACTGTTGAAAAAAGAAATAATTGAAATTTTAAGAGTTATGAGTGCTAATGGCACTGCATTAGTGAACTCACAAACGGTTAATTATTTTCAGAAGGTACTTAATAACGTTTTTGTCAGCATTAATATACTTACTGGCTAACACTTGCAGTGAGAACATGTTATTTTTAAATAGATAATAGTAATAGAAAATAAATAAACGTTTTAATTAGCTAGCTTGTGGTTAGCTTCCAGTTAGCTCCGACTAACTTTGACTTTTTCATGCGTGTCTCCAGGGGTTCAGAAGTGTTTATTGGTAGCTCAGTGGTTAAGATGTTGGACTACTGATCAGAAGGTCTTAAGTTCAAAGCTTCCACTGCTGGGCCCTTGAGTGAGGCCCTTAACCCTCAACTGCCCAGTTGTATAAATGAAATTAATGTAAGTCGCTCTAGATAAGGGTGTCTGACAAATGCCATAAATATAAATGTTTATGAATTTACCCAGAATAATTTCCCTGTTAGGGCAATGATGCTAACGAGGCAACGTCATTTAATAACAAATGTATTAATAATTGCATAACTGCAGCTACATCTGACCATTCTGTATTCACTAACAACGTGACTAAAGATCTGTATGGAAAAACTCAATTATTATAATTTGATAATTGACCCAATCAAAATATGAGAAGAATCCCAGGCAGCCATAACCAAACACACAAATACCTACGCACTATACTGTGGCTAGCTGGTTAGTCTGTAGTGTTAGTCTGGTTCTCATTTTATAAGTCTTGTGCCAAGCTACAAATAACAGAGCACCAAAACGAGGACAAAATATACTGAAGCAAAGTGAAAAGTTCAAATATTTACTATCACACACACATACACACATTGGGTATATCATTAACTAGTTAAAATGGCCCAAGGATCCAATGTGAATGTGGTAACTGGGGTCAACAGAAGCAGTTCTAAAATTGACCAAATGTCCTTTGAATACAAATCAGCCAAGACACGACTGGTTTGCTTCTTTAATTTTGTACTGGAACATTTAAGCCAACAAGTATTATGTAACACGTAGTGCCTCCAGTTTAGCACTGAGGAACCTGCATGTGTAAATCAACACACAATAAAAAGGTAATATTACAAATACACTGTTTCTATAAATAGCTCATGAAATTGACCTTATTATTACATATTATAATAGTACATATAATATTACTTATTATTTCCCTACATTCACACTAGCAAGCAAACAAAGCGACAAGCAATCATCAATATTCTATGACATGGTCAAGTGGAAGAAGCAACAGTATGACAAGGGACATATGAAGTGCTTCCTGGAGTAGCACATATACTGAAAATGGAGTGATGAAGGGAGGATTAACATGGGTCCTGTACAAAGGTAGCCCAACTTTTTGGGGCAGTGGTGGTTCAGTACTTAAAGGCTCTGGGTGACTGATCAGAAGGTCAGGAGTTCAAGCCCCAGCACTGCCAAGCTACCAACTGTTCGGTCCTTGAGCAAGGCCCTTAACCCTCAACTGCTCAGATGTATAAATGAGATAAATGTAAGTCACTCTGGATAAGGGCGTCTACCAAATGCCATAAACGTAAGTGAGATTCTTCAGCTGTGGCGTTCTCTCATCGCACACAACAATGTTATGTGAGTCTGGCTAATGTTTACATTTGTGCTTGATTAAATATTCTAAATTGTGGACAATGCGTGTTGTGCTATCATTACAGTTATACGTTTTTGTGCTACACTGCACTTTATTTAGCTCAGTTTTGTTACTGTTTCTTTTTGTACTCCTGATTCTGGAAAGATTGGCTAGCATCCATTCAAGCTAATCATCAGTAAAAGGCTAGACCACATCTGTGGTTTGTGTGTTGTTCAGCATGTGGTGTGATTCGGAAAAGTGTAGCGTAGCATGTGGCACAGCATTGAGGTGTCCATTATCAAGGAATATATGAACCAGTTGGAGCATGTTACATTTAAGCAAACGTATTTGATGTAAATATAATTCTTTTTTGAAAATCAGCAATAGAGACAGAAGTAGAAGGAGAAATTTTTTCTTTCTTTGTTTGTATGTAATCTGCTTATCTGAGACCGAAGAACCGTATACATTTTGGCTTGTTAACTACTGTTCTTTCGGATCAGAACTACAGTAAGCAACTGGTGTTACTCAGAGACGAGTGTCCAATGTCCTTTACACAATGCTTAATTTGTAAATCTGCAGGTCCCGAAACACTAAGAGGGTAGTTATCTGGCAGGTCAGGAGGCACGCGAAAGGTCCCGGTCCCCATGATGGGGATGAGAAGTGATTCACGCTGCGAGCTACAAATGAGAAACCCTGCTAACGCTCCAATCGAGATCGGAATGGTATTCACAGGTGCGCTATATTTTAGAGGTGCCGAATCCTGTTCCAGCAGGATCCGGCTCAAATTAAGCTCAGCCTTTACCCATTCCTCAGTTTTATTAAGCTGGTGTTTGTCAATTGGCTTTGCTGTGTACTTCTTCATGTTTATGAATAATTGTTCCCTGATCTAGCATATATAAGGGAAGAAAGTAGTGGCCCTAGAGCAAAGCCTTGTGGGACACCAAACTTTACTTTTGTATACATAGTCGCCATTTACATTTACAAAATCAAAATAGTCAGTCAAATAAGACCTGAGACAGGAAAGAGCCATTCTTTTAACTCCAACAACATTTTCTATTCTGTTTCTAGAAGAATATTGTGATCTATGATATCAAAATTTTAACTGCGTATTATACGTAATATAAGCCAGGAGGCACAACCCTGATCAGAGGTCATTAGTTGGTCATTTACTACTTTAACCAGTGCTTTTTTTATACTGTGATGATGCCTAAATGCTGACCAAAAGATGTTATTTATGTGATTCCTGTGCAAGTATGAGCTTAACTTAGTATTAACTTAGTATTAGCTACAACCTAGATCTTGGAGATAAAGAGGACGTTTGATGTTGGCCTATAGTTTGACAGTCACAGATTTTTTCCTCTGAGTTTGACTGTAATTACTGAATAATTATAACAATAAATTGAATAATCTTGGAGTTTAAGGGGTTAAGTACAGAAAAGGATGTAAATGACACCCCCATACCCAAAAAAATTGTTTTCTCACAATGCCTATTGTAATACAAAACTATTTCACTAGTCAATCATGTGGAATTTCATGGTAGAAGGTCCCATATGTCTCACATTCTCAGCTGTTAAACAGCCGAGGGACTTTGAGTAACCTGAGAGTGTATTGTGCTCCAATGTTCCTGCAGGTGTTGTTTGTACATCATATACATTTTTGCCCAGTCCCAGTAGTCCTGGTTGTATTATTAGCTGCGAGAAACTGCCATTAGAGGAAAACGAGGAACTGTTTTTTGAGTCACCTGTTTCCTCTTGGTGGTGTTTCCTAGAGAGTGACACCACTCAGAGAATGGTCATTTCATTCCTGGCATAGCAAAAGTGCTCGCATTGTGTCAGTTGTAGCGTGAGATTGTGGTTTTGGTACACTGAAGCATGACTTTTGGGACGTTTCCAGGAAACACAAGGTATCCAGGAATGAGATGGCTCTTGGGTTGCTGATTGAATTGCGACAGACTCGGTGCTCTCTCAGGACTTTTTATCTCTTGTGCCATTGTCTTTATTCCGTATGTGTGTTTTCCATAAGGTGCTGCTGTGGTCGATGGAGTGAGGAGTTCAATTCATTTCGACAAGAAACACACAGGACCTTAATCAGCTGCATCGACAGCTGGAGATCTCATTTTCCAGGCCATATCAAAGACGTTGATTAAGTGTGGCCGTGTGTGTGAGTGAGTGTGTGTGTGTGTGTGTGTGTGTTTATATGTGTGCATGCTCGTTTGCATGCTTGTGTGTCTAAATATTTTTCCAGATTGTTAGACTATCCATTTTAAACAATTCAAATATTTTTTTTGCAAAATAATAACAAACTTAATGTGTATTTAATGGTCAGGAAATGTATAAAAGTTAGTGTTATCACACAAAGTTGATCATTTTCCTACTGTACCTCCAGTAGGCTCTTATTCCTCTTATGTCACAGCAATTTGCCAACACCAACAGTTTTTTTTTATTATTATTGATAAATGACACTTCATACTGTTTTACTCATGTTCAAAAGTATTCAACAAACACGTGTCATCGGAGACGTGAGTCTGATTAACCTGAAATAAAGAGACACTGTTTCTGTAGGAGTTTCTTGATATCATCTTGATTTGATCTGTCTGCTAAAGCCATGGTCCTCAATGAGCTTACAAAGCATGTACAGTAAGGGATCTCATTGAAAATAAAGGTATCGATTAGAAGAAGGGGACAAAAGAATTTCTAAAACATTAGCTGTACCATGGAACAATGTGAAGACCATCATTAACAAGAGCAGAAAATAAGAGACCACAGTGGCATGACCAAGAACGGGACATGCCTCCAAGATAGATGAAAAGGAGAAGAAGAAAACTTATCAAGGAGGCTGCCAAGAGACCTACAGCAACATTACAGCTGCTGAAGGAATATCTGACACATACCGGTCAGTCATACATGTGACAACTATCTCTTGTGTTCTTCACATATCTGGGCTACGGCAGAGGGTGGCTAGACAGAAAAACAACAAACAAAACAATTATCCAAGCCTGCCTAAATCACCCAAAACAACAGCAAAATGTTTTATGATCTGATGGGCTCAAGGAAGAACTTTCTGTGCGTAATTCTAAAAGATATGTTTGGTGCAAAACCAAGACAGCGTGAAGCATGGTGGTGGCAGCATCATGCTTTGGGGCTGCTTGTCTTCAGCTAGGGCTCTAGTCAAGATAGAGGGAATCATGCATAACTCCAAATACTAATATGTTTTGGCACAAAACCTGCAGGCCTCTGTTAGACAGCTGAAGATGAAGAAAAAACGACCCAAAGCACAAATCCGAGTCAACAAATGAATGGCTTCGGAAGAAGATCAACGTTTTGGAATGGCCCAATCAGAGCCCAGATCTAAATCCTATCAAAACCTGTGGAATGACTAGAAGAGTGGAATAAAATTGGCAAATCATGATGTACTAAGTTGGTAGACACTTATTCAAAAATACCGAGTGCTGTATTACAAGAAAAAGGTGCTTTAACACAGTATTAGTTAAGGGGTGTGTACACTTATGCAACCAGGTTATTGTAAGTCCCCCCCAAAGTGTTTCTATTTGTTTTTCACCTGAATTTTATTTGTTGCTATATCGTTAAAGGTGGAAAAAGATCAGACATGGTTTATCTTTGTTTCATTTATACATCTTACAATTTTAACAGGAGTGTGCAGACTTTTTTATATCCACTGTTCCCTAAACAGCCTATCTTTTTTCTCTCTCTTAAAGTATAAAAAGCAGCTTGTCATGTTATTGGCAGGCGGAACATCTGTTGTACGATTCTCGGTGAATGATCTGTTACTATAGAAATGATAGCGTATTAGAACGAGTGCGTTAATAGAAAATTAATCAACACCTTCTGACCAATCAGAATCCAGAATTCAACAGCACTGTGGTTGAAACCATGCCAGGATAACACCACTATGATTCTTCCAAGCACCAGTTCCAGATTTATGGCATTCTTTATCAGACCAAATCAGGCCTTTCATCACAAAGTGTGCCAGTAGTTATTAATATTATTATTATTATTATACTTTTTATAAGCAGCTGTCCAGCCCATGTTTTTCACCGGGTCGTGGAGTTACCATAATTCACTGGGCGTGTCAGCAGTGCCATCACTGCGTGTGCTGCAAAGGGAGGCTTACTTCCTTTCATCACACAGTGTTTTCATTTGATTAACTCAAATAAATTGGCCTTTGGACCGTTTCCATCACCGACATTGGAGATCTACAGTCCAAAGACGCAGCTCACCCGGAAAACCTCATGATACAATGACACGATATGAATGATGTATGTGACAAAAAACACAGATCACTGATTAGTATTGTTTTTTTTTTTGTTGTTTTATTTTTTTTTAATTCATTTGGCTGCCTTTCTTTTCCTTTTGCTTACTTTTCCTTGCTTCTCTTCTTTCTCTCGTTTTCTTCGTAGTGTTGGGTTTATTGAAAAGTCTTCAAAAATGTTGTCCTTATTATTTTATCGTCTCAGTGAGTGTCTACGGTGAACAACACCCAAAAGACGGTGATGGAAAAATTACGTGACTGATCACTTGAAGCCACAAGAAATTTCCCTTTAAATGTGCCATAGATTCTCATGAAATATAAATACTCACATAAAGACATCACATTATTTTAAATTCAGAAATGTTCTCGGATCCTGTTCTGTCCAGCTGTAGGAGAGGCAGGGAACAAAATCCTGTCACATGACTCTAAATTTGTGTAAATACTAGTGATTAGTTGTTTATCTACAAGTTGTCTTGTGCAGTTAGATATTTTAGGTAAACATCGAGAGCTGATTCACATATATAAGCGTCTTTTTTGTTTGAGATAGTCTTTACTAAGGAAACAAAAGTTCAGGGGGTGGAGCTGAATCTTATCCAACTCCTCCTATAAGTTGACGTCTATAAGTTGTGGCACAAAGTGTTAGTTAAGTTTATATATATATAGTTTATATATATAAGTTTATAAATATATATAAACATATTAAACTTTAGAAAACTTAAAAAACAAACAACTTTAAAGATTTAGAAAAAAACCTATCAATGAGTCATTTGGGAGCCGAAAGAATCAGTTTGATCTGACTCAGTGAAAAGAACAATGAGTCCCATCATTAGTAGTACAGTAGTTTTTCTGTTAAAAAGTTTCTTCAACTGTCCTTCTTTTCTGAAACTTGACTTGACATTTGCGTGATCGTAATCGTAATTTTTTTTTTTTTTTTATTCTTCAACATTTTTACTTGAGCTGTTAGAGTCATGAAAGTTTGCTGTCATCGCTTCACGCTTTATAAATGAGACTGTTCATGTTAACAGAGTTGGGAGTTGGAAGCAAAACACACACACACACACACACACTCACATATGAGAGCTTTTGGAACCACTCAGCCTTCTATTGTTGTGTTGATTCCAGGAGCCTCCCGTCGCTTACACCTCCAACAGGAGCCTCCTTAGCCACGGGTCATAAGTCTTCCAGCATTTCTATAGCTGGAAGTGCGCATGGTAGTCAATAATGAGAGCTGTGATGTAATATATGGTGTGAATGGGTTGCGAAAGATAATCTGCAGATCTGGAAAGCGGGGGTAATTGACACGGTTTCCTTCCCTCCTGGGAGGATATTGGCCATCCTTAAAAGACAAGCTGTTTCTCTGTAGCGGTTTCTTATTGTCTCCGAGTATCCAGGAGACGAGTTCACAACAAATACAGTGCACAAAAGAGGTTTTCTTAGTCTCTTTTCTTCTTGTTCTTGAAATAAAATTCAATTCCTTATGAAAACACAGAAACACAGCTGAGAGAAAATGAAAAAAATATAAAATAAAATAAAATAAAATAAAATAAATAAGTGGGGAATGAAGAATTGAGGCAGCTTTTTTTTTTATTTACCTGGGAACCTGGAATAGTGTTTGAATAGATTGTAATTTAATTCAAGTTATAAATCAATGTTGGCATTTTCAATCGTTACATCTATTGCGTCTCAGTTTTTATCGCAAGGGTCAAAGATATCCGTGTTGTTTTTGTGCTTCAGCACTGAAAGCTTGGATTCTGTGTGTGACTCTTTGCGGTTTGATTAAAATCACTCGCCTTGAAATTCTCATGAGCGAGCACATCCAGAGGTCCGCTAACTGAAGAAATAATCAAACACGTGACCGTGAACATATTGGCAATCAGAATGATTTATGTACAGCGTTGCAAAAAAACAAAAAAACAAACACCTGAGATCTTTGGCTGTGGCTTTCTCTATCGAGCCATGGTGAAGATTTCAGCTCCAGGCACGGGGGAAATTTGGCTCAATCAAAATGACACTTTAGTGAAAGTTACAACACATTTACACAAGTGTTTAAGTAAAGTATGAGAAATCACAGGGTGGTGTGATGAAGTGGAGTTACTGTTATCACCCTGAAGTTGATTATTTTCCTCTGACAGCACATAATTTATTCGTCTTGTAACCACAGCCAACAATTTTTATTCAGTCATTTTCATTAATCACTTAAAAAAAAAAAAAAATCTGTTTATAGTTACATTTAAACTAGCGGAACGTACACTAAACAAGTTACTCATTTCATAGCAGCAGTAAACATTAATTCCGTCGCCAGCCTCTCTTTTTAATCTCTCGTTTTTACGTTATTAAGACAAAAAAACAACAAAAACATAAAACAAAAGTTGCTTGTCAAGCTACCAAGAACCTGCAAAGTGTAAATTCCTTGGGCCTGAAGATGCTGGAAACCTTAAATTTACAGCTTTACCTCTGACTGTTACAAAGTGCTGACATTGGAGACTCCTTCCATAACTGAATAAATAAGCAAATAAATAAATAAACATCTCCTTACACACTTCTCCTTAAAAAAAAAAAATCATGTTACCGTGGATCCAATTTGATCCTGAGTTCCTGAGGGTTACTGTCTGTATGGAAATGCAAGTGTTCTGCTCGTGTCTGTGCGGGTTTCCTTCAGGTTCTCCGGTTTCCTCCCATTTCCTAAAAACATGCCAGTATGTGGATTGATGAGTCTAATTTTCCAGAAGGTGTCAAAGAGAGTGTGTGTGTGCACAATAGCGTGTCATCCAGAGTGTATTCCAACATCATGCATGGTGTTCCTGAGATAGACTCTGGGTCCACCATGACCCTGATCAGGATAAAGCACTTACCGAAGACGAATGAATGTTACAAAGAAAATGGAAGGTGTAAACTCGTCTGTCCCGAAGACTTTCCCCGGACATACACTAGGTTTTCATGGTAAAATTCTCTCTTTGTTTATCTCCGCACTCTGTCTTTCTATTGTGCTGTTGATAAGTGGATTAACCTAATGGTGAGATGATCAGCTAATCAGAGAACTTTCCCTCCATTTTGGCTGTAAAACTCGACTCATGAACTACAAACAAATTCTACATAATTGCACATTATATAGAGAGTTAAATGATATAAATGCACATAATATTTAACGGAGTTTGCACCACATAGCACATTTCCTTCAGCACATTTCATAGAAAACATACGTGACCTTGACCATTAGAATGGTTTATGCACAGTACTGACAAAGCAAGTACAGGACCTCAGATTTCTCATGACTTTAATGATGAAAGTGATGAAGCTGACTCATCACCTTCTGAGATGATCTTTGCTGGAAAGGAGCAAGCACAGAGAAAGGATTTGTTTAACACACTTGTCAAGATTTTTACCAGATAATAAGGATTAGGGAGGAACAACAAGATGGTGGAAGCCCATACCCTGAATAGAACGGATGGGTTCTTACTGCTTGGGCCTCCTGCTTGTCCATGTCATGCGGAAACCATGAACTGACTAATTACAATTATAGGTGAAAGACGGTAATAATGATTCATCGCCTTCAGGAAAGGAAAACATCTCCTCCTTCACCCTTTAAGCTTGCTTCCTTCAGATCTTTAGTACCAGACTTTATCCTGATAGAGAGTTCTGCTCCTGGACATAGTCAGGTTTGTTATAATGATGGTACCAGTAAAAATGAGATACATAATTCGCTCTTAACCTAAAGCAGAGCTACAGCTTGAATCCAGAGATTGGTGTCAGCATCAGACTCATGTCGGAAGTCTGGCCTAAAGTTTGAAGGTGGAATTATGAAGTATGTTTGAAATAGGACTTACCAAAATTCAGATATACTTTCTAAAATAAATAAATAAATAAATAAAACAAAAAATATCAATGCATTTAATATATTTTAAAAAATAAAAGCCTACATTTCATGACAATTATTAAATAAATAAGGAATAAAAGATGGGGGTATGCTTATGGAGAAATAATCTACACAAAGCAGAGTTCCTGTTGCTTTTAATGTTATTTTCTTAAAACAACACGTCCCAAAGTGTTTTATTACTTCTTTTTAAA
>JANDJT010000169.1:2615395-2630107 GCA_024331685.1 Stegophilus panzeri | reverse complement strand
AAGTGTACCATAACTTTTTGGTTCTTCATAAGCGTTCTGTAACTCTTTGGTTCTTCATAAGCGTTCGGGAACTCTTTGGTTCTTCATAAGAGTTCCATAACTCTTTACTGCTTCATAAGAGTTCCATAACTCTTTGGTTCTTCATAGGCGTTCCATAACTGTTTATTTCTTCTTGTTCCGTAACACTTTATTCCTTCGTAAGTGTTCCGTAACTCTTTGGTTCTTCATAAGCACACCTATGAGTGAAAATGAACAATCACCCGTCACTTTGTAAGAGTGTCCCTCAGATCCAATACTGTAAACTGTGTTAAATCCTTTGGCCATTATCATGATATGAACATTTCATGAACATGTCACTGTGTGTGTGTGTGTGTGTGTGTGTGTGTGTGTGTGCAGGCTTCTTTGATTGAACCTCTCTTTGCTCTGCCTTTGTAAAGGAATGATGCACTGGTACAATTTTTGTAGACACAAAATATAAAATGTTTATTTGTGACACGGTGCAGATTTTTGCTGGACGAGGCTCTGACTGGATCTTCTGTATAATTTTCCATCTTACATTTTCTCTTCTTTGTAAGAAATATCTTTTTTTTTTTTTTTTTTTTTAATTTTCGAGCTAAAACTCATACAGTATACAGAAGTTCTAGTGCTAGATCCTAACTGAATACACTGAAACGGTTCTGCATTATCCGTACTATTTCTGTATAATAGACTAGCTCATAAATAAGTTAACAATATATAATACAACTTTATATTTTATTTGATTTTTTTTTTTTTTTTTTTTACTGGACTTCACATGATACAAAAATATTGATCACAGTGTATTTCCTTTGTGAAGATTCAAAATCGCTATGCACAAAAAATGAAGAAAAAAAAAAAAACTTTTTAGTGGCAATAAATTATATAATCAATATCTGACACATAATGAGTAAAAAAAAAAAAAAAAAAAATCAAAGATGTAGAAAATAAAACAGCTCCAGCCTCTTTAAAGTTCTGTCTGATATTTGGGGCTACAATCCAATGTCTTTTTTTTTCTTTTTTTGTGAGTCCCCATTTTGCTGATTTGCTAGTCCATGCTAGCGAAAAGGAGTCTGATTAGCAGCAGGCACCACGAAGGCTGCTTATGTTAGCATCTCTGTGCTTCTCTTAGCTTCGTTAGCTGCTAGCTTTGCATCGGCTAATCCAGTCTCCTCCAGTAATTGGGGATGCAGTGACACACTTCCTCGCTGAAGTAAAAACCCTCCTCGCATTCTCGCTTCCTCGAGTCCCCAGGACACGGCAGCCTGTAGCAGCTAACAGAGAGGAAAAGAAATGACAGAGATGAGTTTTAAACACCAAATGCTGCATCACAGGTATTATATACAGGTATTATATACCGAAACCAAAGCCCTTGGTGAAGTGCCCTTCTTATAGTATGTTGCATAAGTTTTCACCCTTTTGAAATTTTACTGGAACTGAATTGGACTTAATCGGGATTGTATGTCGTGAATCTACACAGAATAACCAGGAATATTAAAGTGATGGGAAAAATCTATATAGTACAGATGGGAGAAGCTCTTCCCAGACACTCCATGAAACTGGGCTTTATGGAAGCGTAGTGTGTAACGTGGGCAGTGGCAGCTCAGTCGTTTGGGTGTTGGTCTACTGCTCGGAAGGTCATGAGTTCAAATCCCAGCACCACCAAGCTGTCATTGTTGGGCCCTTGAGCAAGGCCCTTACCCCTCAATTGTTCAGATGTATGAATGAGATAAATGTAAGTCACTCTGGATAAGGGTGTCTGCCAAATATCTTAACTGCACTGCACTGCAATGTAATGTATGAAATCCTGTTTGCCACAAGACATGTTGGGGACTCAAACATGAGATTTTCTGGCCTTTTGGAGGAAAGCCAACACCCTGAGAACACCGTGCCAACTGTGAAGCATGGTGGTGGTAGTACAGGGATAGCCGCCGAGCTCCGAGATTAGTCAGCAACTGGAAAAACATGTCTAAATTCATGTCGTGTTTCGTTGATTTGTAAATGCTTTAGCAAATTATGTGACTTCCTCTCCCACTGTAATATTTTGTGCAAATTCATTATATTCCTAATGAAGAAATTTCTCATAATAAGCATATGCGTTCTCATAATTATTTAATCAAATTCTTTGTATACGTATGATGTTGTGATTATCGTCTTGATATGTTTTTAATGCGATGATTAACTTCAATAATGACTCTGACTTAATGTTCAGGATTATACACGGTATATATGTCACTGTTTTCTTTTCAGCCAAAATATATATGATTTGTATGAAAACCCATAGATCATAGTTGTCATAATTATGACTAAGAATAAGAATTCCTCATACAATTACGTGTTCGTTTCTCCAACAGTTTTCGCAATCGTACGATTATTTTCAAGGTCTCTCATTATTATAACTCGATTTCTTGTAATAATTACACATTTTAACATAAAAGCGGTAGAGCTTCCATTTATGGTCAGAACATCAATTATTTTTTTAGGAGAACGCATCCGACTTGATGTCAAACGAGTGGTTTCGCATAAGACGTACTGTAGATCTGCGTTTTCAGTGACGTGAGGCGCAAATCGGGTCGGTTTAGACTGGCCTGCCATTTCCATCTTCATGATTATTAATTAGAGATATTACTGTGGTTTAACTTCAATTGGATCTATATAATTATAATTCAGTGAAGCACATATGACTGACATGTGCAAAGTCTTTATGATGCACATTACGCAGACTTTAGGATTAACATCTCTGCCTAAAGAGAGCGATGCAGCAGCACTTTAGTACTTTAGTCTGTCTCAAACAGATCAGCCTCCAAAGTGTCAACGTTCACGCTAATATCGCCGTCAAAGCCATCACACTCGTCATCTCGTAGATCGCTAACCCTCGTCGTCCAAACTAGTCATCACCAACCAACAAATTTACACCAGAATCACTAAACACATCACAAATATTTCAGTATTTAAACATATTTTATGTGTTTCAGGGTGTAATTGTGTGCATTTCTGAAGCAGGACATCATCATCATCATCATCATCATCATCATCATCATCATCATGCCAGTGCAAATATTGTTTTTACTTACATCTAATTTTGTATTGTACTGCATGTTCCGTTAATAAATGTAATACTGATATATTGATATATGAGTCATGCATTATATATTTTGTAAGGAGTATCTCATCTCGCAGCTTGGCTGACTCGCAAGCTACGAAAAACGATCCAGACCCGATCATTCATCCTAATTTTAATCAGTAAACCACACACAGCACACTTTAGTCTACTTTATCTGAAATGGATATACAGTACCACAAAATGCATATCATATATTAGCGTTAAGAAAAATAAGATAAAAAAAAAAATGAAATACAGATATAACATTTCTAGCATTCGATGCTGAACCACACAGGAAGGGGAAAAAAAAGTGAAATAAAAGAAAGTATTCTCTTAAAAAGCTCTAGCAGAACGAAAACAAATGCAGACAGAGTTTAACCAGATGTTCCTCACTTCGAACACCACAGATCCAAGCCATTTGTCTCATGAAGGAATTTCGGTGTGCTACAGCAGAAAGGAAATACTGCGTCCGATGCCACGGCCCTGCAGTAAAGACTCTCACACTACGCTAAATGTTTTAGCAGGCCGTTGCTGTGTTCCTTCATTTTCAAAAAATTTGCTCCCCTGGTGTTCCTCCTTAACAACATGTGGGTAGCTGCATCCTCCTCTGCATACACACATACTTATACATGCATACACAGACACACACACACACACTACTACTACTACTCACTAAAAAGCTTTGGTAGATCAAACCCAAAGAGTCTGGAGAGAGTTTAAACAGGTGGTCCTCACATCCAGCATTCGTGACTCACCCCACTTAATTCATGAAGGAATTCAGCTACTGGCCCAGAGCAGGTGTGTGTGTGTATGTGTGTGTGTGTGTGTTTGTGTGTGTGTGTGTGTGTGTGTGCGTGTGTGTGTAGGAGAAAATGTCTAAGCCAAGGCCTTCACTGTGACTGTAACCTTCACTGAGACTGACACACACAGAGGCCACACCTCCTTCACTAAGACTAACACACACACAGAAGCCACGCCTCCATCACTAAGACTGACACACACACACAGGCCACACCTCCTTCACTAAGACTGACACACACAGGCCATGCCTCGTTCAGTAGAAATGTCCACAATGCCTCTCTTTTTATAATATTATAATTGTACTGTAACCATGACAACCCCAACAATCCGTTACCATGACAACCTCAGCATACCGCTGACTCCCAGTTTTCGCCTCTCGGTTAATGGTGACTCTGAATCTTTATATTTATATTATAAGCTTTTCTAAAGCTAAACTCCTCGACTAGTCGCTCCACCTCACAGCTCACCTGCACGTGGCCGGCTTGAACCTCCTCCCCCGGAGGAAGCACTTGCTGTGAGACTCGGTACACTCGCACGCACACTTGGTGTGGTTGAGTGGGTGTGTACTCGGACACACTTTGTTGCAGCTGCATTGGCACGTGTCCTTGTTGAAGGTGTGATGAGGGCTGCAGGACCTCAGCTGAGTTTTACACACACACTGACACGTGTTCTTGTCCAGGTGACGTTTCGGCCCGCAGCCCGCCGTCCTCAAGTCCTTCCGACACACACACCGACACGTCTCCTCGTCCAGCTCTTTGTTGGGGCCGCAGAAGTCCTGCTCCAGTGGGTCTTTGGGAAAAAAGGAGAACATGGCTAAGATTAGCATAGTCGTATAACTATGTCATAATGTTGTATAGTTTGTAAAAAAAAAAAAAAAAAAAAAAAAGATTTATATAAACTAACCACCACACCCCTCATAAGAAAGCTTAAGAAAAATATATAAACTATAAAACAAAATATGAAAATATATTTAAAAAAAAATAAAAACAAAATAATATTATGCATCAACAAAAAAAAGAATAAAAACAACACTACATTACATAACATTAACATGGTTACCTTTTACATACAGTGTACAAGTTGATTATAAAGAATGATTATTCTTTTATTTTTCTTTAATAAGTGAGCCACCACCCCTTCAACAGAGGACAAAAGTGACTTTGTTAGCAATATAAATATAAATCACTATTAAAGCTATTACTACGAAGAGAGGGAGAGGGGAAAAAGAATTAAAAAAGGGAAAGATAAAATAAAGTAGAAAAACAAAATAAAACCAAAAATGAGAGAAAAGAGGGGAAAAAGGTATTATGCATAAATGCATGTGCACGTGAACAAAAATTGGAGACTAAAAAAAGGCTAACATATGGTTACAATATACTTATTTACTATAATTCACACACACACACACATATATATATATATATATATATATATATATATATATATATATATATAAAACTCTGACTCTTTGGAGCACAATAAGGACTTTGTTATCAATATATAAAGTTTTACTTAATGGAAACACTCCTAGAGAGGGGACGAAAAAAGAGAAGGAAAAGGAAAAGAAATAAAAATACAAATCGAAAAACGAAAACGAAAAAAAAACAAAAAAACAAAACAAAAGCAGAGCAAAGTAAAAGCACTCATCTTTAAGCTCTTTCAAAAAATGTGTTCAAATCGATTCAAAACACACAAAAAAACGAAAAATGACAGGAAAGAATACGTTGGGATGAAAAAAAAAGAAAAAAGCGAAGAGAAAAAGCCGGTGCAATTGGAAGGAAAATTTCCTGGTTCTGATTCGTTGTTTTAAACGATTGGATAAATAATTAAGCAATTAAATAAATAACTGTGTCTCAAATGAATTTTGATAACCGCATGCGGTGCCGGCGGGGTTATCATTATCATTCCAAATAAAGTGGATAAATGAGATTTGATTATTCTGAGGTATAAATATTTTTAGATTTCGTGCCTCTTGAACTCTCGAACACATTTACAAAAGTAGAGAAGTGCACATTTTTTCCCCATGGATATGATAAACAGTTTCGCATTCCTGTAGAGGACTTGGAGATGCTTTCCCTCCAAATTGTCCTCCAAACAGATGTTTGCCTTTTAAACCTGGACACAGACCAAACATGATGTCTGTTTTGTTTTTGTTTTTGTTTTTTTTGTTTTTTTTAAAGTAAAGTACACTACAGTGTAGTGTAGATGCAAAGGGACACGAACTACCGTTAAAGCTGATTCAGTTTTCCCAGCTCTGACACTGGAGACTCCTTCCATAATTGTTTTAATAAACATCTCCTTACAGAAACCTTCATCTTATCGACCATTTCCTAATCTGTTTATGCGACGCGTCCACCGTACAGACAGGTTCCTGTGAATGAGCTGTTACTATAGAAACGAAAACGTATTACGTATTTGGTAGATGCCCTTATCCAGAGCGACTTACATTTATCTCATTTATACAACTGAGCAGTTGAGTGTTAAGGGCCTTGCTCAAGGGCTCAGCAGTGGTAGGCTGGCGTATTAGACCGTGCGTATGAATATAAATCATATAGAAATTAATCAACACCTACTAACCCATCATATTTTCATCCCAAAAACATTGTTTAATCAGAAGCTGCATCACAGAAGATGCATGGAAATGAAAAGATGGAAGACTTAGAAATCTTAGAGTAAAAGAGCTTTAACTCAATTACACTGTTTTACAATTACACAAGTACTCCATATATGTACTTCTACAGGCAGTGGGTCAGATGGGAGAACAGTGAGAGCGAGAGAGAGAGGGTGATTGATGAATATGGCTCATTTCTGCTCTCTGTATCTGATCCTGAGTGCACTCACTGAGGCTGAGTTACTCTGAGGGAGTATCCGCCATCGCCATTTACCACTACATGCATATCGAAACCGCATAGCTCCACTGGAATGATGGATGATTGCTATTACGAGCTATAAGCATTTGCGGTAAGGCTAGCATGTGTGTTTGCGAGAACAGTACGTGGAGGGTCGGGCCCCTGAGGCCGGGCTAAGAAGCGAGCAACGTATACGATGTTATCAGATTTTTTTTTTAACTTTTAAGCATGCAGAAAGCCTGAAATCGAGCTCCTAGATGTTGACATCAAAGACATTTAGCAGATTAATTCCATTTGCCCTTCCATTATGACTAGAGCATGATATATATTTCATGTAAGCTGGAACATTGTTCTGAAATGTTCCAAGTGCTGAAGAAAGAGATGTGAACTCTGTGTGTCTCAATAGCAGTGAAGGAGCTGTGGCCTCTGAGTAGGTCAGACCCACTGAAGGAGGTGTGGCCTCTGTGCTGGTCAATCACAAGTCAAGAGGAAGGAGGTGTGGCCTCTATATACATATTCATTAGCGGAAAAGATGCGGGAAGGAGGCATAGCCTTTGTGATAGTCAGTCCCGGATCAAGGGGATAGAGGCGTAGCCTCTGTGCTGGTCAAAACCTGGTCAAGGGGAAGGAGGCGTGGCCTCAATATACATATTCATTAGGCCAAAATAAGTGAAAAGAAGCCATGGCCTCTGAGACTATCAATCGTACATCCAAGTAAAGGAGGTGTGGCCTCTCTACCTGTCAGTCTTAAATTCTAGTCGAGAAGACGTGGCCTCTGTGTGTTTCAGTACCAGTAAAGGAGGTGGGGTCTTATGTGTAGGTCAGTCCCAATGAAGGAGGTTTAGCCTCTGTGCTGGTCAATTCCAGATCCAAGGGAAGGAGGTGTGGCCTATATGTACATGACGATAAGAAGTGGAATGAAGCCATGGCCTATGAGACTGTAAGTCCAAAGTCAGGATAAAGTAGGCGTGGCCTCTGTATATGTCAGTCCAAGATTCTAGTAAAAGTGGTATGGCCTCTTGTGTAGGTCAATCCCACAGAAGAAGGTGTGGCCGATGTTTCTGTTAGTCCTTTATACAGAGATATGTCTTGTGTGTTGGTCCTTCCCAGGGCCCTGTAAAGGGGGTGTGGTCTCGGTGCCTCTCAGAGATCAAAGAGAACCAGGTGTGGTTTCTATAGAATGATATTGATTAGAAATTCATGTCTTTAGTCTGTCTCTTCTAGATTCAAGGTAATGAGGTGTACACAGCTTTTAACTGATACTGTAACTGCGGAAAACAGAACCTGTACACGGAGTGGGAAAATGAGAGAGAGAGAGAGAGAAAGAGAGAGAGAGAGAGAGAGAGAGAGAGAGAAATGTATAAAAGACAAAATCGGAAGGTGAGAAAAAGAAACAGAGGTAGGAAATGGAGCTGTATTTGTTGATTGAAAAAGAATTTTAAAAGGTCCGGAACAACAGAATAAGTACTGAGGGTTATACTGGGAGTTTTAACGCCAAACTTTGACTTTGATAATGGATTTTTCATGCGTCCTGCCTTCACATTACCACACAGGAGCGGGGCTGTGAGTTTACTACTGGGTTCGAGGGTTTGCTAAATATTATGGTTCCTAAAGCGTCCGTCTGCACTAGCAGGACTCGAGCGTTATTATTACAGGTCCGGTTTGTTGACACGCGCTGTGCACAGTCACGTCCCCTGAGGATCCGCTGACATGTTTGGCTTTTGCGGTTAACAGTTCGAGAGATGCAGTAATACACAGTCCGGGCGGCATTTTTACAGGCGATTGTGGGACGTGTGTTTGACTTGAGCGTGGGAAGTATGTTGAATGTAACACATGCTTTTAACACACACAGATCATAAACATGTGCGGTGGCTCTTACCCGAGTGCTGCTGGGGAAAGAGTGTGTCGTGCAGAGACACACATCTGCATAAGCCATTGCTCCAGCTCTGGTTCTTCGGGCATGTTTTATTCGCCACATGACATCTGCAAAAGGGGGAAGCAAACGATTAGCTATGAGACAGGCGCTAACATGGAAGAAGAAAAAAAAGGGAAAAGACAAAGCAATCCTCTTTTAAAATCCATTCACTTTTGATGACTTTTGATGCAGATTTTATCCAACACAATAAGTTTCACCCAATAAATTAACCAGTGATGATTCCAGAACTGTCTAACTCATCTGAAATAACAATAGTCCTTCAAAAACAGCTCATGGTCACAGCTTTAGATTTGAAATCTTGTGAAATATAGAATAATAATAATAATAATAATTCTCGCTGAAGCAACCCGTGCTGGTTTGGCTGGCTGGAGCAGGGTCTGTCAGAGAGGGTCTCAGAGGAGCAGATTAAGTAAGAAAAAAAAGCATCTCGCTGTTCCTCCAACCGACAGCCCCCCGAATAAAACAAAAATCCCCGACTGACACTGCAGGAATAAGATTCCCAAAAGAGCTCATAATACAAACTATAACCATCAGAGCACAATAAAAGCAACAGCTCAGTGAACATCAGTGGGTTCAGTGTGAAGAATGAAACATGGCTGATTCTACAGAGAGAAAGGTACAGAATGGCAATTATATGCAGTATATGTAGAAATAAAACACTCTGGGTCATGTCATTGTAGGAAATTAATCAACAACAGGGTGACCTAATGAAGCTGAGTT
Source organism: Stegophilus panzeri (assembly GCA_024331685.1). Taxonomy (NCBI): domain Eukaryota; kingdom Metazoa; phylum Chordata; class Actinopteri; order Siluriformes; family Trichomycteridae; genus Stegophilus; species Stegophilus panzeri. The sequence continues at coordinate 2,620,683 of JANDJT010000169.1, read as the reverse complement.
ACTGCTACCACACCAAAGTTGATTATTATTATTATTATTATTATTATTATTTTTTGTATAACAGAACATCCTGAAGTGTTTTATTCTTCTTATCTCACAGCAATTTACCGACACTAGTTATTTTTTAATTGATTAAAAATCAGTAAAAAAAAAAAAAAAAAAATCTGCAAAAAAACTTCCTGCTATCACTCGTTCACTCGTTCCCTCTCTTTTTACTCTCTCTTAAAGTTCAGCAGCTTGTCAAGTTACCCATAAAACACAAAGAAGTGTAAACTCCTCTGTCCTGAAGACATCGTAAAATGTATAAAAAGTTATAGCTTTATGTCTAACTGGAGACTCCTTCCATAAATGATAAATAAACATCTTCCTACAGAAAACACCACCATATCAACGATTCCACGGCTGAAACCTTTGTCCGAGCTGTTGTTAATTAGCCTTAGCTAATGTTCTCTCATGTTCTTTAGAGGCACTAATTTCCCATTTGTTAGTCAAATCAGTGGTGTCTTTTTCTTTCCAGTAGTTCATACTTTCATACTTTAAGTAAATTTTTCCATTAAAAAAAAAAAAAGCAACTTTAACTTGAGTGAAGAATTTGAAGCTCGACTTGTTTTTTTTTTTTGTTTGTTTGTTTTTTACTGCACTTTAATTTAAGAAAAAAATTGTAAAAAATGAGGTACCTTTACCTTCTATTTGAATGTATGTATATGTATACAGGCAAATAATCAACTGAAAAACCTATCAGATGGAGATTTTTGTGAGTAAGAGGTTGGAGTAGCATCTCCGGCACACCAGATGCTAGAGCGCACGGGTCATGTTCCAGGTTTTTAGGGTCACGGTGCAACAGCAAACCTGATTAGAAAGTGTAGCATGAGTAAAACCAGGTGTAAACCACCAAACTGTTCAGACTGGAGCTCGACACGTGTGTAACGGAGGTTAAAAAAAGTTACGTCGGTGAATTTAATGCCAAGTCACACTGAAGTACAAGTGCATTTCTGCAATTTATGTCCCTCCCGATCCATCCCAAATCAGCACCCTTAATCGTTTCTCCGTCTTGCTAGCTAACGTTAGCTAAGTGCGTTTAAATTTCCCTCTAAAATAGGTAACCCTGTGTAGTCTAAATGTCTTTTTTTCAACCCTAAATTTATATTGTTGGTTGTACAAGAGATGCTTTGATTAGAGACTACTGCTTAAAATATCAACATGGTATCTGTGTTACAAATGTCCTGCCAGTCCTGTAAAAAAAAAGCCAACTACCATGTTGGTTCAGATCTTACCTGGTATATGGGTGTCACCCCATTTACGTAGACAACGGTTGTTGGTTGGAAACATCACCAAAATGGTTGCTGAGTAGACAGACATTACTACAAATGCTACAAAAGATTTTGTTCTGCAAAACCCATTGGGACGTGGAGTCTAGTGTAGGGATAAGCTGAGCTAATGCTTGGTACCTATGCATAAAAACTGCTAAGAAAGTCAGAGGGACACACACCACATGAGATTGGTTAAAATATATGCTGGGAAGAAATCCTGTTCACCAAGGAACAATGAATCCTATAATCCTATATTAAGACAAAATATGGTTTTAAGGAGATGTTGATCCAGGGACATTTCCTGCTAGGCTTGTCACCATGCCACATTAAATCTAAGTAGATAACACTTTAACAATCCTGGTTAAACATTAAAGTAAAAAAAAAAAAAATGGAGTTCATTCCTCAAGTACATTTAAGTATATAGACTTGTAGAATCTTTCCTAATGTGCAGTTGATCTGTTCTGGTGGCTTGTGGTGTCCCAACAACTCAGACACTCCTCCATCAATAGATACTAGATCAAGCTTGGTGTTCACTACTAAAAAACCGAGATGTCCAAGCTGACTCCATCTCCATCCATCCATCCATCCATCCATCCGTGCATTCAACACACCAATCCATCTTGATCTCCATCTCCAGCAGTGTGGAGCATGCCTGTACCTACTGGGTGGTAAGAGCAGTGATTTCAACCAAAACAAACTTCTGGCATCCCCTTGATCGAAAATGTAACCGGATGGAAAAGCAAGAGCAAGCGCACCACCACATGTCTATAGAGACCTTCAGTTCAGCACAACTGAAGGTTTTGCTGTTGTGTTCAGGCAATAAAGATGATATGGAGCATAGGAATTATGTGGCCTGGGAAGAACTGCGAAACCGTGTCTCTTCCGAGTCAACTTTGATTTGCGGAAACTTTCTCTTCTCCATTTCCTTGGCGTGAAACTGACAGATCTGAACATCTGGTAAAGCTCGAACTCCTGCCAACCTTTACACATTTTACTTAGGAGCGCCACATCTGAGTACACTAGTATCACAAAAGAAAACACACTCACCAAAAGAGTAGTCTTCTTTTTTCTCCCAGTAAAAATAGCAAATGAATCATTTAATTGACACCTTCTGACCAATCAGAATGCAGAATTCAACAGTGCTGTGGTATAAATTATTATAATACATTCTTCCCTCCTCTAAATTCTTTCTGCTTAGAGAAAAATAAGACACATTAATAGGGCCCACCTCAGAGGCCCAATATAGTTAACTTTAGTTTTTGTCCCATTAGTGTTGCCCATGTTAAAGATACTGCACTGATACTAATTTCTGCTGAGTGTTATGTCAGGGCCAAGCTAATAACTGTTCATTTACTACATTTAGTGTCAGTGCCATAGCTACTGATGTAGCAGGTCTAATGCAAAAATAATACCATGTATACTATGATATGTCGCTTTGCTTTACAAAAAATTGCCTCAAATCTGGGAAAAATTGCTCTGTAATTGTTGTGTTAGACACATCGCTGCTCCATTGTCAGTCTCCATGGATCGATTTCATGAACAACATTTAGGTAACTAGAAAAATTAAGATTTAAGATTTACATTTCTTCACCAAGTAAGACTTATTACCATTACCAATCGGTTCAGAAGAGGTAAGTCCAGATGTTTGATTCCCCTTAAACAGCTCTACAACACCTTACTCAACCAGTGAAATATGCACGAAACACGCTTATGAATTCCAAAGACTACTATATAACTCCACAGCTTTATTCATCATGGCCAATAACAACGAAGAACAAGGAGCAACACGTCTCTGGACCCCGACTACGACAGCAGCCTTGTGATTTAATGCTCTTCCACGGGGAGTCTCAGGGTGGAATTCATAGAAAAGCAGCGAGGTGATAACTTTATAGTAATGAATATGTGAGCAGGTACGATCAATCACAGCATTTGCTGTTGAAGGCGCTGCACTCAAGGGGGTCTCGGGGGCGAAAGGTTGAGCTATGAGTTCCTCTATAGGGCCTGACAATGGGAAAGCGTGAAAAATAGGAACCAGCTTGCATACGAATACTGAAAGCATGCATGAATAGTTTTCACAATTTGGAGAAATAATTCAATGCTTCAATCGGAGTCTTTTTGGAGGTTGGAGTTAGCGGCGCTTAGTTCCAAAACGTCCATTATGACGTACCTTCTTTCTTTCTCAGACACAACCACATACCTGCCCGCTTAAACACCAAATACAGAATATAAATAGGCCCCAACATCTTTTTTTGTCATTCTAAAAATCATCTATATTGTTATTTTTCCCTGCGTTTTAAACACAACAACAAGATATCCTTAATTTCAAAGAGTTTATCATTCTCACACTTTCAGTAGGCACTTTATCCTGCTCAGGGCAGCACTGAAATCGGAGCCTATCCTGAGAAATATTGGATGTCAAGTGGGAAAACATCCGAGATGGGACGTCAGTCCATCATAGGTTTTTAATTCGAAGAATTGAAAGCCCAAGAAGAATGCCACACATCTAAATTGACATTTTATGCCATTTTACAGAGACCCTTTTCCAGAGTGATGTACGTTTACCTCATTTATAGAACTGAGCATTAAGGGCCTTGCTCAAGAGCCCAACAGCAGGTGCGATTCGAACTCACGACCTTCCGATCAGTAGTCCAACATCTTAACCACTGAGCTACAACTGACCCAGAACTCAACAACATTAGACAAAGAAAATCATCACTACATTAGACATTCAATGTGATAAACAGCGACAGTAACACCTTAGCCTTGGTGAGATGCCACAACAGAGAAACTTAGAAAAATAGGCTGTTACTAGCCATTACAATCCTCACTAACTAGTTCTCCTCAATTGCACGACAGCTATCAATCAGGAACACATGAATCCATCCAGCACATGTTCTCAAACTGCTCTGATAGTTAAACCCATGTTCAGACCAATAGATCTGAACAAGGTGTAGTAATGCAAGTGTCGCATGCATGTGAACCTAGTTTAATTCTAACTGGTACAGGTTCTCTAGGCCAGTGGTAGAGCGGTGGTCACAATTTTGGGCTACTGATTAGAAGGTCATGAGCTTAAATCCCAGCACTACCAAGCTGCCATTGTTGCCTCCTTGAGCAGGCGCTTAACCTTCAACTGCTCAGCTGTATCCTGTGTCATAAAAAACAAACAAACAAACAAAAAAAACACCAGACAAATGTAATAAACTTATTTTGTAGTAGAATTGAAGAGCCATAATTGCTCAACATGAGCGTACAAAAGCTTTCAATTACAAATGGATATAATACGAGTATCTTCAACTGTCATACGGATACGAATGCCACATCCTGATAACAGTGATATTGACATCAATATATAACATCCAAGGCGTGTTCCTGCCTCACACCCAGTGTTCCCAGGATAGACTACAGATCCACCACCACCCAGACCAGAACAAAATGCTTACTAAAGATAACTAAACGAATGAATGATAAATGATACATTTGAGAGTTTCCTGTACAGCACAATGTAAGGCCTGGGAATTTCATTATGTGACTCACTTTCATTATGAGAACAGCTATTTTTTACTTGTCTGTAAAACTATAGACATGTTTGTGCCCTCGAGGTAATAATAAAGCAACAATGAGTGCTATTTGTGGTTCAGACATTAAGCCTCCCTCTCTGCTGTCCTATTTACGATGGAGTGCATTGTAGTTACAAATCCTCCGCTTGGAAGCAGTGATATGTGAACGTGTTTGTGCGGTTCACACAAATAAAACGCACTGACACGACCCCACTAAGAGCACTTAAATGTGCAGTCTGGTTGAAATTTAACGACAGTTTTCTTTAAAGCTTTAATGAATGTCAACATGTGGTAACATCCTCTCACTCTCTGAGTGTGCAGTAAAAAAAAAAAAAAAAGGTGGCGGCTGTAAACAGCTTCGCAGAGAGTAAACAGAGTTTTACTTCCCAACAAAAAAGGAAGGAATCAAAAAATATATATA
>JANDJT010000169.1:2598546-2608712 GCA_024331685.1 Stegophilus panzeri | reverse complement strand
TGGCTTGCTCAGTTGGGATAAATTCGCACCTTTAATATCTATATACCGTGTTGATATTTCTGTAAAGCTGCTTTGAGTCAATGTCTATTGTAAAAAGCGCTATACAAATAAAATTGAATTGAATTGAATTGAATATAACTCAGTCAGGCTTTCCACTGCTGGTGAGTTGAGTGAACCTGCTATAAACATCAGTTGTGAGAGCTGTATCAAGTGTAGGACTTTATTATTTTTTGTTCAAAAATAAAGTCAAGAGGGGACTAAAAGTCACAAATCTATTGACAAAGTAGTAAACACTGGTTATGGTGTTATTTTAGTCATAGAGAGTATTTTCTGAGCAATTTACAAACATATCTGAGGTAAATGTTTATACTCCCGACAGCTTTGTCTTGTGTCTGCTGTCTTTTACCTTTATTCTACCTGTATACAAGACTTAAGCTACATGCTAGCCAGCTAGCTAAATTATTCAGCTTAGTTTTTTAGCTAGTTTATATTTATGTTCTTATGTTGTGAACTATTGAAATGAAGTGCAATTCTATCAGCTCACCCCATCTCCATTTCCAAAGCACAGACTGACGAGTTCATTTTTGAATGCGCAATAAGACTATGGACTTAAGACTCTGTTAACTTTACACAAAGAAGCAAAATACAAGCTCCAAGTCTGTTATGTTACAGGCTTTGGACACATTTCATCTCGTGCATGCTTTATCAGTGACGCCATACACAAACTGCGACCAATGCAGACTCTCTGGAAGCTTCCTGTTGCACAAAGAAGTGCTTATGCGATGACACTGCCACTGTAAACACCATTCCGTGTTTCCCCGGGATGAATTGCTATCTTCCCGTGCAGACATTTCAGCGTCGTACTCTGCAAGGCATAAACTGGCTCCATCGTCACCCATGTGGAATCAATCAGCCTCCGCTTGGCTAACGAAGAAGGCGCAGAGGCTTTCTTATCCACATGATAGCATGGAGAGGTATTTCTCCGCATGCTGATGTGTGTCACGCACAGGCTACAAGGCTAATCCATTACATTCAACGGAGATACCAGATGATAAACACTTTCAAATTGCTTACTAACGAACAGTACAGTGACGATCAGTGCTTCAGAGAGCTGGAGATACAAAACACATGATAGTTGTTCCTCAGGCTACATCATTGTTTGTCAGACGCAACTTGTGTAATGTCTTTGTGCTTTTTTCCCCTGTGAATTGGCTTTCCAAGAGAACAAGATTATTGTTTGTTTTCCTGTGGAAAACTAGTAAGCAGGATTCCCATTAACCACCAGGGAAGGACACTGACACTGATACCCACCAGTTGGAATTTTTAAGTGCATAAGTTTTAGTTCCCACAAAAGAGATCAAGCTGACTTGTCATCTCATTTACATTTGCATTAACCATTATCTGAAGATTATAGGTTATGTAGCTTCAGTTATATCTAAAAGTAGCAAACTCAATGTGCAATAATGCCTTGAGTTAGCGTGTGCTGTTTGCACAGTACGTGATTGTGCTATCGACATCAAGTCTGTTGTGGGAACTTGAGCTCATGCCCACAGTTAAAATATCAAGATGGCAGGTGTTACCTTCAATGTCCTCCCCAGGTAAGTGATGGGAAAGCTTGCTTTATAGTTTTCCATGAAAATATGAATAACGACACAGAGCATCTCATTCAATCCATCTGTCTTGACACACACAGGGTCATGGTAAAGTGTTCAGGAAATGACCCGAGGTTGACTGAGTAACAGTGATCATGTGTTTCATATCTTATGCTTTTAAGACATCAGTGTGCAGCATTCGTGTGAATTATAGAGTCTGACCATTACTGGTTACATTATATGCACCATGGATTTTGGCTGCAACCATTTACAATTAAGATTTACATTGTGATTACACATGGTTTCTAACTAATCTGATCAGAAAGGCAATGGAAAAAAGATTTACACAATACACTACTACAAATGTGGTCAAACAGCCAACGTAAATCTGGTGTCCAAAGTTTAAGACGTTTACTTTTGCACCAGTTCTACAGCTGTTATTAATTTATAAATGCAAGCCCAAATTGCTGCAAATTGCTGTTTAGTCACCTAGGTTTAAAATGCAGCTTCTGTATATTACTATCCTTAGACAACTCTACAGTCAAATGTCAAACTTTTATTATGCTCTATGGATCAGGAACGTACCTAATCACGCTAAGCAAACACTGGATTTCTGATCACTGCTACTGGCAGGTCTGCCCTTGCATGCCATCCAATCCTCGCAACTGATGCAGAATGCAATCTCCCCAGGTTCTCCCACATCACCCCATCACTGCTTTATTTCAGATTAAAAGCACTAATGCTTACAGGGAAAAGCAAAAATCTGACTGGCTCCCACCTACACAAAGTCACTCAAGAAACCCTGATCTGCACCACACTTCCTACAAGACTCTAGCACGACTTAACTGGATCCACTAACCCCTCAAGATAAAATGAAGAGCTGTATCAAGACTCTTTCCTGTCCTGGCACCCAGGTGGTAGAATGAACTCTCCCCGGATGCCTTCAACTAAACAGTAAAAGCCGTAAGTCCTTACCAAACACTTGAATTAGCGCTTGTACTAACTCCTCTTTAACAGGGTTTTAAGATAGCATTCTCACAGCCTGACCTATTGAAGTAGCTTGAGGAGATGTTTTTGATACAAGACTACAAAGCACTTCTGTAAGCCGCTCTGGATAAGGATGTCTGCTAAATACCCTTACCGTAAATGTAAACAAAATAGTGATTATCGAATGGCCGCCCCCTTAACATTACAGTGATCAGCTACACTGTAATGCTCAGGTTCGTATTTATGAATTAGAGTAAGATCACTGTTACGGATTCTTCCTTGGCATTGTGGTTCAGGGTTCCTGTTTTGGTCCAGACATGCTGTCATTGGTTTGTTCCCCTAATGTGTGCACCTGTACTATGTTTATTCCATGATTAGTTTGTTTGTTTCATTGAGAAGTCTGATCTGTAAGTCTATGATTTCCGTGTTCTGTGTTCCTGGTTGAGACCTTGGCCTGTTTTTGACTTTGTATATGTATGGCCCTAATAAAACTCATGCTGAGTTTACACACTTACTTCTTGCTTCATCTAAGTGCTTGCTACAAACACTAAAGGATCAACCATCAGACACCAAACATGTTTTGGACCATTTGGTAATTTGTTTATTTTTTTAAATAGACTTGTCTGTTATGATGTAAGGTACACTTAAGGGTTCTTGGTTTAGTTCCCCCCCACAACAGAGTGATTGCCTGTCAGAAAGGGGTCCATGTAAAACCACTTTAAAAGGCCAAGAACTCTTAATTATCCAATGAACCCTTAAAGAACAATTTTATAAGAATGTACCGAGCACCAAGGATAAGCACTTGAATTAGCGCTTGTTCTAACTGTTAATGTTAATCCATTTGTACTAACTGTTAATGTTAATCCATGACAGGTTCTAAGTATTATGAAGAAAAAATTTACTAATAATATGTTCTGCATACTCACCCTGTTAGTGCATACACTCCAAGAAAAAGGGTTATTTAAGGGTTCTTACAGGAAGCTATGCAGCATTAAAGTATAATTGTGAAAAAATTATTCGACTCTGAATCGACTACAGAAAGTGAATCAAACACGCCATGTATTTTGGATTGTACACATTTTTTTTTTTGTAGACGAGAGCTTTAAAACTGAGCCACGAGACAAAGGACAGAGCTGTAGTGCTGCAGAAAATGAGGAAAACTGAGAAAAATGTGACACACAAAATGTTTTAAACTAGTTATTTATGTAATTATTAAACCATTTACTGAGTGCTGGCTCTGTCTCGTCTCTGCTCAAGTAATTTTTGGGATTCTATGCTTGTTTCTTTTTTACTTGCCATATTTCTCATGAATAAATGAAAGAATTTTTATGATTATTGTTTCATGATTATTGGCCTTCAACCAGTGTTTTCTTTTTTCTTTTTGCCTTTTGGTTTATTTAATGATTTGCAGTACGAATCCAAACAAAACAGCAAACAACCCAAAACTATCGGTTTCACTCTGATTTGTGCTCAACAAACAGACTGATAGGTGTGAAAGTGCCCTAAGGAACCATTGAAACTGTCTCCGAGAGCAAAGCACTTTATTGTTGCCAACCCTTTCCTTTAAGTATCCGTATCTGAATGGTAACTTCATTATAACCCTGACTGGAAGTTCATCTCAGGAAGCACTGCGTGAGGCTACAGAAACCAATGACCGATCTAAAATTGTTGTGCTACCGTGCGCCACTGAGATCGTCACCATCCAAAATACACACATCCATCTCGGCTCGACTCCACCGAGAACCCGAAGAGCCAAAGCACACTTCGGGAGTGTGGATCAAATGTGCTCAGCTGGAGATCTGATCTTCTGTAAACGTCCCTTTAGCCATGGCCACATTCATCATCGTTTGTGCTCGACACTCTGAGAAATGCTTATAATTATCCAAAGCATGTTCAATAATTAATTTAAATGCCAGTAAATGATTTTAGCTTGATCTTAAACATCCGGCCACGTTGACGATGTTCCAAGGCTAACACACACCAAATATATAAGTGTCGTCTGATTTATTACAGTCAGGTCTTGGGTTACAGTGGTGCAGAGTGCATGAGAATAAGAGTTGGATAATAGATAGGAAACTCACTCTGGGAGCGCTCGCCGGATGATGGAGTGTTTCTGTCTGTACACGTCCAGCTTGGACAAACAGCTGCATGAGGTGTGATTGGCAAAGCTGATGGTGACCGGCTTGGGCGGCTGCTTCACGGGGACTGTGATCTCAAACAGCTTCAGAAATAACAAAAAAAAACAATAAAAAGACAGATGATAAATCCGATTCCTGAATGTAACAACGTTAGGTCTTAGCAAAGTACAGTCAGAAGCAGGTAAAGCATCAGCGAAAGAATGTACAAGCAACATAAATAGAGTTTGATCGCGTTATAGAGAGAACGTTAAGTTAGGAATAATAGTAAAATAGTCAGATGTTACTGTTGCTACTCCAAAGTAGATCATTTTTTTTTTAATTATTTTTTTTTTTTACAATAACTGCACATCCTACAGTTCCTTTTACTAAGACAAAAAAAGACTAAAGAATGCTTGGTTTTGTGGTCAAAATGTTATGTATTTACTTTTTTTTTTTCTTTGAACACCATCTCAAATTATATTCTATATATAGGAAGTGGTAGCTCAGTGGTTAAGACTGATCAGAAGGTTGTGAGTTCAAATCCCAGGACTACCAAGTGCCCTTGAGCAAGGCCCTCAACCCTCAACTGCTCAGTTGTATAAATGAGACAAATGTAAGCTGCCAAATGCTGAAAATGTAAATGTTCTGTAATTATAGTCAAGAACCTCTCTTAGTCCCTTAAAGAACCCCTTTTTAAGAGTGTACCAGGTACTGAGTACAGTGTATATAAATCTTTAAACACCTAATTGATTTTTTTTTAGGTATTAAAAAGAAATAATAACAAATAATTTAGAGTTTGTTTCACACACTTACCCCGTTAATATACACACTCTTTTTAAAAAAGGGTTCTTCAAGCATTCTTTAAGGGTCTTGAAGGAAAACCTTCTGATAGGGAAACACTGTTGTAGAGTCCTACTGTACATTTATTGGTATATTTAAGAGGGACAACCAAAGAGCCCTTAAGAGAGTATGGAAGATGGTCAAGGTGATGGGTTTGGTTGTCAAATGTGTCTTGGAGAGAAAGATGGTTTTACACCTGAATAAAATCTGGCATAACAATTTCTGAAGTAATGTGAGCGATCGGTCCTGGATTACTGAACCGCTCAAAAGAACTCAGCAAAAGAAGTTTAATCTATTTCATTCCTAGATAGTGAGTAATTATTGGTGAACAAAAGTGAACTAGCGTGCAGTGTGCTAGAAGCGACAGCATACAGAAGGTACAGCTCTATATCATTCCGTTCTTTCCAAGGTGTGGATAAGCGCCTAGCCTGTCAGAACGGCTACAACAGTTTACTTTTAACACTTAAACATTAACGATTCGTTTATGGCTATAAATTTGACTCGTTATTTTGAAGTGCTGATGTTTTGTTTTGCTCTGGTGTGTCATGTTACCACTGGTGACTCTGTATAGCTGAGATATGTTTAAAACTTGAAGCAGAGAATAAACAATCAACCATGTCAGAACTTCAATAGGAGAGTAAATAAAATACAAACAAAATAAAACATATCGCATGCAAATCACATCAGAGGATCTGCTACAGAAGCATGACTCGAAAACTGGAGTCGCCGAACAATGGACAGTTTTCCCACACGTATATCCTGCACGTATATTTTGAGTACTTGGTTTAATCCGCTGTAATACTTTGCTGCGTCTGCTTCCGGACTGCTTTACACCAGTTGATGAGGTCTGATATAGAAAGTAATTTTGAGACAGGAAATGAGTATCAGCACATGTCTGTCCCTGTCAGAAACTCACGTCCGGGTTCTCCGGCTTGCGTGTATCCTGGCTCGATTTCTCTACAGTGACGAGGACTTGCCGAGGCCTCAGACAGCCAGCCCCTCTCGATGCATTTGGCAGCACAACAAATACTCCAAGCTCACTAATAAAAACTCTACAATCCCCCAAACCCCTATTTTGGTTCTTGGAAAATTCACCTCCTATTGGTTTTCCGTGCCTCACTACAGGGGGACGGTTCATTAACAGGATTATTTAGGACTTCGTACAAAAACGGACGTAGCTAAGCAGAGAGTCAGACTAAGAACGAGGCTAGAGAGAAGAAAAAGAAGCAGAAGAAGAAGTAGAAGAAGGGCTCTCTGAAGGCCCATTGGCTCCTACTGTTTATCAAGAGCAATAGAAAGGCAGACGGATGAGGTAGTGATCTGAGGTAGGCTTATATTCATGGAAAGCACTTAAACACACATTTTTATACATTTACTAGACTATATTCCCTTGTAACAGCTTTTACCGAGTGGTTCCCGGACCGCTCTCCAAAATAAAAGCGCTTTAGTGGGATATTTAAAGTCGGCTGAGCCTGCATATCATCTGAAGCAGGTGACACAAGGGTCAGACGTAACCCGAGATCCGTTTAAAGTGGTCTGGAGAAGTAGCACAGTGAAGGGGTTAAGCTGACACAGGTGTCTGGCGAGTGTCGAGAAGAACAAGAAGAAAAAAAGGTGAAATCACAATCGTCTGTCATATGGAACCACTGACACAAAGCAGGCTGGGTTTATAGAGGAGGGAAATAAAAGGCAGGGTTTGTATGTAGACAGAAGTTTCATTTTATACAAACTGAGCCAGAAACATCTTCAAAACACACCCATGGATCTGATAAGTAATAATCGTGGTGCTGTTTTCGGCCAAAAAGACATCGGGCCGGAACTTACGGGCTTCCTGGTTTATCCTACGGAATATAAATAAATTTATTCGCAAGTCATTTACGACGCATTTAAATAAAGGCGTGGCTTTCGTGAAAATATAGTTTGTTTGTTTCCAATAAGAGCGCATGAGTGTGTAAATTCTCGTGAAAGGAGACAATCTATTTATTTAAATCGTATAATGTACTGAGATTTAAATAAATAGTCATATTTAAATGTCATATTTCAATTACACACTGAAGACTAGCCATTCAGTTAGGATAAAAGTAACGGCACCCTATATAAGAACGAAGAGTTAGTGCGTGTCTATGATAGCCGAATCACTGCAACGGCTTTCGTTTTGTTTTGTTTCTTTTATTTAAACAGTTTTCAGCTCCATGTGAGCGTTTACAGAGTTTTGAGGGCGTGGCTAAATGTAAACCGGCTCTGCCTTGAACATGCTTGGGAATTCACAGCTGGTCAACATATACACTTGAGTATGAAGAAAAACAACGTTACTGCAATTTTGGAAAAATATGGAACGAATTTTTAGTTCGGTTCGAACACGGAAAATATAAACACAATTTTACAACGTTATATGACTGATAATTCATATCTATTGCTTTAATTCGCTTTTAGGAAGGGGTAGCGCAGTAGAAGGTTGCGTATAAGGGATTCATCCATGAACAACTGACGCTACTGAGTGAATTTGGTCAATAATCTCAAAATCGTGAAGCATAATATTTTAGCTAACAAAGTACTGTCAAAACTAAAGTACTAAATGTTTAAAACCCCCAGTAAAAACTTTACAAAAGTACATTTTGGGCTCCAAATAAGCTACTTGGAATGGTAAGCAATACGGGAATGTATTGCTTATATAATTAAGGTATAATTAAGGTCGCATGATGATATTTTGGCTTAGAAATTTAATAAGGAGCAATATGTATATGTAAGAATATAATGTATTTTTACATTACTGTAGCAATAGGGTACCAAGCATCAGCGTGTTCTCCAATAGTCTGCTGCGTGTGACTCATAGCCACTCGTTTGTGTGAAAATTACATGCTCTACGTGTAACGTGTCTCCAATGAGTTTTGAGCGAGATGAGGCGTGCAGCCATGCCACTCTCGCATCATTTAGTCAGTGTTTGTTGATTGTTTTTGTTAGTCATCGTTGTTTATGTGTACGAGAATTGATAATTGAGAACTTTATATTTAATACTGAATATGTTTAGGATAATTGAATGTGTGGGTCATTTTAAGATTCACTCACGGCATTCTCACATTGTTTCTCCCCTTTTTGTTCTGTAGATTCGCCATGTTTTAGGTCTGTATGAGGTCATGTGGCGCTCTGATTTATTCAGTGCTGCAGAATTAACGCTGTTCTTGTATGGAACTGCATTATGAAACGTATCGAGATCAAGATTTTAATACGATTTGTTTTGTGCAGCACTACGTTTAGTGTTCTACAAGTGCTGACGACATTCACATTTACATTTGTTCATTTAGCGGACGCTTTTATCCAAAGCGACTTACAAATGAGAAAATACAAGCAAAGCGATATATCAAGCAGAGAACAATACAAGTAGTGCTACCATACAAGATCTATTAATTGAGTTCCAGACGAAACAAAGTGCGCAGAGTAGAGGTGTAAGTGCAATTTTTATTTATTTATTTATTTATTTATTTTTTATTATTATGAGTTGGTTAGGTGTTCGAGTTGGTTAGGTGTATTGCGACATCCGCAATACTCTCAGAAACGCATATTGTGATGTACTGCGGTATGTCATAATATCGATAAGTGGACTCAAAAGCTATTTTTTAATTTTGGAAATCAGAAATATAGCTTGGCAGTTGTACTATGAGAACTGCACTGAGAAAACATGGATTTCTGTCGCGGTCATAGATTTAGACGTGGTTCAGATGAAAGGAAAATATCGCTTACTAATCTGTGAAGAACAAATCTGTACTACAGAAGAGTGAATGGGGGGAAAAAACAACGACTGAATGGCAGCAAGCAATCTGGTTCTCGCCCAGTAGGACGGCGTCTTCCTTTAAATGACGGGAGGGAAACTACACTGCCCCGTGGGGTCAACCCACCCAAACCAGTCTGTGTGCAATTAAGGGAGGCCTAGCTGCTAAAACTCAGAGCTTTGATCCCCCTAAATCAACCCTCACTAATCCAGGACTCTCTACATCTACGTCACAGGTTAAGACGATGCCAAACACGTCTATGATGCAGAAATCAGCTGTCCTCACACACACACACACACACACACACACACATATACACACACACACTCCATCAAACTACACAGTTATACACTACGCTATTTCATACATGTAACTCTAACCTCAGCCTTAACCTTTAAACAAAAGCAAAGCTAACAGCTCGTTTTATTTCTCAAATCAATATTATTTTGTGTAATTCTTAAGGAGACCAAGCTAAAATAGTGCCAAAATGGAGAAAACCATTTCTCCAAAACAAACAAATTACCCCGAGCTCTCAAATTCCTTTAAAAACCCACACTGTAATTTTAGTGCCTTAAACAATTTAGGTCCTGATTCACTAAAAAAAATGTACAAGGTGATTTACTAAAAGGGTCTATAGAGGATTTGTGTTTAACAATAAGATGTAAAATTCCATCCTTGCAGTGTTTGTCTTAAAGAATATGCGATTTACAGAGTTACCTAAAGGTGCTAATAGATTCATTCTGCACTGAAGCTAAACCTGAAGTTAAAAGTCTTTATAAAAGTATTTATAGTGTCTATAATGTTTATAGTGTCTATAGTGTCTATAAGGTCTATAGTGTCTATAATGTCTATAGTGTCTATAA